>CM033391.1:27815881-28415881 GCA_019426215.1 Buddleja alternifolia
AAAGATGTGTTTTCTTTCCGAGATTTGTATAATCTGTTAATGAATGAAAATTATAATCTAATATTATGTTAATCAAGTTAGGTTTAGACTTACCTCTGTAACTGTTAAGTGTTATTTTTTATTCATTTTATGTCATTTTTAATTGATTGTAAGGTTTGTGATTATTTCGTACTAATTGTTTTCTATGTGATTGATGAAATATAGAAATTACTCTTACTTGTTAAAATTAATACTTTAACAGTTAATTATGTATAATCTGTTCAATGCATGATAGATTGGTATATAATATAGTTTAGTTGTATGTCAACGGTATTTTATGTATATTGCTCGGATTGTTTAGATTCCCCTGCCTACTTCGGACATAGCCATAACTTGCAAAAAAATTCCAAATTTAACAGTTCAAGTTCAACACAAATCATGCAAACTAATATTAACATAATTAAAAAAAGAACACCCTGCTAACTTCCTAAAAATTGAAACTATTTAAAATATTTTACATATTTAACATAGAAATAGAATAACTCTACAATATCATATATTTAACATACTTTAAATTCACAACATCATTTCTTCTTCAAAAAATTACAGTCACATGAGTGAAACAGAATCCCCCTATTGAGCATTTTCCTCTATCGCATACAACTGAGTCCATGATTGGGCAGTTGACTCATACATTGGCCTGTCATTTTTGTACATTTCGGTAGTGTAGGCAACATCCGGATGAGCTTCTTCCAGATTCGGCTCAATCAACATCAACCGAATGGAGTCAAGGAGCTGCAGGAAATCCATCATCAGAAAAATAGGTTTAGATTGTAAATTAGGCAAGAACATTTCAGTGTCACGGTACCTTCAACATAGATATGCGGGGTACCCAGTAATGTCTCAATATACGCATGCTAATACCGCCATTACTAAGGCTGATATTTGGATGGAAAATATTTGGTTGGAACCGTACCTGATCAGTGCAAAATTTAATTAGAGGGTATCAAATTATGTGTAACACGACGGCAGTCAAAGTAAAAGGTAACATCAAATTACCATGGGTGGTTTAAGTGGATGCTCGGGATGAAAATGAATATTTAAAATAAACTTTCCACCGGCAAAGGGGCTGTTTGGAGGCCCCAATAAAGTAGCGTGCCAATGATATATGTTGCCTGAAATGCTGCCTACTTATGCATGAAGTAATGAAGACGTGATCATAAGAACCATTAATTCAGATTCAGTCACTTTTAGAAGAAAGATACAAGAGAAAATGGATGAAACTCCATACCATCGACGAAGGACTGCTTTTGCAACTCGGCCATTTGTTTCTGAATAATTCTTCTGTAGATGGCGGGAATGGAAAGGAAAGGTTCCATCGATTACCTCTTGAAAGAGAGACACAGAAGAGAGAGGGAGAGGTAGAGAGGGAGAGAGAGAGAGAGAGAGAGAGAGAGAGAGAGAGAGAGAGAGAGAGAGAGAGAGAGCGAGAGAGACAGATAGAGGAAAGTCAGATGAGGAGAATAAATAAATGAAGTTGGGTATAAATAGAAACACTTTATGTAACTCCTCATCTTCTTAGTCTTAATCGAATTATGTAACTCCTCATCCATTAGTGTAAAATTTTTTGTGGTTGGTAAAAAAGTTAAGGTGGAATTTAATGCATTAAAGTGGTTGGTTGTCAATCCCGTCTATCTAGTCTATTTATTCAATATATGTAGTATAATAGTTATACTACATACACTAGAGGTCATGCAAAACAGTATAATAAATGTGGGGAAGTTAGCACCTCGGTTGGGGTGAGGGAAAGTTTGAAAGACTCATCACCACACTTTATGTAACTCCTCATCTCCTTGGTATGAGCCCTCTTACATCCTTAATTAATCTACAATCAATTAAATAATAGAATCAGGCTAAAAAAATAAGATGCGCCTGATCAACTCTTGGTCTTAATCGAATTATGGAAAGTTATTTGTGGTTGGTGCCAATTTAAGATGGTGGTTGCTTGCCTCAGTTTCCAACCCATCTATCAATCTATGTAATAATTATACTGAATATACTAGTGTCAATCTCTTGAGTATTTTCTTTAGATTGCCGAGATTGCTGCTCAGTATAACAAGTAAATTTTAAATTATCAAGCTTTACATTTACTACCAAGTACTAAAGACATTAAATACGAATCTTTCTTTCATGTTGTACTGTGCATTACTTTAACAGTTAATTTGTTTACCTTCAAAATGATAATTATTTTGTACTAAATTTATTACACAAAATATGGTCTGAAATATACTGTCCGATTGGTACACGGTATAACCAGTATTTCTGTATAGTGGACAGATTGCTACTTTGCATATGTGTAACAAGTATATTCCTGAACTATGAAATATACTTAGCGTTTGCAATTATCTTACTTTCTTGTGGAGGACAGCAATAAATTTACAAACTCAAGAAACCATGAGTCAAACTCAAACTTAAGAAAATAAATTTTCTTGTGCAGTTAAATTCCGCCAAGTATCAACAGTAAGTCACAACTCACAAGCGATAGTCTTAAAAAGAAAACATAGACCAGTATTCTCAACTACAAACATTCTAGAGAATTACGTCAATACTAGATAATTCGTTAACTAGAATATAGAAATGCATCGTTTATCTTAGACACTTTGCTACATAGCAAACATAAAATGCTGACAGTTGAAGGGCATTTACACCCTAAAGTAATTGACTTGTACAATAAAAGATTCACCTTCACTCATTCAATTAATTTTGCAATATAGTACAAATACATACAGTACATAGTTTGAATCAACTGAACTGTTTATATGATTGAAAAATACAATATTACAAAATCTTAGTAGTTAAAAAAGAATTAAAAAAATCAAACATCTCCATAGTTCAGTTTAGAACTTTCTTGGATTTTTGGTCTCCTTGACTTTTTTACAAACCTTCTATCCACCTGCCTCCATTCTAACAGACTGAGGCACTGCAGTCCTTTTCTGTAGTCCGGAGCTACCACCTTAATGGCCTTTATTTCATCAGGAATGATCCAAGTGGACTGACAAGGAACGGGGTATATGGTTCGGAAATACGCCAATGCCCATAATTCTATCAAGTAGTACTTCGAGCATCGAGAAGTCAATTCTGCGTCATCACTAGAAAATGCAACAACCGCGTGCTCACAAGGGATATGGTCAATGTCGAAAACTCGGCAACTACATTTTTTCCTCTGGAGGTCAACAAAGAAAGTTTCTTTGTGCTCCAGAGCCCCTGTGGGTTTGACTATATACTCACCTGTGAACTTATTATGTTCTTTAGCTTTATAGAAATTGGACTCGCGTATTCTTGCATGCAATGTGCTTTCATCTTCTGGAGTTAGTAGTAGTGACAATCCACCCTCACAAGATTCGTTCCGGTGCTTACTGAACCACCGACATATTAAGTTCACGATCTCATCCAACATAACAATCAGGAAATGATCGAGCACTAACCAGGACAGCATTAATGGATTCAACTCTGTTGGAAGTTAAGATGTAGTATCGTGAACATTCAAAGTAGCACCTGGCCTAACGCTCCTTTATAAGGAGTAGATCTTAAATATACTCATGAAACTTGACACATGTACGAGGTTGCTTTTTTGTTAGGTTGATAAGAGGTGTTTTTACGTGTTTTTAAGACCGTAATTCTTATGATTTGGATTCACTTATTGCTTAAATCATGTCACATTTGCATTTAATAGGTGTGTTAAGTGAATACAGGTAATAAATGAGAATACATGAAGAAAAGGGAAGAAAAACGATGTACAAAACAAGTTCAAGCATGTTTTTCAACACCTAGGCGGTTTATGCATCTCCTACCACATTCGAGCGATAATTCCGTACATTTCGAGATCGACTTAGACAAAGTTTCCTTCTACAAAGTTTTATATGTATGTCTTAGCTTCAAATGGGAACTTGAAACATCCAAATCGGAGGTCTATAGAGATAATTGTGAAGGAAATACGATTGCTGCGAAAATTGCTATCCTTTGCAGGAAATTGATAATTGTGAAGGAAATTGATTCTCCGGTAGTGTCATATCAGGAAAATTGCTATCCTTTGCGAATTGAATGACGCTTTGCAGCCATAATTGAATGACGCTTTGCAGCCATAATTGAGAATGGTACTAAGATTTTCAAAATCACAACTACATATTTGCAACTCCTCTAACATGGGAAACCATTTTCTAATCTTATTGCCAAAGTGGTTTTCGGTCATAACAACACGGTTCAATACTAATTTTTTCAAATTTGGCAACGTAATTCCATTATCCCACATAACAGTATAATTAGGTATTAATAATTTCAAATAAACAATCATTTGGGAGAAAAATAGGATGCTAGGGAGAGAATTTAATAGTCGACCGACTAATTTTAGCTTTCGAACCTGGTGATCAACACCAAATAACACCCACTCTTCCCTAATCCGTTCCCAACCTCCCTCTCCCCTACCAAGATCAAATAACAAAGTATGCACAACACTATTGTTATGTTGATCAAGACTGCAATTAACAAAATCATTAAATTCTAATCCGGGGTACAAATTATCATTATGACGTATAAAAGCCTCATGTAGAAGTCAAGTTTAGGGATGGAGTACCAAAGATGTTGGAAATGTTGGATACAAACCCCAACCTGAATGCCTCCACCATTGATATCTTTGATAACCTATCCATAATGTGAAATATAACGTCGGGAGGAAGTGCGCTGAAACGATCTTCAATATCCATGTTAAAGTGTTATAGAGGTAAAAGATTAGTAGATTGAAAGATGATGGGTCAAAGGACGGGTTTGGATGTAAAATTTTCAAACTCCAATATTTTCCTCTCCTCTCTTCGTGCTCACAAAGTGTTTCAGAAGTTCGGATTTTATACACTCGGAGGAAAAATAGAGTCGCATGTGAAAGTGAGAGTAAAGAACGTGAAAGTGAGAGAAGGTGAAAGAGTGAAGAAGGTGACTGAGTGTTTTTCTGTAGAGGATAAATGAGGAGGGAAGAATAAAAGGGCAAGTGATTAATTAATCTCCCTCTTAACACTCTTAACACCTGTCAACATGTTAACTTACCCACTAAGTTGGTGGTGGTTGGACGTGTGGTGATGAGTCTTTGCAACTTCCTCTCACCTAACCGAGGTGCTAACTTCCACACATTTATTTATGTTTTGAGTGACGGCTAGTATATGCAGTATAACTATTACACTACATATATTGAATAAATATATTAGATGGATGGGATTGACAACCAACCACTTTAATGCATTAAATTCCACCCTAATTTTTTACCAACCACAAAAATCTTTACACTGATGGCCACTATGTTTTTAAATACTAAACCCTAATATTTTGCAGTATTATATCCGACGTAATTCTAATTGTGAATTTCAAGTTAAACTAGGTGCCAATCTGTGCACCAATATAACCATTATATTTAATACCATATCATATTCTATGGGTGGTGTGTAAATATTAAAGTCATAATTTTTACAAATTGAAAGTAAGATACGTATTTAATGATTTTAGTATTTGTTAGTAAATGTAAAGCTCCACTCTTTAAATTACTGGGTAGAAATCTGGCAGTATACTTAATATATTGGTTATACTAGGTACCAATCTAGGCATTATATTCAATTTTGTTATGAATTTCCTTTTTATTGTTCGAATTTATTTTTTTCTGGATTTTTCAAATTTTTAATTTTCTCTTATCACTTTTCTAGTTTGTTATGAAATTTTTCCAAAATTTAGTTGATTTTTTTTTTCCAGTAATTTTCTATTTTTGACCGAATCTGCCCGAAGCTAACCGATGGGGCAAAGTGCACATATATGATAGGTTAGGAGCAAAGTGCAAAGGGGGGAAAGTGCAAAAATATTTACAAGTTAAGATCAATTTCAATGTTCATCAATCAACTCTCAAGTTCAATATCTCTTTAGCTACCCTCTGCCTAAAATACGACATGTGAGCTTGCCTAAAACAAAGACCAATGTCGGCCGAACTACTAAAAAAGTTGGCGTACTTGATCATGAACATTCCAGTCGTAGTTATTTTCCTGTCGAGGAAGGTTCGTGGTGTACTCGTGCTTCCACAAACTCAAATCAATGGATTCTCCACTCTTGGGCTTCACCTCATCAACAAAATACATAGCTACAAATTTCAAAACTTCTTCATCTTGTCCACCATCAGAATCAAGATACTACAACTTTTGTTCCTTTTTGTTGATAATAGCTAAACACCAATGTTCAGGTTTGTGAATAGGCACAAAAATTTTGTCGCACTCAAGGAGGTGATATCCTAGTTTGTTCAGGGTCGTCCATTCCTTGACTAAATTGAAATCATATACACCATTGTGAACCAAAATTTGATAAAAGAAAGTGCCAAAATAATGGCAACTTAAAACCATTTGGTTGGCTCCTCCTCTCTCTTTCTTTCAGCAGCTGAAAATACATATTAATCACATCAGAGTTAAGCCAACTTCTTGCTCGCAAACACTGTAACTGTTGCCGGTTATCTGAATATTAGAGGGAGTGTGAGTCACCAACACTTTTTCAGAACTGGAAGAGATCAAGGCTTCGGAAACAACCTCTTTTTCTTCCGGAGTAAGAGGCAGAAAAAAATCTCCAGCCATATCATTGTTCACCGGTTCTATAACAGTGTTTGGGCCCGGCTCCCCCTGGGGTTCATAAAAACACGTTAAGCAAAAACATAAATTCACACAATACAATATTATGAAATATTGTATGCAAATACACAAACATATACTGAATAAAAATACTACTACTAATACTAATACTAATATTGCATACAAATACAGTACCAATAAAAACACAGTCATCAAACCAAATGAAGATTGGTAAATGTCATACAAATACAGTACTAATACAATACTAATACACATAATGCTATATTACATCTTACGTACTTTCTTCTTCTTCTTTGCTCCAGGATTGGTAAATGGCGATTTTTGATACTTAGATTTCTTAGGCATCCTCTTCAAATAAACCTCAGATTCTTCTTGTACAACTACATCTACCATGGGATCAGCACCTACATCCACTCCACCATTGAAAAAGACCATAGCTAAACAACCAACATTATCCCCACCATGTCCTTCACCCGCATCCTCACTAAGTCCTCCATCTTCATCCTCACCAACTTCATCCTTATGATCACCAACTTCTTCATCCTCACCAACAACCTCATCACCATCACCATCCTCGTCACCTCCAAACTTTCTTGAAAGGTCCTTTAACACACTTTCAACCTTTCTAACTCCACTCATTTTTTGTGATAACAAATCAATCTTCTGTGATAACAAATCACCCTTTGCTATTAACTCACCAAGGACTTTTAGAACCTTATCATTGGTATTGATGCGTATTGATGAAACAACGGGAACACTGTCCTGAGCAGGTTTGGATGTACCACATTCAACACTTTCCTTTTCAAGTCTTCTACCATCATCAATTATGGCTGCAATTTTACTCACTGGAATAAGGGAACGTCGAGATTCCAAATCTATTCGAAAAATATCATCAAATACAATTCTACCTTCTTTGTCTAGTATTTCAGTCCATAATTTGGTGGTGGGGTCATTGACCGTGCTGTTGGTTTCATCAAAAAGAGCAAACCTTTGCATGTGGTCTGTTGCCAGTTCCTCCGGCGTGGCCAGAAGTATGCTTGTAATACCCTACAAAACAAATAAACAAATAAATATGATAGAATTAAACAAATTCATTATACACAAATAACAGAATTTATAAAGTTTGAGGTTTTAACATTTAAAATTGTCAATGAAATACTAACCTGGCTGCTTCCAACCAACATAAGAATTTGAGACAACGTGGGATATTGTTTCTTGTGAAGAAGTTTAGTAGTCCACTTGCACATTCTCGGCAATTATCCGGGCATATTCTCCCTTAAACACCCAATCATTGGTGAGAGTGTGGGTATACACTCGAAAGGCAAAAGCTAACATAGGAACAAAAAAGATATTATCAAATATTCAAATAACAGTATGTCGACAATTAATAATGAAAGATAAAAACAAAATTTATCATAAGTGGGGGAACAAAAAAACGAAAGTTGCACTGTGGATTTTCCGCAGTCAATTTCTTCTTCAGGTCCAAACATTTCAATTGCTCCATCAAAACAGAATAAGAAAGCCTACCCCATGGATAGGTTTTCGCAAACTCAAGGTCATCAACAATTGCAAGAAGACGGGTGTCTATTGGTGATTCAACATGTGCCAGGACAAAAAAAAACGAAACCAACAAATATAATAACGCAAGCTTCAACTTGTCAGATGCAAGGGTCTCTAATGCTTTGTCACTAGAACTAACCTCAGCCTTCTTCGCAGGCTTATTTGAAGACTTTTGATGAGTACCAAAATGGACTACTTCTCCACGGATCACACACTGCTTAAGATTTTCCCTAAGAAATTTTACTGTGGCTTTAGGGCTAAGGTATCTACGACTAAAACCATCATCCTCCACAACCTTTGAATCTGCCGGATACCGAGAGCAATTCAACCCGCTCATAATTGCATGCTCGATCAGAGAGTGACGAATAGGTATGCCATTTACAACAAACCAGATTTCAGATTGGTCTGGAGACTCCACTAATTGTTAGAGTATATGCCCTCGAATGCCATAAAGAGGATAGATTTATAAGGCACAAACATTGTAACTAAACTATGCTTTTTCTATTAATATAAGGCAGTTGATTGTTGTTTTCTTATAGGCATTTGTAAGGTGTGAATAAACAACGTAAAGTCCTTGATGACAAGGCGAATCTTCTACCTCCTATGGGATAGGAGGAAAGGCACTAGAATGGTTTGACCCTTGACATCTAAAAGGGTTCGCAAGTCTAAGAAATATTGATTGGGCATCAATAGTGAATAAAGACTTGTATGATGTAAGTTTCGACAGAGAAAGTGTCAGTCGTACACTATGGAAATAGACTTATATCATAGACGTGTCAGTTGGACTGATATGTTCGAACACGGCTCGCATCAGTTCATCACATGGGTATTCACTCATTGACAGCCAATGATGAAACTGATAAGTAGTGATAGGTACGTGTGAACCTCTGACCTGAGAAATCGAGTTGAAGATGTACTTGTGACATCAAATTTGTCATTAGAGTAGTTAGATTCAAATCACCTGTTGGTGGAATCGACCTCGAAGTGCGACTTGATGGGCAAGTAGCATTGTTAACTGATTTGCAATATGGAATTTATTCTCTCATAAGTGAATGAGTAAAATATCCTATGCAATCATGAATAAGTGAGGATGAAAGTCTTTGGCCAAAGCATTTAAATACCTCGACTTATTATGAGCTTAGGCATATGGTCAAGTTATATGAGTTTGACTTTAAACCATGACTCTTACTTGACTGGGATATAAGAATAAAAGTTTATACACGTACGGTATTCACGGCGTAAAGGTTTGGAATGAACCTATTCATTCGTTCTCAATTGGGTTATGCGGTGTGAGCCACGAGACTGGCTAGGTGTCACTCACACCCTTTGGATTCCTCCCAATTGCCTTGAGACGAACCTAAAGAGTCGCGCTTAAAGAAGTGCAAAAGGAAAACATGGGAAAAAGACTTGAGAGAAATTCACGGCATTGGATGCCGTAATTAATTAATTAATTATTGGATAATTTAATTAATTAATTAAATTAATGAGTTAATTAATTTCTTGGAGAAATTGAATTATAAATTAATTAGGAATTGAATTAATTGGATTATCAATTTATTTATTGGATAAATAAATTATCCGATTAATTAATTAGCAAGCAAGACGAAAGCCCAAAGGCTTCCGAGCCCACTAAGGGGCGGCCAAATAGATGCCCAAATAGGGCTCTTGCATGCTAGTGTTATTGTTTCATAATGATATAAATATATCACAAGGTGAAAAATAACACAAGGCAATTTACATAACTTCTCTCCAAGAAAAAGTCTCCCACCTCTCTCTCTCTCTCTCTCTAGCCGTCTTTGACAAGGAAGAAAGGAGGATTTTTCGTTTTTGATTCCGGCGTGACGAATTAGAGACGTTGGCAAATTCGGCGTTAGAGAAAAGGATCACTTTCAGAAATCAACATACATGAGAACGGTAATTTTTTTATACACAATTAAACACGAGGATTAGAGATGATTCGGGCTTTGGGAATTAAATTTACTTTCCGCTGCATTTTATTCGTATAATTCCCAACAGTGGTATCAGAGCCAATCTCTGAATTCTGTGTTTAATTGCTTATGTGATTGACTATTTTTTTTGCGTTTTTGAGGCCTTCTTTGAACGTGTTTTTCATATGAAAATATTCTGAATCTCGCTGAAGTTTCTTCATCAAAGTTGTATTTTAATGAGTTGTGAATATGGGCATATTAATTTTATGAGAATCGGAGAAGTATAACCCTGAGACGAGCGCGACGCAAAACGCGTGCGCAGTCTGCACGCCGCACGCTGTGCGCGCAATAGGAGACCTTTTCGGCCTCCCATTGTGCACACAGCGTGCGCACTGTGCACACTAGGTGGGCCCCCAATGCCGTGCCATCTCACGGCTCCGGTACGAGGGGCTGGCGTCCGGCCAAGCACGATTAAACCGTGCGCTGGGCGCACGACATACACCGTGCCATGCGCCCAGCGCACGGACCTGTTTCGGGCCCGGGTTTTCGTGACTCGGGCCCTAATGGGTCGGGTTATATTTTTCTAAGGTCCAAATTTTAATTGAATAGGTGTTTGGGCTATTTTAGTTATCCGGGTGGGTCAAAAAGATAATGACCCGGATTTAATTAAAAAGGGGCCCAAATTGTTTTGATTAAAATTGTGGATAATTCAATAAATTAGTTATTGGGCCTAATTAATTAATTTTGAATATGCCAATGGTTGGTAATTTAATTTTGATAAAATTAAACCCAATATAGTTTTTATTGATCTTTATTTGAATGAAATAATTAATTAATAAACTCTTGGAGAATTTTATTTATTAAGTTATTTATTTAAATAAAGAATTCTCATAAATAGGACTATTTTCATATGAATCAATAAAATTTGGAATTTTATTGTGGAAATTAATTAAGTTGGACTAATTAATTTTTATTAATCACCAACAAAAGTGCTTTATTTATCGCGAGCATGTATTATGTGATGGTGACGTATGTCTATGGGCTTAGGTTGCTTCTTTTGATTATGTATTTCTTTTGATGGGTTGTAAGGGCCGGTTTGAACCCATTTTATTTTATTTCTAGATTTATGTATAGGTTTTAAATTACCTCTTGTAATAAATAGAAATAGAATAGGTCTTTCAAGATGGAGATCATGCAAAAGAAGAGGAGCTTGGAGCCCACGAAGATTAGCTAGGCTTTTCTTTTTCAATTTTATGATGGCCCATTGGCTTGGGCCCTCTAGATAAAAGCCATAGACTTGTGTGTTGTATTATTGCTTTCGATGCATGTTCATTAGTTGTATGAAGCATGTGTGTTATCAATATGCGCTATATAAATTGGTAAATGTGCAAAGTGAGACGAAATAAATGTTTTGAACATGAATTCTCCCAAACAAAAATAATACTAAGTTAGTAAGGGGTGCTAGGCATCCTTTCCCTCCACTAAACTTAATAAGATCAAGGATTAAATCCATATGTGGCATCTTCCCAGTAAGTGGGGGTCATATATTAAGATTTAATTCTAGAATTTTATTAAGTGCATTGGATGCCTTAATCGAGACATATTTCACCCCAAATATCGTTAAAGGGTTGCAAGGTGAAATTCAAATGTTAGATTATGAGGAGTTAGTGGGAATGAACTTAGATAGTCCACTTTACCAATAAATCGTTAAAGGGTTGCGGTATTTGTGGATTATGGGATAAATATGATTGAACCGTCTATTTGATAGATTGATGTTTGACATCACTTTAATTAAGTAATGGACCAAATATCGTTAAAGGGTTGCCATCCATTATATTAATTAAAGAACTCAATCCCCACCACGAAGTTTTCATCAACGATCGCTTCCGTCATTTCACAGTGGGAGTGTGGAATTTCGAAAATGTAGTGGGAGCCAAGTTATAAGTCAAGTCCTTGATTTTAAACTTGGTCTTAGTTTAGTCCAATATTCTAATTAAGTCTGGTTTATTTTCTGCAGTTATTTGTTTTATCTCTCTCGTTTTTCAAAAATGACAATCAACCCACTTTCCGTATTACTCGAAAAAATATCCTTACCGGACCCAACTACGTGGATTGGCTAAGGAATTGAGAATAGTTCTCAATATGGAGTCTCTAGGATACGTGTTGGACACTGATATCCCTGCTCCACCTGCCAGAACACGTGCCAATGAAGAAGAAGTCCAAGCTCATGAAAAATGGGTAAAGGACGACGTCCGAGTGCGTGGGTACATTCTTGGCTCTATGACGAATGAGCTACAGAGGTCCCACGACAAGATGACCACAGCGAGGGCTATCTTGGCGCACTTGGTCGAGCTCTATGGTGAGCACAGTAGGACTGCTAGATATGAAATATCTAAAGAGCTCTTCGGAGCCAAAATGAGAGAAGGGGAGAAGGTTGGGGATCATGTCCTCAAAATGATATCGAGGATCGAGAGATTGGAAGCTCTCGATTTTACAATGAACCAGCCACTTCAGACCGATCTTATCTTGTAGTCCCTTCCTGACTCTTTTTCCCAATTCGTCATGAACTTCAATTGCAATGAGATTGAATGCAACTTAGCTGGCCTAATAGACAAATTAAACACTGCACAATCTCAATTGAAGCCCAAGGGAAAAGAGACTGCTTTGGTTATCACTTCTGGGCCCAAACGGGCGAAGAATAAGAAAAGAAAAACCAAAAAGCAGGTTGGCGAGCTTGGAGCTTAGGGTGGTGTCGATAAAGGAAAAGGGAAAGCTCTTGTGATTCGCAAGCGAAAGGGGCCACAAAAGATAGACAGATGCCTACACTGCAGAGAGCTGGGCCACTGGAGAAGGAACTGTCCGAATATGGGGCCTGGCGCACAAGGTATGGAACTTTATGTTCATGAAACTTATTGTTCTATGACCGTCTTCTCTACATCTTGGATACTTGACTCTGGAGCTATTTCTCACATATGTTGTATGAATCAGGATCTGATGCGAGGAAGGAAGCTGGACAACGATGAGGTGAAGATCAGAGTAGGCAGCGGGCAAAACATCGCGGCTACTGCAATAGGATCTACCTCGTTATTTTTAAATTCTGGACATGTACTATTACTGGATAATGTTTTGGTTTTGCCCAATGGGCTTAAAAACATTGTTTCTATTCCCGTTTTAGTTAAGAATGGTTACACTTTCCGTTTTATTGATGAACGATGCAACATTTATTATGGTAATAAATTTGTAGGCTTTGCTTCTTTGTTAAATGGATTGTATTACCTTAGTGTCCAGAATGAGTATGTAGTGAATACTAAACAAAGGAAATGTAGTAGGCTTGAAATAAACCAACGATTGATATGGCACCTTCGACTAGGCCATGCTGGTGAACAAACGATTCGCAAAATGGAAAAAGATGGGCTAATTGGCCCACTGGGATTGGAGCCCTATCCTACTTGTGAATCTTATCTCAAAGGCAAGATGGCTAGGTCACCCTTCACAGGGAGCTTTGAAAGGGCCTCACAAATCTTAGGTTTAGTGCATATTGACATTTGTGGTCCATTTGGAGAAATGGCCAGAGGAGGTTTCCTTTACTTTATCACCTTCACTGACGACCATTCTCGATATGGTCTAGTGTACCTGATGAAGCATAAGTCTGAATCCATTGACAAGTTCAAGGAATTCAAGGCTTTAGTGGATAATCAAACAAGTCAACGTATAAAAACTCTTCGATCTGATCGAGGAGGAGAATATATAAGCGATGAGTTTGACCTATACCTCAGAGAGAATGGTATAGTATTGCAACTCACACCTCCAGTGACTCCACAGTTGAATGGAGTAGTAGAGCGAAGGAATCGAACCTTGTTGGACACAGTTCGCTCCATGCTTAGCTACACTGATTTACCCATTTCACTATGGGGTCACGCGCTGCTTACAGCTGCACACATTTTAAATAGATGTCCGTCCAAGTCATTTCCTCTGACTCCCTATGAAATGTGGAGAAATAGGAAACCAAGTCTTAACCATATAAAGATTTGGGGATGTCCGGCTTATGTCAAAAAGACTAAAGTGGACAAGTTGAAGGTTAGGTCCTTAAAGGGACATTTCATTGGATATCCTGAAGATTCTATGGAATACCTCTTTTACCTGCACAATGATCAAAGGATCATTGTAGCCTTACAAGCCCACTTTCTTGAAGATGAGTGCATTCAAGAAGGAGGAGCGGGTAGAAAGATTGTTCTAGAAGAACAAAATGAAACCCCACTGGATACATCTACACAAGGAGTGAGAACCAAACCTTCTGTAACATAACCACAACCACAACCACGACGATCGAATAGAGTATCTCAACCGCCTGAGAGGTACGGATATCTAATGCAGAGGGAGTTGGATCTCCATTCTGTGTTAGAGAAGGATCATGGAGATGATCCCTCCACTTTTGATCAAGAGATGGTGGATGTGGATGCTGCTTGATGGCGTGAAGCTATGCAAACTGAGATCGATTCGATGCATGCAAACCAAGTCTGGAAACTTGTAGACCAACCTGAAGGGGTAAAACCAATCAAGTGTAAATGGCTCTACAAGAGAAAGATTGGTGTTGATTGCAAAGTAGACACCTACAAAGCCAGGCTAGTGGCGAAAGGGTATAGTTAAAAGGAAGGAATTGACTACCAAGAAACCTTCTCGCCAGTGGCTATGATCAAATCAATAAGGATTCTACTTGCAATAGCAGCACACCTAGATTATGAAATATGGCAAATGGATGTCAAAACTGCTTTCCTAAATGGATTCCTAGAAGAGGATATCTATATGGAACAGCCTAAAGGTTTTGAATCCGAGGAGCATATTCATAAGGTGTGTAAACTTGAGAGATCCATTTATGGACTCAAACAAGCGTCTCGTAGCTGGAATCTACGTTTTGATGAGGTTGTCAAAGGATTTGACTTCATCAAAAACGAAGACCAGCCCTGTGTTTACAAGAAGGTCAGTGGGAGCAAGTTGACATTCCTAGTGTTATATGTAGATGACATATTACTCATTGGGAATGACATAGGAATGCTCACCACAACCAAGAAGTGGCTTTCGAGTACATTCTCCATGAAAGACTTGGGAGAAGCGACCTATATTCTAGGGATTCGGATCTATAGAGATCGAACCAAAAGAATGATAGGACTTTCTCAAGCCTTTTACTTAGAAAAGGCCCTAAAAAGGTATAGGATGGAAAATTCTAAGAAAAGGTTCCTACCAATAAGACAAGGGATACATCTTTCGAAATCTATGTGTCCTCAAAGTGAGGAAGATAGAAAAGAAATGAACATTATACCCTATGCGTCTGCTGTGGGCAGCTTGATGTACGCGGTGCTCTGTACTAGACCCGACATTGCTTATGTTGTGAGCGTTGTTAGTCGATTTCAAGCAAACCCTGGTAAGGAACATTGGATAGCTGTGAAGAATATCCTAAAGTATCTGAAAAGAACTAAGGATATGATTCTCACCTATGGAAGTGGTGACCTGAGGGTGGACGGGTACAGTGATTCGGATTTCCAATCTGATGTTGATGACCGAAAATCCACCTCAGGATTTGTATTTACTCTAAATGGTGGAGCGGTGACTTGGAAAAGTTCCAAGCAAAGCACAACCGCAGACTCCACCAGAGGCTGAATACATAGCTACCTCGGAGGCAGCTAAAGAAGTTGTTTGGATTAGGAAGTTCGTTGAGGAACTTCAAGTGGTTCCTAGCATAAAGCTCTCGTTGCCACTTTATTGTGACAACACCGGAGCTATAGCGCAAGCGAAGGAACCTAGGTCTCACAATAAATCCAAACACATCGAGAGGAGATATCACATCATAAGAGAGATCGTTGCACTAGGTGAAATAGCTGTTCAGAAAATAGCCTCAGCCGACAATGTCGCTGATCCATTGACCAAGCCATTGGCACAGGCGGTGCTGGAAAAACATCTCGAAAAGATGGATATTAAATACCACAGAAAATGGCATTGAGTGCAAGTGGGAGATTGTTAGAGTATATGCCCTCGAATGCCATAAAGAGGATAGATTTATAGGGCATAAACATTGTAACTAAACTATGATTTTTCTATTAATATAAGGCAGTTGATTGTTGTTTTCTTAAAGGCATTTAGAAGGTGTGAATATACAACGTAAAGTCCTTGATGACAAGGTGAACCTTCTACCTCCTATGGGATAGGAGGAAAGGCATTAGAATGGTTTGACCCTTGACATCTAAAAGGGTTTGCAAGTCTAAGAAATATTGATTGGGCATAGTGAATAAAGACTTGTATGATGTAAGTTTCGACAGAGAAAGTGACAGCCGTACAATATGGAAATGGTAGTGGGAACTTATATCATAGACGTGTCAGTTGGACTGATATGTTCGAACACGGCTCGCATCAGTTCATCACATGGGTATTCACTCATTGACAGTCAATGATGAAACTGATAAATAGTGATAAGTACGTGTGAACCTCTGACCTGAGAAATCGAGTTGAAGATGTACTTGTGACATCAAATTTGTCATTAGAGTAGTTAGATTCAAATCACCTGTTGGTGGAATTGACCTCGAAGTGCGACTTGATGGGCAAGTAGCATTGTTAACTGATTTGCAATATGGAACTTATTCTCTCATAAGTGAATGAGTAAAATATCCTATGCGATCATGAATAAGTGAGGATGAAAGTCTTTGGCCAAATCATTTAAATACCTCGACTTATTATGAGCTTAGGCATATGGTCAAGTTATATGAGTTTGACTTTAAACCATGACTCTTACTTGACTGGGATATAAGAATAAAAAGTTTATACACGTACGGTATTCACGGCGTAAAGGTTTGGAATGATCCTATTCATTCGTTCTCAATTGGGTTACGGTGTGAGCCACAAGACTTGCTAGGTGTCACTCACACCCCTTTGGATTCCTCTCAATTGCCTTTTGAGACGAACCTAAAAAGTCACGCTTAAAGGAAGTGCAAAAGAAAAAACATGGGAAAAAGACTTGAGAGAAATTCACGGCATTGGATGCCGTAATTAATTAATTAATTAATTATTGGATAATTTAATTAATGAGTTAATTAATTTCTTGGAGAAATTGAATTATAAATTAATTAGGAATTGAATTAATTGGATTATCAATTTATTTATTGGATAAATAAATTATCCGATTAATTAATTAGCAAGTAAGACAAAAGCCCGAAGGCTTTCGAGCCCACTAAGGGGCGGCCAAATAGACGCCCAAATAGGGCTCTTGCATGCTAGTGTTATTATTTCATAATGATATAAATATATCACAAGGTGAAAAATAACGGAAGGCAATTTACATAACTTTCTCTCCAAGAAAAAGTCTCCCACCTCTCTCTCTCTAGCCGTCTTTGACAAGGAAGAAAGGAGGAGTTCTTCATTTTTGATTCCGACGTGACGAATTAGAGACGTTGGCAAATTCGGCGTTAGAGAAAAGGATCACGTTCAGAAATCAACATACGCGAGAACGGTACTTTTTCTATACACAATTAAACACGAGGATTAGAAATGATTAGGGCTTTGGGAATTAAATTTACTTTCCGCTGCGTTTTATTCGTATAATTCCCAACACTAATCGGGTTAGAAGCATCCACAAAGGAGTTAAGACCATGTCCATGTCCGAAGCTACGTCGAATAATGGGGCAAACTGAGAATTCTTAAACCACATTATACCATCGGGATGGTCACTTAAACAATCTTCAATATATTTAAGATCCTCGTTCAATTTGCATTTGCTGCCAACTTTACACTTCAAGTTAAATTTATCGGGACTCAGTGTAAAAGTGAGCCGAGGGATGTCGATTGCGTCAGAAACCTAAAACAAAATTCAATTAAACTACTTATAAATACAAACTGATAAACCCTAAAAGTATATACTTCCTAATTGGTCTGAAACAACACTCTTCAACAACAACTTTTGTCAAATTTAACCACTAAATTTTTATACCATACAAAAAATCAGGGTTTTTAGAGTGTTTACCAACATAAAACCTAAAACACAGTAAAAATATACATCACACCCAAACCAAAACAACTAAAAAAATTACCAACCACAAAATCTAAAACACAGTAAATAAATACATCATACGCAAACCGAAGCAACTAAATTTATAAATTTTGCTAAAAACATTAAGTACTTTGAAGTTAGTTCACTCACCGGGGGTGTGGAGAAAGTTTTAGGGCCCGCTGAAGCCACTTCACGGCGGTGTTTGATACTCGACGAGGAGGAAACAGTCATTGATCGATAATGGGACTAAACAGAATGGTTTAACAATCAAAATTAGAAAATTCACATAATTACACAAAAACCCTAAATTTACGAATACAACTTCAAAATTCAAATTACCTTTGGGGAATGAAGAAGAGGATGTTTATGAACTACCAGACCAGATTTACTTGGCTTCTTTCCTCCTCCTCCGGTATACTGTATAAATATCAGTCCGGTCTGCAAATGGTGTTCTGCTCTCGTCTGCGGGAAGAAGTTGTTCTCTCTTGATTTTGCCCGTTGCAGATTTTCAATTTTTATCAAAGTGTTATATTGAATATTTTAGGAGTTGTCAATGCGTTTTTATCCACATTTCAGCATTTTTTTCACTTATTTTGGCTCAAAAAGCTAAATTGTAATTACATAATACATTAAAAGAAAAAAAAGAAAAAAACAATCCAAGAAACGCTAAAACATTTCTTCCCACAAGTGGACCTTTTAATGAGGGTATTTTGGACAGTCCACATCCAAATGGCGCACCAAAATAAAATAAAAAGGAAAAGAAAAGCCCCAAATAAGGGGTCTACCTCATATGGATCTACGTCTATTTTTGCTAACTTCCGTTACCGTATGCCAGTACTGCTTAATTTCCTCTCCCTAAACACCCAAAGAAAGCTTCAAAAATCAAAATCAATGGCGCTCTCCAATAAGCTTAATCCCCTTTCCTTCTTCCCTCCCCAAACCACCTCTCTCCCTGCACAAAAATCCCCACCTTCACAACTCTCTCTCACCCCCTTCAGAATCAGAAACCCCCATTTATCATCTATCCAACTCAATAATACCCAACTCTTGATCCCAGAAACACTACCAAATCTCCCTCTCAAAACCAAGACTAAAGAAGAAGAACAACAACAACAACACCCAAATCATCATCATCACTGCAACAAATCCGATGATTCTCTATCCGTGGCTTTCCCTTCACTTGCATTTTCAAACACTCTGTTCTTTAGTAGTTCTTCTTCTTCGGTGTACAATGTTCAGGTGATAGTGGGGGTTGATGAGCCGGAAGAGAATCTGATTAGCAGGTTTCGTCGGGAGGTTTTGAGGCCAGGTGTTGTTCAAGAGTCTAAGCGCAGAAGATTTTTTGAGTGCCCTCGGGAGAAGAGGAAGAGGAAGGCCAGAGAGGCGGCCAAGCGCAATCGCAAAAGGTTGCTTCCTTCTTCTTTTTTTAAGCTAGCTTAATACTTTTGACTTGATTACTATTCCATTGCCCGATGTTTAAAGCTTAAACTGTAAATGTATGTATGAATGAGACTATCATGTACACATGACATGTTTCGGAGAATCATTCTTTTGAAATAGGGCAATTCTCATTCAATCAAATAACAGCATAAGGGAAGAATGCCTTAGGAAATAGGACTTAAAATAAAATACAAATGAGAAAACGTGGCAAAACTACATCAATCACATGTAATAGAAGTGCCTAATTAGGAGGAAATTTCTAGAGAGATAAAAGATGTACTTGTATCGACTTTTCATGTTCTCAATTCGTCGTCCCTTCTAGTTCTCTTTTCCCAATCTTATTTTCAGTCAGCAGTTAAGAGGACAGAATGTATTTGTTTTAAATGGTCTTCTTTTCCCCTTTGAATACTTTCATCTTGGGGTTGAGTGCTTAACGATGATGGTGCAACTTTCTGGTGACTGCACATCAATGACAATTGAATCTATACTCATCATAAGATATTTCCCAAATTTTGGATTTGCGAAAAGCATATGGACGTAGAGCAGCATGCATGATCCTTGTAATAGTTGTCTGAGATTTCTAATGATTTGTTTTTTTTTTTGTTGATCAAGAAGCTAGCATTAAATTTATTACTTATGCTTTGAATTTTTGTTGTTTACTACTTGAGTTTTCTTGCATCCAAATTCCAAACTGACAGTGGGATACTTATTTTTATTTTTTATTTTCGTAGAAGGAACTTTTAAAAAGGAGCATCAGTTTTGTAGTTTTTTCTTTTCAGGCTTCTTAAGACTTTTCTTACATACATTTTCTGATGCTTTTCAATTTTTCCCAAAATTTCCTTTTCTAATTAACTCTCCAGTTAAGCACTCAAGATTTTGTGTCAGTAATAGCTAATTTATGCATGCTACACTGCCTAATTAATTAACTGTGCTTATTTATTCCATGTAATATCTGTATTTGTTGTTTCATTCATCGTTTCTTATGTAATCAGGCGGCCACAACCTAAAGTGTATAGGCAAGTTCAAGCAGAGGACTCAAAGAA
Source organism: Buddleja alternifolia (assembly GCA_019426215.1). Lineage (NCBI taxonomy): Eukaryota > Viridiplantae > Streptophyta > Magnoliopsida > Lamiales > Scrophulariaceae > Buddleja > Buddleja alternifolia. The sequence goes on from CM033391.1 coordinate 27,836,526, forward strand.
GAAGAAGGAAGATTCTGATGATGATAACTGGGAGTTTCTTGATATAGATCCACCCTATTGTTGACTGATTTGTAAATGAAATGGCGACTTCAAAGTAGATAATTGCTTGTTAAAACAGAGAAGACCTTGGAAGACATCGACTGAATCGAAGGAGGTCCAAATTGCATTCAGCTATTGGGAGCTTAATAGGGTTGCTGATGCTCTTGCTAACTATGGAGCAGCCCACCTTTTGTCTAAGTTTGTGTTTGATGACGTTCCGTGTTCCCTTTTTAGTTTGTTAGGTTTTAATTTAAATAGTTGTTGTTTTAGGAATGTGAATGTCCCTGCTTCTTGTTTGTTAAGTTTAGATTTAAACAGTAGTTGTTTTAGGAATGTGAATGTCCCTGCCCCTTGTACCTTAACGGTTATGAATGCAATGTGAGTTTTGTTTTGGTGTTCAAAAAAAAAAAAATGAAGAACAACCTTGGAAGGTACTTGGAAACAATACGACTTAACTTATTTTGCATTAGACTTGGAGGGTCTTTGGTTTAGCTTATTTACAATATCGAATAAGATGTAGGATCTTATTCTAAAAGTAAAAGTAAGCTCTTGGAAATGTTGGCTAAAGATCCTAAAAGTAAAAGTAAGCTCTTGAAAATGTTGGCTAAAATAATATTATTAGAGAGCTCTAATACAATATTTGTAATTAAGATCATCTTCAACCCACTTTAAATTTGGGTTGGAGATGGTATAAATGGTATGGGTTGGCACTTCGACCCACGTCATATTTAACACGAAATTTGGTGCAAATCTGAAGTTGCACACCAAATATGGCGTGCAACTTTAGATTTGCACCAAATTTGGTGCAAGTCCTCTTTTTTATTTTTAAGTTGCATTTTAGTTTTTTTATTATTTTTCTTCTGCAATTTAGTCCTTATACTTTAGGAAGTTATAATTGTGTCCTATGAATATTATTTTTATTCAATTAGATATGATTTCATTTCACTTTAAAATTTAACTATAAATAAAAATATATATAGAACTTGTACAAAATGCATATGTCATAAATAAATAAAAAATTGAAGTATTTATATAAACAATTAATTATAGATTAATATTGAAAATTACACAATTCTAATACAAACTAACTAATATAATAAGACATTGAGAAATTAGACAAATAATAGGTATATCACTTCCGTCTCCACTAATATTATTAAAAGGGATAAATGCAGGCACCCCCTCCCCCTCACCTATGGGTAGTGCACGTTGCCCCCAATCTATTAAAATGTGCACCCAACACCCTCATCTTTGGTGAACGTTGCATTTAATCCCGTGCTGACAGGATCTGGCGGAATCGAAGGAAATTATCCATTGGAGATTCAAAGACACTTTGAGGTATGTGCACTTTGCCCCCTGACCTTTTAAAAAAAGTGCACTTAACCCCCTATCATAAACATTACTATTAGATTCTTATTTTGATTGAATAAAATGGAACAATTCACCAATATTTTGATATGTGGCATCTAATGTAACCCAAGCAACCCACATTATTCGCTAAACAATAATAATGATTCAAGGGTAACAAAAAAAATATTTTAATTATCTAACCTACATGAACTTTAAAAAAAATTAAGTATAGAAATAATTTATAATTATAATATAATTTGAATTATTGAAATGTCAATATATACATCGTTCGTACATTCTGATTGTGAAATATTCCATTTTTATTCAATCAAAGTAAGAATTTGATGGTAATGTACACAATAGGTGATTAAATGCATATTTTTTAAAGGTCAGGGGGTAAAGTGCACATATCTCAAAGTACCAAAGAATTTCCAACAGAATATTGGCAGAATATTCCTCTAGATTCCACCGAAGATAGACAAAGGGGGTAAAGTCCAATACTTATCAAAGGTGAGGGTGTTGGGTGCATATTTTGATAGATTAGGGGACACAGTGAACTTAACCCCATAGGTGAGGGGGTGTCTGCGTTTATCCCTTATTAAAATATTGGCCAAAAATGTTAGATCAAGAAGGTGGAAACGGTTTGATAAACCAAAATGTAGTATTTAGGCCCATAGTATTAGTACAAGGACCTAAAGCCCAATACCGGCCCAAAATCCACCAAATGACCGAACATCCGTGATAAGTAACAGTAACGGGTCGGGTCGTTTGTCTGACCCGACCCTATAACCCGTACCTCGTGCCGTCCGATGATTGCTACATGTCATTATCCTATGAGTCCAATTGTCCACCAATCACCCATACAAGGTGTATGTGCTATAAATACTCCATCACTTAATTTATTGAGGGTTGGAATCTCAAGAATATTCTCTCTAACTTTAGCCTCGTATATCCTGAGTAACGAGCCTATAGACTTAGAAGTATGTTCCTTCATACATATAAATTAGGGAGTTAGAATCGTATAACCGAGTAACGACCATGGCATCATATTTATCTATTGAACTACGATTGACTTGATCCTATACTGGTACGTAGGTAGCTCAGTTAATACCGAGTGCAGTCTATACTCTTTGTTATTCTGCTCATATTACGATTTGATCCTCGCAGACTGGTTGAGTTCGTATCCCCCGGATTTAAGTTAGATCAGTTGGCGTCATTTGCTCGTTTTACCATTTTGAATGATGAGTTGTACAAGAGATCAAACGCTGGACCTTTACTTCGTTACCTGGCCCCGGCAGATGCTGAGTACGTCTTGCGAGAAATCCACTATGGGAGTTGTGGAAATCACTCAGTAGGGCGACCAATGGCACAAAAAATCACGAGACAATGGTATTTCTAGCTGACCCTTGTTAAGGAGTCCCATGAATTCGTGAAATGATGCAAACAATGCCAAATGCACTCTAATGAAATCCACCAACCGGGAAAACCCATGGAAATGATAAAAGTTGCATACCCATTTGATCAGTGGGGCATCGATATACTAGGTTAATACCTCTTCAAAAATTATTGTTAAACTCATTACAATAGACGAGGTAAGATACTTACCAAGATTGTACTCGTATACAGGTCTGTTCCCTCCAGTCCAAGGTCAAAAGAAGTTCATTATTGTGGCTGTGGAACACTTTACAAAGTGGATCGAGGCTGAAGTCGTGGCTCATATCACGGAGACAGATAAAATGGAAAAATATTATTTGCAGATTTGGTATTCCCATAATCTTAATTTCTGACAATGGAACCCAATTCAATGGAAAATCTATCACATCATGGTGCAACGAGCTGAAGATCCAACATAATTTCACTTCTGTAGGACATCCTCAAGCGAACGGACTGACTCAGGTTGCGAATCGTATACTGTTGCAACACCTAAAGACTCGACTTGATGGTATGAGGTCAGCATGGGAAGATGAATTATCGGGGGTTCTATGGGCATATCAGACAACTTCAAGATCGTCCACTGGAGAAACCCCATTTTGTCTCGTATACGGATCCGAGGCGGTGATTACGGCAGAAGTTAGAATAATGACTCATAGAGTAGCAACTTACGACTCCGAAGACAATCAACAACTTCGTGAATTTGAATTGGAGGTGGTGGAAGAAGTGAGAGAACGAGCCTATGCGAGTATATTGAGGTAAAAAAGTACCATGGAAAGAGCATATAACAAACGGGTGAAATCAAGATGCTTCCAAGTTGGAGACTTGGTAATAAAACTAGTTGAGGTCTCAAAACATGTGAAGAAATTGGAAGCAAACTGGGATGGTCCTTATAAAGTTACAAAGATCACCAAAGGGATGACATACAGACTACAAGATCTACAAGGCAAAGACTTGCCTCGTCCATGACATATTGATAACTTGGGAAGAGTTTATGCTTAAAAATGAGGCACTACTTGTTCTGAAATTATACATTTCAAAATATGTAATCTGTTGTTACGAGGCAAGATTTAATTTTAAGAATTATTAAGCTCGTTACAACGAGTCAAGACTTTGTTTAAGAAATAAACAAAGGTATAATCTCCTAAAGACGAAGCAAAACATGACTAAAACAGGGAAAATATAAACATTGACGATAGAATAATCATTCATACTACAAACGATTCAAAAACGATAATTCAAAACCACAAAAATCAATAGAAATAGAAATTGTTTGATAAATTAACGACAATCGTTTGATAACGGAAATAGAAATTGCTCAAAACGTCTAATGCAGCACATCTAACGAGTCTGATCTTCGGCAATGTTCTCCCCCATCTCTTGATTTATTGACATCGCTGCATTGGATGGGCACGTACCAAGGAGCTAGAGGGGCAAACTCGGGAAACTCTACTGGATCTACATCTGGTTCATCTGCAGAAAACGAGTCGCGTATCAACTTCAGCTTGTCACACTCCTCTAGCAGACAGATGTCGAACTCTGGCCTGAATGCCTCTAAACTAGTGTCGTAGTCAATGCACTTGTAGAAGCCATCCTTCTCGTCCTTCAAAGCCTTGGAGAGCAAGAGTTAATATGACAGTTTAAATAGTGGGGGGAAAATGAAGCAAAAAAGTTGGCTTTTATTTAGAAATGGGTATTCTTATCATTTTCTTAGAGAGATGAATATAAGTGGAGCTTCAATAGTAATTTTTGGAGCTCCAATATCATTCCCCTATTTAAAATTGCTCCTTATTTGGTTGAAAGCAAAAAATAAACAAGTTAATTTGGATGTCTTTTTCCTTTACTCACTCAAATATATGAAATGCCAATATTGAAAAAAGGTAAATGACCAAAAGAACCCTTCAAATTTTATACCAAAAAATTCATCATAATATTTTGCACTCCAAAAATCTATTTTACTAACTTTTTATTATAGAAAAGGAACTTGATAATAGATGGTTATTTATTGAGCTCAATAGCACTTAGTCATTTAAATTAAGAATTTATCAATTATATTTTTTATATTGTAATTTACTATTTAAATTGGTACCAGTATTTAAGCAATTCTAATTTTAAATATTAAACTTTTAAATCATCTCGAAGATGTATAGCAAGAGTAATTTTTGTGATAGTTGGCATGTTAAACTAGTTTTTCTTTATAACTTATTAGAACTATAACATTAAAATACTAATACTAGGGAAGGGACCTTCTCTCACCGTCATTTTGACACTGTTACTCTGATTCGAAGAAAGCTAGCCTTACCTTGGCAAGTGACGCTGAAACACACTTGGCGTGAGGAAAATCAAATGGCGGATGCTATAGCTCAAAGTGGTCTCAACCATGAGATTCGTATGTTGGATTCTCTAACCGCGCGTGTCCAAGATTTCTTAGAAAAGGATGAAGCTGGCCTTACATGGCCTCGTTATAGTTTCATAAATCCGAGTCTGCCAGGTTAAGTTATTAGGGTAGCACCCCTCTCTCACACACAAAAAAAAAATTAAAAAAAATACTAATACAGTGTCCAAAACAAATAGAAGGTTCTATAAGAAAAATATATCGATAATTCATAACTAGAAAAATTAAAGATAATTTTTTTTAATTTCTAAACGAAGGAGATATCCTGACCCGACAAACCGGTACGATAATTTTTAAATCATAAGTCACATAGATCCTAAGACTCCAAACAAGGAGAGAAAAGTCACAACTTGTGGGATTGAACCCAAGACCTCATATGAAAATGAAAGTTAGTACCACTAGGCTAACAAATCGGGTAAAGATAATTCAAATTTAAAAGTTGTGAATATTAAATTTTGCCATTTTTGTTTTGAATTCAACACAATATGTCTTCCTTCCTTAGTCCATACCATGAGATAAATGTGTTGAAGCCCAAACTGATATTTCCGGCCCAATCATCATTACAACCTGTCTGTCACAGTTTCTCCATCTGCAAGAAATCTCTCTCTCTCTCTCTCTCTCTCTCTCTCTCTCTCTCCTGTCCGTGGCTGGGGTTATACATACTTACTGTCTTCTTCTTCTGAGTAAAGAAATTAGTAGTAATAATGGAAGGTGAAGAAGGAACACAGCAGCCGCAGCTTGTGCTCGCAAACAAGCTATTCCTTCTCACGCAAAACGATGTCGATGACATTGAAAAGGTCCGCCTTAGAGATGAGGTTTTCAACTTCATCCACACCAACGGTATTTTATTCATCCTCCACCCCCCCCCCCCTCACCAACCCCTCATTTTTCGGATTTTACTTTCAAATTCATTCTCTTTTTTGATGATGATGATTGATTTTTATTTATTTTTTGGTTTCACAATTGGGTTTTTGTAGATATGGCTCCCTTGTACGAAACCCTAGTTTCGAACAAGGTGTTGAATTTGGATCAGAAGGCGCTTGATTCGATGCGCGCCAAGATTGACGACGAGCTGAAGAAGCTCGACGAGAAGTAAGTCCAATGGATTTACGTGCATTTCAATATTACCATTTGGTAGTCAATTTGATGTTCTTGTTCTTTGTGGTGGTGTAGCCTACTAGCATTATGAAATTTCTGCTAATATTGGATTTAATGATTGGGAAAACATTAGCTACACAATTATATGTCTTACGGGCTTGAAATTGCCATTTTTCTCAGTATAGTAAAATGCAAGTTTACTGCATGTTTCATGAGGATGAATTGTTGAGGGGTTAAAGCAATTTTTTCTTTTTTGATTATATTTGTACATAGGTATTCAAATTTATTTTAATTTTCATAGATAAGTAAAGTAACAATAATCATGAGAAAAACAATTAACTTTCACTAAACCTATATAAGCAATTTTTAAAAAGTTTATCGAAGTTGTACACAACGTCCTTTCTTGTCATAAAACTTATCTATGATAGTAATTGTATCAATTTTCTTCGCAGTTATTCTCCTTATGTAAGTAATTGATCAGTGCCCGATCCCGCTCTAAAGAAAGAAACATAAATTTCTTCCATTTCAACTCGTGAAACATTAGTAGGATAATGAGATTGAAAAGTAGAAGCACTAACATTTGGCATGGTTTTTCATGCTTAATTTTGATACTTTTGATTTTGAGTATTTATTCGTTTAAAAAATGTACCAATTTTGGTTGACTTTCCCAAACTTTGAGTACCTATTTATATATAATTGCATAAGCAAATACAGATAAAAATACATATTGAATTCAATTTTGAACCTAATTGCTCATATAAATACTCATTATATTGATAGTTAATCAAGAGCGTTCATGGCTGAACTTAATATTTAATTTATTGATAATAGAATTTTTTCCCAATATTTTTTATTCTACTTGATTCTCCGTCTCCTTTTATTTGGAGCTAGTGACTTTGTCTATTTTATTTATAGACATTAGCAATTAGTTAAGAAAAAAAAAAAACAATGCTTTGTTCATCACAAATCAAGGTACAATTAACTGCGAAATTTCAACTATATTGCAATGACAAATTTTCAAAATATTATAAAGTAACAACTATTAACAGTGTAACACTAATATAATAATTTTATGCATACTGTTTGGTGAATGAGCTCTAAATAATTCAATGGTGGTAGATATTTTTAATTTAAAATTTGTTGATGCCTTGTATTTTCTGCCTTTCAAGAATGCTTCTTAGAGGTTTTAGGCACATGTTTTTTGATTTAATTCCAATAAGGCACATGTTTGTTGATAATTTAACTTCCTCTTTTCTTATTTTTTTTGTAATTGCTATTTTAATTAAAAGCAAAATAAAAAGGGCTGGAGGTAATCGAACTTCTGACCTCAAATACAATGGAGATTTAAGTAGCAGTTGCTCGCCAACTGCACTGCAGTTATGGTTTGTTTATATTTTAAAACTTAAATACTATATGTTTTGGGAGGCTATAATATAAAAATATATGTACCCTACAATGAAGATTTAGTCTCAGGGAGCTGGGTCTCCTCTAGGCCCCCATATAGATTTGTATCCTTTGTTAACTAACTAGAAGTGTTGTTCTGTCAGTGACTTGACACTAACGTGCTGTAGATACTTAAATATTCAAATATATATGGAGCTTCATGGAGAAACGATAAAGTTAAGAGGCTCAAGTGAATTTGGTTAATAACATTTGATTTCACGTTGACTGTTCAGTCATAATATTGAGAGTGCACATTGTATTATCTACTCAGTGAGAGGGCTGTGTTCATGTCCTTTCAACGGACTGGTTTTATACATCAATTTGATCCAAGTTCTTGGAAGTGGAATAAATTTTGAAATTTTGAAAATGCAAACTTATAAATAGTCAACACTTTCCCTAGTTTCAGTTATATAGTGAATTTGTGAAACTGAGGAAAGATGGTTGATCCTTGACTGGATGTAGTGATCTGGTGGATTGCGATTCGTCTGAATTTAAAGGAAGCATTTTGGGTGGTGGTAGCGATGCAGATGGTAATCTCTTGGGAATTTTCCAGGTAGTGGATGCGTGAACTTCTGAACCTCATGAGTTTTTGACCAAGCTGTAGAAAGTTTACCCTTCGGTCACTATATATGTCGAAGTATCATGCCGGTTTAAGGGAAAAAAAAATTCAATACACATCTATAAAGTAATATATTTTGTATCATGCCGGTTCAACAAAAATTCTTCATCTCAAGAATGACATATTTTGTATAAATTAATTATGTTTACAAGCTAGAATGATATTGTAGTACTGTTGCATGTTCGATATTTAAAATGATCTTTTTTGAGATCATTATGTCGTATCACTGCTTTCTAATGACATGGTTCTTGTAGTATGATTTCTTTGTAGTGATTATATAGTTGTGGTTTTATGTTGTGTTTCTGTTCTCGCTGAGTTTCTGAAGCCAATACAATGTTTTTTTTAACTAGAAGTGAAGCTATGACTATGAGTACTGGCCACATGTTTGTGGGTGATTGGTGTCTAATATAATGCTTTGCTTCCTTGTAAGTAGTAAAGTTTCTCTGTCTTCGATATATCACAAGGGTAAAATAACTTTGCCCTCCTGAACCACTCGCACCAAACACTCCCTAAACTATATAGTAATACACCTACCCCTTTTTATAGTGTGAAATTGTCTTTCATTACCCATTAATTTTTTCTCTTCAACCAATCCCTCCCCCCGCCCCCCCTTTTCTTCCTTTTTGCCTTTTTGTTTTCCCAACTCCCCCTCTCAACCCCCAACCCCACACCGACTATTCCAACCACCACACCGCAGCCACATCTGCCCAGCCCGACATTTTGGACCAAATTTTTTTGCATGTTATCCAACAAATTTATTTGTTAGTATGTCCAGTAATTTAGGGAAGTGTTCCGGTTTTTCAGAAAAATATTTAATAGCTCTTCAAATTCACAAGTTTCTCAAGTCATCCATCAAGCCACTATGTTGATAATTTTTCGTGATCAATTATAGATGTGAAAAAGTTCCTCCAATACTAACCATGTGGACCTGAAAAAATTATGTCAAAAAAAATAATATTTTTAGACTTTCTTATCCATATATATTGTCGAATATACATAAAGATACTAAAAATTTGTTTGGATTAATTTAATTTTGTATCAACACATTAGTTGAATTTTGTGGAACATTAATGTAAATGTTTTCGCACCAAATTTAATGTTAGTGCTAAAAATATTGTCAATTATTATTTTAATTTATTAATTTTGATTATTAGGTTAATTTTTAAATTAATTAATGTATGTAAGAATTGAAAATTTATGAAAAAGAAAAAATAGTGGATAAATGAAAAAACTAAAAAACAATAATGGTTAAGGGTAATGAAGACAATCCCATTATTCCGTACTATAGAAGGGGAGTAAGTGCATTATTGATAGTTTAGAGGTATTTGGTACGCTTGGTATAGTTCAGGGACGGCAAATTATATTTTACCTTATATCATAATAATCATTAATTTTTGTTCCCTGCCCCATTATATGACCTTCACATTACACCTGTGATTTGGTATTATTGTCTGGTTACCCACTAATCAGGTACGGATCTGCAGGTTGCGTGGAGGGGCTCCGGCCTCCGAGACTTCAAAATTTCATTGTAGGATACATATTACGTTATAATATAGCCCTCCAAAACATGTGGTGTATATGTTCTTAAATATAAACAAACAGCAGCTGTAGCTTAGTTAACAAGTGACCGCTACTTAAGGATCGAATGTGAGATCGGAAGTTGGACTACCTCCAGCTCCCATCTATGTTCTTTTTATTTAAAGTACTTGTTTTTAATTAAAAGTATTTAAAGTACTTGTTTTTAATTAAACAAACAATTAAAGAAAAGGACAAAAAGAAGAAGTTAAATTGTGTATAACTCTAACTTTTCCTTTTGAACTTCTCTTCTATCCTTACTAGGACTAGACTTGAGAAACACTTTTCCAAAAACCCATAACAATTGTTGAAAAGGGGGAAAAAATACCAACAAATCTAAAGACAAGAAAAAATCATCACCATCAATTATTTAGACTTTATCCACCCCAAGGTGTGCATAAAATGATTATATTAGTGTTAATAGTTGTTATTTTAGTATTATTATGAAACATTCTCATTGCGATTTGTTGAAATTTTGCGGTTGATTTGTCTTCTATTTTTTTATTCCAATTAATTCTACCTTGATTTGTGATGAACATAGGTTTTTTTTTTTAAATTAACTAATTATTTGTATCAAAAAATAAAATAGACAAAGTTGCTATCTCCAAATAAAAGGAGGCAGAAAATCAATTAGAATGATAAAGTTCTATTACTATGAATTAAATATTAAGTTGAACCATGAAAGCTCTTGATAATATATCAATATAATGAGTATTCATATGAGCAATGTTCAAAATCAAATTTTTATATCTATTCTTATGCGTATTTACTTATTCAATCATATGATATATAGGTCTTTAAAGTATAGCAAAGGCAACTAAAATTGGTACCTTACTTTATAAGCAAAAAGATTCTCCAAAGCAAGATTATAAAATTGAAGCTTCAGATGTTAGTGCTTCAACTCAATTTCATTATCCTGCTAATGTTTCAAGAATTGCAAAAAAGAAGAAATTGATCTTTCTTCTTTAGAATGGGGTCCATGATTGTTTGTTTACTTGCACAAAGATAATAATTGCAGAGAAAATTGATACAAAGTCTATTGTAGATGGATTTTATGACTCGTGTACAACTTCGACAAACTTTTCTAAGAATTAGTTATATAGTTTTTTGAAAGTTGAGTTTTTTTTTTTACATGTGGTAATTGTTAGTTTACTTATCTTTTTGAATTAGCATCAATTGGAATATCTACGTAGACATATTATGAAGAAAGTTTTGCTCTGGTGATAATTCGGCCCCTCAACAAGTCATTCTTGGACCTGTCCTGGATATAATCATTTAGTTATTAACATGTTCTAGGCATGCTCTTTTCCCCTCTGATTTTCATACTTTGCTCTTGTGGTTTTTGAAGAGTAAGGGCTCTAGGATTGTCTCTCTGCAACTTTGGTTGTGCTGTTGTATGAAATTACATGGAATTATGACTTTATATTTGTAACTAGGTACACCCTCAACATGGGTAGTTACATTTACTCAAACATATGTTATTGACAGATTATAAAGTGCTAGAGGCATGATGTTTGTAACGTCACTTATTATTTTAATATTGCGATGCGTGGACATATATTCTATAAATACTTATTGATTCTGCAACAGATGAAATGAGCTTCATTGGGGTACAATATTTTTTTTCCCCATTAAAATATAACATGTAACCACATGCTTTAGGTATTGTCATGGAATCAAGAGAAGTTACCATTCGTCTCCCCTTTGTGTGTGTGTTTAATAAGTACTAAACACTTCATTGGTTCATATTTCCTTCTTTTTAGCATTGATGAGGTGCCTTGTTACTGTTCAGTCCCTCGTGGGTGGCAACCCTTTTGGGAGTCTAAATTGTTGACCTGTTTAAGTTATCTGTCTCAGATGAATTCAAATCCTATGCGCTGTATGCCTGTATCATCTAGCATATTAAGTGAGCAGTTTTTCTTACTTATGTTTCTTTGGCTGACCTTTTCTAGGATAGCTGATGCAGAAGAGAACTTGGGCGAAAGTGAAGTTAGGGAAGCTCACTTGGCTAAATCATTATTTTACATAAAAATTGGTGACAAGGTATATATAACTTTCTCCAACCTTGTTGTTTCCATCTACTTACATTTATTGAATTCTCTTTAATATCTTAAAATTCCAGGAGAAAGCACTGGAACAGCTCAAGGTAACAGAGAGTAAGACTGTTGCGGTTGGACAAAAAATGGACTTGGTGTTTTACATGCTACTGATTGGTTTCTTCCACATGGACTTCGATCTGATCTCTAAAAGCATTGATAAAGCAAAGAAGTAAGGGGTTATTTAGATGTTTTTCTTATATAAAATGTTCTTCATCCTCGTTTTTATTTTATGAGCTAAAGTTGAGCCTTTGATTCCGACTATAAACATTACAGCTTGTTCGAAGAGGGAGGTGACTGGGAGAGGAAGAACCGTTTGAAGGTGTATGAAGGCTTGTATTGCATGTCTACTCGTAACTTCAAGAAAGCAGCCACTCTTTTCCTTGATTCTATCTCAACTTTCACGACATACGAGCTTTTTCCCTATGACACATTCATATTTTACACTGTCCTTACAAGCATCATATCATTGGATAGAGTTTCCCTTAAACAAAAGGTATCTTTCTTCATCTGTTTATTTTAACAAGACTAAGATTTAGTAACCACCCCTTTCCCTTGTAAGTCTTTGTCGCTTTACGCATTACCGTCATTTTTGTCCCGGAAGAAACAGAGATGGTAACTAACCGACAGTTCTTTCTAATTGTGGTTTGGGTAAATGGCAGGTAGTGGATGCTCCAGAGATCTTGACAGTTATTGGCAAAATTCCGTACTTATCGGACTTCTTGAACTCTCTATATGATTGTCACTATAAATCCTTCTTTACTGCTTTTGGTAAGTATCTTTGTTGACATATCCTAGTCCTTGGTATGCAATGGACGACTCAATGTTTTCCAATAACCCCAATAAAGCAGAGAGTGTGATCATGTAACTTCCTGACTTATTCTAAACTCAATTTGTCAGGGCCTTTTACCTTATTCTGTTATTCGCATAATATGATTTGAGTATATAATTCTGTTGATCAACTGTTAGAATATTAGACATACTGTATGGAATAAGTTACAGTTTCTGCACTTAACTTTCAGCTGGCTTAACCGAACATATTAAATTGGATCGCTATCTACACCCACACTTCCGCTACTACATGAGGGAGATCAGAAGTGTTGTTTATTCACAATTCTTGGAATCATACAAAAGTGTGACCATCGAGGCTATGGCTAAAGCATTTGGGGTGACCGTGGACTTCATTGACGTGTAAGTTGTTTTATTTGATGCTTTTGATGAGCTGTGCTTTACAAATGTGTGCTGTTCAAAATATTATGGGATAATTATATGCATACCCTCTCATTTAATCGGTAATTACCACGAGCCTCCTGAGGTTTTGCAAATTACCAAGACACCCCTTGTCAAATTTTGACAACTCAGAAAATAAGGGATGACATTGTAAGATGCTTTTTTGAGGGAGTCACTAGTAATATGATTTTACTGACATGGAAAGTTATCAGGATGTTTTTCATAATTAAGGTCTCACTCAGAGGGTGTCTATGTAATGTACCGAAATATTGATAGTGCCTAATACTGTATTTTCTTTGTATGCAGGGAGCTATCTCGTTTTATTGCAGCAGGGAAGTTACACTGCAAGATTGACAAAGTTGCAGGTGTATTAGAAACTAACCGACCTGATGCAAAGAATGCCCTTTACCAGTCAACCATTAAGCAAGGGGATTTCTTGTTGAACCGCATCCAGAAGCTCTCCCGTGTTATTGACCTTTGAAGTCAAGTAGGTAGCCATCAATGTTTTTTTCTTTTAGCGATATCCTGGTTTAGTGAGTATAATATGCTTGTTTTGCTTTGTCAAGTGTACTATTAGTAATTATCATTTATTCCATGACATTTGATTCGATGAATCCAGCTAATGCTGAATTTCAAAAAACAACTTTTTAACATCGAAATTGAGTTGCTATGCATATCTTTTCAAGTGTTCACACTTTTTAGTGAGTATAATATGCTTGTTTTGCTTTGTCAAGTGTACTAGTATTAATTATCATTTATTCCATGACATTTGATTTGATGAATCCAGCTAATGCTGAATTTCAAAAAACAACTTTTTAACATCGAAATTGAGTTGCTATGTATATCTTTTCAAGTGTTCACACTTCGGAAGATGTATTCAAAATCAAGTATATTAAGATTTTCGTATGTCCATATTTTCCTTTTCTGTTCTTTGAATTATCCATACACTGTTATTTGAATTATCCATACAAGAATTATAGATTCACGTTGTTATTATAGATTTGGAATCCTGAGCTCTAAATCTTTCAATTGAGATATATATCATATTAGTGTTTCATGCCCAATTAAGCTCTGTTTGTAGTTTATATGTTATCTTATGTGCGATTCTTTCTCTTGTAATGTTGCCCATCAATCACCCGGCTTATGAAATTCAACTCATTTGGGTACACTACTGAAGTAGGGCCGTGAAGCATTGGATGAAAATATGATTACGTTATACATGATGTGGATTTACAACCCCACATGTGGAGTGAAATTTCGACACCACCCAAAGGATTCAATAGACTGCAAGTGGTGACTGGTGAATCTTGATTCAGTGTGGTTAAGGTAGACATGTAGGATTGTCAATCAAATTGAATTTGTGAGCTTCGAGTCGATAGAGCTCGTTACCAATTGGTGTGTGGAAATTTTGCAAAGTGGAATAGACAATGTGTTATAGAATGAAGAATGGGTGTGGTGTTTCTTGTTGGCCAGACGTGTTGAATCAGTATATTCTAATGCCGAACGCATATGATGAAAGCTTTGTTGTTAAACCAAACAATCCATTTAGAAAAGGTTGAAAACTGCATCATCATCTAGATCATCTTAAGTAAATTAATAACATACTGATATAATATAATTAATCTTTACTGTTTTACAGTTTAAGAAGCATCTTTTTACCGTCCCAATTACAGATTCGCTCTCTAACTATTACCTAGTCAACAATGATAAAGATAGAAATCATTTAAAACTTCAGATTCTATGCTTCATTTTATCTTTAATCTTTCCTTTTTCCGTTTCTCTATGGGATGAATGTCATTACTTGCTAATCCTGCGTTTAGTACAGGTTTAATATTACGAGCTAGTGCTATCACGCTTTCGTTAGCCAAAACTTTGATAGAAGTATGAATCTACATATCACTGAAGGAAGATATTTAATTATGTATCAAATTAATGGAGTGGGTATATGCTTATTTTAAGCTCCTACATTTAGCCATAAACATGACAAATAGTAGTAAGTGTAACAATATAGGAAATTAATGAATTGCATAGGGAAATGCACAAAGCATGTTTTCGTGAGGTTTCAAAACTATACAAATGTTTGCCTCCTATGTTGGAAGATGATGACTTGCGACCAAGATGCCAAACGCATAATTCCAAATACAAAAACTATGGTGCAAATTTTATAATAGAGCAAAATGTGGGGTACAATTTTAATTGATCTATGCCTTTTATTTTTAATTTTTTTGGAATTTCATCCTGATAGGAGACAATCATTACCACCATATTATGAATTTCCATGCATATGACAAAAAACATTGTTCACTCCGAACAAGAAAAAAGGGCTTTACATTTGTCTATAAAGCCTCTTTCTTCTGTTAAGTGGTTCTTTCAAGAGCCTTGCTGCAGATCAAGCAATAATAGTTTTGATTGCAACAGCTGCTTCTTTTTATTACTTTTATATGGCCTATAGTTTCTTGCTTCAAGATTCCTACAATGCTCGAAAAAATTTCGCAGCTTCACACTCCATTTTGGATGATGCCAACGCTGCTATCTGGTTGCCTAGTTTGTACAACGAAACGGGCGACTTGAAAAGGCTTAAAAGAACACTAAGCGTAGGAGAATTCTCCGACAACAATTCTAGCAGCAACAACAACAACAATGACAGCATCCCGCGCAATAATAGCATGAGCAGTTTGAGCAGCATCCCTAGACTTCAATTCCGGGACCACATATGGACTTATACTCAACGTTACCTAGCGGCTGAGGCTGTTGAGGAGGCGGCAGCCGCCATCATTGGCGGTGAAAATGGTGTAGGTGGGGTCGCCCTAGAAGAGGGCAATGGAGACGGAATGAAACTAGTCCAACAGCTAATTTCCTGCGCCGAGGCGGTGGCGTGTCGTGATAAATCGCACGCCTCGCTCTTGTTGTCCGAGCTTCGAGCCAATGCATTGGTCTTCGGGTCGTCTTTCCAGCGCGTTGCGTCTTGTTTTGTGCAGGGGCTTGCTGATAGGCTGGCACTTGTTCAACCACTTGGCGCCGTTGGGTATATTTCCCCGAAAACGAACATAATGGACATTGCATCGGAGAAAAAAGAGGAGGCGCTTCGCCTCGTTTACGAAATATGCCCACATATTCAGTTTGGTCACTTTGTGGCCAATTCTTCAATATTGGAAGCCTTTGAGGGAGAGAGTTCAGTCCATGTAGTGGACTTGGGGATGACGCTCGGTCTACCCAACGGTCACCAATGGCGTAGCCTCATTCAGAGCCTGGCCGAGCGAGCTAGCCCGCCGGCCTGTCTCCGTATCACGGCCGTCGGCCTATGCATCGACAAGTTTCGTGCCATTGGAGACGAGCTCGAGACCTATGCACTAGGCCTAGGGCTAAATTTGGAATTTTCAATAGTTCAAAGCAACTTGGAAACCCTAAAGCCCGAGGACATCAAGGTGCTTCCTCGAGAGGTACTCGTTGTGAACAGCATTCTCCAGCTGCATTGTGTGGTGAAGGAAAGCCGTGGAGCGTTGAACTCTGTATTACAGATCATTCACGAGCTTTCGCCCAAGGTTTTAGTTCTTGTAGAGCAAGACTCAAGCCACAATGGGCCGTTCTTTCTGGGACGGTTCATGGAGTCATTGCACTATTACTCGGCAATATTCGACTCGCTCGACGCGATGTTGCCTAAATACGACACGAAACGTGCAAAGGTGGAGCAGTTTTATTTCGCAGAGGAAATCAAGAATATTGTAAGCTGTGAGGGGCCCGCAAGGGTCGAAAGGCATGAGAGGGTCGACCAGTGGCGTAGAAGGATGAGCCGGGCCGGGTTTCAGCCTATGCCCTTGAAAATGTTGGCTCAAGGCAAGCAATGGCTGAATAGCGTGAATGCGTGTGAGGGTTACACTGTTGTGGAGGAGAAAGGTTGCCTTGTGCTGGGGTGGAAATCTAGGCCCATAGTTGCTGCTTCCTGCTGGAAATGCTGAACTTCAATAAATTTCCCTTTTCCAAAAATTTCATTAAAAAAAACAACATAAAATAAAACAAACATCATACTGCTACAAACACTGTTTTGTAGCACAAAATTTCAATTGCTTTAATTTGGAGTGCAAAATAAGACAGACAGGCATCCTGAAAATCAGTGCGACACTTTTCAGGAGCTGAAACAGATTAAATAAATTAATTTATGTTGGTTAATTTGGTGTGCATAAAAAAAATCTAATCTTGAGGTAGAAATTAACAGTTCTTTCATTCTTTTGTGGTGAAAATGCCTCCATTAATTGGAGCTTAGTCTCTCTCTAATTCTTCAGTTTCCAAAAATGTAAATTGTCAGGAAATAAAATGTTGTAATGTTGAGTCATGATGATCATAGTTTGTTACTTGTGTATTTACATATATATGATCTTACCTTTCAAATTAGGCTGGGATTAACCCAAAATTTGTTGGTCTAATGATATCCACCTCCCACTTTATGTGAGAGGTTCTGGGTTCGAATTTAGACTGCCATAAGTTGTAGCTCTTCTCTCCTTTATGGAGCTCTGGATAGAGTCTTTATAGTTCAGGATTATGACTATCATCCCAAATTTGTCGGGCTAAATATTTAGGGTATCTTTTTTCATCTTGAATAATAATAATAATAAAAAGGTTGGGACTACGTTGGTCCACCAGCCTACATCTTCTATTTTAATTAGGGTTTTTTCCATTTTGCGTCTTGAACTACGGGGTTAGCTCCATTTCACTAAATAAAAGAATATTAATTAACGAAACAGGTAAGTACCCTTGAGTTATGTAAAATGGTAAATACTCAACCTGTTTTTTTATCAAAAAAAAAAGAAAATTCTCAACCTTTTTGGTGCAAAAATTTGCTTTTGAAGATAACAAGGCAACATTTGTGAATCTAACTTGAATGTTTATCTTTTGCAGTCTCCGAATATGTATCTTCGTGGCTTTTACGTGGCTCGTAAAAGGGAAGTTAAATCTTAATTAGTGGCCTCCATGATTTATCTTCTTTAATTGAAGGTAAAATTACATCCAGCACCCCTGAGGTTGCCATAATTACAAATAAGCTTCTCTTATTTTTCAAATTACAGCTGCACCTTTTCTAATTTTGGGAAATTACACGAGAGGGTAAAAATGGTCGGAATTTGTGCAAAAGTTTTTTTTTTTGCCCTCGCCATTAAGTTGAAAAAAGAAAGGCTAAACATTTAAATATTTGTAAAAGGCACTTTGGCCCCATCTAATATTAACCATAACCCCCAAACTTAAATTTATTACGGTAAATGATATTGGTACTCCACTATTTAATATAATTATTTTTTTAAAATTAGTGAAAAGTGAAGTTTTACTAGTAATTTTTGGAGTGTCAATATCAACTCCCATTTATTATTTTTATAAAATAAATCATAAAAAAGAAAAAGGAAAAGCAAAGAAGATGAAACATCACCCCTTCTTATGAGCAAACCACCATAGCCGACCCTCCCACCCCACCCTAATCCTAATTTTCCTGAGCCAACAGTCATTATACCGCTGGCGTCCAGCACCGCCGCCGCTCCGACGCCCAATAGTAGCAATACGAGAGTGGGAGTTCGTATGGAGATGCGTTCGCGTGCAGATTGGGGCTGAGGAATTCGCGATTGGGCTTCGGTTGCAAGGGGGGTGCGCTGGGGGGACCTTGGCGGTAGGGAAAATGGACGGCGGCATGTGTCGTGTGGTGGAGATCGTCGGCGGAGAAGATAATGATTTCCCATTTTTTTTTTTGAATTAATTAATTAATTTCTTTTTTATTTATTAATAAAGTATAAATATTAGTAAAATGTGATTTAATTAATTTCTTTTTTTATTTAGTATACAAAGTATAAATATTAGTAATATTTAGTTGATTTATTGTTATACTTCTTTTTTTATCTTATTATTATAATTTTCAAAAAGATTATTTCACATTTGAATTTTCAAAAAGTATAAATACAATTTTAATTATTAAAAAAAGTATAAATTATCACAATATATTATAAATACAAAACAAATAAGATAACATATTAAAATGGCTAAATATATTCACTATTAACTAAAGACCTTTTGGTCTATTGATAACCACCTTCCATTTTATGTGAGAAGTTTTGAGTTCGAATTCAGACTGTCACAAATTGTCGCTTTCCCCTCTTTTATGGAGTTAGAAAGAGTTTTTATGATTCTGAATTATGACCATCAATCCGAATTTGTCGGGCTAGATATTTTGGATATCCCCCTTTTTCTTGAATTATAAAATATTCACTATTAAATTTATAACTATTACATCTTTAAAAAATTTAACAATATTACAATGAGACCCAACGGCATATTGGACTGCACAATATTTGTCAATAGTACCCAAGCGCAAAATAAAAAAATAATTAAAAAATTTGGATGACGTCAGCACTTTTTTGGCCGAAAAGTCACCGGATGGGAAATGTGTAAACCTGATGCATAAGTCGAGAGGTGTAGCCGTAATTTGAAAGATAAGAGGGGCTTATCTGTAATTAGGGCAAACCTCAGGGTGCTGGATGTAATTTTCCCATAATTTAATAGCAATTGGAACTTGGAATTGATCCTATGCTTATTTCTTTTTCTTGACTATACATACTGGTCAGTCTGTCAGTCACTTTAAATAGCTTATCCTTACACTGGAGCATTTACGGATGTATATTTGGTAGTCCCAAATGGCATACAAAAGGGTCTAGAAGGGGGTTGAATAGGCCCTGAAATTTTTTTCGACTTCAAAATTTTTTGTATCACTTAAAAGATTTAAACTCCTTGAAAGCAAAGCGCTAGAGATAAAATAACTTAGACTTAGTGATTTGGGCAATTACCAAAATAGGGTAACGCTTAAATCGTTTAATCAGGGTTAGCACAACGGAAATGATTTTAATGCTTAGCGTTCTGTTTAGTCGATTAGTCGCTTACTGATTTCAATGCCTTTGAATAATGATATGCAAATGATACGTAAAGCAATAAAACAATAAAAATAAATGACACAAGATGTGAAAGGTTCACTGGGTGATGTAATCCCACCTACATCTTTCTTCTCCTTTTCACTAAGAAGGAATTCACTAGATGATTATCAAAATCTTCACACAGAGGATTTCTACAAATGGTGAATGAAATGAAGTTGATCTTAAGCTACTTGATCAAACAGATTTCAGCTCCACTTGAGATCTTCTTCGACAAGCTTCTCTCACACAGAAATGCTGCTTGCAAATATCAACAACTTTATCACACAGACGAAAAAGGTTGAGGGTTTCGTCACAGGGTTTGTTTGATTTTGAGAAATTCAAACAACTTGGGATATCTCAATAATAGTGTAGGATTCTTCTTTGATGAGGTTTGAGATACCAGTGGCTGTCTTTGGAATGTATGAAAAGTTTAAAGGATTTTTGGCTATGAGCAAAGTTTTGACCTATTTCTTGTGTATATGTGTGTGTGTGATTAGGGTTTGCTAAAGGGTACTATTTATAGGCATTTCTTGGGATTTGTTCGTTGGGCACGTGCCTCTCACATAGCGAGTGAATAGTCCTTTCTCTGACATTCCTGAAATTCTGCTGCACCGATTTGATGTGGCAGGTTTGAACTTTGAAATTCTGATAGTCTTAGCTAATATGGTGGCTTGTTCCGTATGCAATTCGTCCTTATCACATTTAATGCTCTTATCAAGCATTTAGTACATTTGAATTTATTTCCCGTTGAAAATAAATGCCCGTTGATGATTGCATTTAAGTCCTTAATGACTTCGGAATTTATGTTAGGTGAATTTGATCATTTGATCGCTTGATGGCTTTGAGTGCTAATTCATAGCTCCTGAAATGTCCTTAGCGATTGGCATTCGCTTAAGACAAAATTTCGTCTTCACTTGATTTCAGACGTTGATCTTCAACTTCATCTCTGACATACTCACCTAGAAATCTATCAGCGACTTAGTATTCAATATTTAGTCTAAAATCTACAAAGATAAAAATTACAAGCCTAATCTAAAAATTACAACTCAATAACTTTGTTAAACGCTTAGACATATTCTAATAAAGATAAACTTACATAATCTTTGGGGTCTAACATGAAAATCTTGTCATCATCAAAACATCTAACATGAAATTTTCTAACAATATTGCATTCTATCTTATTAAGCTGTCCATGAATATCAAGGTTGAAATCGAAGCGTGCAATTGCTATTGGTGATCAGTTCATTAGCGCCAGTTGGTGAAGATTACGGATCACTGGAAGCTTGCATTTGACCTTATGATCAAGGAAAAATTACACCCAGACCCCCTAACTTATCGGGTAATTACACAAACTCACCCTCACTTATTGATAATTACAACAACCTCCCCTGGATCTAGATTTGGTTTACACTGGCATCCCCTATCAATTTTTTCGGGCAGAAAATTGATGACCCTAGCAAAATACTTTTTGAATATCCCCATTTTACTCCTGGTCAACTCTGGACCAAAAGGTAAGACTTTTGACTGACCAAAATACCCCCATGGGGTATTTGAAATATGAACTATCCTTTCAGGGGTGTCAATGTAATGTTTTAGCATGAAAAGAAAAATGACCGTTGAATTTGATTAAAGTTTGTTAATTATTTTAATTTATCTTATTTTAATCATTTTAACTATATGAAACTAATAAACATTAATAATTAATTCTGAAGTAAAAAATAAAAAGCATTGAACTGATTTTGGACAGTTAAATGCTTTTTACTCTTTAGATAAATTAACAATCAATTCGATAATATAAAAAAATATTTAATTATCTTTTACTCTTTAAATAAATTAACAATAAAAAATAATTATTTTAGAATAAACAACATTTAACTAACAATCAATTCAAAAATAAAAGAATATAAAATATTTAATTATCTTTTACTCTTTAAATAAATTAACAATTATTTGAATATTGAATTAATAATGAGCAATCATTTTTATTAATTAGTATATTCATATGTGTATATATATATATATGTATATATATTCTAATTCATATTATTTAATTAATCAATTACAATAAAATTTGAATAACTAATTTTATGTGTCATCAACTTATTAAAAATTAGTTATAATTAATAAATTATCAAACTAAACAAATCACTAATTTTATTTTTAAATTCAAAAATAAAAATGACAAGAATTATAAATAAATTGAGATTTACTTTTTCATTAAAATAACATAAAAATTGAATACAAATTCAAAAATATTACCATCCTTTTTTTTTTACTTTTTTCCTTTCCTTTTCTTCTTCTTCTTCACCAAACTCTAATCACCATCTCCACACCACCACCCCTTCTTCACTCCTAAATCCAGCCACCGTCGGCCAGCCATATCCACACCACCATATAATTCCTCAGTACCGCCGCCTCTGCCGATTCGTATCTGCCCAAAAAACTCATCCAGAGCCCTACCCCACCACCATATTCCCCATCCGCCCCAAGATCCTGTCAGATCCGCTCCTCCACCCCACTCGTGTCACGTCTCCCCCACCCCCACAAATTCAGACCCTTCGCTGCCGCTTCTCTGGTGGTGCTAAACAGTGGAAACTATTTGTGTGTGTGTGTGTGTTGGTGTGTGCCGTTGTGTGAGTGTATGGCTTTAATATTATATCGAATTTGTTTTGGCAACCTTTTGTTTATCGCATATACTTTCATTAGTTTAGATAAAGATCACATGGATCACTTATAGCTTGGGACGCCGTCGCACACGGTGAGAGTGGCGAATGTTGAATGCTCTCGATGAATGTGATCCTAAAACCCTGTTCCAAGTTATAGAGACTATGAGATATGGGATATCATAATCTCGTCAAGACTTATTGTGTATGACATTCTCATGGAAGAGTGTCTTGTTCCATTGACAATGACCATGGGAGAGTGCCTTTTTCATTAATAATAATTTTATAATTGAATATTGGAATATTAAATTGGGAGAAGACTAATTAATTAATTAGTGGACTAAATAATTAATATGGAAGAAATCTTAAAATATATGAGATTGAATTAATTAATTAGTTGCCTAATTAATTATAAGAAAATATTTTAAATATATGGAAGGATCTAATCAATTAATTAGAGGATCTAACTAATTAAGGAAGAGAGTTTGAAAAGGAAAAAAAGACCGACAGGGTTTGGAAACCCTGGCAGTCATGCCTAAATAGGCGTCTAACTGGGGATAAATAGATCCTCAGTAGTAGACGCCTACCACACTTTTTCGTGGCTTGACTTTTGTCTTCTTTTCTTTTCTCTTTCTACATTAGAGCCCATACACATATTCGACCATTTTCTCCATAAGCCAAAAGTTTGATTTCTCTTAGCTAGCACTTATAGAGAAGATCAAGAGTAAAAGTTAGGGTGTGGATACCATTAGAGACTGTCTACACAGTTGAGTGTAGAAACAAACGAGTCAAGATAATTGGTTGGAGCAATACCATTCTCTCTGTAAAGCAGAGGTTGCTGCTAAAGATTTGTTGATTGGACTCATCAAAAGGTAACTCGCGTAAAAATCTCTATGAATGTTTCGCGAAAAATTTGATGGTACAATGTCTCCCTAAACCCTGTTTTGGGGCTGTGTTTAATTATCTGTTTTCGCTGCGCTAGGGGTGTAACTTGAGTCGAGCCAACTCGCGAGCTTAGCTGGCTCGGCTCAAATGAGCTCAACTCGAGCTCGAGCTTCACGAGCTCGAGCCTATTTCTCTCTGAGAAAAGCTCGCGAACCGGCTCGCAAGCTTTTCGATTTTTTATATATATTTATTTTTATATTATAAATATTAATTATATATATTAATAATTTCTTTTTAATATTAATAGTCAATAGTTGGGTATTGACTTTGACCCATCAGCCAAGTTATTTGTTATATTTTTTTATAATATTAATTATATTAATAGCTTAACAAAATATCAAAACTAAAAAATATTATCAAATCTAGATCTCTCTCTACTCTCACTCTGTCATCTCCCTTCTCCAGCACCAAATAGAACAAAAAAGAAGCTCTCTCTCTCTCTCTACTCTCACTTTGTCATTTTCAAGTTTCAACCCCAGCCCCAAACAAAAATACAACAGATCTGAGTTTTCAAATTTCTTTGAGCATGAATCTTCGGCCACCACACAACCCCGAAGCGACGCTACCGGAAACCACCACAACTCCCCCAGCCTCACCCCGCAGCCACGCCTCCTCATCAGGGCGCACCTCCTAAAATCAGGCATCACCGCCGCGCGAAGCCTCCATAGCCACCCTTCTCGTTGTGTAAGCTTTCATTTTGGTGTTTTACTGTTGTAGACTTTGTGTCTTACTGTAGATATATGTTTTTCTGCAATGTTATAGCTCAAAATTGAGCCCAGGCTCGAGAGCCAGGCTTGAGCTCTCGAGCTTGGGCTCGGCTCGAGCTCGCGAACTCGAGCCGAGCTCATTTTTCGGCCAGCGAGTGCGAGCTCGAGCTCTCAAAATCAAGCTCGAGCTTGAGTAGTAAGGGAGCTCGAGCTTGGAAAAATCACCAAGCTCGGCTCGAGCTCGGCTCGTTTACACCCCTACGCTGTGCGCATAATCCCGGGGGGTTAGCCACCGTATCCCAACAGGTGTGTCTATGTGCCGATGTGTTAACTGTATGTGTGTCTTTGTTAATTACTTGTGTGTATGGTGTGTGTAAGTTGTGTGTGTATATATATATTTATACAGATATAAATAAATATATAGTTGAGGAACAAAAGAAAATGAAAAATATTATATCTTAACATTTTAAGTAGAAGGGTATTTTAGATCTCACATAAAGGTAGGGGTAATAGCAATTTACCTCCCTGTGAAATCTCGAAATAGTAAAAAAGCTCATGTGAAAAAACAAAATGCAATTTACCACCCTATGAAATTCAAATGAAGCAATTTAGCTCCCTACATGCGCCACTGGCACATTTTGCGAGTGGTTATGCTATTTTGACTTTTTCTAGACAATTTTGCCCCTCATCTTACCACCATTAGATTAAGGGGATTGATATTGGAGCTCCAAAAATTACTATTGGAGCTCCACTCTCATTCGTCTCTCTAAAAAAATGACAAAAGTACCCATTAATAAATAATAGTCAATTTTTTTATTTCATATATTTTTTTTGTCATCATGTACACCACCATACCATCAAACACTTTATGCTTGATATAGATAAAAAAATAAAAAATAGGATCTCTTTTTAATTTATCTAAATAATTGTATCAAAATAATTTATTTATGAATAAAATATACTTATATTCTAATACAAATATTAAATTATTCATCAAGATTATTAAAGAACGAAATATGGTTTTTTAAAAATAGTTTTTGTGTATTCAAATATGAAATCATTATCTATATACATGCATGAAAAGTTTCTAACTACTTCTAGCATTATTGTTCTTTTGTTTGATATGAGTAAGGATTGATTTATATTACTTCTTTTATCCGTAATTGTGTGGATGAATTAAACTTATTGATAGAACAAAAATAAAATGTTGATTACTATTTTCTAAAATAAGTAAATGAAGTGAATATAATTAATTGAATTTAATGTTCACCTTTTATTTTTCATTTATATTATAATTTTCTCATTATCAAATTTTACACGGTATTATTTTGTTTTTTTAACGATGCTTTATATTTTAATAAATTATTTCTTTTTATTTGTTATATTTTAATTAATTAACTTTAATTTAAAGTAGTGAAGAAAATATTTAGGGGTAAAGACATTAAACCCTTCGAACTATTCAGTTTTTTGCACTTTTTTAGATAAGCTTTTTTTTTTTCACTTTGCCTCCTGAACTTCACGAGATTTGCAGATTCTATATAACAGCATATTCCGGCGGAATATTCTAACAGAAAATGCAATTTAACATAAAGTTGAGGATGCAAAGTGAAAAAAACAAAAAAACTTGACGATGCAAAGTGCAAATTTATTTCAGATAAAGTTCAAATTTTGTGCTGTTATATAAGAATCTGGAAATCCTGTGAAGTTCAGGAGGCCAAGTGAAAAAAAAATGTTTATCTAAAAAAGTGCAAAAAAATCAATAGTTTGGAGGGTTTAATGTCATTACCCCAAATATTTATAATATGACAATGGATTTTTTGATTGCATAAGGATAGTTTAAGATCTAAGAGTAATCATGTCATATTTAAGTGTAAAAGTTAAAGTTGGAGCTCCTATAGTAATTTGTGGAGTGCTAATATCATTCCCCTTTAGGATAATGTACATATCTTCTCGGGTCAAATACACTTAAAAGTAAAAACTCATCATTTCTTACATATTTTTTGAATTTTTACCATAATTATATTTCTATTTTTATGGGTAAATGTGCATAAATTGCAAATTCTTTACATATCATTAATTGTATTTTTTTTAATCTAGCTAATGGGTGTATCTTTGTTGACCAATTAGTTGCAGCAATGATTTATGAATATAAGTACGGCATTTTGGGGGAGCCAGAGACATCAAGTTTTCATAAATTTTTATGAATATAGGATAATTAATAAATTCTCCTAAAATAAACTTTTATATCCAAAAAGTTCATGAAAATATTTTTTAATCTAAAAAATTCATTTTACAATCTTTTCATTCAACGCAAAAAATAAAAATAAAAAATTAAGATTAAAAACTTTTTGGACTAAATTATCCTTCATTTCTTAAGTTATAATTGATGAACGGATTTTTTTATAAAACTATTTTTATTTTGAATTTTTCAAGTTGATAATTTGTATGATATGGAATTTATTCTTTTAATCTAAGTATTTTAAATATTCTATATAATTTGTTTTTTGATTTAATATGACGATTATCAAAAATACCCTATTTTTAATTTTAAAAAGATTAAAAAAATCAGAAAATTTGAAGTTAAGCTCATAATTATATCAATTATCAATATAAAAATTTTAAATAAAGAATTTTCTATACAAAAGTATAATTGATAATTTTCAATGTAGAAAGCTAAGTGTAATTAAGTCCAAAAATTTGTTAATCATAAATATTGGGTTTATTTGAATGAGAAAAAGGTGGAATGAGATTTTTGATTGAAAAATAATTTTATGCATTTTTTAGATTTACAACTTTATTTTAAGGGGCTTTTAGTAATCTTCCCTAAAAGTTACAATAAATTGGTCTAGTGGTATCCACCTCCCACTTTATGTGAGAGGTCCTGTATTCGAACCTAAATTGCTACAAGTTGTGATTTTTTCCTCCTTTATGGAGTTAGATAGAGTCTTTATGGCTCAAGATTATGACTATAACCCGAGTTTGTTGGATTAGATATGTAGGGTATCCCCATTCCTCTTGAATTAAAAATTAAAAAGAACCTATAACATAAACATAACAATCGTCCCAAAATTCAGAATTTGAGAAGTAACCCTTCAAGTCAACCAGAAAAGGCAATAAACACCTAAATGAATTTTTTGATTATGTCACATGATCATCATGATTCGGATGGTGAATTCTATGGGGGGTTTATATTGGAGCTCCAAAAATTATTGTAGGAGTTCCATTCTCATTTTTCTCTCTAGGAGTTCCATTCTCATTTTGTGGCCAATCGTTTACCTCCAATGGGAGAGCTCCCGCGGCGAAAGGGATTAGTCACTGCTGCCAGCGGTGGATAACCTTGGTTCAGACAAAAAAAGAAAAGTAATTTGTGGAGTGCTAATATCATTCCCCTTCAATTAAATCAATTAGAGATCCCTCGTCAACATATCATTCAACTATATTTTTTTTACTGAATAATAACAACCATGGATTTTAAGTGATCAATGACTCATATTTAATATTTAATATTTATACTAAATCTTAATATATAATATTTATTAGTTATAAATTTACAATCTATTAATATAATTTAACTAATGATATATGAGTGTGTATATGAGCATATGTATATGGGGAACTTAGCAATTTTGACCCCCAATTGCATATCACACTACAAATTTAGACCTTTTCAAAAAAGCAATTCAATTTTAGACCCCTATGGGACCCATTTGTTTGAAAGGACCAATTTACCCTTACTAAAGTTAAAAGATGGAAAATTGCAAGCTTTCTCCTTGTCTTATCAAGAAATCGCTCAAAACCCCTTATAATATTTGAAAATTTTCGTATAGTCCCTATACTTTCAAATTATTTATCTTTAGTCCTCGAACTTTAGAAATGGTTTATTTTGGCCCCACAAAACAACAAAAACATCAAAAAATCCATAAGAGTAATTATACATATTTAAAGAAAAGGGAATCCCAACCCGCTTTTATAAATCTGCATAAAAACTTTTTATTTCATTCATAATTTATATACATGCCAATTCCTGCTCATATTTTAAGTGATTTTATTGATTGTCTTAATACTTTGAAAAACTTAGATTCTACTAATACAGAATTAATATTAGAATTACGAAATCAATTAATAATTAGGAGAGAACATTGGGTTAATAATTATCTTAACATACCTCCTAGATTAAGAGATCACGAAAACTATATTAAGTACCTTTTAGTCTTGAATATATTAATAGCAGCTTTTTATTAAAATAGCTTCTTCTAATTATAAAAGATTAAAATATCTAGATTTAGAATATAGTTTAGCCGATAGAACCGTAATCTCGTTAGATAAACATAAATTTATTTGTAGGTTTGATTCAAGTTTTAAGCACAATTTACATTCAGAAAATAAACACTTAAATGGTTTAACAGATTTATTTATATCATTAGCATCAAACTTAGAAATAAATAACGCTAAACTTTGTAAAACTTTAGAATCATTAAAAGAAACCGTTTTAATAAATAGAGAAATAATAAAGAAGGGTGAAAATAATAATTTAGATTATATTAAACAACAATCTGAGGAAACTCTAAAAATAGTTAAGAAATATAATAAGCTTTTCCCCACTAAAGACGAAATAATAGAGTTAAAATATAACTTGGAAAGTAATAAGCTAAAACAATTAGAAATTGAAACTAAGAAAACTCTAAGCCAAGTAATAGAAAAAATAAATAAAGTTGAAGATCAAAACTTAGAAACAAGTAAAACTCTAAAAAATATAAAACGAATAGTTAGCGGATGAATAGTATAGAAAATAGATTAGAATATAAAAGAGCCATTGAACTAGCAAATAAATATCTATATACGGAAGAAGGATTTACAACCTATCAAGGAACTAGTAATTCAGATAAATTATATCCTAAACTTTGGAATATTCAATTTGCTTTAATTCTACAAATATTCGAAAGACTAGATAAATTAGAAAATAAGTTAGAAAAATTAAGTACTAAAATAGACACAGTATCTCAAGTGATTAAAGGAGATTTCCAAGAAAGTATAGAAGAAAGATTAGCAAATTTAGCACTAGACGAGTCTGAAAAACCTAAAATAGAACCTAAAAAATATATATATTGGTAAAAAATGTTGAGATCATTTAGTAGTACTAGTAGAACTATAAGTGAATCAAGTAATAAAGAAAAAGAGAGAGAAAAAATAAGTAATACTTTCACTAAACGAATGTTTAGAGGATCAGGAAGTCAGAGCTCAGCTAGAGAAGTAGAATTGGAAGAAATAATAGACGTAGAAGAAAATCTTAATTTATATAATAACAAAGGAATAGATAAATTAAAACCTAAAACTTTATATAAAGTAGGAAAAATGGATTTTAACACACATTTAATTAAGAAAATTAGAGAAAAAGAAGTAAAAGTTACTACAAATGCTGAAAATATAAGCTTAGTTAGCCCGGAATGTATAAAGCAATTAAAACAATTAAAGCAAAAGTATATACATTTAGGATTAATTATTATAGGAATAAAGGGATTAACTAGAAAGGGAACCGGTGGAAAGGTTTTAGTTTTATTATTAGATAAAAGTTGGTCTGATGCTAGGAGAGCAGTATTTGCTAATATGGAAATAGATAGGACTAATAATGTAGGAATATTTTATGTAGCTCCAAACATGATGAAAAGTATTAAAGATATTAATAAAATTACCATAGGATTACAAACTAGAGGATATGAAACATATGATGGTAACAACTTAGTAGTTTCTATAGCGTTTTTAGGAAGAGTAACCAATAATAGTTTTCCTCAATATAAAATTAATATAGATGGGATAATAGATGGATTAGTCTCAGTAGAAGTAAAAATGATTAAAACTTTAAATATAGGTAATAACGATTTAAATGGAGAAGAACGGGAATTAACCAAGCATTTAGAAGAAAGTGAGACTGTTAAGATTCCAGGAGAAAGTGTAATGTATACAAATAGTAGAGGTCAGACTTCTATTACATTTCTTAATTACCAAAAACAAGATGCCAAAGAAAATTTAGAAGATCTAGAAGAAGAAACTGATAACGAAACTGAAACAAGCTACATGAATATTATAGAAGAAGAAGAAGTTAGAATAACTAGTAGATTTGCAAATTGGGAAATAATATCTGACATAGAAAGCGAAGAAGATGAAGAGGAAGAAAATATAGAAGAAATAAATGAAGAAATTAGACAATTGGAAAGTCAGCTTAAAAATAATTATAGACCAAACAATATGGAAGAAATATTAAGAAAAAATTTTGAGATAAACAATTTAAGAGAATTAGTAGATGAAATGTATCTTGAAGCAATGAATCTAGATATAAATTTAGAATCCGCTGAAGAAGAATTTAAACAATATTATAATATTGATTTAGTAGATGATATAGTTTCAGGAAAAAAAGAATTTAAAAATTTCTTTAAAGAAAAAGGTAGCAACGAAGTAGCCTTTATGGCAGATAGCCAAGCAAGTACTAGTAGTAATATAGGAAAAAGAACTAGAGTAGAACCAGATTATAGTGAAGTTCCAGCTAGAAATGTCGAAATGAGTGGTAGACCAGAATAGAAAAATCCCACATACGATTATGGATCAACCCAGCCAAATAAATATATAGGATCAAGACAACCCATAGGAAAAACCATGAATGGAACCATGTTAGTAATTGAATTAGGAAGTCCACAAATGTGGCTAGAAGAAATAAATATATGGGAACAATGTGTAGTAAGACATTGGGAAATAAATAAAAAGGCAGATATGAATATGATTAACTTCTTAGAAACATGCTTAGGACCTACAGCATTATCTATCTGGCAAAGTAAGAAGAAGAAAGATCCTAATAGAATTAATGAAATAAAGGCCTTAGGAAATAATCCTTATAATTTTACTAGTTTTATTAGAAAGTTAATAATAGGAAGAGATCCAGGAAGAGAAAATACATTCATACAAGATACGGCACTTAGAAACCTAGAACAACTCACTATAACCGATATGAAATATATTATACCTTTTAGTCAGGACTTTACAAGGTTAATAGGAGAAGCTAATAAAGCATTTGATGAAGAATTATGTAATAGATATTTTACGAAATTACCCCAAGATTTAGGAAAAAGAATACATGAAGAATGGATAAAAACTAATGGTAATCTTACAGGATTAAGTATAGGACCTAGAGTACAATATACTTTCTTTAAATTTCAGGAATGTTGTAAAGAAGAATTTATTAGAGAACAAATTAGAAAGCAATCTTATGAGTTTTGTAGAAAAGCTATATACACCCCATAACAATATGGACAGAAGAATTACTTTAAGCCAAAACGCAAAATATTAAGAAAATCAAATAAACCAAAATCTAGTTTTAGACAATATAGGCAAGGAAGAAAGCCCCCCTAATTATGTTAAAAAGCCATCAACAAGAAAATGTACATGTTATATTTGTGGAGATCCTAAACATTTAGCTAACATATGTCCGAAAAGACAGTTTAACATTGAAAGGGCAGCCATAGCAGAACAATTAGATGAAGATGTAGTAAGTATAGATGGTAATGAAAGTGATAATGAAAACATATTTAGTATTGTAAGTGAAGAAGGACCAGAAATTCCAAATATAATAGAATATACCTATATGAATAATTCATGTGAACATAAATATATAAATGGAAAAGGAACTATGAGTGTAGCCTGTAGTATTTGTAGATTATATCCTGATATGCATTTAAGATATCAGTGCAATATATGTTTTGACGAAATTTGTTTTATTTGTGCTAAAGACGCATATAATATAGAAACAGATGTATCGCCTAAACCTAGTAAAAAACTAGAATCTATAGAAGTTCTAAGCCATAAAATAGAAAATTTAGATTTAAGAATACTATTAATAGAATTAAAATTAAAAAATAATGGAAACATAAGTAGTAATCAAAATAAAGGAAAGGGTGAAGTTATAGAAGAACTTGATGAAATTAACCAACAATTAGAATAAACTCATTTACAAAATACAGCGTATGAACCCCAACTACAAGTACCCTATACTAGTAGTCTAATACTTTTAAATTGTCGAATATGGTGTAATCAAGAAAAATATATTGAAACTAAAGTCATTTTAGATACAGGAAGTACAAAAAGCATGCTTAGCGCTAGTCTTGTGCCAAAGGAATTTGTAACACAATTAAGTTATACTATTACTAGTAGAACAGTAGAAAATAGATTAATGAGAATAACAAAAGAGTTAATTAACATAGGGATACAATTAAAGATTTTTCAGGAAATTATAGTAGTAAATATACATTAGGACAAGTACTTATAGCACCAGATAACATAAATAGCCACGAATTCCTTTTAGGGTTAAACTTCATTTGTGCATGAAATGGTAGTATATTAATAGGCAAAAATTATATTACTATTAGCAAACATAATTATACTTTTCCAACTAATAGATACATTAAACAATCAAAGTTGACTGCGAAGCATGGTGGACATGGTAATAATGATCTCGATTTTTTCAAAGAATTAGAACAAAATAATATAGAACCTGAACTATAGATATCCTATTAGATGAAGAAATTAAAGATATAGGAAAGGGATTAGAAGTTTTAAACCTAAAAGATGAAAGAATTTTGCATAAATTAGAAATGTTAGGATTTATAGGAGATGATTTAGCTAAAAACAAAGTAAATTATACTTTTAAACTAAACATATTAAACCTAGATATAGTGATAAGAACAACAGCTATAGAATATACTCTTGAAGATATAAAAGAATTCAAAACACAAATAAAAGAAATGTTGGAAATCGGTGTTATAAGAAGAAGTGATAGTCTTCATAGATCAGTAGCCTTTATAGTAAGAAATAATGCAGAAATAAAAAGAGGAAAACCTAGAATAGTATATAATTATAAGAGACTTAATGATAATACAGAAGATGATGCTTATGGAATACCTAATAAAGATGAGTTAATTAATCTTATACAAAATAAAAAGATATTTTCAAAATTTGATTCAAAAAGCGGATATAATCAAATTAAAATGGTAGAAGAAGACAAAAAATGGACAACATTCAACTGTAGTGAAGGACATTTCGAGTGGAATGTTCTATCTTTTGGTTTAAAAAATGCTCCAGCTATATTTCAAAGATTTATGGATAGTATATTTAAACAATTAGATTTCTGTTTAGTATATATAGACGACATTTTAGTAGCTTCTGAAAATATTAAACAACATCAAGATCACTTAAAACAAGTGTTTAAGTTAATAGAAGAAAATGGAATAGTAGTGTCTAAAAAGAAAATGAAACTTTTTAAGAGAAAAATGAGCCTTTTAGGTTTAGAAATAGGAAACGGACAAATTAAATTATAATCTCATATAGCTAAAAAAATTCTAGATTTCCCAGATAAGCTAGAAAACTCAAAACAAATACAAGCGTTTTTAGGAATATTAAATTACTCTAGAAAATTTATTCCTAAACTTTGTAAATTAGTTGGACCATTATACAAGAAAATCGGAAAATCAGGCCAAAGACATTTTAATCAGGAAGATATTAACTTAGTCAGAAAAATTAAAGAAATTGTTAAAGATTTAAAACTTTTAGAATTACCTTTAAGTACTGATTATGTCATAATAGAAGTAGATAGTTCTGTAGAAGGATGGGGAGCAATATGAAAATGTAAACCTCATAAATTTTCTCCAAAAAGTGAAGAAAAATATCAGCTTATTCCAGTGGTCATTTTAACAAAATAGGGAGTAATTGGACTAGCCTAGATTATGAAATAGCAGGAATAGTTAAAGCAATAGACCATTTTAGACTATATTTAAATAAACCTTTTACCATCAGAACAGGTTGTGAAGCTGTAGTTAGATTCATAAAAAATGAAAATTCTAGAATACAAAATAATAAAAGATGGTTAAATTTTAGAAATGCAATAGAAGGTAATGGATATAAAGTAGAGTTTGAACATATTAAAGGATCAAACAATAGCATAGCAGATTTATTAAGCAGACAATTAACTTTAATTTTGGGCAACAAATCATGGCCTCCAATGACCAAGACAACCAACAAACAAGACCTTCCTCTGCAGCTTACAACCAAATAGTCCGAAGACCAGCTTTCAGGCCTAACTTTCAACAAATTAGCCAGAATAGACCAGCATTCACAATAGAAACTCGGTTTTTCAATCCAGCTACACAAAGCGTTTTTCCTAGACCAGCTTTAAAAATCTTTGGAAAAATAGTACTTCCAGTCAGACATACTTTCAAGCCTCCGAGAGATACCCCTTATATAACTGAAGAACAGAGTATTCTACTCAATGCTCTATGGGAAGCTCATACTTCATCCAGCAAATTAGCAGCATTAAATGCCCTCTGCTATTACTTTGAGAAAGAAAATAAAAGATTTCCAGTATGAGATGCAGCAGTTTATCTCGTTATTAGAGGAGAGCTAGTTGGAATCTTTGAAGATTATCAAAAGGCACTAGAAAGCATTCAAAAAGATTCAAATGGTTATATGGTACCCTTTAAGCAATTCTACGAAGCAATAGCAGCAGCAAGGAGATTACTAGGCCCAAATTTTTACATTCAGCCCAATGCTGAAAATGCAAAACCCAAGAATTTATCATCAAAAAAACAGCCTATAAGCCCAGATGTTGATCAACTAGAAGAAGATCTTGACATAATAACAAATAAATTCTCCAATTTAACCAAATTATACCAAGGCCTTTTAATTCAGCATGAAAACCTTCAAGAATATGTTTTAAAGCCAAACCAAAAAGACGTATCAAAGGAAATACAACAAAAGTCCCTCCAGTACCTATCAGTTAGAAACTTTCATTACCCTACCCAAACAATTTCATCCCTACCTGAAGGAATACAGAATATAATTTGGCAAAAGGCAGAAGAAAATTTCTATAAAAAAATGTTAAAGGTAGCTCAAATAATTGTGACTGCTAAAGTAGAAGGAATACTGCCGACCACTACTCTTTTACAATGGAAAGGAGAGCCAATCAGACAGCAAGGAACCCTAAAATTTTACATTGCAAAGTATATTTCATGGCCAAATATTCAGATAGATACGTCAACTTTTCAAGAAGGATGGATTGAAGACAGTTTCATCATTATCGCACAGCTTCTAGACTTTGGTTTTGTATCAAGACTATATGTTACTGATTCAGATCAAGTTAAAAAATTAGGAAGACATCTAACAGACGCAGTAAGCCTCCATCTTAGTAGAGGAATAGATATTCTACGAATTGAAGTCACAGCCATACCACCAATTTGGGTAAAGTCAAACGTTCAAATGGGACATACATTTTATTGGATACATGAATCGTTTGAAAAAAGGGCGGCACCACCATCGGTAGCATTCTGGTTATTACACGAAGTAATAAATCCCATTTCAGACATAGCAGAGATGAAGCTAGCCGTGGAAACTCGTTGAAAGGATCAACGAAGATATATGTTAAACACAGATTCAGCTACAAAATTTCAACTTTTGTTTCAAGAACGTCATCATAGTATTTTCATCCCAGCTAGTGATCGAGTTTATCATCGAATATGGTTTCAAGGAAATAAAGCACTAACAAGTGTAGAATGTCCTCCAGCATATGCACCGGACTTTGGAGCATCAAGCTCAGGAATAGGAAGTCCATAATCCAGCCAAAGAAGTGAAGACTTTAGTAGCAATAATTCACCAAGGAGCAATAATCGAGCAAAAAGACAAAGGCATTGGATTCTAGACAAAGGCCATAAATTCATCAAGGACAATAATTTGAAGCAATAAGGCAGCAATAATTCAGCAACTGGACGAAATGCTACAGCAAAGATCAACAACTAGCCTCAATAATGCAACTTTTCTGTATATATTAAACTGTTCACTATTGCCACCTATGTACTTTTTTACTATTTAGACACTGTTTGTAATAATGGTAGTTCGGATGCCAAATCTCTCTTCATTTTGTTGTAATTTCTTTCATGTCCGAGGCCTATATAAGGACCTCATTCCTCATATTGTAAAATCGCCCCTTGAACACTTTCCAACCCACACTTCTTGGTTGCTAGAGAGTCTCTCACCTTTCTTGTAATAAAATATCTTCTTTGTGTGCAATAATTTCTTGTAAGTTTTTATATGCTTTACAATGCATAGTGAATAAACTACCCCCAGGGACGGGATTCCCCTACTATTTAAAAATGTTATAATTCTCTCATGTTCAAAAAATACAAAAACATTAAAAAACCAAAAATACAAAAACATTAAAAATGCTAAAAATGATGATGAACAGTAGTAACATTCTACTTTTTCATTGTCTCAAAAATATGTTTCCACTGTACAAATTATTGTTTTCAATAATCTCTGATACTGCTTTGGGAAGATTTTGTTTACCGTCTCGGTGTTACTGGTCGGGAGACAAAATGTGCGGGATAATTCCCCCCAACGTGCAAGCAAAAATGGTATCAGAGCTTGAGTATTCTGAGTATGCTCTGTGGTCGCAGTTTAATCTGATCTTCCACACCAGAAAAGTTTTCTCGAGCTAGTTATCAAAACAAGGTTACTAAGTTTTAAAATTTTAAAATGAATTAAGTTTATATTTTTAATTTCAAAAGAGTAAGATATGTACTTCATTTCTGTCCAATATAAGTCTTTGTTGATGAAGCAATCGGATTCTCGAAGCAACCCTCTTACTTGAGAATGATAGATTATAAGTTTTAATTCATAATTTGGAAAGAAAACAGTAACCCTAAAATTTTCTTTTTGTAATTAATCTTTGTAATTATTGTTTAATTATGTTAATTTATGTAATTATCTTTATTTAATGTCGTTTTCATATCTTATGGACTAAATAAACCAAATTTAAAAATTAAAGGACTAAAAGTATTTTTTTTAAGAATAAGGGACTTGATTTGTAAATCCTTAAAGATGCAACAGTATAATGGGGTGACAAAGGTGTTACTATTCAAGAATAATTTGGACATTTTCCACCTATTTAGCCTAAAAAAATAAAGGAAAAAGAAAATCAAACATAAAGGGTCTAATATTGCAACCCCTCTGCAATTGAGGTCCTCCCTAGGGAAGTTAGCAAAATTAACCCCCAATTGCATATGCTTGATCAAATTTAGACCTTTTCAAAAAAGCAAGTCAATTTTAGACCCCTATGGGACCCATTTGTTTGAAAAGACCAATTTACCCTTACTAAAGTTAAAAGATGGAAAACTGCAAGCTTTCCCCTTGTTCTATCAAGAAATTGCTCAAGACCCCCTATACAATTTAAAATCTTTCGTATAGTCCCTATACTTTCAATTTATTTACCTTTAGTCCTCGAACTTTGAAAATGGTTTATTTTGGCCCCACAAAACAACAAAAACATCAAAAAATCCATGAGAGTAATTATACATATTTAAAGAAAAGGGAATCCCAACCCGCTTTTATAAATCTGCATAAAAACTTTTTATTGCAATCATAATTTACATACATGCCAATTCCTGCTCATATTTTAAGTGCCTTTATTGATTGTCTTAATACTTTGGAAAACTTAGATTATACTAATACAAAATTAATATTAGAATTACGAAATCAATTAATAATTAGGAGAGAAAGTTGGGTTAATAATTATCTTAACATACCTCCTAGATTAAGAGATCACGAAAATTATATTAAATACCTTTTAGTCTTGAATATATTAATAGCAGTTTTTTATTAAAATAGCTTCTTCTAATTATAAAAGATTAGAATATCTAGATTTAGAATATAGTTTAACGGATAGAACCGTAATCTCATTAGATAAACATAAATTTATTTGTAGATTTGATTCAAGTTTTAAGCACAATTTACATTCAGAAAATAAACACTTAAATTGTTTAACATATTTATTTATATCGTTAGCATCAAACTTAGAAATAAATAACGCTAAACTTTGTAAAACTTTAGAATCATTAAAAGAAACCGTTTTAATAAATAATAATAAAGAAGGGTGAAAATAATAATTTAGATTATATTAAACAACAATCTGAGGAAACTCTAAAAACAGTTAAGAAATATAATAAGCTTTTCCCCACTAAAGACGAAATAATAGAGTTAAAATATAGCTTGGAAAGTAATAAGCTAAAACAATTAGAAATTGAAACTAAGAAAACTCTAAGCCAAGTAATAGAAAAAATAAATAAAGTTGAAGCTCAAAACTTAGAAACAAGTAAAACTCTAAAAAATATAGAACGAATAGTTAGCGGATGAATAGTATAGAAAATAGATTAGAATATAAAAGAGCCATTGAACTAGCAAATAAATATCTATATACGGAAGAAGGATTTACTACCTATCAAGGAACTAGTAATTCAAATAAATTATATCGTAAACTTTGGAATATTCAATTCGCTTTAATTCTACGAATATTCGAAAGGCTAGATAAATTAGAAAATAAGTTAGAAAAATTAAGTACTAAAATAGACACAGTATCTCAAGTGATTAAAGGAGATTTACAAGATAGTATAGAAGAAAGATTAGCAAATTTAGCACTAGACGAGTCTGAAAAACCTAAAAAAGAACCTAAAAAATATATATATTGGTAAAAAATGATGAGATCATTTAGTGGTACTAGTAGAACTATAAGTTAATCAAGTAATAAAGAAAAGGAGGAAGAAAAAATAAGTAATACTTTCACTAATCGAATGTTTAGAGGATCAGGAAGTCAAAGCTCAGCTAAAGAAGTAGAATTGGAAGAAATAATAGACGTAGAAGAAAATCTTAATTTATATAATAACAAAGGAATAGATAAATTAAAACCTAAAACTTTATATAAAGTAGGAAAAATGGATTTTAACACACATTTAATTAAGAAATTTAGAGA
Organism: Buddleja alternifolia; assembly: GCA_019426215.1. Lineage (NCBI taxonomy): Eukaryota > Viridiplantae > Streptophyta > Magnoliopsida > Lamiales > Scrophulariaceae > Buddleja > Buddleja alternifolia. The sequence continues at coordinate 27,875,888 of CM033391.1, forward strand.
AAAAGAAGTAAAAGTTACTACAAATGCTGAAAATATAAGCTTAGTTAGCCCGGAATGTATAAAGCAATTAAAATAATTAAAACAAAAGTATATACATTTAGGATTAATTATTATAGGAATAAAGGGATTAACTAGAAAGGGAACCGGTGGAAAGGTTTTAGTTTTATTATTAGATAAAAGTTGGTCTGATACTAGGAGAGCAGTATTTGCTAGTATGGAAATAGATATGACTAATAATGTTGGAATATTTTATGTAGCTCCAAACATGATGAAAAATATTAAAGATATTAATAAAATTACTATAGGATTACAAACTCGAGGATATGAAATATATGATGGTAACAACTTAGTAGTTTCTATAGCGTTTTTAGGAAGAGTAACCAATAATAGTTTTCCTCAATATAAAATTAATATAGATGGGATAATAGATGGATTAGCCTCAGTAGGAGTAAAAATGATTCCAGGAGAAAGTGTAATGTATACAAATAGTAGAGATCAGACTTCTATTAGATTTCTTAATTACCAAAAACAAGATCCCAAAGAAAATTTAGAAGATCTAGAAGAAGAATCTGATAACGAAACTGAAACAAGCTACATGAATATTATAGAAGAAGAAGAAGTTACAATAACTAGTAGATTTGCTAATTGAGAAATATTATATGATATAGAAAGCGAAGAAGATGAAGAGGAAGAAAATATAGAAGAAATAGATGAAAAGATTAGACAATTAGAGAGTCAGCTCAAAAATGATTATAGACCAAAAAATATGGAAGAAATATTAAGGAAAAATTTTGAGATAAATAATTTAAGAGAATTAGTAAATGAAATGTATTTTGAAGCAATGAATCTAGATATAAATTTAGAATTCGCTGAAAAAGAATTTAAACAATATTATAATATTGATTTAGTAGATGATATAGTTTCAGGAAAAATAGAATTTAAAAATTTCTTTAAAGAAAAAGGTAGCAATGAAGTAGCCTTTATGGAGATAGCCAAGCAAGTACTAGTAGTAATATAGGAAAAAGAACTCGAGTAGAACCAGATTATAGTGAAGTTCCAGCTAGAAATGTAGAAATGAGTGGTAGACCAGAATGGAAAAATTCCACATACGAATATGGATCAACCCAGCCAAATAAATATATAGGATCAAGACAACCCATAGGAAAAACCATGAGCGGAACCATGTTAGTAATTGAATTAGGAAGTCCACAAATGTGGCCAGAAGAAATAAATATATGAGAACAATGTGTAGTAAGACATTGGGAAATAAATAAAAAAGCAGATATGGATATGTTTAACTTTTTAGAAATATGCTTAGGACCTACAGCATTATCTATCTGGCAAAGTAAGAAGAAAAAAAATCCTAATAGAATTAATGAAATAAAGGCCTTAGGAAATAATCCCTATAATTTTACTAGTTTTATTAGAACGTTAATAATAGGAATAGATCCAGGACGAGAAAATACATTCATACAAGATACGACACTTAGAAACCTAGAACAACTCACTATAACCGATATGAAGTAAATTATACCTTTTAGTCAGGACTTTACAAGGTTAATAGGAGAAGCTAATAAAGCATTTGATGAAAAATTATGTAATAGATATTTTACGAAATTACCACAAGATTTAGGAAAAAGAATACATGAAGAATGGATAAAAACAAATGGTAATCTCACAGGATTAGGTATAGGACCTAGAGTACAATATACTTTCTTTGAACTTCAGAAATGGTGTAAAGAAGAATTATTAGAGAACAAATTAGAAAGAAATCTTATGAGTTTTGTAGAAAAGCTATATACACCCCACAACAATATGGACAAAAGAATTACTTTGAGTCAAAACGCAAAATATTAAGGAAATCAAATAAACCAAAATCTAGTTTTAGACAATATAGGCAAGGAAGAAAGCCCCCTAATTATGTTAAAAAGCTATCAACAAGAAAATGCACATGTTATATTTGTGGAGATCCTAAACATTTAGCTAATAGATGTCCGAAAAGACAGTTTAATATGGAAAAGGCAGCCATAGCAGAACAATTAGATGAAGATGTAGTAAGTATAGATGGTAATGAAAGTGATAATGAAAGCATATTTACTATAGTAAGTGAAGAAGGACCAGAAATTCCAAATATAATAGAATATACCTATATGAATAATTCATGTGAACATAAATATATAAATGGAAAAGGAACTATGAGTGTAGCCTGTAGTATTTGATTATATCCTGATATGCATTTAAGATATCAATGCAATATATGTTTTGACGAAATTTGTTTTATTTGTGCTAAAGACGCATATAATATAGAAACAGATGTATCGCCTAAACCTAGTAAAAAACTAGAATCTATAGAAGTTCTAAGCCATAAAATAGAGAATTTAGATTTAAGAATACAATTAATAGAATTAAAATTAAAAAATAATGAACACATAAGTAGTAACCAAAATAAAGGAAAAGGTATAGTTATAGAAGAACTTGATGAAATTAACCAACAATTAGAAGAAACTCATTTACAAAATACAGCGTATGAACCCCAACTATAAGTACCCTATACTAGTAGTCTAATACTTTTAGATTGTCGAATATGGTGTAATCAAGAAAAATATATTGAAACTAAAGCCATTTTAGATACATGAAGTACAAAAAGCATGGTTAGCGCTAGTCTTGTGCCAAAGGAATTTGTAACACAATTAAGTTATACGGTTACTAGTAGAACTGCGGAAAATAGATTAATGAGAATAACAAAAGAATTAATTAACATAGGGATACAATTTAAAGATTTTTCAGGAAATTATAGTAGTAAATATACATTAGGACAAGTACTTATAGCACCAGATAACATAAATAGCCACGAATTCCTTTTAGGGTTAAACTTCATTTGTGCATTAAATGGCAGTATATTAATAGGAAAAAATTATATTACTATTAGCAAACATAATTATACTTTTCCAACTAATAGATACATTAAACAATCAGAGTTGACTTTGAAGCGTGGTGGACATGGTAATAATGAACTCGATTGTTTCAAAGAATTAGAACAAAATAATATAGAACCTGAAACTATAGATATCCTATTAGATGAAGAAATTAGAGATATAGGAAAGGGATTAGAAGTTTTAAACTTAGAAAATGAAAGAATTTTGCATAAATTAGAAATGTTAGGATTTATAGGAGAAAATTTAGCTAAAAACGAAGTAAATTATACTTTTAAACTAAACATATTAAACCCAGATATAGTGATAAGAACAGCAGCTATAGAATATACTCCTGAAGATATAAAGGAATTCAAAACACCAATAAAAGTAATGTTGGAAATCGGTGTTATAAGAAGAAGTGATAGTCCTCATAGATCAGCAGCCTTTATAGTAAGAAATAATGCAGAAATAAAAAGAGGAAAACCTAGAATAGTATATAATTATAAGAGACTTAATGATAATACATAAGATGATGCTTATAGAATACCTAATAAAGATGAGTTAATTAATCTTATACAAAATAAAAAGATATTTTCAAAATTTGATTTAAAAAGCGGATATAATCAAATTAAAATAGTAGAAGAAGACAAAAAATGGACAGCTTTCAGCTGTAGTGAAGGACATTTCGAGTGGAATGTTCTATCTTTTGGTTTAAAAAATGCTCCAACAATATTTCAAAGATTTATGGATAGTATATTTAAACATTTAGAATTCTGTTTAGTGTATATAGATGACATTTTAGTAGTTTCTGAAACTTTTATGCAACATCAGGATCATTTAAAAGAAGTACTTAATTTAATAGAAGAAAACGGAATAGTAGTATCTAAAAAGAAAATGGAACTTTTTAAGAGAAAAATAAGCTTTTTAGGTTTAGAAATTGGAAACAGACAAATTAAATTACAATCTCATATAGCTCAAAAAATTCTAGATTTCCCAGATAAGCTAGAAAACTTAAAACAAATACAAGCGTTTTTAGGAATATTAAATTACTCTAGAAAATTTATTCCTAAACTTAGTAAATTAGTCGGACCATTATATAAGAAAATTGAAAAATCAGGGCAAAGACATTTTAATCAGGAAGATATTAACTTAGTTAGAAAAATTAAAGAAATTGTTAAGGATTTAAAACCTTTAGAATTACCTTTAAGTACTGATTATGTCACAATAGAAGTAGATAGCTCTATAGAAGGATGGTGAGCAATATTAAAATGTAAACCTCATGAATTTTCTCCAAAAAGTGAGGAAAAAATATCAGCTTATTCCAGTGGTAATTTTAATAAAACAGGAAATAATTGAACTAGCCTAGATTATGAAGTAGCAGGAATAGTTAAAGCAATAGACCATTTTAGACTATATTTAAATAAACCTTTTACCATCAGAACAGATTGTGAAGCTGTAGTTAGATTCATAAAAAATGAAAATTCTAGAAAACAAAATAATAAAAGATGGTTAAATTTTAGAAATGCAATAGAAGGTAATGGATATAAAGTAGAGTTTGAACATATTAAAGGATCAAACAATAGCATAGCAGATTTATTAAACAGACAATTAACTTTAATTTTGGGCAACAGATCATGGCCTCCAATGACCAAGACAACCAACAAACAAGACCTTCCTCTGCAGCTTACAACCAAATAGTCCGAAGACCAACTTTCAGGCCTAACTTTCAACAAATTAGCCAGAATAGACCAGCATTCACAATAGAAACTCGGTTTTTCAATCCAGCTACACAAAGCGTTTTTCCTAGACCAGCTTTAAAAACCTTTGGAAAAATAGTACTTCCAGTCAAACATACTTTCAAGCCTCCGAGAGATATACCTTATATAACTGAAAAACAGAGTATTCTACTCAATGCTCTATGGGAAGCTCATACTTCATCCAACAAATTAGCAGCATTAAATGCCCTCTGCTATTACTTTGAGAAAGAAAATAAAAATTTTCCTGTAAAAGATGCAGCAGTTTATCTCGTTATTGGAGTAGAACCGGTTGGAATCTTTGAAGATTATCAAAAAGCACTAGAAAGCATTCAAAAAGTTTCAAATGGTTATATGGTACCCTTTAAGCAATTCTACGAAGCAATAGCAGTAGCAAAGAGATTACTAGGCCCCAATTTTTACATTCAGCCCAATGCTGAAAATGCAAAACCCAAGAATTTATCATCAGAAAAGCAGCCTATAAGCCCAGATGTTAATCAACTAGAAGAAGATCTTGACATAGTAACAAAGAAATTCTCCAATTTAACCAAATTATACCAAGACCTTTTAATTCAACATGAAAACCTTCAAGAATATGTTTTAAAGTCAAACCAAACAGACGTACCAAAGGAAATACAACAAAAGTCCCTCCAGTACCTGTCAGTTAGAACTTTTCATTACCCTACCCAAGCAATTTCATCCCTACCTGAAGGAATATAGAATATAATTTGGCAAAAAGCAGAAGAAAATTTCTATAGAAAAATGTTAAAGGTAGCTCAATTAATTGTGACCGCTAAAATAGAAGGAATACTGCCTACCACTACTCTTTTACAATGGAAAGGAGAGCCAATCAGAAAGCAAGGAACCCTAAAATTTTATACTGCAAAGTATATTTCATGGCCAAATATTCAGATAGATACTTCAATTTTCAAGAAGGATGGATTGAAGACAGTTTCATCACTATCACACAGCTTCTAGACTTTCGTTTTGTGTCAAGACTATATGTTACTGATTCAAATCAAATTAAAAAATTAGGAACACATCTAACAGACGCAGTAAGCCTCCAGCTTAGTAGAGGAATAGATATTCTACGAATTGAAGTCACAGCCATACCACCAATTTGGGTGAAGTCAAACGTTCAATTGGGACATACATTTTATTGGATACATGAAACTTTTGAAAAAAGAGCGGCACCACCATCGGTAGCATTCTGGTTATTACACGAAGCAATAATTCCCATTTCAGACATAGCAGAGATGAAACTAGCTGTTGAACTCGTCGAAAGGATCAACGAAGATACATGTCAAACACAGATTCAACCACAAAATTTCAGCTTTTGTTTCAAGAACGTCATCATAGTATTTTCATCCCAGCTAGTGATCGAGTTTATTATCGAATATGGTTTCAAGGAAATAAAGCATTAACAAGTGTAGAATGTCCTCCAGCATATGTACCAGATTTTGGAGCATCAAGCTCAGGAGTAGGAAGTCCATAATACAGCCAAAGCATTAAAGGCAACAATTTTTTAACAAAGCAACAGTATAAGAGCAAGAATTCAACTACAAGACAGAAGTAATAATTCCAAGAGACAGCTCATCTAGATAGCATTCAAAGTTTCAGCAAAATAATGCATCTCCCAGACAAAGGCCATAAATGTATCAGCAGCAAGGATAATAATTTGCAGCAATAATCCAGCTATCAAACAAGTCACTGAATTCAAAGCAACAACCTTTAATATTTTCAGCAACTTTTGTACCATATTTACTATTCACTATTGCCACCTATGTACTTTTTTTACTGTTTAAGCACTATTTGTAATAATGGCAGCTGTGGATGCCAAGTTTTCTTCAATTTGTTGTAATGTTTTTCAGATCCGAGGCCTATAAAAGGACCTCTCCCCTCAGTTGTAAAAATTGCCCCTTGAACACTCTCCAACCCACACTTCTTGGTTGCTAGAGAGTCTCTCACCTTTCTTGTAATAAAATATCTTCTTTGTGTGTAATAATATCTTGTAAGTTTTTATATGCTTTATAATGCATAGTGAGTAAACTACCCCCAGGGACGGGATTCCCCTACTATTTAAAAATATTATAATCTCTCATGTTCAAAAAATACAAAAACATTAAAAAACCAAAAATACAAAAACATTAAAAATGCTAAAAATGATGATGAACAGTAGTAACATTCTACTCTTTCATCGTCTCAAAAATATGTTTCCGCTGTACAAATTATTGTTTTCAATAATCTCTGATACTGCTTTGGGAAGATTTTGTTTACCGTCTCGGTGTTACTGGTCGGGAGACAAAATGTGCGGGATAATTCCCCCCAGTGTGCAAGCAAAATGGTATCAGAGCTTGAGTATTGTAAGTATGCTCTGTGGTCGCAGTTTATCTGATCTTCCACATTAGAAAAGTTTTCTCGAGCTATTTATCAAAACAAGGTTACTAAGTTTTAAAATTTTAAAATGAATTAAGTTTACATTTTTAAATTCAAAAAAGTAAGATAGGTATTTCATTTCTTTCCAACATAAGTTTTCTTTGATGAAGCAATCGGATTCTCGAATCAACCCTCTTACTTGAGAATGATAAAATGTGAGTCTTAATTCATAATCTAAAAAGTGAATAGTAATCCTATTTATTTTCTGTTATTATTTTGTTAATAACTCTTAATTTATGTAATTATTTTAATTAATGACGTTTTTCATATATTAAGGACTAAATAAACCAAATTTAAATATTAAAGGACCAAATGAACTATTCTTAAGAATAAGGGAATTGATTTGTAAATCCTTAAAGATGCAACAGTATAAAAGGGTGACAAAGGTGTTACTATTCAGGGATAATTTGGACATTTTTCACCTATTTAGCCGCAAAAAATAAAAGAAAAAGAAAATCAGACATAAAGGGTCTAATATTGCAAGCCCTCTGCAATTGAGGTCTAAAATTGCTATCGTCCCTCGTCCCTATGTATTTATATGTACTATGTTTATAACCAGAAACAATGAAGCAGAGGCGTCGGAGACGGCGACGATGCGCATGGCCAAGGGAACGATGGAGACATCTGAGAGGGCACGATTAGCGAGGGTTTGAGGGGGAAATTTTGGACAGCGATTTTGACGAGATATGCTAAACAGGGGCCGCAACAATGACGCATGGCGGCGGCGAAGATAGGTTGGGTTGGGGAGGGCGGTGGTGGCAATTTTGGTGAAGATGGAGGCGCCTTGGCAAAGGTGAAAGGGGATGAAGATATTTGAATGCCCATGGCTTCTTTTTTATCACTATAGCTTTTGGGTTGGCTTTTGTTTGGAAGAAAAATTTGAAGCCTTGGCTATTGTTCTTCCTGTTCAGTTATGGTCAACTGAAAGTGAGCGCAAGAACAAAAGCAGCCTTAAAACTTGCTGTTTCTGTGGCTTTGAAAGTATGTGTTTGAAGCTTGATTCTTGAATACGAGCTTCTGAACTAACATATTTACTATGAAGATGTTTGGATGGATGGTAAGGTTAGAGGTGAATTTCGGGTTAGGATTTGTGAGGGGGATTATTGGGGAAGAAGATGAAGAAAAAAAGAATTTTATTTCCAAAATAATTAAAATACAATAAAAGATATAAAGTAAATATCTTTAAAAGGTAAGGGTATTTTGGACTTTTTCTTGATGAATTTAGATCAATTGTGTATAAGTGGCCAGTGCGTGTGCTTTTGAATTTTACAAGCAGTTGAATTGCCTTTTATTTTTTCACGGGGGCTTTTATGTTATTTTGAGATTTCACATGGAGTAAATTGCTATTACCCCCATAAAGATATAGCTTTAATGATTTTTTATTTTTTTTGATCTGGAAAAAGTAGGGCAAAAAAATCATTTTACATCCAGCGGAGGTCGTTGTACTTATCAATAAGTGAGGGGAGTTTGTGTAATTACACTATAAGTTAGGGGGTCTGAGTGTAAAATTTCCTAAGATCAATTGTACTTTTAGGATTTCTCCCGCTCCCGTTATTGTTTTACTTCTGCATGCACTGTTATCCTATGATTGATCAACTGGTATTTAACTTGGAACCTTAGTTAATTCCAAGATTGTTTATTCCCAGTCATCTTGTTTTTGAAATAAAATTTACTTATCTTGTTCTTTTCTAAAATGATGTAAATTTCTAATTCACCCCTCTCTTAATATGTTCCTTATTTGGCATCAGAGTCATGGGCTCCTTATTTGTGGTTGCGATACTCTGACTCTCTGAGTTAAAAGATTCTATTAGCCTCTTCTAACTTTGATGTGCGCGGAGAGGAAGTCTCACACTCGACTGCCACTATTCGGATGCACCAACTATGCCACCTGAAAGAATTGAATGCAAGAGTACTTCATTGCATTTAATTTTGATCTTCGGGGCATAGTTATTGAAGGACCATCAATCCCAATGAAGAATCTTGAAGCGTGTTATTCCCAAAGACTGGAAGGCTATACAAATGAAAGCCAGGCTAAAAATATCCTATTGCGTTCCTTGACTAAAGATGATGTTAGGAATCAATGCGCATAAATGAGTAAAAGTAATCGAAAAGGCAAGAAAAACAAGACATAAGATTTATGTGGTTCGGCCAAAAATGCCTATGTCCACGGTCTACACTAGATGTTTTATTGATTATATGATGAGAGATACAAGTTATAAGAGAAAAATATGATAATATATCATTATAGAGTTTTAGTGGCCTTCTAAACACATTAGGAAACAAGTCCTAACTCAAACCTAGCCAAAGAAACCGTCAAAACGCCTTTACTTAGCGCCCAAGATTAATCCCGTCAGGCCCGACGTTCAAACGTTGAGTTCCATCACGTTCAAAAGTGAATCGACATCAAAAGTTCAGACCCTTTTGTGTGGCACGTTCGCAAGTCAACCGGCCTCACGTTCGAACGTGACACAAATCCAAAATCTGGGTTGCTACTGTATGGCACATCCGAACGTTGCCACGCCCCACATTCGGACGTGGATTCTGTTCTCTCAACACTTGGTCTTCGTTTCTTCGACTTTCTCCCAATCAGTCTACATATCCCATCAATCTCCCACTTGGAGACTGATCACTATTAGGTTAATGTCCTCAAATGCCACTAGAGGATTAGTAAATGATAGGACATTATCAATTTGTAATTGTTTTTAATCAATCAATAAAAGATAATTCGTTGTTTACTTTTATATTGACATTTATATATTGTAATCATCTATGAGTCTATGAACACAAGAGTTAACTCTCTCAGGCACTAGAGGAGTATGATACATGTGTACTAAAATAGTCTGCAAGTTAATAATTTTCAATTGCGCATTGGAAATCATGAAGACTTGTATGAAAGGAGTTTTGATGAGAAAGGTGCCCGTCAATCACTAGGAAGTAGTGGAGAACTCATATCATATGTGCACTGATGGAGATAATGACACTCAGACATGACTCGCATCGATTCTGTCATATGAGTTTTTACTATTTGACAGTCAATGACAAAATTAATTAATTGTAATAGGTGTGTCTGAACTTTAGACTTGAGGAATCGAGTTGAAGATATACTTGTGACATTAGGTTTGTCATTAGAGTAGTTAGGCCCAATTCACCCGTTGGTGGGGTCAACCTCGAACTGCAACCTTATGAGCAAGTAGTAATCTTAACTGATATCCAAGATGAGATTCGTTCCCTCGAAGGTGAACGAGGAACTATCCTATGCATTTATTAGTAAGTTAGATCTTAAAGTCTTTGGCCAAATCATTCATTGATTTGAACTTATTATAAATATAGCATAGTGTCAAGTGAGTGAGTTTGACTAAAAACCATGACTCTCACTTGACCGGGATAAGGAAACGAAAAGTTTATATTCACACGGTATTTACAATTGGAAAGGTAAAAACAATCTAATCATTTTATCTTATGTGAGTTAAAATATGGACCACTTGACTGGCGAGGTGGGACCCATATTCAATGGAATCCTCCCATTGCCAAATATAGATGAACCTAAAGAATCATGCTTAAAAAGGAAAATTTGATAGAAAAATGGAATATTTCTTGTGGAAATATTTAAGTATTGAATACTTAAAATTAAATAAATGGAATTAATTATTTGAGGAAATAAGTTAATTCATTTATGGTTTAATTAATATATTATTTCTTGAAGAAATAAAATTAATTAAATAAGTTATCTATTATTTAATTAGATTAATTAATTAAATTGAATTAATTAATTAAATACTAGATTACACTAAGCTCAATTTGGTGCACCAAGTGGCACACCAAAGTCAAAGGGGGCGGCCACTAGGCGTCCTCATGGGCTTAGTTTGAGCCCAAGGTAATAACTTAAGTGATATAAATATATCACATTAGTTAATACTTAGGTCATAAGTTGTATTACACAATATACCACAAGAAATAGAATTCCTCTCCCTCTCTCTCTCTAGCCGTCGGTTTCAAGCCAAGAAGGAGGAAGATTTTTCTGATCAAATCTTTTTCGGCGAGACAATTAGAGGAAGAACAATTGGACTGCTTGGATCATCAATTTTTCAGCCGAAGTAATATCGCGAAGAACTTGAAGAATTCAGGCTCGTGAGAATTTTCACCCACTTTGCTACAATGGGTAAAGTTTGTTTTACCCTATTGTACATACGTGTGATAAAACCCAGGGATTGATCCTGTTATGGGAAAATCCAAAAAAAATTTAAATTCCGTTTTCCGCTGCGTTTGGTTAATTTTCTCCGATAATCACCTCAACTCTTGATATACTTCTCACCATCCCGGTGAAAGTATCCTCTGATGCAGACAACCCTCATTCTGTTAGGCGTATGTCCTCAATGCCTACGAGAAATTAGATTGAGTAGGGCTTTGATAAGTTATTTGTACAAACTATTTATTGTTCTATTTATAGAATAAAGGTTTTGATTTTGTTCATACAAATCTAATGACATTTAAATGTATTGAACAAATAAGTCCATGAGATTTGAAGATAGACTTTCTACATCTTATGGAAAAGAGGAGGCACTGGAAGAGTCAAGTACTTAATCTCTTAAACCAGGAGTTAGCGAGTTAAGAAATTTTAATTGGGCATTAAAACTCAACTCGTATGACACCTACTTTGACAAGGAAGTGCCAGTCGTACACTGATTAGATAGTAGGAGCTGGTGTCATGAATATGATTAATGGAATTAACATATTTGAACTCGACACGCATTAATCCAATCACATGGGTATTTACTCTTTGACAGTCAATGATTGGGATTAAGATTCCGATAGTATGTGTGAGCTTTAGACCTGAGGAGTTATTTATGATGTGCTTGTAGTATTAGATATGTTATCAGAGTAGTTAGACCCGGATCACTTGATAGGTGGGGTCGACCTCGAAGTACGTTCCACATGGTACATTCGACATTGTAAGATAACTGCCAATATGGGATTCACCGTCTCGACAGTAAACGAGTATGTGACCTGTACGATCATAAGTAATAGAAATAACAAAGTTTTTCGCCAAAGCAAATAAATTAAACTAGTGATGGTCACTAAGGGTAGTTTGGTAATTTCACATTATTATGATTACCGAGTACAACATCAAGTTATATGATTTTGACGTACCATGGCTCTTACTTGATCGGGTCACGTCGGTGAAGAATTTATACGCATATGGTAGTCGTAATCAAGGTTCGTGATGACATGTTCATGTTAGGATTATGCCCTCAAATGTCATAGAAGATAAAATGATAGAGCATCTTTCTTGTAATGAATTTATTTATTATTCATAATAAAAGACATTGATTAGTTTCCACTTAATCTTATCTGCATCTATTAGTAGTATAAAACATTTTGTCCATGTTTTCAGTGCAATCTCTCTACTTCCTATGGGATAGGAAGATTGACACTAGCGAGATTGATCTTGATTACTTAAACTCGTTCGGAAGTAATATGAAGTCTTTAATGGACAAATAAAGACTTAAAACACTTGTACAATCTTAGCTTTGACATGGGAGTGTCAGTCGAACACCATGTGATGGTGGGAGCTTAAGACTGTAGGCACATCAGTGGAACTGAAATGCTCGAACACGACTCACATCGATTCTGTCACATGGGTTTTCACTCTATGACTGTCAATGACAGAACTGATTATGCATAATAGGTATAAGTAAACTTTTGACCTGAAGTATGAGGTTGAAGATACACTTGTAACATCAAATCTGTCACTAGAGTAGTTAGATCCAATTCACCCGTTGGTGGGGTCAACCTCGAAATGCGGCTTGTTGGGCAAGTAGTAGTTTTAGCTGATAACTAATATGGGATTTGTTCTATCATAAGTGAATGAGAAAGTATCCTATGTGATTATAGGTAATAGAAATCAAAGTCTTTGGCCAAAGCAAAAAAGATGATTGTGCGAGGCACTATATCGAACTCAATGATCTCGTATTATTATAATTAATTCATATGGTCAAGTCCAGTGAGTTTGACATAACCATGACTCTCACTTGACTGGGGCACGTTAGCAAAAGGTTTATACTTATACAGTATTTACGATTGGAAGGTTGTGGAATGATCCAATCATTCGATTTCATTTGGGCTACGAGTGGGCCACATGACTGGTTAGGTGTTACCCACTTCCTTTGGATTCCTCTCATTGCCAAACGAAACGAATCGAAAGAGTCGCGCTAAAGGATTGATAAGGAAAAATGAAAGGATTTTTTATTTTATTTTGGGAGGTTTAATTTATGGGATAAATTAAATAATTAATTAATTACTCATTAGATGAGATGATTAATTATAAAGATAAGATTAATTATTAATTAATTTCTTAAGAAAATAAATTATTGAATTCATTTATCTAATTAATTTGGTTATTTAATTAATTAATTTATTTATTGGATATAATAAATTATTAACTAAATAGACAATTAATTAAAACAAAGGATGGGCCGGGCTATGTCCTCATAGGGCTAAGTTGGGCGTCCACTTAGATGCCCAACAAGGACTCTTTTGTTTTGTCTTGGTCAATAAGTCAAGTGATAGTAAAAAGGACTTTTGACCTAGATGAGATAATAAGTTATCATACAACTCTCCTAGAAAGAAAAGAAAAACTCCTCCCTCTCTCTTAACACTCTAGCCGTCGGTCACCAAGAGAAAAAGAAGGGATTTTTCGTTAAATGAATCTATGTGATTATTTAGAGGCAACGTACGTTCGTTGTTCGAATCAAGAATTCAAAAAAGCTTCAAAGGATTCGTGAAAATTGGATTGCATGTGTTCTTGGAAATTGAAGCCTTTAAGTTTCGGAATTTTTAAAGGAGGAATTAGTTCTCCAACCACTTCGCTTCAACGGGTAAGTCATTATTCGTTCTAGCGTTTAATCGATTCAAATATGCAAATCGAGAATTCACTTTGGGATTTAAATATAAAAACCTTCCACTGTGCATTTTTTCACGTAACCCAACAATTTATCTCCTATTCAATTGGGTTATGAATTGGTTCCACGGTGTTGGCTAGGTGACAACCTTATTCTTTGGAATCTTTCCATTGCCAATTGAATCGAGCCTAGAGAGTCGCACTATGTGAAGAAAAGGAATATTTCCATGCTAAGGGTATTTTGGTAAAATCACATTAGATGTGATTGACTGACGAAATGGATGACATGATTTAATTAAAAATATTTACTTGGATTAAATAAATTAATTAAATCATATTAATTCATAAGTTAAATTAATTGGAAATGAATTTATAAGTTGAATTAAATTAATTAGATTAAAGTAGTTAATTAATTGTAAATTGGATTGGACTTGGATTTAATTAATTACACATGGACTAAGATGGAACAAATCCCGGAAGCCCATCTCAACTAGGCCTAGCGGCTGCCCCCTCACTGTATACCTAGGGGTTTTGCTTATGTGAATAAGTATTCAGTCAGTGTCAGAACTCTAAACACAGAAGTCATTGTTTCAGAATCTGAATTTGAGCCAAAGAAACCTAGAGCAATAGGAAAGACAAAATTCTCTCCCCCTCTCCAACTAGCCGCCGCTGCCATTGTTGCTGGGAGGAGATCGGAGCTTTTCTCAGAGAAATTTCCTTTTGTTTGATTATCTAGAGGCAGAAGTCTAGGGCTGCTGCTGATAATTCAGAATTTTGTTGTCAAGAGGTAATTCGATTACTCTCTTTCATAATTCGTTCTTATTGAGTTTTAATCAATATCATGAATATCCCCGGATTCGATTCTTGGTATGATTCGGATAAAAAAAATTTATCCGCTAGACCGAATCACAACAGTAGTATCAGAGTCAAGATTCGGGAGATTCATGATATTCGTTATATGTTTATGTGTTTTAATTGTTTTAATGTCATAAACATGTATTTACATTTCGTATGTAATTTGGGTAATTTATGTTATGCATGCGAATCTGTAAAAATTGAAGTTTTTAGAGTTGAATTGAATTTATTGGGTAAAACGAAAAATTGAATTGGATTCATAATTTTTTAGAAAAATCAGATGTTTTTTTGGAAAAACACGCGGCCCTGCTCGCTCGCGCCGTCGAAAAGGGTGTTGGGCTTGGCCCAACACAATTAGGGTTATGTTGGGCCAAAGCCCAACACCCTACGCGTGGCCCTGGGCTTGGCCCAGCGCGCAAAAGAGGTGCTAGGCTGAGCCCAGTGTGCTGCACGCGTAGTGCTGGGCATCAATTAAGCGCTGGGCTAGATAGCGCAGTTGACGTGCTGGGCTTGGCCCTGTACACTAATTTAAAAGGTGTTGGGCCGAGCCCATCTATGTTTTAAATTAAAATTTGGGTCGGGCCCAGCATAATTAATTATGCCGGGCCTAGCCTGGCCCAACGATTTAGTTGGGTCACCCAATTATCAATTAATTAATTATGTGGGTTTGACCTAATTGAAAGCCCAACCAAACAATTTATCAATTAATTGACCCTAATTAAATAATTTCGTTTCAACTTCTAAATTGGATTTATTGAATAAATTAAATTGGATTTAAGTTTTTTCAAACTCTAAACAAGATTCAGTGAATAAATTAAATTGAATTTAAGTTTATTCCAAATTCTAAATTAGATTTAGTTAAATTATTTAAATTGGATTCAAATTTATTTTAAAATTAGATTTATTGAAAATTTAAATTGGACTTAAATTCTTCAAAAGTTTTAAATTGGATTTGACCTTCTTTTTATAATAGGTTGGTAGATGTTAAATTAGATTTATTAAATTGGATTTAAATACCAACTTCCTTTTTACATGATATTACTATGTATTTAGATTAAATAACCCATGTGACTTTATTTGATAGTAGTCACACTTTAATTAGATTAAAGTAGTCAAACTAAATTGGATTTATTTTGATGAGATTAAATTAGATTTAATCAAAGAATAAATTATATTTAGTCAAAGATTGAATTGGATTTGATCAAAGATTAAATTAGATTTAATCATACATTAAATTGTATTTGATATATTAAATTAGATTTAATGATTAATTCACATATGTGTTTAAATTGTTTATATGCTTCTTATTTATGTGATGGTGACACCGTGTATGGACTTAGGGTTTATCTTTGTTGTCTTACCTGAGTTGTATTGGGCCGGAGTTTGAGCCCCCCAGTCTGTATCTTCAATTCATAGAATTTTTGTATAGGTTATTTCTATGTAATTGTTTTAAAGATAGGCCCAAATGGCGGATCATGGTGGCACATGAAGTCTTGGAGATATATAAAGATTAGATCTTGTATAGGCAGAAACCCTTGTAACCCTCCCCGATCACTCATTGGCTCGAGTTGATCTAGATAGTCCATACATGTGTGTGTTGTTAGAATTGCTAGGCTTATTCTTATGCATTTTTTTTAAAATTGCGCGATAAAGAAATTAATGTTCAAAGTGAGACCAACTTTATTAACATTATCAAATGTTATAATTCTCCCATTGGAAAATACTGTGTAAGTAAAGGGGCATTGGATGTCCTAGCTCTCCATCAAACTTTAGAAGGTGAGTTCACTTCTAGTGCATGGCATCTTCCCGGAATAAGGGGTCATGCATCAAGACGTGGTGCTCTATCTTCTCTAGTGCATTTGATGCCTTCATGTCGAAGCAAATTCCACCCCGCATATCGTTCACGGTTGCAAGGCGGGATTAAATTGTTAGTTTGAAAGGAGTTGATGGGATAAATGACTCAGATGTATCATCACCTATACATCGAAAACGTTTGCGGTTCAGTGATCCATAAGCTAAAGGAGATTGAACCATCGGTTGGACCAATTGGTGTATGACATCACCTCAATGATCTAACAGGCCATATATTGTTCAAGGTTGCAACTTGTTCAGATCGTTGATGAACTCAATTGCTCACTATGAAACCTATCCAACCAGGTTTTCGATTATTGCAGTAGGAGTGCAATGTTTTGAGAAAAATAGTGGGAGTCTAGTAAATATTGAAATCCTTGATTTTACTTGAAAGTACATAACACATCTAATCGTAAATCTTGGTATTTTCTGCAGTTTATTTCCTACACTATGACTAACCCTTTGACTGTATTGCTTGAGAAAAATGTCCTCATTGAACCGAATTTCGTTGATCGGATACAAAATCTGAGGGTTGTCTTCAACCTTGAATCTTTGGGATATGTGCTCGATAAAGTGATGCCTGAAGTCCTGGACCCCGGATCTTTTGAAGATAGGCTTGCCCGTGAAGAATGGGTAAAAGCTGACACTCGTGTCAAGGGGTACATGTTGGGATCGATGACCAATGAACTACAGTGATCTCATGAAAAGATGGGAACATCTGCTGAAATCATGGTGCATTTAAAGGAACTCTACGGAGAGCACAACAGGACTGCTCGTTATGAGATCTCCAGTCAACTCTTCGGGGGCAAGAATGAAGGAAGGAGAGAAAGTTGGAGATCATGTTTTGAAGATGATCTCCATGTTTGAGAGATTGGAGGCCCTCGGATTCTCTATGGACTCCCAGCTTCAGATTGATCTCATCCTGCAGTCACTACACAAGTCTTTTTCGCAATTCATAATGAATTTCAACATGAATGACATTGACTGTTCACAGCCAGGTCTTTTGAACAAACTCTCAAATGCTCAATCACAAATGGACCCTAAGACGAAAGAGACTGCTTTGGTAGTTTCTATTGAGACTTCAAAATCTCAGAAGAAGAAATGAGGCAAGAAGCAACTTGGAGTGGCAAAAACTTCTAGAAATCCAAAGGCAAGGCGAACCAAAAGAAGAGGTTCAAGGGCAGGGGCCCTAAGAAGACAGACATATGCCTCCACTGTAAAGAAGTAGGGCATTTGAAGCGTGACTGTCCGAAGCTGAAAGCAGAAAATAAAGCAGGTATAGAACTTTATGTTTTTGAAACAAATTATTCTATGATGATATTTTCTACTTCTTGGATTCTAGATTCTGGAGCTAGTGCTCATATATGTGTTTTGAACCAGGATCTGGAGGCAAGTAGAAAGTTGGATGAGAAATAAGTGATGATCAATGTTAGAAGCGGACTCAGCGTGGCTGCGACTCACATTGGAATTACTTCTGTTACATTATTTTCTAGTCATCAAATAATTTTAGATGATTGCCTAGTTTTGCCCAATGGGCTCAAGAATATTGTTTCTATTCCTGTATTGGTCAGGAAAGGATATTTGTTTTCTTTTAAACATAATTCTTGTGATATTTATTTTGAAAATAAATGTGTTGGCTCTGCATCTTTAATTAATGCTTTATACTATTTGAATGTCCGAAATCAATGTATGGTTAATACTATGACTAGAAAATGTAGTATGAGTAGAGTAAACTAAAAACTCATATGGCACCTTAGACTAGGACATGCCGGTGAATTTAAGTTTCATGAATTGGAAAAACGTGGGCTTATTGGCCCACTTGGGTCAGACCCATATCCTACTTGTGAATCATTTCTTAAAGGCAAGATGACTAGGTCACCATTCACTGGACATTTCGAAAGGCAAATGAAGTTTTGGGATTAATTCACACTAATGTTTGTGGGTCCCTCAAGGATGCGGCCCTTGGAGGTTTTCAGTACTTTATAACCTTCACAGATGACCACTCTAGGTATGGTCTAGTTTATCTGATGAAGTATAAATCAGAAGCACTTGAATGGTTCAAGGGATTCAAAGCTTTAACTAAAAAATAAATTGGGCACAGTATTAAGACACTTAGATCTGATCGAGTGGCGAATACATGAGTGCCAAGTTTGATGAGTTCTTAAAAGAACAAGGCATAGTATTACAACTAACTCCTCCAGCAACTCCACAACTTAATGGGGTAGCAGAAAGAAGGAATCATACTCTTTTGGACATGATACACTCCATGCTTAGCTACACTAATTTACCCATTTCCTTGTGGGGATATGCTTTTCTTACAGCTGCATACATTCCGAACAAATGTCCCTCGAAATCTATTCCCATTACACCATATGAAATATGGAGCGATACGAAGCCTAGTCACAAGTACATAAAGATATAGGGTTGCCCAGTGTATGTAAAGAAGACAAAGGTAGAGAAACTAGAGGATAGAACCTTGAAAGGATGTTTTATCGATTTTCCCGTTGATTCAATGGGATATCTCTTTTAGCTGCAAAATGATCATAGGATCATCGTGGCCTTGCAAGACCACTTTCTTGAAGAAGAATTCATTCGAGAAGGTGGTGCAGATAGAAAGATTGTTTCGGAAGAACAGGATAATGCCCTTCGGAGACATTAGTTCAAGAATCAGAACCCAATATGACACAATCGTCGTAGTGACGATCTAGCAGAGTATCTCAGCTGCCTGAGAGATATGACTATCATACACAACATTATTTGTATGCTGTTGCAGAAGGGAGCAATGGAGATGATGCCCCTGACTATGATGAAACAACGACGTATATAGATTCCTCAAAGTGGCTTGAGGCTATGAAAGCAGAGATTGATTCGATATATTCGAACCAAGTCTGGACTCTTACTGATCTACCAAATGGAGTAAGACTAATTGGATGCAAATGGATTGACACCAATACTTGAAACGACTCCCTAGGGTATAGTGAAAAATAAATCTAGGGTATTATAGTCGAGAGGCATCCTTACCAAATTTTGGACATTAATCCCATATCTATCAACTTTTGATCAAACACAAGGCACAAGAATTATAGAAAATCTCATAGCCATTTAAATTTCATTATCTCAAATATTCAACATTCAATTCATATGGAATTTCCATTAAACTTCATTAAGGCTAGATCATGTGCAATGTTTTATTCCATTAGGCTTTCTATGACACCCATGTAACAAGTTTTAGACCAATGACTCCCAAACGAGATAGTTTTAGGGCATTAAGTGTAGAGACACTCCTAAGGATTTAATCACTTGAGTATCAAAGGCCACGAAATAAAACTAGATCTTTTAAACAATTCACTTCTTTTGGCTTGAGCATAGCTCAAATTAGCATAATAGTATAGTATATAGGCATGAAACTTTTCACCTCCGGTACGTATTAGCCTGACCACTTTTGGTCATACCAAAATTCAACCTTTTCAATTCATTGTTAGCATATAAAATTACTACTCAACTTATAACCTTATGAGAAATCTAAGTTAATATTTTTGGGAATAATTCCTTAAGTGTTTCAAGATGGTTATCCTCTCAACTCCTCTACCTTCGATTTAAGTGCATTGTGAATCATCTAAAGAATCAATTCTAGTCTAAGGTCTCCACGAGCAATTTCAAAGATATATATATTCCATTAAATTCAGATTATTTCAAGAATTCATGCCATTTTTCCAAGTCAATCAATTTCAATGCATCAATTGGAAGGACTAAAAATTTTTCATGCTTGATTTTCTCAACAAAGAAGCATATAAACATGATATCGAACACACTTTCCCCAAATTCAAGTTAAAAATTAGGAATAAGTCAATTTTCTCCCGAAATATTAACCTAGGCATAAGATTCTAACATATAGTGATCAAGTATATGCAAGATAGACAAAAACACAATTCACATCACATAACAATATAAGTATAACCTCAACAATCATCTATTATAAGCATATATCACAATTTGACCTTACATGGCCTTAGTCTTATGAATTTAGTTCATGATAGATATTATGAAAAACAATAATGAATAAATACACATGTTCATAGACATGAATGAAATGAAAAGGCTATAAAAACTCCCTCTAATGTGATAGATGATGGCCCCTTGATTGGAGCTTCAATTCCTAGCTTTCTCCTCTTAGAATGATGAAGAATGGTGATGAATGAAGCTTGAGGACTGATTCCTCCTCCTCCTCTCCTCCAAGAATCTGAAATTGATAGTGAATGATGAAGAGTATGGGTTCCCCCTCCTTTTATAGCCAAAATTCCACTAAAGTATGCATTAAAAATTCCCATTAAAGTTCCCCAATGAGAATTCCACCTAAGGTGATGCTTAAAGTTTGGCTTTTAAGATTCCAACCAGCTTAAAAATGCTGAAATTTCGGCCATTAAGAATTCCACCAAGCATAACCATGTGAAAACTTCAACAAAACACATGCATGCTGCCATTTTCTTGCTTTCCAGCGCAGTCTTAGTATTTGCCTCATAAACTTCTCCAAAGATCTCCAACTTGGATGATTCAAGTCCCCATGTGAAGCTAACACATAGATCTACAACTTTGCAGAAGGACATTTTGTCCAATTCGGTCTCTAAGTATACCTAAAATACGTTTCAACATGGAGGTTGTTTCTGATTTGGCGCCCATAAAGTAAATCTACCAAGAAACACACTTATGACAACCCCTCAACACATGTGCTGAATTATGGCCAAAAGTGATTCTTACCCATCATGTAAGGCTGAAATTTAGGCTGAGAAAGGAGTAACATTCGGACTATCCATGCCTAGGCATGACTAGGAGGGCGTTGGGGCGTATCTTCGCACATGTACTTCTTTGTTCGGCGCAGCAATCGTATTTCCTTCACAATTATCTCTATAGACCTCCGATTTGGATGTTTCAAGTTCCCATTTGAAGCTAAGACATACATCTAAAACTTTGTAGAAGGAAACTTTGTCTAAGTCGGTCTCAAAATGTACGGAATTATCGCTCGAATGTGGTAGGAGATGCATAAACCGCCTAGGTGTTGAAAAACATGCTTGAACTTGTTTTGTACATCGTTTTTCTTCCCTTTTCTTCATGTATTCTCATTTATTACCTGTATTCACTTAACACACCTATTAAATGCAAATGTGACATGATTTAAGCAATAAGTGAATCCAAATCATAAGAATTACGGTCTTAAAAACACGTAAAAACACCTCTTATCATGGATCTATAAGAGAAAGATTGGTCTGGATGGCAAGGTGGATACCTATAAGGCCAGGCTAGTGGCGAAAGGGTATAGTCAAAAGGAGGGGATTGACTACGAGGAAACCTTTTCACCAGTAGCCATGATCAAATCTATTAAAATTCTGCTTGCCATAGCTACAAACTTAGATTATGAAATCTGGTAAATGGATGTGAAAACCATATTTCTAAATGGATACCTTGAGGAGAACATTTATATGCAACAGCCCAGGGGCTTTATATCCGAAGTAGATTCTCATAAAGTTTGCAAACTTAATAGGTCTATGGACTGAAGCAAGCCTCTCGGAGTTGGAATCTAAGGTTCGATGAAGAAGCAAAGAAATATGGCTTCATAAAAAATGAAGACGAACCATGTGTCTACAAAATGGTCAGTGGGAGCAAGTTGACATTCCTGGTTCTATACGTAGATGACATCTACTTATAGGGAATGACATAGGCTTATTGACATCAGTCAAGACATGTCTCTCAAGCACATTCTCCATGAAAGACTTGGGAGAAGCAACCTACATTCTGGGAATTCGCCTGTATAGAGATAGAGCGAATAAAGTGATAGGACTCTCCCAAGCACTCTACCTAGAAAAAGTCCTTAAGAGATATGAAATGCATAACTCTAAGGGAGGACTTTTGCCCATGAGACATTATATTCATCTTTCCAAATCTATAAGTCCTAAAATGGACAAGGATAGAATGGAAATGAGGAATACTGATAAACAAAAACTCAATCGTGTATTTAACAGCAAGAGGACTGATCGTGTGTAGTAATAGAGTGGACAATTAAGTCCGGGATGTCAAATCCATAGAGATTTGTGTTATAACAAAAATAGTAAATTAATTCAAGCAATTGTAACTTCAAAGAAAAATAAATCATAAACTATCAAAAACAATAATTAAAGGCGTGTGAAAACCAATGAATATAAACAACTAAGACACATGCGTCAACACAGATTAGTCAATTCTCGTTATGTCAGTATTCTTATTTCAGATAAATATTGCTAAGGTGGAAAATCTCTTAAGATTATTATCACGCGAATCTGATAGGAGTCATTTTTAGGTACGTTTTAGGCCCTTTTTGTTAACAATTTAGGTTCGTTTATAGCTTGATTTATGCCACTCATGCGTTTAATTTGTGCGTTGAGTGATTTCAGGCATTAAATAAAGGTGCACGAAGAAAAGGACAAAAGACGACATATCAAACGAACTCAAGACAGGCTGTTTCGCCCAGGCTCCAGATGAAGAAGAGAAGGAGTATCTGCATGCAGTATGGTGCCTAGGCGCCACCTTACCCGCGCCTAGGCACCGCACCATCCGCGCCTGAGCGCCACGACTACCGCGCCTGGGTGCCATTCGACTTTCTCCCTTATATAACTCTGCCACATAGGCGGCGCCTAGGCACCGATGCACCCGTGCTTGGGCGCCATTGTAACTGTTTTTCAAATGTATAAAATCCAAAATTCAGCACAAGCATAGGGCTCGAATTTTGGGTAATTGCTGGGTAATTCCTTGGATTTGGACCAGCTTTTCACCAACTTTAAAGAGCAAGATAAGGAGCATAACTAAGGATTGAAGCTTCAAATCGAGGGCCCTGTTAGGAATTTCATGTTAGATGTTTTGATGATGACAAGATAGGATTTTATGTTAGACCCCAAATATAATATAAGTTTCTATTTTCATAGATAAATGTATAAGCGTTCGAAAGTTTGTAATTTTATTTAGGCTTGTAATTTTTATCTTTGTAGAAATTAGACTAAGTATTAGATACCGAATCGCTAATAGAATTCTAGGTAAGTCTATTAGAGATGAAGTTGAAGATCAGCGTCTGAAGACAATTGAAGATGAAGATCCGTTCTTAGCGACTGTCAAACGCTAAAGGACTATTTAAGGATTTATGGATCAAGAGCTCAAAGCACTTCAGCGATCAGTATTGGATTCACCTGAAATAAATCCTCAAGTCATGAAGGACTTAAATGCAATCATTCAACGGGCATTTATTTCTAACGGGAAATAAATTCAAATGCATTAAATGCCTGATAAGAACATTAAATGTGATAAGCTATTATGACTTGTGGACAAGCCACCTTTTGACTAGACTATCAGAATTTTGGAGTTCAAAGCTGCTCCCGTCCAATCGGAATCAGCAGGATTTCAGGAATGTCAGAGAAAAGGTAGAATCACGTGCCGTGTGAAAGGAACGCTCCTACATGTGTCCAACAGACATAATCTCAAGAAAATGCCTATAAATACCTTCTTCCAGCAAACCCTAAACAGAGAGATACAACGATCAACACAAGAAAACTTTACTGAAATATTTTCTCAAGAAAAGCTTAGAAACTCCATAGCCAAACTATCTCAAGCTTTTTACATACATTCCATACAGTCACAAATATCTCAAACATCTTCCAAAGAAGAAACCTAAACTCTTACTGAGATATTCCAAGTTGTTTGATCTTCCCAAAAACAAACAAAACCTGTGTGACAAAACCCTCAACCTTTCATCTGAGTGAGAAAGTTGTTGAACCCCTTACAGACAGTATTTCTGAGTGAGAGAAGCTTGTAGAAGATGATCTTCATTGGTGTTGAAATCTGTGTGATCAAGGAGCCCGAGATCATTTTCACCTCTTTACTACCTTGTAGAAGATTCTGTGTGATTCTTTGATAATCATCCTAGTAAATTCCTCCAAGTGAAAAAGGAGAAGAAGGATGTAACTGGGATTACATCACCCAGTGAACCTTATACATCTTGTGTCATTTATATTTTATTGTCTTATTTTTTATATTATATCATTCATTCTGAAAAAGACAAGTAAAATTGCAAAGTGATTAATTAACCAATCGAACGCTAAAACTCATTTCCGCTATGCTAACCCTGATTAAGCGATCTAAGCGTTACCCTACTTTGGTAAATTGCTAAAATCACTAAATCTAAGTTATCTTTACTGAAGCGCCTGACCCAAGCGCTCAACTTTCTAAGCGTTCAAATCTTTAAAAGTGATACGAATTTTTGAAGTCGAAAAAGACTTCAGGGTCTATTCAACCCCCCCTTTCTAGACCCTTTCATATGCCACTTGGGACCACCAAGGAGAACAAGCTCTCCATAGCCATGCAAAGATTTGAGCACTTCAAGATGCAGACCAATGAGACGCTAGAACAATTGGACGTAAGGTTCACTTTGCTCATCACAGAGTTAGCGTCATTAGACAAGGAGTTGACCAACAAGAAAATGGTCAATAAGATTTTTAGAAGTCTTCCAAGCAAGTATTTGATTAAGACTATTGCTATGAGAGAATCACAGACCTTGGAGACTCTTACTCCAGAACATGTGTTTTCAGAATTAAAAGCATTTGAGTTCGAATTAGGTGAAGTCAGCTACACATCGACTTCAGCGACTGAATCAGGAGCATTAATCGCTACCACCAAAAGTAAGGGTAAAGCGATTAGTGAGGTGAAAGTCACTGAATCAAATGAGGAAAAGGAAATGGCTTTATTGGTCAAGAAATTCAAGAAATTTCTAAGATATGAAAAGAGAAATCCTATTGAACAGCGTCTCAGTATCAAGCGCCCGTGTATTCGGCACCTCAGCCATTAGCGCCAGTTCCTTATTAAGCACCTACAACTCCTACTCAAAATCTCTCAGCGCCAGTTGTTTCAAAGCGATTAACCACTGAACAGAAAATTAAAACTAATTTGTGTTATAATTGCAGGAAACCAGGACACTACAAGGTAAATTGTCCTTATCCAAATGTGTCTAAGCCCACAAGGGAAGACTATGCGGATAGAAACCAATTCAGGAGCAACCTTCGTCAACAAGGTTTGCTAGCGGAATTTGAACCATTCTCCGCACCTGAAGAGGACTTGGAATCATCAGATGAAAGTAGTGATGATGAGCCAACAAGCGACTCAGCGTTAATTTGTCTCATGGCAAGAGATGATGAAGCGTCTGACGATTCACTACCAGAGGTAACCACTGAATTATCTTATCCTTTTTCTTATGATGAATTGCTTGACAAAGTCAATGAATATTATAAAGATTGCTGCCAAAATATATCAAAATCACTTCGCTATTATTTCATCGCTCACAAGTGATAAAGTAATGCTCAAAGCAGAGTTGCAAATTCAGCAACAATGTATTGAGAAGAACCAATCACTTGAGAGTGAAATTATTCAATTGAAAAGCGATCTTGATAAAATAGTCAAGAGAGAAGCTAATCTGATCGCTAGATTTGCCAAATCAGAGTAGCTCATCTCATCAATATCAAAAGCTTCAAGAAAGCTGGATAATGTGACCGAGGTAACAAGAATGTTCGGTGAAAAGACCGGTTTAGGATGCAATAAATTTGGTAACCAAATAAATCAAATGTTACGACAAACAACAAAGGAATGGGTGTTTTCTTTGTTGAGAAAGGTTCACAAAGTCAAACACTGAATGAACCAAGCGACAATGGTACGAGGCCAAATGAGAAAGCCAAAGCTGACTCTGGCAAGGGAAAGGTGAAAGGAAATGATTCACAAAGATGGGTTTATCCAAACGCTCAAAAAGCTAAGGATAAACCTGAGCACTGTGAATCAAACGCTAAGCGTCAAGCACCAAAAATGCAACCCAAACCAGAGCAAAGGAAATACTAGCGTCAATATCCAAGGCAGTCGAGATCATATTATCGATACTATGATAATTATGATTATGATTATGATTATTATTATAATCAAGGATATTATTATACACCGAAAAAGCACACACAACACAATGTGAAACCCAAGAAGGCCAGTATTCCTACAATGAAGACTAGGCAAATATGGGTTCCTAAAGTTTTAATTCAAACCAAAGTCACTAACATTGAAGGACCCAAGACAACATGGGTACCTAAGAAGAATTAGAACTATCCTTAAATGCAGGTACCTAGAGCCAATACCGATACTTCAGTTTGGTACTTCGATAGTGGGTCATCAAGGCATATGACTGGATCAAAAGATCTCTTGGTCAACTATCGTGCGACCAATGGTCCTTAAGTTATATTCGGTGATAACTCCAAAGGTAAAACCAAAGGTATAGGTATCATGCATAGGGGAACATCATGATTAGTGATGTATATTATGTTGAGGATCTTAAGCGTAATTTGTTAAGCATTAGTCAATTTTGTGATAAAGGCTTTGAAGTAAAATTTTCAAGTGACTACTGCTATGTTAATGACGCTAAGACTAAGTCTACTAAATTAAGAGTAAAAAGAACAAACAATGTGTATTTAGTAGATTGGAATTCTACAATTGATAACAACCCCACATGCTTTGTTGCTAAAAGTCAAAATGAATTGGGTTGGTTATGGGATCGAAAAATGAATCACCTCAACTTTAAGGCAATCTCTCAATTAATATCGCTAAATCTAGTAGAGGGATTACCTAAGGGTTCCTTTCAGAAAAATCGCGTATGTGATGCATGTCAAATGGGTAAACAAGTTAAATCATCTTTTAAGAAGAAACCATGCCTATCTACTTCTAGAGTTCTTAAACTATTGCATCTAGATTTGTTTGGTCCTATTCAAATCATGAGTGTTAGTGGTAAAAAGTACTCGCTAGTAATAGTTGATGATTTCTCTCGCTATACATGGGTAGAATTCCTAGCGACCAAAGATGAAGCTAGTGTCAAGCTCACATCACTAATTCGTCAATTGCAAACTTATAAAGATCTAAAGGTAACAAGAATTAGAAGCGATAGAGGAACTGAATTTACTAACCAAAGAAGTTTTGTATAGATTTTGGAATACTTCATGAGTATTCTGCCCCTAGAACACCTCAACAGAATGGAGTAGCTGAGCGATGGAACAGAACGCTTAAAAAAGCCGCTAGGACAATGCTTGTAGAGTCTAAGCTGCCTCAAAGGTTTTGGGCCGAAGCTATCAATACCGCTTGTTACACTCAGAACCGGTGTATGATCAACAAGTAACATGAAAAGACTTCATATGAGTTGTGGAAGGGACGTAAGCTTAACGTTTAATATTTTCATGTATTTGGTTCAAAATGTTTCATTCATAACAATGGATCCCAACATTTAAAGACATTTGATCCTAAAGCGGATGAGGGAATCTTTCTAGGCTATGCCACGAACAGAAAGAGTTTTCGCATCCTAAATAAGATCAAATCGAAGGTTGAAGAATCCATTCATGTTGTGTTTGATGATGCTAACCAAGAACCAAGTAAGGATAATCCTAATGATGTAGGAATTGAAGATCTTGCCCAACAAGCGTCACAAATCAATCTTGGTAATGACAGTGATGATGATGAGATTTTTGTGCCTATTCATAAGGTTACTCGTGAGGTTACAAATAATGATATTGTAAGAATCGCTGATGATCATGAAGAGAATAATCATCAAGAGCAAATTAGAACTGTGAATGATGTAGCGACTGCGCAAGAGACAAATGAGGGTCAAGCGATTGATAATCAAGAGTCTCTCAACCCGTTCCAACCAGACCGTAAATGGCTTAGAGACCATCCACCAGAATTAGTAATTGGAGATATTGAAGCACCTGTTAGAACTAGGTCTGCTACAATCAATGAGGCCATGTTCGCAAGTTTCTTATCTCAAATGGAACCAAAGAAAGTGGACGAAGCGCTCAGTGATTCAAGTTGGGTAGAAGCAATGCAAGAAGAGCTTAACCAATTTGAGAGAAGCAAGGTTTGGACGCTAGTACCAAGACCAACTCACCAAGGAGTTATTGGAACCAGATGGGTGTTTAGGAACAAGATGGATGAACATGGCATTGTTATAAGAAACAAAACCAGATTAGTCGCTCAGGGTTATTGTCAAGAAGAGGGTATTGATTTTGATGAGACGTATGCCCCAGTAGTCCGCCTTGAAGCGATTAAGATGTTCCTAGCGTTCGCCGCATTCAAAAAATTCACAGTATACCAAATGGACGTGAAGAGTGCATTCCTGAATGGTAAACTCTGAGAAGAAGTCTATGTGAAGCGACCACCAGGATTCATCAACAACCATGGCAAAAGTATGGTCTACAAATTGGATAAGACACTTTATGGCCTTAAACAAGCACCAAGAGCATGGTATGACACTCTCTCTATCTTCCTTATAGGTAAAGGCTTTTCAAAAGGCAGCGTTGATACAACGTTATTTAAAATTACCCATAATGAAGATATTCTCTTAGTCCAAATCTATGTTGATGATATTATATTTGGTTCTACTAACAAGCGATTGTGTGAGAAATTTTCGAAAATGATGTAAGATCAATTTGAAATGAGCATGATGGGTGAATTAACTTTTTTCTTAGGATTACAAGTTAAACTACTCTCTAATGACATATTTATAAACCAAGCTAAATATACAAGAGATATGATTAAGAAATTTGGTATAGAAAATGTATCATCTTTAAAAATTCCAATGAGACAAACGCTTAAGTTAGATAAAGATGAAAGTGAGAAGAAAATTGATATCACTAACTATAGAGGTATCATTGGATCACTTCTTTATCTTACTGGTAGTAGACCTGATATTATGTTTTCGGTATGCATGTGTGCACGCTTTCAAGCTGACCCTAGAGAATCACACTTAAATGCTACCAAGAGAATCCTTAAATACCTAAAAGGCACACAGAATGTGGGCTTATGGTATCCAAGGGACTCTCCTTTTGAACTAATTGGTTATTCAGACGCAGATTTTGCAGGATGCAAAATAGATAGAAAAAGTACTAGTGGTACATGTCAATTTCTAGGTGATAGACTAATTTCGTGGCATAGTAAGAAACAACAATCCATAGCGACTTCTACCGCTGAAGCAGAATACGTAGTTGCTGGGAGCTGTTGTGCACAAATCCTTTGGATGAGGCAACAACATAGAGATTATGGAACAATCTTAGGTCCTACCCAAATCCATTGTGATAACCAAAGCGCTTTAGCCATGACCCAGAATCCTGTCCTTCATTCTAGAACCAAACACATTGACATTTGCTACCATTTCTTGCGTGGCCATGTTCAAAAGAAAGATATCTCCATGCACTTTATTGGAACTGACAAACAATTGGCAGATATCTTCACCAAAGCGCTCAACGAACAATGCTTTCTCACTTTGAGAAGTGAATTAGGTATGATCGACTTAAACGCTTACTTGTATTAGCTCAAAGTACACAAGCTGCTGATGCCCCACACCCTCCCGAGGAAAATATAGAGTTGGATGTTGATTTATCAACGGTGGTGGAAATTGCCAGAGAAGTTAGTTCAGTCATTCCAGACGCTGAAATATCACCAGCTCAGGAAGCGACTAAGGATGCTAAGCAGTTGACAGAAGTAGTTGTTCCTTTTATCCCCACTCTAACTAGTCCTCCTCCTCCAGAGGTTGACTTCTTTCCAAGAGGCTATAATGAAGATTTGGAATATTATTATGCTTGGAGAGAAAAGACGCTTAGTTAACTGATTGATATGGAGCTCAACTTCCAATCTACGCTCCACAATCCTGATCTATCTGATGCTCAAAAGATAGCAATTTTCGAGTCACTTGCCAATGGTGACTATATTTCAATGAAAGATCTTATTGTTCGTCTAGAATATCTGGAAATTCCACAAAAATATTTTGCAAAATTCGAAAGCAAACGCTTTCAAGAAGTCGGCAAGAGCCTGAAACGAAGCTATCCATTCCGTCTAACTCATATCCAGATAATAAATCCTCATATTGGTAACCGGGGAAAGAATCCATATGAAGACATGCTGAACAAAATAGGCTACTCAGCGTTTCCAAAGATTGTCTAATCAAAAGCAAATTTATCCTCAGCTAAACCCTTACGCTTATGGAAGGGAAAGGGTGTAGCAACTCAAGAACACCCTAACCCTATTAATCCTTGGGTTGAAGATGAAGCCAGAGAGTACTTAGCCAGAGTGTGGGCATAGAACTTTTTGCAAGAAAAATTGCGTTTTAAGACACTGCTAAACGCTCAGACTAATTCAGAATTGAATGCAACTCTCAGCCATCGATGGAAAATGGACACTAGAAGATGGGCAGAGGAGTTTGTTTTGTAGTGTCATACAATTGATGAGATGCTCAGATATCCATGTTTATTCAATTTTGGAATAGAGTACAGACGTAGAGGTTATGCTTTGTTTTTGCTGCACAGGCGTGAATCTTTTCGAAGAGGCATTGAAGGCTACATCCGCGAACAGATCAGACAAATTAGCTAAGGGGGTTATGAGCTAAATTTTGCTCAGCGATTCCAAATTGATTTAAATGAAGACGCTTCCTCAAGCAAGCGACGAGCGCTTCAAGGACCTAGCCATCAAGTAATTTTAATTGATGATTTTGCAGATTTTCAGAGAGACAGGAGAGCGGTTGTAGAAAATGCGCAATCGCTGGACATCACATTCGCTAAATATTTTAGCCTGAATCCTTTCAGAGGCTATAATCTTCACCCTGTCCTCTTCTATGAACAGAACATTCATGTGGCCAAAATATCGCTTATTCGGCCAGTGGACCAAGAAGCTGCCAGAGCGCCGATGCCATTTATTTTGGACTACTTCAACTCTTACACTTCAGGAGTTGATCTGCCGGAAGGAGTGCTACTTGCACTAAGCTGTGAAGAGCACGAAGACGCTATGTTTTTTATCCCGCAGACCAACCTTATTTGTCCAAGGCACGTTATGGAAGCGATTGGCCCACTCTGGGTCATTGCCATGAAAACTCCTTCTCCAATCCAAATTGTTGATATAGAAGATTCTCCTACTGGGGATGCCGCTCAAATTCCCGAGGCTTCTTTGCCAGATATTTCTAGCGCCGCAGTGGTCAAGCCCTCTTCAGCGATTGCAAATCCATCCATGGATCAAGCGATAGAAGTTCATGTCAAAATATCTGCAGAGCCTGAAGAGCTTTTTATTCGCGATAAAACCAAAGGCAAGGCGACTGTCTCTAGCTCTTACGGACTCATTCCGTCTCCTGAGCGTTCTTATTCAGACTCGGACTCAGAAAGTGATCCAGACGCTCGAGATTTAAGACAAGCAGTACGGAACTCGCTTAGCAACATCGAGGGTTCTTGCTCAAAGATTTTTGACACAACTGATAGGCACCTCCGAATAATGTCTGACACTCGAAGTCGTGATATTTCAAACGCTGCTACCAAAAGTACTATTGCCATAATGGACAACATATCACCTCTGATCGTTGGACTCTCCGTAGAATTTAATCGTCATTTCGCCTAGAACGCTTCAACTGATACTGAGAGGCACAACTCTTCAAATGCCATTGCTCAGAGTATCGCTCATCAAGTCACTCTACTTGTTGAAGAAGTTCGGCTATTGCGCAAAGATATCTTTGAATTGAAAACCTTTGTTGATGATGCCAAGAAGGGGGAAAATGAGAAAGAAAAGCATCAATCGTCCAAAGCCCTAAAAGAATCAATCTCCAAAATCGATAATAAGCACTGGCGTTCTATGTTCGATAAAATAGCAGGTATAAAGAAAATGCTAACAAAGAAGTGTAAGCTAAGATATTATCAAGGCAGACACATGCTTCCAGACTTAGACATCGAATTCTTAGAAAGTATGGGTTTTCATCCATATGCCGGACCGCTCAGAAGGCCTTTAAACTGGAAATCCACCAATGATCGAAGACAAGACATTTATCATGACTTGATCCGAGAACTTGGAATCCCTCCTAGGGATTGGGTGGAAAGGCTTTTAGAGTTAAAGGAGAGCGCTAAACAAAGAAGACATGATTTTGATAAAGTCCAGTACACTACCATGCTAGACATTGATCGACTCTTGCTGGACTTAGCAAATGAAATCTATCAAGGAGACGAAATGTCTAAGCGACAAAGAAGATGATGCCTCATTTCTATTTCTTATCTTTATATGTTGTTGTTTTAAATTCTTTTCTCTAAGCACAATCATCTGTATACTTTGTTTGAAATTATATGAATGAATGATTGAACGCTGAAACACCTTGTTGAGGCTAATCTAACAACTAACTAACCTATCTAACTTTCTAACGCTAACTTATATTTATTTGGGCTTTTCTTTAAAAAATTCTTAAACTATAAAAGAGTTATAAGAGTTAAAGGTCTTGACATCATCAAAAAGGGGGAAATTGTTAGGAATTTCATGTTAGATGTTTTGATGATGTCAAGATAGGATTTTATGTAGGCCCCAAATATAATGTAAGTTTCTGTTTCCATAGATCAATGTATAAGCGTTCGAAAGTTTGTAATTTTATTTAGGCTTGTAATTTTTATCTTTGTAGAAATTAGACTAAGTATTAGATACCGAATCGCTAATAGAATTCTAGGCGAGTCTATTAGAGATGAAGTTGAAGATCAACGTCTGAAGACAATTGAAGATGAAGATTCGTTCTTAGCGACTGTCAAACGCTAAAGGACTATTTCAGGATTTATGGATCAAGAGCTCAAAGCACTTCAGCGATCAATATTGGATTCACCTGAAATAAATCCTCAAGTCATGAAGGACTTAAATGCAATCATTCAACGGACATTTATTTCCAACAGGAAATAAATTCAAATGCATTAAATGCCTGATAAGAGCATTAAATGTGATAAGCTATTATGACTTGTGGACAAGCCACCTTTTGACTAGACTGTCAGAATTTCAGAGTTCAAAGCTGCTCCCGTCCAATCGGAATCAGCAGGATTTCAGGAATGTCAGAATCAGTAGGATTTCAGGAATGTCAGAGAAAAGGTAGAATCACGCGCCGCGTGAAAGGCACGCTCCTACATGTGTCCAACGGACATAATCCCAAGAAAATGCCTATAAATACCTTCTTCCAGCAAACCCTAAACAGAGAGATACAACGATCAACACAAGAAAACTTACTGAAATATTTTCTCAAGAAAAGCTTAGAAACTCCATAGCCAAACTATCTCAAGCTTTTTACATACATTCCATACAGTCACAAATATCTCAAACATCTTCCAAAGAAGAAACCTAAACTCTTACTGAGATATTCCAAGTTGTTTGATCTTTCAAAAAACAAACAAAACCTGTGTGACAAAACCCTCAACCTTTTATCTAAGTGAGAAAGTTATTGAACCCCTTAAAGGCAGTATTTCTGAGTGAGAGAAGCTTGTTGAAGAAAATCTTCATTGGTGCTGAAATCTGTGTGATCAAGGAGCTCGAGATCATTTTCACCTCTTTACTACCTTGTACAAGATTCTGTGTGATTCTTTGATAATCATCTTAGTAAATTCCCTCCAAGTGAAAAAGGAGAAGAAGGAAGTAGCTGGGATTACATCACCCAGTGAACCTTATATGTCTTGTGTTATTTATTTTCTATTATTGTCTTATTTTATATTATCTTTACATTTCCTTATTTATTCTGAAAAAGACAAGTTAATCTGCTAAGCAACTATTTAATTAAAACGAACGCTAAAGCTTTAAAATCATTTCCACTGTGCTAACCCTGATTAAGCGATCTAAGCATTACCCTACTTTGGTAAGTTGCCGAAATCACTAAGTCTAAGTTATCTTTACTATAGCGCCTGACCCAAGCACTCAGCTTCCTAAGCGTTCTAATCTTTAAAAGTGAGATGAATTTTTTGAAGTTGAAAAAGACTTAAGGGTCTATTCAACCCCTCCTTCTAGACCCTTTCATATGCCACTTGGGACCACTAGACCCGTCATCAATCAACCATGTAGAGAGTTTTTAATCATTTTTCATTACATTTTGTGTTTATGATTATGTACATGAATACGTTTGATTCTCTTATGTCATCGATTATGGGATAATTTTGTATGACTAGGGCCTTGTAAGGATCGATTTTTGATTTATTCTTATAATAGATAATTGTCGAATCAATTCTTGTGTGCTATATGTTGTGAATTTGTGATTATGCTTCTTACATGTGCTTGATCACCGTATGTTTGACTACTTGCTTAGATTGATGTTTTGAGAAAGACTCGAGCTAGCGTGCTAAAAATTCACAACATCACCGGTCAAAATAGGAATTGCCCTAGACATGGTAGAGATTCCCGGGTGAAGTAAGTGTAGACGAATTAATTTTCGTTCAATTGGAACACGACATGTGTGAAATATGACATTAATTATTAATTTAAAATTATTATTTTATTTTATGAATTTTACTAAATTTAATTCCATAAATAAATTATTAATTTTAATTGATAATTCAATGTATATTTTATTAACAAATTAAAGATTGCCATGTGTCAAATGGAGGTGTCGCATCCAATCAAATCAAGTTTCATAGTCCAACAAATCAGTGGCTAATCGGATGGTGACACGTGGCACATTTAAATATGTGTCAACCAAATCTATATAATTAAAATATTTTCAAGAGATATATCAGAGAAGCCAAAATTCTGAGACTCTCCTACTCAAACATCTATAAATAGGGGGTCAAGGGGATTCACAGACTACATATATACCTACACACAAGTCTACAAGCTACAGAATTGAAGTCTTCTCTTAGCCAAGTCAAAGTTTTCTTCATCAACCATGAAGGTTCACCATCTTCAAAGACAGTCAAATCATTAAGGTGTTTATTTCTTCTTCAACAAATCCGAGGAGGAACTGCATCTTCAACAACAATCAAATCATCAGGTTGTTCATTTCTTCTTCAACAAATTCGAGGAGAAATACGCTCTTGGTTCAAGAACAAGTTTTTCAGCCCTTGAATCGTGTTTGGAGTGAAGAATCAGGGGATTAGTCTTCGTTAGGAGATTTATTCTCACGATATTGTAATTTTCTTTAAATTGATTTATTTATTTGTCCATATTATCTTTTCTTGTCTTATAAAATTGCAGAATTGAAAATTTGTCTGAACAAATTTGGCATGCCCAGTGGGACCCGAATCTACCCCTCATCTCTTCCTCCGATATCAAATTTTAAAATCTACATTTGCAACTTCATGGCTCCAAGGAAAAATCAAGTTGTTGTGACCAAGAAAAATGATGCTAACGTTGTCGATGATCCCGTTGACCAATCTTCTACTGGAGGCAAGATCGGTGACAACAATCATTTTCTGATGGTTCAAGCCCATCATCTCCAAAGGAAGTCAACGCTAAATTCTCTTCGTTTGCTGAACCTCCGGCAATGATGACTGGAGCGACATCGGTGGATGAACAAGCGGCTCAAATGGCTCAAGTCATTGCTGATATGCAGAAAGCTTTGGAAGACAAGGATCTCCAAATTGCCCAACTGATGAACAAACTAGAAAACTCTAATGTAGGAGAACCTAGTCATTATCGTGCATCTCCTCCAAGTCAAAATGCCAAGGAGACACCTGTTAATGAACCGCCTCATCAACATGAATCTGCGGAGAAGTTCAACAACTCCAACACCACTATTGGCGCATTGTCTGTTCAACAACTGCAAGATATGATTTCCAACATCATTAGGGATCAATATGGTGTATCTTCCCACAATTCGCTTGTGTACTCAAAACCGTATACGAAACGCATTGATGCTCTAAGGATGCCGATGGGATACCAACCACCGAAAGTGCAGCAATTTGATGGTAAAGGAATCCCGAAACAACATGTCGCACACTTTATGGAGACATGCAATAATGCAGAGACTGATGGAGATCTACTCGTGAAGCAATTTGTACGATCTCTAAAAGGAAACCCTTTTGATTGGTACGTTGATTTGGAGCCCGAATCCATAGATAGTTGGGACCAAATGGAGAAGGAATTTCTAAATTGTTTCTATAGTACTCGCCGGGCTGTGAGCATGATTGAACTCACAAATGCTAAGCAATGGAAGGATGAGCCCGTTGTTGACTACATCAACAGATGGCGTGCGCTAAGTTTGAACTACAAAGATAGACTCTCAGAGATATCTGCAGTGGAAATGTGTATCCAAGGGATGCACTGGGGGCTTCTCTATATTGTCCAAGGGATTAAAACTCGCAACTTTGAGGAATTGGCTACACGTGCTCATGACATGGAACTAAGTATTGCCAATCATGGAGCAAATTTCCCATTATAAGATCAAGGAAGGAAAAGAAAGACTTCAAGAAAGTTGAGAAATACATTAAATCCTCTACCAAGGAGTCTATGGTTGTTAAGGCAACTCTTGTCAAAATTTCTGCAATGACAAGAAACACAATGAGAAAGTTGAAAATCAGCGTGTTATGTATGAGAGACGTCGACTTTCCTTGAAAGAGATGCAAGAGAAGGAGTATCCTTTCCCAGATCCTGACGTTTCTCACATCTTTGATAATCTATTAGCTAGAAAGTTGATTGAACTTCCTGAACCGAAGCGCTTAGAGGAAGCTGGAAAGGTGAATGACCCCAAGTACTGTAAATATCACCGAGTTGTGAGTCACACGATATAAAAGTGTTTTGTGGTCAAAGATAAAATTATGGCACTAGCAAGAGATGGAAAAATAATCTTTGATAGTGAAGACGTTGCAGATACAAACCACGCTATCATTGATGTCATTGTAAGTGATTCGCAACTCAAGTTTCTTTCTTCATCCTCATCTACGAAGGCACCACCAGCACTTCAATTTAGGAGTCTAGAGCCAGCAATGGTCAAAGTCCTTCTTGCTGATGAAGGAACCATGAGTGAGGAAAATTCCAGTGATAAGTTTGAAGAAGATGGCGAATGGATCCATGTGAAGCGTAGACGGCGACAAAGGCGTTGTATTGATAAACTACATCCACTATTTTTGAAGAAGTCATACTCACCAGCGGTCGGGAAGCCCAATCCAGTGAAAGTTTTGAAAACTCCTCATGTGAACTTTAAGAAGTCATCAAAGAGTAACCATCGAACTCCTGTGACTCTAGATGATTTCTTTCTCAAAAAGCTTTTTGAATCAAAGGTTGAAATCGTATATACTGTAACTGGTGAAGACGAAATCCAACACTCTACTTCTTGTTGTACTGTGATCGCCTTCACAGATGAGGATTTGTTGCTAGGATCAAAGCCACATAATCGTCCACTATTTGTCTCTGGATATATGCAAGAGCAGCAAGTCAATCGCATACTTGTTGATGGAGGTTGAGCAGTCAAAAGTTTACTATAAAGACTTTGGGACTGACAATGGAAGATCTGTCTCGTAGTCGTCTTACTATTCAAGGATTCAACCAAGGTGGATAACGAGCCATTGGTATGATCCGTTTATATTTGAGGATAGGAGAATTTAAAGCAAGTACTATATTCCATGTTATTGATGCGAGGACATCTTATCATCTGTTATTAGGAAGGCCATGGCTCCACGAAAATGGAGTAATACCGTAAATCCTTCATTAATGCTTCAAATACCTAAGGAATGGGGAGGTGGTAAAAGTGGATGCTGATGTGAAGCCATTTACTAAGGCAGAGTCGTACTTCGCCGATGCTAAACTCTATCTCAATCCTGACTTAGTGCAGGGGGCATTGCCACTTAAGGCTCCGACTAGCAGCTATGTGGAGAAAAATCAAGCTAAATCAGTGGTTGTAGAGCATATCTCTCAGTTGAATCCCAAAGGAAAAGAAATTGTAGCTGATGTACACGTTCAACCAGGCAACACGAGCAAAATACAATCTAAGGTGACGAGATTAAATGATTATCAAGTGATGGCAAAAAGGTTGATTATGCCGATTACTAAGGTAAATTCTTCACCTCCTAATGAATCCTCCCTGTGAGAATTCCATGTCAAAAGCTTCAAGGAACATTCAGTCCTAAAGTTTACAAGCTCCTCGAAAAGTCTGGATATGACTTCTCCAATCCATCGGGTCTTGGTAAATTGGAAACGGAATTAACTGGAGAAAAGATTTATGGTCTCACCAAAGCACAACATAAATTGAGGAAACAAGGATATCACGTGGATCAATCAAAGACTGGTTTGGGATTTGTACCTGTCGAACAAGTTAGAATACGTGTCACAAAGAAAGAAAAATGCGTCAATGTGCAACATATATCAGTAGAAGGTGATGGAAATGGAAAGAAGCTTAGTGATAATCATGTTTCTGTATTTGATCGGCTTGGTACTCCTACTGCTCGTCCTTCCATCTTTGGAAGACTTGGTTCTAGTAGCCGAATCCCTAATATTCATGATAGACTCGGTGTAAGCAGTATTCCCCAAAGTTCTGTCTTCAATCGACTCGGAGGTGTTAGTACACAACAACTAAAGAAGAGGAACCATGATGGTGAGACGGACATGGCAGAGTCGAGAAATAATAACCAAACTCTTATTCTATCTCAGCATCAAGGAAGTAAGTTGTCACTGGTACTTACCACCATGGATGGGACCGTCAAGGTGAAACAACGCATCATCAGTAATTCTCGTCGTTCAAATGAGAACAACCCAAATGAAGATGTGGTGGAAGTCATCATCAACTCTAATTATGCATGCGCAGTAGATGAAGATTCTGACCCCTCAGATGATGAAATTCAAGAAGCCCCTCCACAACTTCAGGATGGTGGACAGGCAACTGTCGATGAACTTAAGGAGCTGAATCTTGGTACGAAAGATGAACCACGTATTTTCGTTAGTGCTTTTCTAAGTCCTGAAGAAGAAGATCAATACCATAAGATCCTGATTGAGTATAAAGATGTTTTTGCTTGGTCAGACAAGGAAATGCCAGGCTTAGATCCAAAAGTTGTGATTCATCAACTTGGCATAAAACATGGAGTACGTCTTGTAAAACAATCACAACGAGTAATTCGTACTGAGCTGGTTCCTTGAATTGAAGCTGAAGTCAACAAGCTCATTGACACTCGATTCATTAGAGAAGTGAAATATTTGACTTGGATTTCTAGTATCGTCCCAGTAAAGAAGAAAAATGGTCAAATGCGTATCTGTGTTCACTTTCGGGACTTGAACAAAGCGTGTCCAAAAGACAACTTTCCGCTACCAATCATTGAACTTATGGTTGATGCAACTACTGGACATGAGGCCTTGTCTTTCATGGATGGCTCGTCTGGATACAATCAAATAAGGATGTCACCGCAAGACGAAGAGTGTACAGCATTTTGTACTCCGAAAGGTATCTTCTACTACAAAGTAATGCCTTTTGGGCTAAAGAACACTGGTGCTACTTACCAACGCGCTATGCAAGTCATTTTTGATGATATGCTACATAAAAGATTGGAATGTTATGTCGATGATCTTGTTGTTAAAACCAAAAGGAGAACTGATCACTTAGAAGATCTTCGAGTAGTATTTTACCGACTGAGGAAATATGATTTGAAGATGAATCCACTAAAGTGTGCTTTTGGCGTCACATCTGGAAAATTTCTTGGCTTCATAGTTCGTCACCGTGGGGTATGAAGTTGATCCTACAAAAATAGATGCGATTTAAAAGATGCCTGCACCAAGAAATCTCAAGGAGTTGTGGAGTCTTCAGGGAAATCTTGCGTTCATAGGGAGGTTTATCTCAAATCTTGCTGGAAGATGTCAGCCGTTCAGTCACCTTATGAAAAAAGACACTCCTTTTGTATGGGACAAAGGATGTGAAAATGCTTTTGGCTGCATAAAGAAACACCTCATGAATCCACCTATCGCATGAGCTCCAGTGCCTGGGGAACTGCTTGTATTATACATTGCAGTGCAAGAATGATCAATTGGCTCTATGATGGCACAAGAGAATGAAGGGGGCAAGGAAATGGCTCTATACTACTTGAGTAGATCCTTGACTAAGAATGAATTGAAGTACTCTCCCATTGAGAAAATTTGCTTAGCTTTGTTTTATGCAATTAAGAAGCTGAAACACTACTTTGAAGCATATCCCATACGACTCATCTCTCGGGCTGATCTAGTTAAATTTGTGATGTCGAAACCTGTACTTTTTGGATGTTTGGCTAAATGATCCATCATATTTAATCAATATGAGATTACATATGTGCCACAAAAAGCTGTCAAAGGGCAAGCTCTTACAAATTTCTTAGCTGACCATCCTATCCCAGCGGAGGAGTGGGAGCTTTCTGATGACCTTCCTGATGAAGATGTTATGTTTGTTAAAGTCTTACCAGCATGGATGATGTTCTTTGATGGAGCGTCTTGATTTGACGGAGCGGGGGCAGGAGTAGTTTTTGTTTCACCTGAAAAACATGTTTTGACATACTCAATTGTGTTAGGTGAATTGTGCTCCAACAACGTCACTGAATACCAATCTCCGATTATAGGACTTCGACTGGCGCTAGAAATGGACATTCTTGAAGTTGAAGCATATGGTGATTCAAAACTTGTCATAAATGAACTTTTGAATGAATATGAAGTGAAGAGAGACTATCTTGTGCCTTATTTCCAGTATGCCTCAAATTTGTTGAAGAAATTCAAAACAATCGTCTTAAGTCATATTCCAAGGAAAGATAATAGGATGGCTGATGCATTGGCTAACCTAGCTACTACTTTGGCTCTTTCCGAAGGAGAAACTACGAGTGTTCCTGTGTGCAATAGATGGATTGTGCCTTCGCTTGTTGAGCCTGATCATGAAGATTCAAACGCCATTTCAGTTTCAACTAGTGATGACCAAGATTGGAGAACACCACTAGTTGACTATTTGAAGCATGGAAAACTTCCCACTGATCTTCGACATAAGACAGAAATACGTTGGAGATCAGCTCGTTTCATCTTATACAAAGACACATTGTATCATTGATCCTTTGAGGGTACATATCAACGCTGTTTAAATGGTGAAGAAATAGTTGAAGCCATGGCTGAAGCACATTCCGAAATGTGTGGTGCTCACCAATCAGGACCTAAACTCCATTTTCAAATCAACAGAATGGGATACTACCGCCTTACTATGGTGAAAGACTGCTTATATTATGCGAAGAAATGTGAAGCTTGCCAATTACAAGCTAATTTCATACATCAGCCTCCGGAGCCTCTACACCCCACAGTTGCCTCGTGGGCCTTTGATGCATGGGGTCTCGATGTTGTTGGACTTATCGCTCCTAAGTCCTCAGCTGGCCATGCATACATACTGGCAGCTACTGATTACTTTTCTAAATGGGCTGAAGCGGTTCCTCTGAAAGAAGTGAAGAAGGAAACTGTTGTCGACTTCATCAAGTCAAATCTCATCTTCAGATATGGAGTGCTAAGGTATATTATCACTAATAATGGAAAGCCTTTCTACAACAAGCTGATGGACAAGTTATATGTGTAATTCAGGTTTAAACAACATAACTCCTCAATGTACAACGCAGCTGCAAATGGTTTGACTGAGGCATTCAACAAAACCTTGTGTAATCTTTTGAAGAAGGTGGTGTCAAAGTCAAAAAGAGACTGGCACGAGAAAGTTACTGAAGCTCTTTGGGCATACCGAACAACACATAGGACTGCTACTCAAGCTACCCCATATTCGCTGGTATATGGAGTTGAAGCTGTTATCCTACTTGAAAGTCAAATACCTTCATTATGTATTGCAATTCAGGAAGGACTCACTGATGAAGACAACGCTCGTCTTAGACTTGAAGAACTTGAAGCGCTATATGAGAAAAGACTTGAAGCACAACAACTTCTTGAGTTTACCAAGCTCGCATGATGAGGGCATTCAACAAAAAGGTCCGCCCACGGTCATTTCGACTTGGAGACCTGGTTTTGGCAGTACGAAGACCTATCATCATCAATTAGCGAATGGGAGGCAAATTCTTGTCAAAATGGGATGGTCCTCATGTGGTGAAAGAAGTGTATACAAATGGAGCTTACAAGTTGGTGGATAAAGATGGATTGCGAATTGGCCCCATAAATGGCAAGTTCTTGAAGTGGTATTATCCATGAAGGAGTATGCTCCATGACGCACGAGCCTAAACTGCATGTTAGCCCTGACCCACAAGAGTCTAAGTTGTGTACAGTAACCACCAATCGTAGTGTATGTGGCTAAACTGCTAACCTACCCCACTGAAGGTATTTCATGAGGCTAAAATGTAGAAATACCTCACCTCGTCCAGGGTGGCTAAGCTATGGATAATCTTGGCCCGCATGAGTTTGAACTGTGTAAGGCACCTGTTGGGTTGGGTTCTATTCCCCAGGTGTTTCATGGCAGCGGAATTTAAAATTTAAACGTACAACCACCTGAAACAGGAATAATGGTGTGCTCGATTATGCTATAAAGAAGGTTGCAAGAATTTTTACCTTTCGATTAAATTCTCATAGAATCCAATTTGATCTTTTCAACCATGTGGTGCAATTCCACATGATTCCTTGGAGGAAATCGCCCGTCAATTGTATCTCCGGTATTAGTGCTCCAAACGTCGCACCTCTAAGATGTATCCACACCTCGTTCAAGTCACCACCTAATTTGTTATTGGTGCTAGCCAATGAAATAGATCTAATTCTAAAACCTAGGCTTGATTATG
This sequence comes from Buddleja alternifolia, assembly GCA_019426215.1. Lineage (NCBI taxonomy): Eukaryota > Viridiplantae > Streptophyta > Magnoliopsida > Lamiales > Scrophulariaceae > Buddleja > Buddleja alternifolia. Next base: position 27,919,119 of record CM033391.1, read on the forward strand.
TAAAGGGATGGAATATGTGAATCGTTAAGTTCAACACATGAACAAAACAATGTCTTGTTGGAACAAGGGAAGGGGGCGATTTTTGGCTTAAGGATGACAAGAAAATTCTCTCTTAATTTTTCAGCTGGGGGTTTGAACTTTTCCTCTCAAGAAAACTTAGGGTTTTTAGTCTTGCAATCACATATATATAGAATAGGAGACCTAGAGTCCTTATTCAACTGCAAAACTTGGAGAACAAGAAAAATCTTTCCTTCTTCACCTTGGTTTCGAATCCCAGCTGCCAAGGCCCCTTAAATTCGGCCATCATCCTTATTTGGAGTCCAAGAATTAATTCTTGACTCCATATTTAATTATGGGCTAAACCCATTAATTAAATATTACCATATAATTAAAACCCGTTTAATTACATTCACTTATTCCAATTGACTTATTTATTTAACTTGAGCCAAGCCCAACTAAATAAAATACTTGGACTCTACTAGGTCCATTAATTTAATTAATTCTATAAGATTAATTAAAATAGTCGAATTAATTGAATCACCTTAATTAATTCATATTCCACATTAGGAAAGGACTAGACTTTCCTAATTTCCTCAAATTGATTAATCACATCATTTAAGCAGTGACTCTCATGAGTTAAGTGTGTGACCCCTTAGGCTCGTCTACTATCTAGTAGTAAGTACACTTTCCCAAAGTGCTAGTGTGCTTTCCTAAAATAGAAAGCACTAGATTAAATCATTCCTTTGATTCAATCAAGCCTCGAATTAATCACCGCATTAATTCTAGACACTTACAAATCGTGGATATTGTCTAGCAACGGGCCACGAAGACCTAGACAAAGATGAAGATAAAGATACGCCTTTTGTGATCTTGATCCTTGTATAAGTAAGATCCCTCCATCTAATCTCCCGATTGAATGTAGAGTAGTGGCTAAGGTCGAAGATCTATTAATTCAATAACTATGTTTCCCAAATACGGTGAGATCGACTTTCCAATATCCAAACGAGGAAACCCTACGCCTCTTTAGATATCATACTTCGGTCGAAGATTCCTAAAGTTGATTCACTATGTAAACATAGGAGATTCACTGACAAGATTAATGTCAGAGATAGATCCCATCTTGATTCTCACGTGCCATCATACACAATTAGCCCATGTCTGATTTTGCCCATTTGCGATCATCTAAGTAATCATGTAACAAACCAAGACATGTTCAATTGTGTATAAGACATCCAATGGAACCTCAGGTTCTAAGGATTACTCTTATACTACAAGACCACTGGAAGTTCCAGATTCAATTGGGATTCCATTTAATGGAACTTCCATGAGGTTGTTCAGTATACCTATTCCCACAATAGGAACCCTCATATATGCATAGGATTTCACCATGCCAATATCTATGGAACTAGATACACTCTATCGATATCCCTTCATCTCGACGAGCCCATTCACGACTTGGAACATATGTTTAAGGATCACAACCTTGGAGACATATTCCATCATTACCATTCCCGATGCGCAATGATGTCCCTTAGCTATGTGTGATCCTTCATGACTTTATTCTAAGTTAAGACCAAGCTATAAACACGAATAAAGAATGCCAAAAGATTAACTTTATTTATATGAAAAAGATCGTTCAGCTCGAGTTATTATTACATAGAATGGCGCCTAAAATTGGTGCGCCGGGCATAAACTCTAACAATCTCCCACTTGCCCTAGTGCCAATTGCCCATGTACTTAAGGCCCATTCTCTCTAGATGTCTTTCAAATACTTTTTGGCTTAAGGGTTTGGTGAGCGGGTCCGCCACATTGTCTGCCGAGTCCACACGTTCCACTCGAACGTCGCTTCTCCCAATGATCTCCCTGATCAAGTGGCATCATCTCTGTATGTGCTTGGATTTCTGATGAGACCTTGGCTCCTTTGCTTGCGCAATAGCCCTGTTGTTATCACAGTACAAAGGTATTACGTCTACAACGGATGGAACTACACCCAATTCTTGGATGAAGTTCCTTATCCAAACACCTTCCTTCGTAGCCTCTGAAGCTACGAAATATTCTGCTTCAGTGGTGGAGTCCTCCATAGTTGCTTGCTTGGAACTTTTCCAGCTGACGGCTCCTCCATTGAGCAGATAGATAAATCCCGAGATCGACTTCGAGTCGTCCACATCTGTTTAGAAACTCAAATTGGTGTATCCCTCTAACTCCAATTTTCCACGTCCGTATATCAAAAACATGTCCTTAGTCCTGTTAAGGTACTTAAGGATCGCTTTCGCTGCATTTCAGTGCTTCTCACCGGGATCAGCCTGATAACGGCTGCACACACTCAATGCGTACGCCACATCTGGTCTTGTGCATATTATCACGTACATTATGCTACCTATAGCCGAGGCATAAGGTATTTGGGACATTCTTACTCTTTCTTCTCGAGTCTTAGGAGACATCGACTTGGAAAGTGTAATCCCATGTCCCATTGGCAAGAATCCTCTCTTGGATTCTTCCATCTTAAATCTCTTAAGTACGCGATCGATATATGCAGATTGGGAGAGTCCCAGCAGCTTACTCGATCTCTCTCCATATATCTTCATACCAAGTACGTAGGATGCCTCTCCCATATCCTTCATGGAAAATTATTTAGAGAGCCATACTTTAGTCGACTGCATCATTCCAATATCATTTCCGATCAAAATAATATCATCAACGTAAAGTATAAGAAACATAACTCGCTCCCACTAACCTTCTTGTACACACAAGCCTCTTCAACATTTTGCACATATCCATACTCTTGTATGATAGTGTCAAACCGTTTATTCCAGCTTCGGGAAGCCTGCTTTAATCCATAAATGGACTTTTGGAGCTTACACACTTTGTGTTCGCTCGTTTCGAATGTAAAGCCATCTGGCTATTGCATGTATATCTCTTCCTCAATCTCTCCATTAAGGAATGCAGTCTTTACATCCATCTGCCAGATCTCAAAATCGAGAAATGCAGATATAGCAAGCAGAATCCTAATGGATTTCAGCATCGCCACTGGTGAGAAGGTTTCCTCATAGTTAATGCCTTGCCTCTAAGTGAATCCTTTTTCCATGAGGCGTGCTTTATAGGTTGCCACCTCTCCATCGACTCCAAGCTTCCGCTTATAGACCCATTTACAGCCAATGGGTTTCACGCCCTTTGGTGGGTCCACCAAGGTCCATACCTTGTTGGAGTCCATGGAGTCCATTTCAGACTTCATGGCTTCTAGCCATTTTCCCGAATCAATGTCAAACATTGCTTCCTTATAAGTCTTTGGATCAGAGTCTAAGGGAGGATCATCTGAGTTCTTTCTTTCCAACAGGCCAAGCCATCTTTCAGGTGCCTTTGGAACTCTTTCAGATCTCCTCAAGGGTTGTGTGTTCTCAGTAGGTGTATCGGAATTAGCTTCATTGGTGTCGGGTGGGTTATTTTGTACTTCTTGATTCGAATCACTATGATTCATCTCATCAAGTTCTACAGCCTCGCCTTTTCTATCTAAAAGGAATCTTTTTTCTAGGAAATTGGCATTTCTTGAAACAATCACTTTTTGTTCCACAGGGTTGTAGAAGTAGTATCCAATAGTTTCCTTTGGATACCCTACAAAATAACACAAAGAGGATTTGGGATCCAATTTGTCTCCCACTAAATGCTTTACATAAGCGGGGCACCCCCATATTCTCAAGTGAGCATACGAGGGTGACTTTCCACACCAAGTTTCATATGGGGTCTTGGGCACAGCCTTGGATGGTGCCCTATTCAACAGATAGGTTGTCGTTTCAAGCGCATAGCTCCACATGGACTTAGGAACTTCAGTGAAACTCATCATGGGTCGAATCATATCCAACAATGTTCGATTCCTTCGCTCGACTACCCCGTTATGTTTGAGGCGTGCCTGGGAGAGTCCACTGTGAGAGAATCCCATTCTCTTTAAGATAATCAATGAACTCAGAAGACAAGTATTCTCCTCCCTGATCCGATCGAAGAGCTTTGATACTTTTTCCTAGTTGTTTCTCTACCTCATATACTTCTCAAAGGATTCAGATTTATATCTCATCAGATATACGTAACCATACCGAGAGTGATCGTCGGTGAAGGTTATGAAGTAGCTAAACCCTCCTCGAGCATTTATGCTCATAGGGTCGCACGCGTCCGTATGGATCAAATCCAATGGACTTGTGGCTCGTTCCGCTTTTCCCGAAAACGACAACTTGGTCATTTTCCCTTTGAGACATGATTCGCAAGTTATCAATTCATCTAAGTCTTGGAGACCTAAATGAGTTGCCAAGCTTCGAATTCTTTCTTTGGAGATATGACCTAGTCTCTCGTGCCACATTATTGCGTTTGCTTGATTATCTCGTTTACGTTTATTTCTTTGTTGAATATTGAGATTAGAAATTGTTGGGAAAATAGTATAAACTCCATCTTGCAATTTTGATTCCATAATAAGAGACGATTCATAAGATAAAAACAAAGTTTTATTACGAATCTCAAAACAATAACCCTCTCGATCCAAAACCGAAATCAACATAATGTTTCTTATTATTTCAGGAACAAAATAAACAGAATTTAATACTAAATTTCTATCTCCTATCCCTAAGTAGATCGTCCCCACGGCCTTGGAAGCAACCCATGCTTCATTTCCCATCCGTAGGGTCATGTCTCCTCTACTTAGCTCCTTGATTCTTGTCATCTCCTGCAAGTTATTGCAGATATGAACTCCACATCCAGTGTCTAGAATCAAAGAAGAATCGTTAACTGAAAAGTTAACTTCAACAAAGAACGTACCTTGAGCTTGTGGCTCTTTGCAGTTCCTTTGCCAGTGCCTAGTCTTCCCACATTTGAAGCACTTATCCGATTTGGCCTTTTTCACCTTCTTGACACCATCAGTACCTTTCGGCTTCTTAGTCTTATTCTTCTTCTTGTTACCCTTCTTAGGTTTAGAAGATGAATTCATAAGTAGCACCGGCTTGTCTTTTTTTATGGTGCTCTCAGCACTTGTCAACATGTTCAACAACTCATTCAATGAGGCATTCAAGTTGTTCATGTTGAAGTTGATGACGAATTGGTCATAAGACCTTGGGAGAGACTGAAGGACTAGGTTGACGCAAAGGTCTCCATCAAGTACCACATCCAAATCGTTCATCTTGTGAATCAATTGAATCATCTTAAGGACATGATCACTGACAGACACACCTTCGCTCATCCTTGCTCCAAACAGTTGCTTCGAGATAGCATACCTTTCTCTCCTTGTTCTAGTACCGTACAACTCTTCAAGGCGGTTGACAATATCCTTTGCCAATATCGTATTCTCATGTTGCTTTTGCAACTCATTTGACATTGTAGTCATGATAAGGCATCTTGCTTGGATATTGTCATCCGACCAAAGCTTAACGTACTCTCTACAGTGCTTTCAAGAGTTATTCCCGGCTGTTCAGCCGTCAGAATGTAGTCCTTCTTTTCATATTGTAGAACAATTTTAAGGTTTCTTAGCCAATCGGGAAAGTTGGGACCAGCCAGTTTGTTTGTTTCGAGAATTGTATAAAGTGGATTTTTAGCCATTTCGTTTTATCTACAAAATGTATGAGGCAGACGATAAGTAACGTATTTTCAAATAAAGTTCTTATACAATTTGGTCTTTAATTGTACAAGTCTCCCACTATTTTTCCAAATCCCACCACCCTCTTGGTGCGATTTAAAGAATAGTTAATTCTTTAGTGGGCTTGAGATCTATCCAAACTTCATCATATGCCCGATTTTCTGAGCTAACATATGACTAGTTCGAATAGTAGCCTTACCGGGCCTTCTATCTTCCTTGATAGTTCTCAAGATCTTTTTCCTCATCTTTCGCATGTGTCCCATTTTCTGAGCTAACACATGGTAGTAGATGTTAGGCTCAACCCATCAAATATCCCATGGTCAATCATCAATTCCATTACCCTCATTTTCTGAGCTAAGTAATGAAACCAATGATCCTACAGGGCATCATATGCTTAGTAATGCTCACAACCTTTCTTAGGTTCAACCCACCCCATTTTCTGAGAAAATGGATTTAAACTTCAACGGCATATCACATGGCATTTACTTATGATGGAAGGAATGGAAATAGAACTCCAATTTTATTCCCACATTAGCCTATATGTTTCAAGGAGGGAATTACATTGCATATAAATAGGTCTCATCAGTATTACAATTATCTTGTTTAGTTATCTATCCTATGCATACATCTCACAACACATCACATATCGTATCGAAAAGATAAATAAACATCCCATAAAACGGTAAATTGAGGATGAACCACCTCGAGCCCTAACCTACTAACCCACTGAGCCAAAGTGGGCTAGGACATTCTAGAAAATAAAAACAATTAGACTATTACAATGGATTCCACCACAGCATACAAGTCTTCTTCTTCTCGCTCCATCTTCGATTACATGGTCTATCATCTACTACTAATCTACTTGACAGAAAGTAAAAGCCAAACCGGCTATTTTTACAACTCTAGAATATTACATACAATGAAAACCAAAAACATAGACTAGGCTCGTGGTTCATCCCCATCACATAAGCATGCCAAGCAACAAACATATATATGCGATATCCATAATTTACCCATCCGTCGTCTAAACAAAATTGCAAATTTCATCGGGATAATATCGATTTCCAATTTCCAAAACACTTTTCAGAAATTATAAGTTTTAAACAATCAACTGGGGTCAGGTTCTTGGGTTACACGACCTTTCGGCATCAAAATTGAGAATTTTTTTTTATCCGATTCTGCCGACCACGCCTGGGCGTGAGCAGACCCACGCCTGGGCGTGGACAAACCCACGCCTGGGCGTGGGAGACAGCACCTGTTGCTGTACGGGATTTCTCCACTTTTCATCCATGAGTGATTCATTTTTTTCATCCATGAGTGATTCGGGCCAGGTATAATCACTAGATAATTGAGCCTTCAGCCCGATCATCTCGTGACGTCCTACCACCGGTGATTCCAAAATCATTCTTCATCATCCAAATAAATCCACCCACACCCAAGATTCATTCTTTTCAATTGAATTTTTTGTTAGAGTTAGTGCCCGGCGCACCAATTATTGGGCGCCATTCTTTGTAATAGTAACTCTAGAATTGAACAATCGTTTTCATATAAATAAAGTCGATCTCTTTTATATGTGTGGCATGTCTTTATTCTTAAATTATATTTTTACTTTGGCTTAGAATAAAGTCCCGAAGGATCACACATAGCTATGGGACATCATTGCACATTGGGTGTGGCAATGATGGAATATGTCTGGAAGGCTGTGATCTTTAAACATTGTTCCAAGTCGTGAAAGGGTTCATCGAGATAAAGGGATATCGATGCAACCCAAAACACTTGCTCATATGATGCATACTCTGGTAGAAGTGTATCTCGTTCCATAGATACTGGCACGGTGAAAGCCAATGCATATATGAGGGTCGCCATTGTGGTAATGGGCGAACTGAACAACCCCATGGAAGTTCCTGAAATGGATTCCCAGTCGAATGTGGAACTTCCAGTGGTCTTGTAGTATAAGAGTAATCCTTATGGACCTAAGATTCCATTGGATGTCTTATGCGTAACCGCGCATGTTCTTGATTTGTTACATGATCACTTTAGATGATCGAATATGGGCAAACTCAGACATGCACGTCTTACATAGTAAGGCACGTGAGAATCAAGAGGAATCTATCTCTGACATTAGCCAGTCGGTTAATCTCCTATGGTTACATAGTGAATCGACTTAAGGAATCTTCCGCCGAAGTATGATATCTAAAGAGGCGTAGGGTTTCCTCGTTTAGATAGTCGAAGTCGATTTCACATAACGTGGGAAACATAGTATTGAATTAATAGAGCTTTGACCTTAGCCACTGCTCTAGATTCAATCGGGAGATTAGATAGAGAGATCTTACTTATGCGAGGATCAAGATCTCAAAAAGGCGTATCTTTACTTTCATTTTATCTAGGTCTTCGGGACCCTATGCTAGGTGGGCAACCGCGATTTGTAAGTGCCGAGAATTAGCTTGGTGACTAATTCGAGGCTTGATTAAATCAAAGGATTGATTTAATCTAGTACTTTCCATTTTTGGAAGGTACACTAGCACTGTGGGAAGGTGTACTTACTACTAGATAGAAACGAGCCTAACGGGTCACACACTAACTCGAGAGAGTCACTGCTTGAATAGATGTGATTAATCAATTTCGAGGAAATTGTGGGAATTAGGAAAGTGTAGTACTTTCCTAATATGGAATATAAATTAATTGAAGGATTCAATTAATTTTACTCTTTTAATTAATCTTGTAAAATTAATTAAATTAGTGGACCTAGTAGAGTCCAAGTATTTTATTTAATTGGGTGGAGCCCAAGTCAAATAATAAATGTTGGAATTAATTGGTTTGATTTAATTTGACTTGTATTTAATTGATGGGTTGTGCCTATAATTAAATTGAGAAGTCAAAATTGAACCCTAGAGTCCAATTGAATATGTTGACCGATTTCTTGAGTGAAAAATAGGGGAAGGGGGCGATTTTTAACATGTGGTGGAGGAGGAAAAGAGTTTTCCCCTTCTCCAAGTCTGCATATGATAAGGATTACTAGAGAGTTTAGGAGAAAGGAAGTTTCCTTTTCCTAATTGGACTCTAGGTAATCTTCACCTATAAATAAGAGATGAAGAAGACTAAAAATATGATGAATTTTTGCTGGAAAATCCGGCCCCCTCACTAGACTAAAAATTGGCCACTTCTTCTCCTCTTTCCAACAAGATGTCATTCTATTCATGTGTTGAATTAAACGACTTAGAAAATATTTCTACCCTTCACATAATCAAGCCTAAGTTAAGCTTAGAATCGTTTTGTTGTCTAGCACGCAAGGCAAGACGATTGGTGACTTGAACGAGGTGTGGATACATCTTAGAGGTGTGACACTTGGAGCTCTCTAAACCGGGAGATACGAAAAGACGACGGACAATTTCTCACCCAAGGGAAATTGTGTGGATTTGTACCACAAGGTTGCTAAGATCCAAAGTATGAGGTGAAACGAAATTTTTGAAAGGTATAATTTCATTTACCTCCTTATCAAATTCGATCGAACCAATTTCATATTCCTGTTTTTGGGTGGTTGTACATTTACTTTTGTAAAATTTTAATTTCCGTTGCCACGAGCCACCCGAGGGAATGAGTCAACCCAACAGTGGTATCAAAGCCATGGTTTGGCTCGATCGAATTTTTATATGATTATGCATGTTTGTTTTTACGTTTTAATTGTAAAATCGAAAGCATGATAATCAATATGTTCATTGTTAGACTAGGATTGATTTGAATTTGTGATGTTGTTTGATTTTTATGATTTTAATATTTAAAAGTCATTGGTTTTAAAAATCATGAAATCTGAAATTTGGGTATATGATTGTTTTTGAAGGTTTTGATCTAGTTTTATGAAATCACCTTTGGTGGGGTGTTGCGAGATGGTTGAAACGAAGGTTTAATCATCAACTAATAAAACTCAGACCTTAGGAGAATTCAGATTCGTTAATCGAAACTTGAAAGAATCACGAACGTGCGAAAAATTGATTTGAAAATCGCAAACAGCAACAGCCGCTGCACGCGGCGCCCAGGCGTGGGGTAACCCACGCCCAGGCGCGCGTATGACCACGCCTAGGCATGGTCAACAGAAAGTTAAAACAAAAAAAAAATTCCTTTCTTCGTACTTTCTGGAGGTGGGTGACCCAAAGACCTAACCTATGATGTTTTTTGACTTATAAACTCTGAGAAAGGTTTTATAAATCGATATTGAACTTATCCCAATGATATTTGCAATCTAGTTTGAACGATGAATTGGTAAAATTTTCTTTATCGCATGTGTGTTTGTTGCTTGGCATGTTTATGTGATAAGGGGATGAACTATGAGCCTAGTCATAGTATTGGTTTTCAATGTATGTAATTATTCTAGAGTTGTAAATAATAGCCGGTTTGGCTCTTTAATTTTCCGCATAGTAAATTAGTAGTTTTTAAATACTCTATGTAATCGAAGACGGAGCAAGGAGATGGAGCTGGGACTTGAAGACTTGTATGCTGAGGCGATACCATTGTAATAGTCTAGGTTGGTTTTTACTTTCTAGAATGTCCAAACCCAGTTTAGCTCGAGTGGGTTACTAGGTTAGGGCTCGAGGTGGTTCATCCTCAATTTTACCGCTTTGTGGATGTTTTATTTATCTGTCTATGATGATTATGTCATGTAATGCATGCATAGGATAGATAATTAAAACAAGATAATTAAATCTGATGAGACCCCCCAAATAAGCATGTTATAATTCCCTCCTGTGAAAATATTAGGCTTTTGTGATTATAAGAATGAAATTCTATTATCATACCATCATAAGTATTCACCATGTGAAACGCCGCCAAAGGTTCAATCCTTTTGCTCATAAAATGGGGTGGATTGGATCCGAGGTAGGCTGTGAGTGTTTACTAAGCACTATGGTGCCCCGTAGAAATCGGTTGGTTTCATTGCTTTGCTCAGAAAATGGGGGCAATGGAATTGATGGTTATACATGGGATATTTGATGGGTCGAGCCTAACATTGTCCCTCATGTGTTAGCTCAGAAAATGGGGCACATGTGGGAGATGAGGAAAACCATCTTGAGAACTATCTAAAAAGATAGAAGGTCCGGTAAGGCTACTATTCAAAATCATTGTATGTTAGCTCAGAAAATGGGGCATATGATGAAGTGAGAATGGATCTCAAGCCCACTAAAGAAACTAACGTTTCTTCGAATCATGTCAAGAGGGTGGTGTGATTTGAGAAAAATAGTGGGAGACTTGTACAATTAAAGACCAAATTGTATAAGGACTTTATTTGAAAATCCGTTATTGATTGTCTGTTATGCATTTTTTGTAGATAAACGAAAATGACCAATAATCCTTTCAAAACCCTAATTGAAACAAACAAACTGACTGGATCAAACTTTGAAGATTGGCTTCATAACCTTAAGATTATCCTTTCGTCTGAAAGAAGACAATATGCGCTTGACATACCGGTGCAAGATAAGCCGGAAGAGGATTCATCTGATGATGAAAAGTTCCAGTACCAACAATGGAAGGAAGATGACATGCAAGTTCGATGTCTCATGTTGGCCTCTATGAGCAACGAGTTGCAGAGACAACATGAGACAATCGAGAATGCTGCGTCGATCCTCCTTCATTTGCAAGAGCTGTATGGCACTAGAACTAGGCGAGAAAGATATGCTATCTCCAAGGAGCTCTTCAAAGCTCGAATGACTGAAAACTCTGATGTAAGTGCGCACGTACTTAAAATGAGCTTTCCATGGATTTGTTCCTACAGTCATTGCCCAACTCTTATGATCAATTTGTGGTCAATTTCAACATGAACCAACTTGAAGCAAAGCTTCCTGAGCTGTTGAACATGTTGAAGACTGCTGAAAGCACCATCAAGAAGGATAAACCGGTGTTTCTTATGAATTCTTCATCAAAAGCCAAGAAGGGCAACAAGAAGAAGAATAAGACTAAGAAGCTGAGAGGTAATGGTGGTGTGAAGAAGGGTAAGAAGTCCAAGTCTAAAAAGTCTGATGACTGCTTCAAATGTGGGAAAGTTGGGCACAGGCAAAGGAACTGCAAAGAGCCTCCGGCTCAAGGTATGTTCTTTGTTGAAGTTAACTTCACTGTTAACGATTCTTCTTGGGTTTTTAACACTGGATGCGGTGTTCATATCTGCAATGATTTGCAGGTGATGAAAAGAACTAAGGAGCTAAGTAGATGAGATATGACCCTGCGGATGGGGAATGGAGCATTGGTTGCTGCTAAAGCCGTGGGGACAATCTACTTAGAGTTAGGAGATAGGAAATTAGTTTTACATTCCATTTATTTTGTTCCTGAAATAATAAGAAATATTATCTCGATTCCGGTTTTGGATAGAGAAGGATATTGTTTTGAGATTCGTAATAAAAGTTTGCTTTTGTTTTATGAATCGTCTCTTGTTATGGAATCGAAAATGAAGGATCGAATGTATACTATATCCCCAATAATTTCCAATCTCAATATTCAACAAAAAAACAAACATAAACAAGATAATCAAGTAAACGCACAAATGTGGCACGAAAGACTTGGACATATTTCCAAAGAAAGAATTCGAACAATGGCAAAACATTTAGGTGTAAATGACTTAGTTGAATTGTCAAGTTGCGAATCATGTCTTAAAGGAAAAATGACCAAGTTACCGTTTTCGAGGAAAGCGGAACGAGCCACAAAACCATTGGACTTGGTCTATACGGACGTGTGTGGGCCAATGAGTGTGAGCACTCATGGTAGCTAAAGCTACTTCATAGCTTTTACCGATGATTATTACCGGTATGGTTATTTATATCTTATGAGATATAAATCTGAATCCTTTGAGAAGTTTAAAGAGTTTAGAAATGAAGTAGAGAAACAACTTGGTAGAAGTATTAAGGCTCTTCGAGGAGGTGAATACTTGTCTACCGAGTTTCTTGATTATCTTAGAGAGAATGGAATTCTCTCACAGTGGACACCGCCCGGCACACCTCAACATAATGGGGTAGCCGAGCGAAGGAATCGAACATTGCTAGATATAGTTCGATCCATGATGAGTTTCACTAGAGTTCCTAAGTCCATGGGGGGCTATGCTCTTGAAACGACTGTCTATCTGTTGAATAGATCGCCTAGCAAGACGGTGGCCAATACCCCATATGAAAGTTGGTGTGGAAAGATGCCCTCATATAATCATTTGAGAATATGGGGGTGTCCAGCTTATGTAAAGCATTTAGTGGGAGACAAATTGGACCCCAAGTCCTCTTTGTGCTATTTTGTAGGATATCCAAAGGAAACTGTTGGATATTACTTCTACAGCCCAATAGAACAAAAGGTTGTTGTTTCGAGAAACACCAATTTCTTAGAGAGGGGTCACCTTCTAGATAGAAAAGACGAGGCTGTAGAACTTGATGAGGTCCATGAGAATGGATCAAGTCAAGAAATACAAATTAATCTACCCGACACCAACGAGGCTACATCAGTGGCACCCACCGAAAACACACAACCTTTGAGGAGATCAACGAGGATCCCAAGGAGCCTGAAAGATGGCTAGGCCTATTGCAAGAGGAGGGTACTCAAGATCCTCCTCTAGACTCTGATCTGAAAAGTTTTAAGAGTGCAATGTCTGACATTGATTCGAGAAAATGGCTAGAGGCCATGACATCCGAAATGGACTCCATGTACTCCTACAAGGTTTGGACCTTGGTTGACCCACCTGAGGGCATCAAGCCCATTGGCTGTAAGTGGGTCTACAAGCGAAAGCATGGAGTCGATGGAGAGGTAGTAACCTATAAGGCTCGCCTCGTGGCAAAAGGATTTACTCAAAGACAAGGGATTGACTATGAGAAAACCTTCTCGCCAGTGGCTATGCTGAAACCCATTAGGATTATGCTTGCAATATCTGCATATTTTGATTATGAAATATGACAGATGGATGTAAAGACTGCATTCCTCAATGGAGAAATTGAGGAAGAGATTTACATGCAACAGCTAGGGGGCTTTACATCCAAAGGGAGCAAACACAAAGTGTGTAAACTCCAAAGGTCCATCTATGGACTTAAGCAAGCTTCTCGAAGTTGGAACAAATGTTTTAACACTGTCATACAAGAGTATGGATACGTTCAAAATGTTGAAGAGGCATGTGTATATAAGAAAGACAGTGGGAGCGCAGTCACGTTCATCATACTTTATGTCGATGACATCCTACTAATTGGAAATGATGTAGGGATGATGCAGTCAACTAAAGTATGGCTCTCTAATAAATTCTCCATGAAAGATATGGGAGAGGCGTCCTACATACTCGGTATGAAGATCTATACGGATAGATCGAATAGGATGCTAGGTCTCTCCCAATCTGCATATATCGATCGCGTACTCAAAAGATTTGAGATGGAAGAGTCCAAGAAAGGATTCTTGCCAATAGGACATGGTATCATACTTTTCAAGTCTATGTGCCCAAAGACTGAGGAAGAAAGAGTGAAAATGTCCAAAACTCCCTATGCTTCTGCGATAGGTAGTATAATGTACGCGATGATATGCACAAGACCCGATGTAGCTTATGCATTGAGTGCGTGCAGTCGATATCAAGCGAATCCAGGCATGGCACACTGGAGTTCGGTGAAAACAATCCTTAAGTATCTAAGGAGAACTAAGGAGTTGTTCTTGATATACGGACGAGGAGAATTGGAATTAGAGGGGTTTACTGATTCGAGTTTCCAATCTGACAAGGATGACTCAAAGTCGGTCTCTGGGTTTGTATTTCTGCTTAATGGCAGAGCAGTTAACTGGAAGAGTTCCAAGCAAGCAACCATAGCCGACTCCACCACTGGAGCAGAATTCATTGCAGCAAATGAGGCTGCAAAAGAAGCTGTTTGGATGAGGAACTTCATCCAAGAATTGGGTGTCATTCCATCCGTTGGGGATCCAGTAACGGTCTACTGTAATAACAACGGGGCTATTGTGCAAGCAAAATAGCCGAGGTCTCATCAGAAATCCAAACATGTTCTGAGGAAATTTCGATTGGTATGAGAAATCATTGGAAGAGGCGACGTACGAATGGAGCGCGTAGACACAGCGGATAACATAGTGGACCCACTCACCAAACCCCTTAGCCAAAAAGTATTTGAAGGACATCTGGAAAGAATGGGCCTTAAGTACATGGGCAATTGGCGCTAGGGCAAGTGGGAGATTGTTAGAGTTAGTGCCCGGCGCACCAATTATTGGGCGCCATTCTTTGTAATAGTAACTCTAGAATTGAACAATCGTTTCCATATAAATAAAGTCAATCTCTTTTATATGTGTGGCATGTCTTTATTCTTAAATTATATTTTTACTTTGGCTTAGAATAAAGTCCCGAAGGATCACACATAGCTATGGGACATCATTGCACATTGGGTGTGGCAATGATGGAATATGTCTGGAAGGCTGTGATCTTTAAACATTGTTCCAAGTCGTGAAAGGGTTCATCGAGATAAAGGGATATCGATGCAACCCAAAACACTTGCTCATATGATGCATACTCTGGTAGAAGTGTATCTCGTTCCATAGATACTGGCACAGTGAAAGCCAATGCATATATGAGGGTCGCCATTGTGGTAATGGGTGAACTGAACAACCCCATGGAAGTTCCTGAAATGGATTCCCAGTCGAATGTGGAACTTCCAGTGGTCTTGTAGTATAAGAGTAATCCTTATGGACCTAAGATTCCATTGGATGTCTTATGCGTAACCGCGCATGTTCTTGATTTGTTACATGATCACTTTAGATGATCGAATATGGGCAAACTCAGACATGCACGTCTTACATAGTAAGGCACGTGAGAATCAACAGGAATCTATCTCTGACATTAGCCAGTCGGTTAATCTCCTATGGTTACATAGTGAATCGACTTAAGGAGTCTTCCGCCGAAGTATGATATCTAAAGAGGCGTAGGGTTTCCTCGTTTAGATAGTCGAAGTCGATTTCACATAACGTGGGAAACATAGTATTGAATTAATAGAGCTTTGACCTTAGCCACTGCTCTAGATTCAATCGGGAGATTAGATAGAGAGATCTTACTTATGCGAGGATCAAGATCAGAAAAAGGCGTATCTTTACTTTCATTTTATCTAGGTCTTCGGGACCCTATGCTAGGTGGGCAACCGCGATTTGTAAGTGCCGAGAATTAGCTTGGTGACTAATTCGAGGCTTGATTAAATCAAAGGATTGATTTAATCTAGTACTTTCCATTTTTGGAAGGTACACTAGCACTGTGGGAAGGTGTACTTACTACTAGATAGAAACGAGCCTAACGGGTCACACACTAACTCGAGAGAGTCACTGCTTGAATAGATGTGATTAATCAATTTCGAGGAAATTGTGGGAATTAGGAAAGTGTAGTACTTTCCTAATATGGAATATAAATTGATTGAAGGATTCAATTAATTTTACTCTTTTAATTAATCTTGTA
Source organism: Buddleja alternifolia (assembly GCA_019426215.1). Classification (NCBI taxonomy): domain Eukaryota; kingdom Viridiplantae; phylum Streptophyta; class Magnoliopsida; order Lamiales; family Scrophulariaceae; genus Buddleja; species Buddleja alternifolia. Next base: position 27,935,156 of record CM033391.1, read on the forward strand.
AAATTAATTAAATTAGTGGACCTAGTAGAGTCCAAGTATTTTATTTAATTGGGTGGAGCCCAAGTCAAATAAATAAATGTTGGAATTAATTGGTTTGATTTAATTTGACTTGTATTTAATTGATGGGTTGTGCCTATAATTAAATTGAGAAGTCAAAATTGAATTCTAGAGTCCAATTGAATATGTTGACCGATTTCTTGAGTGAAAAATAAGGGAAGGGGGCAATTTTTAACATGTGGTGGAGGAGGAAAAGAGTTTTCCCCTTCTCCAAGTCTTCTTATGATAAGGATTACTAGAGAGTTTAGGAGAAAGGAAGTTTTCTTTTCCTAATTGGACTCTAGGTAATCTTCACCTATAAATAAGAGATGAAGAAGACTAAAAATATGATGAATTTTTGCTGGAAAATCCGCCCCCCCTCACTAGTCTAAAAATCAGCCACTTCTTCTCCTCTTTCCAACAAGACGTCGTTCTATTCATGTGTTAAATTAAATGACTTAGAAAATATTCCTACCCTTCACATAATCAAGCCTAAGTTAAGCTTAGAATCGTTTTGTTGTCTAGCACGCAAGGCAAGATGATTGGTGACTTGAACGAGGTGTGGATACATCTTAGAGGTGCGACGCTTGAAGCACTCTAAACCGGGAGATACGAAAAGACGACGGGCAATTTCTCACCCAAGGGAAATTGTGTGGATTTGCACCACAGGGTTGCTGAGATCCAAAGTACGAGGTGAAACGAAATTTTCGAAAGGTATAATTCCGTTTGCCTCCTTATCAAATTCGATCGAACCAATTTCATATTCCTGTTTTCGGGTGGTTGTACGGTTACTTTTGTAAAATTTTAATTTTCACTACCACGAGCCACCCAAGGGAATGAGTCAACCCAACATTTTTCAAAACCAAAATCGTTTTTCACAAAAAACATTATAACAATAAAATATATCCCAATCGAAAAATCAATTATTCTAAAATACAGATATATTGTTAACATGAACCAATTTACATACGCGTATATAAACATGCTTAACACATAATATAGCTAATCGAGTCAACCATGGCACTGATACCACTGTTGGGTTGGGCTCTATTCCACGGGTGGCTCGTGACAGCGGAATTTAAAATTTAAACGTACAACCACCCGAAACAGGAATAATGGTGTGCTCGATTATGCTATAAAGAAGGTTGCAAGAATTTTTACCTTTCGATTAAATTCTCACAGCAACCAATTTGATCTTTTCAACCCTGTGGTGCAATTCCACACGATTCCTTGGAGGAAATCGCCCGTCAATTGTATCTCCGGTATTAGTGCTCCAAACGTCGCACCTCTAAGATGTATCCACACCTCGTTCAAGTCACCACCTACTTCGTTATTGGTGCTAGCCAACGAAATATATCTAAGTCTAAAACCTAAGCTTGATTATGTGAAGGGGTGGAATATGTGAATTGTTAAGTTCAACACATGAACAAAACGATGTCTTGTTGGACCAAGGGAAGGGGGCGGTTTTTGACTTAAGGGTGACAAGAAAATTCTCTCTTAATTTTCCAGCTGGGGGTTCGAATTTTTCCTCTCAAGAAAACTTAGGGTTTTTAGTCTTGCAATCACATATATATAGAATAGGAGACCTAGAGTCCTTATTCAACTGCAAGACTTGGAGAAGAAGAAAACTCTTTCCTTCTTCACCTAGGTTTCGAATCCCAGCTGCCAAGGCCCCTTAAATTCAGCCATCATCCTTATTTGGAGTCCAAGAATTCATTCTTGACTCTATATTTAATTATGGGCTAAACCCATTAATTAAATATTACTATATAATTAAAACCCGTTTAATTACATTCACTTATTCAAATTGACTTATTTATTTAACTTGAGCCAAGCCCAACTAAATAAAATACTTGGACTCTACTAGGTCCATTAATTTAATTAATTCTACAAGATTAATTAAAATAGTTGAATTAATTGAATCACCTCAATTAATTCATATTCCACATTAGGAAAGGACTAAACTTTCCTAATTTCCTCAATTTCCTCAAATTGATTAATCACATCATTTAAGCAGTGACTCTCACGAGTTAAGTGTGTGACCCCTTAGGCCCGTCTACTTTCTAGTACTAAGTACACTTTCCCAAAGTGCTAGTGTGCTTTCCTAAAATAGAAAGCACTAGATTAAATCATTCATTTGATTCAATCAAGCCTCGAATTAATCACCACATTAATTCTCAGCACTTACAAATTGTGGTTACTGTCTAGCAACGTGCCACGAAGACCTAGACAAAGACAAAGATAAAGATACGTCTTTCGTGATCTTGATCCTTGTATAAGTAAGATCCCTCCATCTAATCTCCCGATTGAATGTAGAGCAATGGCTAAGGTCGAAGCTCTATTAATTCAATAACTATGTTTCCCAAATACGGTGAGATCGACTTTCGAATATCCAAATGATGAAACCCTACGCCTCTTTAGATATCATACTTCGGCCGAAGATTCCTAAAGTCGATTCGCTATGTAAACATAGGAGATTCACTGACACGATTAATGTCAGAGATAGATCCCATCTTGATTCTCACGTGCCTTCATACACAATTAGCCCATGTCTGATTTTGCCCATTTGCGATCATCTAAGTAATCATGTAACAAGCCAAGACATGTTCAATTGTGTATAAGACATCCAATGGAACCTCAGGTTCTAAGGATTACTCTTATACTACAAGACCACTGGAAGTTCCAGATTTGACTGGGATTCCATTTAATGGAACTTCCATGGGGTTGTTCAGTATACCTATTCCCAAAATTGGAACCCTCATATATGCATAGGCTTTCACCGTGCCAATATCTATGGAACGAGATACACTCTATCAAGAGTATGCATCATATAAGCAAGTCTTTTGGATCTCATCGATATCCCTTAATCTCGACAAGCCCATTCACGACTTGGAACATATGTTTAAGGATCACAGCCTTGGAGACATATTCCATCATTGTCATTCCTGATGCGCAATGATGTCCCTTAGCTATGTGTGATCCTTCGGGATTTTATTCTAAGTTAAGACCAAGCTATAAACACGAATAAAGAATGCCAAAAGATTAACTTTATTTATATGAAAAAGATCGTTCATCTAGAGTTATTATTATATAGAATGGCGCCCAAAATTGGTGCGCCGGGCATAAACTCTAACAGCACCCCCCCCCCCCAAAATAAATTTTTGGTTGTTGAACTATGTAATGAATTGATCCTCTTATTGAGGTACGTAGGCAGCTTGGCAATTATTCCAAGTTCAGTCATATCTATGAGAGAAGCTTTGTTTGCCCTTGATATTAATTTGCTGGTTTGAAGGAAAGCGAAGATGAGCAAGTTGTTGAATATCATCATTAATATTATTTGTTTAATAGCAAGTTCCATTGAAGTTGGGAGGTTAAATTGTGCAAAGTGTATGATCTATGCTAACAATTTTCTCATGTTGTCCCAACTCTAGAAGTTGTTTCCTTAGCTTTTCTTGTTGCTGATGTATCCTCTGAAGACTGTCATTTCGGCTTTTGATATCTTTGGCTTGTTCATTCTCTTGTGCCTCGACTTCAGTAAGACTCTGTTGCACAGATTGTAGTGCCTTCTCATGAGATTCTTGTATCTCTCTTTGAGCATAAGCCGACTTCACTTGTGCATCAAAAGGCTCTCCAAAGAGGAAATATCTTGCACGAACTTCTTCATGTCCCCAATCAGAATGTCTACATCAGACTTTATCTCTGGAAGCTGCTCAAATAAAGTTTTGGAGATTTTTTGGCATATACGACTCCAATAAAATAAGAGTAACATCTTCTCAGCCTCACTTCTGATAGTATTAGGTGAAAATTGGAAGGCTTCGGGATGTGCGAGTGGCCAAGACGGGGCTTTAAAGGATCTTTTAAGTTTTTTGCCAGTATTTTCATTAGCATGTAACTCCTCTATCACACGAGGGGGCAAGGTTATCTTTGGTCGTTCGTGATTTTCATTCTCCAAAGCGACTTGAACACCATTCCCTGAAGAATGCGGAGGAGAGTTTGTTTCAGGAAAATTGAAAGGATTAACTTCATTCACTGAACCCGCACTATCTCCGGACGGTTGGAACTTTTGCCTCGAGATTAGCAAGCTGCCAAAAGGAAAAGGGGAAAGTTAATTACAAGTAATAAGATAAATTATTTTTAAAAGAAGGGAGAGAGCATAATGCAATATGATAAATAATTATTTTTATTTTTACATATTGTGCTAAATCTCTTAAGGGCAATGTGGAATTCGGAACATCTTCAAAGAATTGCGAATTGTTGTTGATATTATCTAAATAAGAGCCTTTGGTCTTTTTTAAAGCTGCCATTGATCGCTGTAATCCTCATTTGAACACGAAAGTGCAGAAAGATTTCGTCCCCCTCTGTTGGAATCGTTTCATCAAGCGCGACTTCTTGATTATGTGAAGATGGTTGTTTTAGAGTATCTTTGGACCTCTCGGATGTAGGCTCTTTCTCTTTAAGATTAATCTTGACTATGACCTTTGTGCTCTTTGCTAAAGAAGCTTTTCAACACTTAGCCCACCAATCCGCGTGTTCCTTCGTAACCAATGGTGGTGAAGAGGTATTTCCTGGTAAGTTAAGCTTTGAAGATGTGCTCAGCAAAGTGCAAGACCTCCAAAGTTGAACAAGCTCCTTCAGGTCACAATTGAGAATCTCTTTTTGTAAGAGGCCTGGGATGTCTTGACAAAAATTATATTGTCCACTGAATCGATGAGGGTTGTAAGACTCGACAATATGCTCTCTTCCATGCCGAAATGTCAAGTAAGCAGAGTGTAAAGACATGAATAGATCCTTGTCTTGACTAGATAAGTTTGAACCGTCTATAAGCGAGATTTGCTCCTTTTGGTGGGACAATAGGATCCGTATTGTTGATGGATTGACTTTGTGAAATAAAACCCCTACATCTTCAAGATCAAAGTAATTTGCCATACCTTCTCCTGCATACTTCACCATTTGAGCTTTCTACAGTCTTGATTCTGGAGTAGAAATGGGTAGGGAGATAACAGCCAATCCAGCTATAAACGTAGTGAATGGGGAAGATGGCAGTAGATTCGCCTAAGTCTTTTGAAGAAGAGATTATCCTCAAACCGCGGTATATGCTCGCCAATACAGGTATCGCTAAGGAAAAGTGTTCACCCCAGGCCATTCTACTTGCAACTTTGAAGACTGGAGTATGGATGCGATATGTTTGGTGATGAAGAAGGACGAAGCTACATAGGCAACATGAAATGAATGCAGCGGCATAGGTTTCTTCTTTAAGTTCTACATCAATGTCAAGAGTCTTAAATGGCTCATCATGGTCCTTGGTGCGCGGTAAAAGAGATCTGTCGACATCTCCACAAGGATTATGATAAAGCTTTGGCCTAGTAGTTCTCTTCCAAGTTGTATGTAGAGGAGGCTCTTTGTGTCTAACTGGCCCTTTGAACCAAAAGTTGATCCAATTCGAGATGAGTATGCCTCCAGCTGTCTTTGGAAGTTGATGGTATGCCAAGAACAAATATTTGCAGCTCCAAGGTAGAGAAGAGTTGTGCTTGCCATCACCGAGCAACTCTTTTGCAGTTGGAACAACCTCGTCGTAGAAATCTCCACGCAAGGGCAATCCACCAAGTCCATGCATATCGCCCAAAGAAATTGATAATTCTCCACTTTCCGTGTGCAGAGTGTTTGTTGAAGGACACCACAACTCAAGGAAAGCTTGAAGGACATTTTTGTTGCAGACGTAGGTGAAAAGCGACGCGTGGACAGCTGCGTAAATCCTTGCTTGCCGAAGGATGTTTGCGTGATATGCCAAGATGTATTCGGTCCACTCCCAATAGCCCACATGGTAGCAAACTTCGCCAAATTTTGATGAAGGAATTTTTATTGAGCCCCCATTGCTATGAAGGTGTTGGTGAGGAAGTAAGAATTCCGTTTCCACTGATTTGGTGTCGTGAAGTGAAGACCGCAACAAAATAACTCTGGAGTTTGATGAAGCACCGGAACGAAGATGCACACACTCCTTAGCTGCTTCTTCGAACCATACAGAGATATGTGTAGACTTAGCAAAGGATCGAGTGTTGGTGAGGTGGCCATCGATGGCTGGCTCGTAGACGGGCAATATGGTGCTTTTGACTTTGAGGTTGTCTTTGTTGTATCTGATGACGAGAGATGGAATAGGCTCAGATTGGTCCTCGAAATACATCTTTCTTCGAATCTGCATAAACAAATGATGATGCATCAACTTAAGGAGTATATGAGAAGTTGGCATATAAATAAATTCACTTAAAAAAAAAGGAATTTATTTAAATTTGAGAAGTTTACTGTTCAAATGGCTTTTGGAGCTTGTTTCTGCTTTACGGCACTTGCTGAGTTTTAATGGAGTCGTCGACAGAGATATTACTAATTCGCAGCTTTAATAATAAAAAAAAGGTCGTCACTGAAATGGGCAGGAAGAATGCTGAGTCGTCACTGACAAACTGCAAATATGGAACAGAATCAGTATTAACATAATTCCTCACTATGTTTGTTTGAATAGAATGTTAGTAAGTTGAAATTTACAACTTAAATCAAGAAATGAAAATAACCCAACTTGAGATCCCGATGTTCGTGACGAATTATGAAGAACCAATATTGGATTTCTCAAGTATGTTTGCTATTCGGATAGGAAAAGAAAGAAAGAGGTCCTGTTGGAGTTCTCCCACAAGGTTAAAAAATTCGAAGCTGCAATTAAACATGGAGGAAAGGAAGAATTTGCGTCAAAATTGGATCAATATATGAAGAGAAAGAAAGGACGAAATTCGGAAGAGTTTATAAATTTGAAGTTGAAACTCAAAACTCGCCTAATCGGTTGTGATGTAGCTCGATTTTCGTCAGAAATACGAACTAAATCGACGACCCGGGGGGTCGAACCCAGACCTAAATTATTTGGGATTATAGACTGCACTTGAACTAAATCAAGTTGCCTACGTACCTACTTTAGTAGGATCAAGTCAATCGTAGTTCAGAAAGAAGCCCTAACGAGGCATATTTGCTTCGTATAATACGAGGTGCACATCTAGAGGCAAAACAAGGTATTTCATCAAGTTAATCAGTTAAGTCGAGACTAACTACAACCATGAGCGGTGTACAGTGCGTTCGTAACATTAGTCAACTATTGTAATGACTATGATTATTTTAGCTGCCTAATTCTTTGTTCAAATAACCAAGCTTCCACAATCAATTAGGGGATCACCGACTCAGCAAGGCATATATTTAGCTATTTAACTTAAAACCATGAATAAGCTCAAATGATTGACAAGAATAGAAAGGGAGAGAGAAAGCATACCTGGGAGCCCCTCCTAGGAGCCCCCCTTTTCTAATGTTCATTTTGTGATATATATACATCACCTATTGTGGCTAATAAGAGGCATGAGTTGATCTTGTGTAGGACACTTGTGTGGCTCCTATTAATTCTCTATTCTTTTTGTTTATTTATTAATAATTTGACTCTAGATATTATAACTTAACCCCACAACTTTTATACATGGATAATAAAACCCATGTTTATCCGTATTTTAGGGGTGTTATACCTTTTGCCATATATGACTGAAATTTGGCTCATCAGGTTGTTTGCTATCTGAGGTATGGAGCAATTCTGAGTTTAAGTCTCTTAAATAAGCGTTTCTCGAGGTTGATGTGTTTTAATCCAACTCAATATCTAGTTATTCATATCCATTATGGATCAAGATTGGATTTTCTGATAAACATGGAAGGTATTGACGCAAATCTGAAGTAGGTTTGAAGGAGTAGGATTCTTCATATTTTCAATTAAAGGGTTTTTTTTATGCAATTTTCAGTTAATTACAACCAATAGGAAATAAGTTCAAGGTAGTTGATCAATATTTAGTCTTTTATTTTTATACGAACAGTGAGAATTTCCGATTCGACAAACTCACAGATTAAGGGTTTCAGATTTCTTCTTGGATCTGCTTTCGATATCAGGGATTTGATATGTGGATTTCGGATTTTAACTAAATCATCAAGAGTTTGATTTGAAAAGGAATTTTGTGGCTGCTACGATTACTTGTTTTATTGAAGAAAGAAGGTGACAAAAGCAGGTTTCTTTCTCTTGCAAATCAGCGAAGTTGAATTGAAGAAGAGAACTTGGAAATAATCACATGCTGTTGTGCTAGCTAGACCAAAAGTGATGTGGGGCCCATGATTTGGAAGAATATATATATAATAATAATCAATGAGCTAATTTTAATTTAAACTTTCAACTTATTTCATCATCACTTGGTGGACTTCAATTGAAAGGATTTTGGGTCAAAGAGTCAACTTCACAAATGGGCCCTGACTTTAATTGTGGGCGTAATGATGCTGGATATGGTATGGGTCTAATTTAAAAAAGAAAAGATTCATCCAATTTGGGGCTTCTTCTGCAGCAGGGTTTGGGTTGCAATTAAGTTTGTTGTGTTGCCGATACCAGTCGTCCAAGACAAGGAAATTAGGGGCTTTGTCCTCATTTCTTTCGTCTTCAAGTTCAAGAGTCCAAATTTATCTCTTAAAGCTCAAGTACAAGATTACTTGTTCTTCCTCATAAAAAAAAAAGTGTTAAATGGGAAGAAAAGTATTTCAAGCACCGCCTCTCTCGTGACTACTTGGCACGTTCTTCGCCGAGCCTTGAAGTGGGGGCATTTGTGGACGAATTAATTTTCGTCCAATTGGAATACCACATGTGTGAAATATGACATTAATTATTAATTTAGAATTATTATTTTATTTTATGGATTTTACTAAATTTAATTCCATAAATAAATTATTAATTTTAATTGATAATTCAATGTATATTTTATTAGCAAATCAAAGATTGCCATGTGTCAAATGGAGGTGTTGTTGGGTTGGGTTCTATTCCCCGGGTGGCTCGTAGCAGCGAAATTTAAAATTTAAACGTACAACCACCCGAAACAGGAATAATGGTGTGCTCGATTATGCTATAAAGAAGGTTGTGAGAATTTTTACCTTTTCGATTAAATTCTCACAGCAACCAATTTGATCTTTTTAACCCTGTGGTGCAGTTCCACACGATTCCTAGGAGGGAATCGCCCGTCTTTCGTATCCCGGGTTTAGTGTTCCAAACGTCGCACCTCTAAGATGTACCCACACCTCGTTCAAGTCACCACCTACTTCGTTATTGGTGCTAGGCAACGAACTAGGTCTAAGTCTAAAACCTAGGCTTGATTATGTGAAGGGATGGAATATGTGAATCGTTAAGTTCAACACATGAACAAAACGATGTCTTGTTGGAACAAGGGAAGGGGGCGATTTTTGGCTTAAGGATGACAAGAAAATTCCCTCTTAATTTTCCAGTTGGGGGTTCAAATTTTTTCCTCTCAAAAACTTAGGCTATGTTTGGTTATGTTTTGGGATGATATTTTGGTGAGAATTGTTGGTGAAAATTTTATGGGGACACGTGCAATTTTGATGGGATAATGTTTGGTTATGTTTTGGGAATTGGTTTTTGAGTGATTTTTTGGTGAGATAGTGTTTGGTTTTGTTTTCAAAGGGAACATAAATTACTGTAGCTGTCAGTCAAATCATGTAAGTTTCTGTCTATCAATAATTAAAAATTATAATATAATATTGAGATTGAAATAATTATTATATAGATAAATATATATGTATATATGTAAGTAATAGTAGTGTGTGTATATATATATATATTAGTGTACATATATATATATATGTGTGTAATAGTAGTAATAGTAGTTTATATAAAATTTAAAAAAAGTATATATATATATACACACACACATATATATATATAAGTAATAGTGTTAATAATAGTTGATATATAATTCAAAGAAAAGTATATATATATATATATTCATATATATATATGTATCAGCGTGTGTGAGAGTACGTGTAACAGTGTGCGTGTGTGACTGTGTGTGTAATTGTGTGTTTGTGTGTGCGTGTAATAGTGTGTGTGTGTGTGTTTTTCTGTGTGCGTAACTGTGGTGCGTGTAACAGAGTGTGTGTGTGTGTTTCTGTGTGTGTAATTGTGTGTGTTTGTGTGTGCGTGTAACAGTGTGTGTGTGTGTGTGCGCGCGTGGGAAAGGGGTGTGAGGGGGGTTGGGGGAGATTGGGGAAGACGATGAACAGTCTCCCCCCTATTCTTTTTTCTGTTTTTTGCTTTTTTTTATTTAATTTATAAAAAAATATTAATAAGTAATTTATTTTAAAAATTATTAAAATACAATCCTATTCTTAGATAATTAGGTCACTCCTACTACAAGTCAATTACCAAATTCAAGCCAAAACCACGAAATAAGAAACCCTTGCTTCAAGTCACTATTCACGCGGTCAAATCCGCGTTGACCACGAGGTTGACTCGGTCAAACCCGAGTTGACCGTGGTCAAATTGCCTTTGACCGTCCCAAGACTTTTTTTTTCCACATAGTATACATTAAGAAAACATACACATATAAATATGGGTAACACACATGCATTTCTCGATCCACACACACAATCAAATCACAAATTTAGCAATGAGATAAATTATACATAGCCACACACATAAAAAATAAGTAAAACTTAAAATAATATGTACAAATAACATATATATGTATATAAATATAGATATATATAAATCCAAATACTTTCACTATAACTAATTTGAAAAACAAAATTTGAAAGTTTTACTTTAGAAAACTCCACAAATTTTAATCTATGTTTTATCAATACTATTTCTCATGATACAATTACAAACAAACAAACTTTTTTCTATTTTAAAGTTTAATTGTACACGATCAAAGATATGACAAAACATTACAAAAAAAAAAGAGACACGGTCAGACAGAAGAGAAAGAGTGAGGAGGGAAGACGAGAGGGGGATAGAGAGAGGAGAGAGAGATAGTGGATATTAAGAGGAGGGAGAAAATTTTTGTATAAAAAATAGAGAAGAGAGAATGGGATAGGGAACAAAGTGAGAGAAAGATGAAAAATAATGATTATGTTTTTTGGATGAAAAAAGTTGCGTATTTTTGATGAAATATTGTGTGAAACAAACATTGTTTGGCAGGAATTTTGGACCAAATATGACTTGAAAACATAACCAAACATAGCCTTAGGGTTTTTAGTCTTGCAATCACACATATATAGAGTAGGAGACCTAGAGTCCTTATTCAACTGCAAGACTTGAAGAAGAAGAAAATCCTTTTCTTCTTCACCAAGAATTCGACCCCCTCATCCTTTTGGGCTTAAAAATTGGCCACCCTCTTTTATTGGAGTCCAAGAATTAATTCTTGACTCCATATTTAATTATGGGCTAAAACCCAACAATTAAATATTCTCATATAATTAAAACCCGTTTAATTATATTTTCTTATTCCAATTGACTTATTTATTTAACTTGAGCTAAATCCAACTAAATAAAATACTTGGACTCTACTAGGTCCATTAATTTAATTAATTCTACTAGATTAATTAAAATAGTCTAATTAATTTAATCGCCTCAATTAATTCATATTTGACATTAGGAAAGTACTAGATTTTCCTAATTTCCTCAATTTTCTCCAATTGATTAATCACATCATTTGAGCAGTGACTCTCAAGAGTTAAGTGTGTGATCCCTTAGGCTCGTCTACTATCTAGTAGTAAGTACACTTTCCCAAAGTGCTAGTGTACTTTTTTAAAATAGAAAGTACTAGATTAAATCATTCCTTTGATTCAATCAAGCCTCGAATTAATCACCACATTAATTCTCGGCACTTACAAATCGTGGTTACTGTCTAGCAATGGGCCACGAAGACCTAGATAAAGACGAAGATAAAGATACACCTTTCGTGATCTTGATCCTTGTATAAGTAAGATCCCTCCATCTAATCTCCCGATTGAATCTAGAGCAGTGGCTAAGGTCAAAGCTCTATTAATTCAATAACTATGTTTCCCAAATACGGTGAGATCGACTTCGACTATCTAAACGAGGAAACCCTATGCCTCTTTAGATATCATACTTCGGCCGAAGATTCCTAAAGTCGATTCACTATGTAAACATAGGAGATTCACTGACAAGTCTAATGTCAGAGACAGATCCCATCTTGATTCTCACGTGCCTCCATACACAATTAGCCCATGTCTAATTTTGCCCATTTGCGATCATCTAAGTAATCATGTAACAAACCAAGACATGTTCAATTTTGTACAAGACATCCAATGGAACCTCAGGTTCTAAGGATTACTCTTATACTACAAGACCACTGGAAGTTCCAGATTCGATTGGGATTCCATTTAATGGAACTTTCATGGGGTTGTTCAGTATACCTATTCCCACAATAGGAACCCTCATATATGCATAGGCTTTCACCGTGCCAAAATCTATGGAACGAGATACACTCTATCAAGAGTATGCATCATATAAGCAAGTCTTTTGGGTCTGATCAATATCCCTTCATCTCGACGAGCCCATTCACGACTTGGAACATATGTTTAAGGATCACAGCCTTGGAGACATATTCCATCATTGCCATTCCCGATGCGCAACGATGTCCCATAGTTATGTGTGATCCTTCGAGACTTTATTCGTAGTTAAGACAAAGCTATAAACACGAATAAAGAATGCCAAAAGATTAACTTTATTTATTTGAAAAAGATCGTTCAGCTAGAGTTATGATTACATAGAATGGCGCCCAAAATTGGTGCGCCGGGCATAAACTCTAACAGGTGTCTCATCCAATCAAATCAAGTTTCATAGTCCAACAAATCAGTGGCTAGTCGGATGGTGACACGTGGCACATTTAAATATGTGTCAACCAAATCTATATAAATCTGATATTATGTCTTTTAAAAGATTTTCAAGAGATATATCAGAGAAGCCCAAAATTCTGAGACTCTCCTACTCAAACATCTATAAATAGAGGGTCAAGGGGATTCACAGACTACATACATACCTACACACAAGTCTACAAGTTAGAGAATTGAAGTCTTCTCTTAGCCAAGTCAAAGTGTTCTTCATCAACCACAAAGGTTCACCATCTTCAAAGGCAGTCAAATCATTAAGGTGTTTATTTCTTCTTCAACAAATCCGAGGAGAAATACGCTCTTAGTTCAAGAACAAGCTTTTCAGCCCTTGAATCGTGTTTGGAGTGAAGAATCAGGGGATTAATCTTAGTTAAGAGATTTATTCTCATGATATTGTAATTTTCTTTAAATTGATTTATTTATTTGTCCATAGTATCTTTTCTTGTCTTGTAAAATCGCAGACTTGAAAATTTGTGTGAACAGTAAGTCGACTTGAGTCGAGGAAGTTCTAACCCTCAATGCATGCTTAATAATTAGATCCCCAAATAGACATATTTTGGGGACCGTTACTTAGGCATAGGATAGCTATCACGAGACATCGGTTAGTTATTATTTTAGGATCTTCCACCATAACACATAGGTCTAATGATTCAACGAGAGTCTTTATAAGAATACGGATAAAATTGAGCCGTGCATGTGCCTTAGTTTCTTTTCACACGTGAAGTTCAATCAATTGCTCGTTCTCACTTTTGTTTTTTGCTTGTTTAATTGAATTAGTCTTACTTTACTTTCATTTGTTTTCTATAATCATAAACTAGAATTCAAGTCTCTGAGGTTCGACAACCCGGACTTCTTGTCCACCTATTACTTTTTCACGACTAATATTCTTGCTACAAAAGCGCGTTAGTTTCTAGCGTGTCAATTTTTGGCGCCGTTGTCGGGAACTTGTTTATTTTAGTTTTTTATTTTCTTTTACGCTTTCATAATTCTTAGTTTTTGTTATTTCTTGCTTTTCTTTTATTTCTCTTCTTAGTATAATTTTGATTCTTTGGTTTACTTGATAGGTTCGTTCTTGGTGCATGACCCGCTCCTTGAACGAGCATCTATTTGATTTTGAGCCCGAAATCAAACGTGTTCTCTGGGCTAGTAGACGAGTTTGAGAAATGACGGACAATCTTTATCAACCAAATCTGAATGCACGTTTTCCGGATATGAATCTACCGGAGAATAGAGAATGGCTACAAGACATTCTCCAAGCTATGCAACCACCTCCTCCTCAACAACTTTCGGTCCGGGGTAGTCTACCACCTAGGGTCCACACCATACCGGGGCCCGTGGTCTTGCCCAACTTCTATGCACCAAATTATCACATCCCATCTCATATATTTAGTTGGTGCAAGGTGAACCATTCTATTGCGAGCCTCATGAATCGCCTCACGGACACTTGGAGACTCTAGATGATGCCTTCATAACCATTCAATTTCATCCAAGGGATCTAGATGCAATCCGTCTAAGAGTCTTCCACTTTTCACTTAAGGACAAGGTGATCACGTGATACAAATCTCTACCTCCTCAATCTATCACAACATGGGGTGAGTTAGTCGATGCTTTCTTGAACAAATTCTTCCCAACTTCCAAGATCAACGAGCTCCGGAGCAACATCAAAGGATTTAGGCAAAGGAAAAATGAATCCTTAGCCGAGACATGGGCTCGATATAAAGGAATGCTTAGGAAATGCTCGGATCACAACTTTGGATTGAACGAGCAAGTGTTACACTTCTATGATGGAGTCCGGTCACGCATTAGAAATAGGCTCAATGTGGGTGTGGGCAGTGATCTTCTCGATTTGGTTTGCTAAAGTGTGTGGGACAAGATTGAACAATTAGCCCGGGAAGATGAGCTCTATCCCGATGATGAAGAGAGTAGTCCTACCAAGAAAGTGGCTTATGTTCAAGAAGTAGAAGAAGAAGAGGTTGCCTTGGAACTGATGGTTGGTGATGTAAACTATGTTGGAAATGCCAACCGACGTTGGGTTCCATATGCCCGACAATTTACCCAAGAGGCCTAATCCAGCACAAAACGCACATCCCGGTATCTATCAAGCACCAAGGCCTCCATTCAACAATAACCAAGCTCAAAGGTAAGGAAATTTTCAAGCACAATGGCAAGTTAGGCCTCCCACAACCAATGAACGTCTTGATGAGCACATTAAGAAGTCGTATGCATCGTTCAATGATCTCCGAAACATGATGAAGGACATGTTTATGGAAATGAAAGATATGAAAACACACATGGGATAATTATCAAACGCAGTGAGTTGGAGAGCCCCGAGAACTCTACCAAGTGAGACGAAGAAGAATCTAAAACAGCAATGTCATACGGTTGCCTTAAGGAGTGGAAAACAATTGGAAGAGGAATCAGTTCGCATGGCGCCCAGGCACCTGTGACACCCTGTCCAGAAGATGAGTTACGCATCTCTGCACCTAGGTGCAATCTAGACGGCGCCAGGCTCCAATCACGCTCATCCAGGGAAATAAACTTCGCACTGCGGTGCCCAAGCGCCACTCAGATGGCGCCCAGTCGCCGTCACCTGTGTCTTCCGCTTTTAGTTCTTCGTCTCCGACACCCGCTCCACCCATCGAGATACTTCTTTCTTTCCCAATGGCACAGAAAAAGAAAAAAAAGGAGATGGATCAATGCTTCCTTAGGATCTTGGCTATTCTTCGTGAGGTTCGGATCAACATTCTTTTCATTGATGCTATTTTGCAAATGCCAAATTATGTTAAATTTTTTCAAGGATATTCTATCCAACAAGCAAAAATGGGAGGAAAATGAAATGGTATGTCTAACCGAGGAGTGCTCAGCCATCTTACTTAACAAATTGCCTCGCAAGATCAGGGACTCGGGGAGTCTTACTATCCCGCGCACTATTGCCATATCACTTTTGAAAAAGTTTTTTGTGATTCGGGAGCTAGCATTATTTTTCTCCCCTACTCTATCTTCAAGAAGCTTGGCCTCGGGAATCCCAAACCAACGTCTATGTCCTTACAATCGGCGGATCATTCAATCAAGCACCCAAATAGAATTATTGAAGATGTGATCGTGCAAGTTGACAAATTCTACTTCCCGATCGATTTTGTGGTGCTTGAGATGGAAGAGGATGTTGAAGTACCTTTGATCCTAGGAAGACCTTTCCTAGCCATAGATAAAGAGATCATAGATGTCGCGATGGTAAGCTTACTTTACATGTGGGTGAGGAGAAAGTTATTTTCGATGTATTTAAAGTGCTTAAACATCCATGTGACCCTAAATCATGTTTACGCATAGATGAATTTGACACTTTGATTGGTGAGACTTTTCAGGCACACATGATAGATGACCCACTAGAGATGTCTCTTTTGCAATCCACGGATGTCAATTCGGCTAGTGAGGAGCAATTGGAAGCCGTGCTTAGCTTAGAGAAGCATCCTCCTTACCATGTTATGGGGGTTGAAAATCTAGAAAGATCACTTTCAACTCCATCTCGCCCATCCATTGAAGAAGCCCCTACCCTTGAACTAAAACTATTGCCTTTACATTTGAAATACGTGTTCTTAAATGATAATGAGACATTACCACTAATTGTCTCATCTTCTCTAACAGAGGAACAAGAGGAACAACTCATGAGGGTTCTGAGGGCTAATAAGAAGGCTTTCGGGTGGAAGATTGTGGATATCAAAGGCATTACCCGGCTATATGCATGCACGAGATACTTATGGAGGACTCCGCCAAGCCCACACGTCAACCACAATGGAGGCCAAACCCGCAAATACAAGTGGTAGTCAAGAAAGAGGTCATTAAGTTGCTCGATTAAGGTATAATCTACCCTATCTCTGATAGTGCATGGGTAAGTCCTACTCAAGTAGTCCCATAAGAAAGGTGGCATAACCGTGATTGAAAATGCAAATAAAAAATTGATCCCTACATGTATGCTTACCGGGTGGTGAGTGTGCATAGATTATTATCGTAAGTTAAATGACGCCGCCCGTAAGGACCATCTTTCCCTCCCACTCATTGATCAAATGCTTGAAAGGTTAGACGGGCATAATTTTTATTGTTTTCTAGATGGGTATTCCGTCTATAACCAAATTTCCATAGCCCCCGAGGACCAAGAGAAAACCACTTTCACTTGTCCCTATGACACATTTGCTTATAGGTGGATGCCATTTGGATTATGCAATTCCCCGGCTACCTTTCAACGTTGCATGATGACAATTTTCTATGACATGGTTGAGGATTTCCTCGAGATTTTTATAGATGACTTTTCCCTTTTTGGAACCTCTTGTGATGCATGTCTTGATCATTTAACTCGTGTTCTAAAATATTGTGAGGAAACGAATCTTGTCTTAAATTGGGAAAAATGCCATTTTATGGTCCGGGAAGGGATCGTGCTAGGCCACAAAATATCTCATAAAGGGATTGAAGTGGACCACGTCAAGATCGAGGTCATTGAAAAGCTTCCCCCTCCCACAACGGTAAAAGCCGTGAGGAGCTTCTTTGGCTATGCCGGTTCTTATAGGCGATTTATCTTGAATTTTTCCAAAATTGCAGAACCATTCTCTAACCTACTTGTCAAAGATGCACCTTTTGACTTTGATTCTACTTGTTTGCAGGCCTTCATCACTCTCAAGGAACGGTTGATATCTACCCCCATTATGACACCTCCTGATTGGAGCCTTCCCTTTGAGCTTATGTGCGACGCTAGCGACTCGGCGGTGGGTGCGGTACTTGGACAAAGAAAAGAGAAGGTATTTTGAACCATCTATTATGCTAGTAAGACTCTAAATGATGCACAATTGAATTATGCCACAACCGAAAAAGAATTACTAGCTATAGTTTTTGCGTTTGATAAGTTTCATGCTTATCTTATCTTGAACAAAGTAATTGTTTACACTGATCACTCAACACTAAATTACTTACTTTCTAAGAGGGATGCTAAACCTAGACTCATTAGGTGGATTCTACTTCTTCAAGAATTTAACCTTGAAATTAAAGATAAGAAATGAGTAGAAAATATGGTCGCCGATCATTTGTCTACGTTAGAAGCCCCTGTTCCCGAGTGCTTACATGGTACACCAATTAGAGAGAAGTTTCCCGATGAACAATTGTATGCTATAATTCATGATGATACTCCTTGGTATGCCAATTTTTCCAATTATCTTGTCAAGGGAGTTCTTCCCCCGGATATCACTTTTCATCAAAAGAAGAAATTCTTATTTGATGTGAAGCAATATTTGTGGGACAAACCATATTTGTTAAATATTTGTGTAGATGGCTCATTCGACGTTGTGTACCCGAGGAGGAAATAGCATCGGTTTTAGCTCATTCTCACGACATGTCGGCAGGTGGCCACTTTGAGCCTTCTAAACCGGTTGCTAAAGTTCTTCAATCAGGTTTATAAAGATGCATTTCTTTATGTCTAATCTTGTGATAGGTGCCAAAGAATGGGTAATATTTCTAAACAACATGAAATGCCTTTGAATAACATGCTTGAGTGCGAATTATTTGATGTTTGGGTATTGATTTCATGGGACCTTTCCCTAGATCTTTTCTAATAAATATATTCTCGTTGCGGTTGATTATGTCTCCAAATGGGTTGAAGTCGAGGCTTTACCCACTAATGATCCTAGGGTGGTTACTAGATTCTTAAAGAAGCGTATTTTCACTCATTTCGGAACCCCTACAACAATCGTAAGTGGGGGGGCACCCATTTTTGCAACAAGCAATTTGAGCATTTATTGAACAAGTATGGTGTGAGGCACAAAATTTCGACCCCATATCATCCTCAAACGAGTGGTCAAGTAGAGGTGTCCAATAGAGAAATTAAATAAATTCTTGAAAAAACGGTCAATGCATCTAGGAAAGATTGGTCTCTTAAGCTAGATAATGCCTTGTGGGCATATACGACCGCGTTTAAGACCCCCATTGGCATGTCACCTTATCACCTCGTCTTTGGCAAAGCATGTCATTTACTAGTTGAACTTGAGCACCGTGTTTTTTGAGCTATTAAGTTTCTAAACTTTGATGCTAAACTTGTAGGTATCACTCGGTTGCTCAAATTGCATGAACTTGAGGAATGGCGCCATCACGCTTATGAGAATGCCAGACTTTACAAGGAACACATGAAAACATGGTATGACAAGCACATTATTCCCCGAGAGTTTCACGAGGGAGAGAGGATCTTACTCTACAACTCTCATCTCTGACTTTTTCCCAGGAAGTTTAAATCACAATGTTTGGGATCGTTCCTTGTGTCTCATGATATTCTTCGGGTGCTGTCGAGCTTACAACGGACAATGGGCAAACATTCATGACTAATGCTCAATGGTTAAAGCACTATGCCAAGATTGATGGGCCAAGAGACAAAGTGTCCACCCTTCTTTGGGATCCACCATGATTCATCGTTTCAAGTTGAGCTAACGACTATAAACAAGCGCTTCATCGGAGACAACCCAAGCTCTTTTTTTTCCCCGTATTTTTCATGTTTTTAGTTTAGTTTGCCTTATTTTCTTTTGATTTGTCTTTGTTAGTTTGTGTTTAAGCGTTTTCTTTCCTTAAGTTTTAACAGAAAATTGACTTCAGCTCAACTGTTACCCGAGCCCAGGCGTCACCAAGCCCACTCCTATGCACCGTCTAGCCCAATATTAGTTATATGCTTCGCATTAAGGTGCCCAAGCGCCGTGTCACCCATGCCTATGCACCATAAAATCTGCGCCCCTGTGCCAACATGACCACGCCTGGGTGCCGCATGAACATCAAGAGCATTTATCCTTTGCATCATGGCGCCTGAGCGCCATAAACGCCTAGGTGTGACCCCGAGCGCGCCCCTACGCCAATCATCTCGCGCCTAGGCTCTAGCACAATCTCAAGAGTCCAACCCACAGAACGGTGCCTAGGCGCCATTGTATGCACTCCTAGGTGCCGATCAGGTATAAATTTTACTTTACAGTCAAATGTCAGTCAAAACATCACCCTCCCACCCCCGAGCTCTGGATCTATGCATTTTCGCCGTCATTCCCATTGATTTTAACCCGTTTCCACCATCTCCGCCTATTCCAGCCGTGCAACAGTCCCTACTGCCGTCCTCCTCGCCGTTTAAGATAGGCTGTACTTCGATTCGCTCGATTTTTTTTAAGAGGTGAGTGATTGGCTTGCGCCATTTGTCATTTCCGTAATTTCTAGCCGTGTGGGGTTATTTATTTATGCGATTTGAGGAGCTTTGTTGTCACTTTGTGAAGTTTGTTGGTTGGTGTTGATTATTTGGGTACAAAGTTGCGATTTTGGGGTTTTTGTCAGCTAAATTGTGACATTGTGAATTGATTGAGTGACTTTGGGGGCGTGTTGAGAACTTGGTACGCTACTTACACCGTTACGCTACCCGAATTTGTTTAAACATGGGTAAAAAGGCTTCTTATTCTTCAAAAGGTAAGAAAAAGGTCAGGGAAGGGTCCTCCAACGTCCTTGAGCCTACACTCGACCCCAATGTTCTGGGCCTTGATCCTCGCTTCTCCGACCCGAAAGTTCAAATCATATGCCCATCCCTAAACAACTGGGTTCTCATTAAAGAACAGTATCTTAATACACGTGGACGGCCTTTGGTTCAAGAGTTAGTTGTCTTCCACAATTTGAGGCCCTTTTGCAAGGCATCCGAGACTATCCGAGTCTCGTGGGTTTAAGAATTTTTCAGTGCCGAGGCTTATAAAGAGATTATGTCAAAGGGACGGAATGCTCCTGATATTTATGTTCGACACACGAGGGTGCATTTCTCTATAATGAAGAGCACTTCAATATTCCATTGGCCGAGATCTTGAGTGTAATTGCAAGAGAAGGGGAGAAATGACCGGAAGGACAAGAATATCTCACTCGTCGTGCCTTACTTCCCGATGCCGCATTTTGGCTTGATTTCATCCACTCCAATCTCATTCCGAGCACTAATCGGTCCGAGTTTAGCAAAGAATGGGCCATCCTCATTTTTTCCATCATGACCAAGAAGCGTATCGACTTCATGCGGTTGATTTATAGGTCATTGTTAGGCCATTTGAAAAAAAATGGGGATTGAGTTCACCTCGGTCATAGTCAAGGAAAAAGCCAAGAAAAAGGGCGTCGATTTGACCAAAAGGAATCCACTCATCTTCCCATCCCTTATCACTACCCTTTGCAAGAAAGATCATGTTGAGTTGTTTACTATGGAGGGTACAGAGCCTCCCGGTCTTTCTCTCTTCGTCCGTGATGATGCTCCTCAGATTCTTCCTCCTCATCAGCCCAAGCGGCCTCGACCTTTGTCTTTTTAGCGAGTAGGATCCAGCCGCATCACATCCTACGATGTGGATGCTCTTCGGGCTGATTTGGATCAGTTGAGGAGCAATTTTAATCAGAGAATGGATAGGATGAAGGCCATTATGAGTGTCGGTCATGCCTACTTCCGCCAGCTTATTAGAGAGTAGGATGCTTTTCTTGGCCGGGGGCCATTTGATTATTCCGAGCCGCCACCTTTCCCGCCATTTTCTGCTCCTCAGCCCAATGACATGGCTGATGTTGGTGCCTTGGTAGTGGGTGGTGCTGACGATGATGAGCCCGACGGGGGTGGCGATGATATGCTTGACGTTGATGACCTCATGGGTGATGATGATGACGAGGCCGTACTGGATGTGGGAGCCGATGATAATGTTGACCCGTTATTTGATGATTAGACTGATTTTGTAGTCCATTTCCTGTCTTTATTTTTGGAGTTTGTTTTGTTATGTTTGTTTTTGGATTATGGTTTGAACGATTTGTCTGTTCATATATTCGATGCATGTTTTGGATTATATTTGATGCATATTATGATGTATTTTTGGTTTATTCGAATATATGCAATGCTTAACATTTTGTATGGCTAGCACTATTTCATCTTGTAATTGTATAGCTCACATAGGGCTCTCATTGTCCCGAGTAGCTGTTGCCCAACCTTGGACAAAATTTTCTTCGAGGACTCGGGTTTGCTTTTCAGCATTCCGTATGGTAAAGTGTACTTTCCTCCTATCTCTTTCGAACATTGGGGACAATGTTTGTTCTAAGTTTTGGGGGAGGGGGGGGGGGGGGTATCATTGATCCATGATTTTCGTGCTTGTTCATGTTTTATACATTTGTGTCCAAGTTTGGGAGAGTTTTACCTCTACATGTGAAACTATGCTAATTTTTAAGCATTGAAATTTTTTTGTTCTAGGATGTTAGCTTGCCAATTGGTGCAATTAGACTTGAGAACTCGACACAATGGCATGATATCTTGTATGTTTCTATTAATGGTCTAAAATGCAGAATTACACATCTTAATTATGCTCATTTCAACCTAGTTGAGACTCAATCTTCCTTAGATGATACATATTGCACATAAGTCGAGGGTAGAGGGATTAAAAAGGGTTCCCCATCCCGAGACATGTGAGGAGCATCCTCGGATATATTAACCTAGATTTTTCATGTTGTTTTGAGATGGTTAGTTGCTTATGGGGTCATAATTGTGTTAATGGAATGAATGATTGAGATGAGATTGGTATGACCTAGAGAATTCGGTCAGGCCAACGAGTATTGGAGGCCACCAAAGCACCATTGCCTATACACTATACTCGTTGAGCTAATTTGAGCTTTGCTCAAGCTAATCGGGAATGATTTGAATAAAAGACCTCGTTCTATTTCGTGGCCTTTGCCACTCGGGTGATTAAGTTCGTAGGAGTGTCTTAACACTTAGCACCGTAAAACCGTTCGGTTTGGGAGTTGTTGACCCAAAGACTGTTACATGGGTGGCAAAGAAGATCTAAGGGGATAGAACATCGCACGAGGCCTTATGTTGTTATAAGCTTAAATCATTTCAAAGCGTGCAATGTCAATGTAAAGTGAATAGAAATAAACACAATTATGACCTTAAAGTTACCTATGATTCGATAAGCTTTATAATCTATCGAAAGTTAGTAGATATAGGGAATGTTTTTGAGCATGGTAGCGATGCCTTTCAATCATAATACCCTAGATCTTATCCCACTACACCCTTTGGAAATTAGTTCGATTCTAGGTGTTGAATGAGCATTGTCTTCATTTGTGTATATGTTATTGAGCTTTATTATCACTTGATTTGTGCCATTGCATCATAGTTCTTATTTCAAGTTGTCTCGTTTGATTTGAGCTAAGCATCTTTTGATTTTGTGGGTATATCGCATGCAAACCCTCAAGAGACTATAACTCGTTCTTTGAGGTAACTCAAGGGTTCAAAGGATTGTTCCACCCACTAAGTGCAATTGTTCACTCCATGAAAGTGAGTTAGGTAGTTTCATTTTTGTTTCTCCCTTGTTTGATGATGTTTTAGTATCTTATAGCTCTTATTGCTCAAGGTCGAGCAATTGATAAGTTTGGGGGGGTTGATAGGAGTCGTTTGTACGTATGTTTTGGGCCCCTTTTGTCAACA
Organism: Buddleja alternifolia; assembly: GCA_019426215.1. Taxonomy (NCBI): domain Eukaryota; kingdom Viridiplantae; phylum Streptophyta; class Magnoliopsida; order Lamiales; family Scrophulariaceae; genus Buddleja; species Buddleja alternifolia. The sequence goes on from CM033391.1 coordinate 27,958,422, forward strand.
ATTTAGGTTCGTTTATAGCTTGATTTATGTCACTCATGCATTTAATTTGTGCGTTGAGTGATTTCAGGCATTAAACGAAGGTGCAAGAAGAAAAGGGCAAAAGACAACGTATCAAACGAACCCAAAACAGGCTGCTTCGCACGCCGGTGCCCAAGCGCCAGATGAAGAAGAGAAGAAGTATATGTATGCAGTACTGCGCCTAGGCGCCGCATCATTTGTGCCCGAGCACCACGACTACCGCGCTTGGGTGCCAGTCGACTTTCTCCCCAAGATAACTTTGCCACATAGGCCCTAGGCGCCGATCCACCCATGCCTGGGTGCCATTGTAACTGTTTCTCAAATGTATAAAATCCAAAATTCAGCACAAGCATAGGGTTCGAATTTTGGGTAATTGCTGGGTAATTCCTTGAATTTGGACCAACTTTTCACCAACTTTGAAGATCAAGATAACCAGCATAGCTAAGGATTGAAGTTTCAAATCGAGGACCCATCATCAATCAACCATTTAGGGAGTTTTTAATCATTTTTCATTACATTTTGCGTGTGTGATTATGTACATGAATACGTTTGATTCTCTTAGGTCGTCGATTGTGGGCTAATTTTGTATGACTAGGGCCTTGTAAGGATCGATTTGTGATTTATTCTTATAATAGATAATTGTTGAATTAATTCTTGTATGCTATGTGTTGTGAATTTGTGATTATGCTTCTTACATGTGCTTGATCACCATATGTTTGACTACTTGCCTAGATTGATGTTTTGAGAAAGACTTGAGCTAGGGTGCTAGAAATTCACAACATCACCGATCAAAATAGGAATCGCCCTAGACATAGGTAGAGATTCCCGGGTTAAGTAAGTCGAGGAAGTTTTAACCCTCAACGCATGCTTAATAATTAGATCCCCAAATAGACATATTTCGGGGACCGTTACTTAGGCATATGATAGCTATCACGAGACATCGGGTAGTTATTATTTTAGGATATCCACCATAGCACATAGGTCTAATGATTCAACGAGAGTCTTTATAAGAATACAGATCAAATTGAGCCTTGCATGTGCCTTAGTTTCTTTTCACACGTGAAGTTCAATCAATTGCTCATTCTCACTTTTGTTCTTTGCTTGTTTAATTGAATTACTCTTACTTTACTTTCGTTTGTTTTCTATAATCATAAACAAGAATTCAAGTCTCTGAGGTTCAACAACCCGGACTTCTTGTCCATCTATTACTATTTCACGACTAGTATACTTGCTACAAAAGTGTGTTAGTTTCTAGCGTATCCAGTTTTTGGCGTCGTTGCAAACTGGATCCTCTTCTAATTGTTTTCCACTCCTTAAGGCAACTGCATGACATTGCTCTTTTGGGTTCTACTCTGTGTCACTTGGTAGAGTTCCCGTGGCTCTCCCAATCACCGCGATTGATAATTATCCCTCGCTCATGATAACCTATACTAGATTGGTTGTAGCTATTAGGTTAATGTCTTCAAATGCCACTAGAGGATTAGTAAATGATAGGACATTATTAATTTATAATTGTTTTGAATTCGATCAATAAAAGGCTATTAGTTGTTTACTATTATATTGGCATTTATATATTGTAATCATCTATAAATCCATGAACACAAGAGTTACCTCTCTAAAGCACTAGAGGAGTTTGATACTTGTGTACTAATATAGTCTGCAAGTCAAAGATTTTCAATTAGGCACTGGAAACCATAAAGACTTGTATGATATGAGTTTTGACAAGAAAGGTGCCCGTCAATGACAAGGAAGTAGTGAAGAACTCACATCATAGGTGCACTGATGGAGATAGTGGCACTCAGACATTACTCGCATCGATTATGTGACATGGGTTTTTGGTGGTCCCAAGTGGCATACGAAAGGGTCTAGAAGAGGGGGTTGAATAGACCCTTAAGTCTTTTTCGACTTAAAAAATTTCGTATCACTTTTAAAGATTAGAACGCTTAGGAAGCTGAGCGCTTGGGTCAGGCGCTTAAGTAAAGATAACTTAGACTTAGTGATTTCAGCAATTTACCAAAGTAGGGTAACGCTTAGATCACTTAATCAGGGTTAGCACAACAGAAATGATTTTAAAGCTTTAGCGTTCGTTTTGGTTAAATAGTCGCTTAGCAAATTAACTTGTCTTTTTCAGAATAGATAGAATAATATAAAGCATGACAATAATAAAAGTAAATGACACAAGATGTATAAGGTTCATGGGGTGATGTAATCCCGGCTACGTCCTTCTTCTCCTTTTTCACTTGGAGGAAATTTACTAAGTTGATTATCAAAAAATCACACAGAATCTTCTACAAGATAGTAAAAGGGTGAAAATGATCTCAGGCTCCTTTATCACACAGATGTCAGCACCAATGAAGATCTTCTTCTACAAGCTTCTCTCACTCAGAAATACTGTCTGTAAGGGGTTTCAACAACTTTCTCACTCAGATGAAAGGTTGAGGGTTTTTATCACAAGGGTTTGTTTGTTTTTAGAAAGATCAAACAACTTGGAATATCTTAGTAAGAATTGAGGTTTCTTCTTTGGAAGAGATTTGAGATATTTGTGACTGTATGGAATGTATGTAGAAAAGCTTGAAAGATTTTGGCTATGGAATTTCTAAGCTTTTTCTTCAGCAAATATTTCTTGTGCATGTACGTATTTTTCTCTCGGTCTCTCTTTAGGGTTTGCTGGAAGTAAGGTATTTATAGGCAATTCTTGGGATTATTCCGTTGGACACATGTGAGAGTGTGCCGTTCACGCGGCGCGTGAGTATACCTTTTCTCTGACATTCCTGAATTCCTGCTGGTACCGATTTGACGGGAGCAGCTATAAATTCTGAAATTCTGATAGTCTAGTCAAAAGGTGGCTTGTCTACAAGTCATATTGGCTTATCACATTTTATGCTCTTATCAGACATTTAATACATTTGAATTTATTTCCCATTTGAAATAAATGTTTGTTGAATGATTGCATTTAAGTCCTTCATGACTTGAGAATTTATTTCAGGTGAATCTGATTCTGATCGCTAGAGTGCTTTGAGCGCTTGATCCATAAATCCTGAAATAGTCCTTTTAGCGTTTGACAGACGCTAAGGATAAATCTTCATCTTATTCTGACTTCAGACGCTGATCTTCAACTTCATCTCTAATAGACTCACCTAGAATTCTATTATCGATTCGGTATCTAATACTTAGTCTAAAATCTATAAAGATAAAAATTACAAGCCTAACAAAATTACATACTTTCAAACGCTTATACAATTAATCTTTGAAACATAAACTTACATTATATTTTGGGGTCTAACAAAAAATCCTATCTTGTCATCATCAAAACATCTAACATGAAATTTCCTAACAGTTTTCACTCTTTGACAGTCCATGATAGAATTGATTAAGTTCTAATAGGTGTGTCTGAATTTTAGACTTGAGGAATCGAGTTGAAGATATACTTGTGACATTAGGTTCGTTATTAGAGTAGTTAGACCCAATTCACCCGTTGGTGGGCTCAACCTCGAACTGCAACCTAATGGGCAAGTAGTAGTCTTAACTAATATCCAAGATAGGATTTGTTCCCTCGAAGGTGAACGAGGAATTATCCTATGGATTTATAAGTAAGTTAGATCTTACACTCTTTGGCCAAAGCATTCACTGATCTAAACTTATTATAAATATAGCATAGTGTCAAGTCAGTGAGTTTGACTAAAAACCATGACTCTCACTTGACCGGGATAAGGAAACGAAGAGTTTATATTCACACAGTATTTACAATTGGAAAGGTAAAAATGATCTAATCATTTAATCTAATTTGGGCTAAAATATGGACCACTTAACTTGCTAGGTGGGACCCACATTCAATGGAATCCTCCCATTGCCAAATGTAGATGAACCTAAAGAGTCAGGCTTAAAAAGGGAAAATTGATAGAAAAATGGAATATTTGGATACTTAAAATTAATTAAATAGAATTAATGATTTGAGGAAATAAGTTAATTCATTTATAGTTTAATTAATATATTCTTGGAGAAATAAAATTAATTAAATATATCATCTATTGTTTAATTAGATTAATTAATTGGATTGAATTAATTAATTAAATAGTAGATTAGACTAAGCTCAAATAAGTTCACCAAGTGGTACATCAAGACCTAAGATGGGCGGCCACTAGGCGCCTTTTATGGGCTAATTTGAGCACAAAGTATTAACTTAAGTGATATAAATACATCACATTAGTTAATACCTAGGTCATAAGTTGTAATTCACTAAGCCATAAGAAAAAGAACTCCTTTCCCTCTCTCTCTCTAGCAGTCGGTCTACACACCAAAGAAAGGGGAAGATTTTTCTCATCAAGTTTTTCCGGCGAGACGATTTAGAGGTAGAACAATTGGACTGCTCGGATCATCAAGTTTTCAGTCAGAGTAATTTCGCGAAGAACTTGAAGAATTCAGGCTCGTGAGTTTTTCAACCACTTCGCTACAACGGGTAAAGTTTGTTTGACCCAATTGTACATACGTGTGATAAAAACCCCGGGATTGATCCTGTTATGGGGAAATTCAGGAAAAAAAAATTATTCCGTTTTCCGTTGCGTTTGGTTTATTTTTCGCAATAGTGGTATCAGAGCCAAATCGCGGGGTTCGGCGTATGTAAATTATGTGATATAGATGTTGGGATTTTAGAACATAAAAATGTAGTGGAAAGATAAATCTCACATGTGGCTCATCCCGATTTCACATATTCAAATTGTGTTTCGAATTCAATTACCTTACTTCGCGTATGTTGAATTTTGAACCAGCTTTCGCAATCCTTTCTTGAACAGCAAATTCGTCACTGTCTCTAACTTGCCACGCCGGAGTCAAAAAGCGAAGAATCCCTTCTTCTTCTTCCCTTGGAGGACAGCTAGAGAGAGAGAGGTTTGAGAGTTTTTGACTTGAAGAGAAAGTTATGACTTATTCTCTTGTTATTTTTTCACTAAGTAGTATATTTATACTACAATAGAAAACAATAACCTAGGCTACTAAAACCCTCGTCCACTTTAAGGCTTTGGAAGCCTTCGGGCTTTAGTCCATTATATGCAATTTAATTAATTTAAATAATTAATGTTATTTATCCAATAAATAAATAAATTAAATAATTAATTAAATCCATGTTAATTCTATAATTAATTTCCTCTAAGGAATTAATTAATTCATTAACTTACTTAATTAATAAAATCATCTAATGATCAATAAATTAATTAATCACGATATTCAATACTGAAAAATCTATCAAGTCTTTTCCATGATTTTTCCTTTTGCACTTCCTTTAAACACGACTCTTTAGGTTCGTCTCAAAAGACAATTGGGAGGAAACCAAAAGGATGTGAGTAACACCTAGCCAGTCACGTGGCTCACATCGTATCCCAATTGAGAACGAATGAATAGGATCATTCCAAATCTTATATGCTGTGAATACTGTACGAGTATAAACCTTTTATTCTTACATCCCAGTCAAGTGAGAGTCATGGTTTTAGTCAAACTCACATGACTTGACCATATGCTTAGCTCATAATGAATTGAGGTCAATGAGTATACCTTCATGTGTAACATGAGTATCTCTTTATGCTTTGGCCAAAGACTTTTAACCTCACTCATTCATGATTGCATAGGATATATAACTTATTCACGTATGAGAGAATAAATCCCATTTTGCTAATCATAAGAATGCTACTTGCCCATCGAATCGCACTTCGAGGTCGATCCCACCAAAGGGTGAATTGGATCTAACTACTCTAATGACAGACTTGATGTCACAAGTACATCTTTAACTCGATTCCTCAGGTCTAAGGTTCACGCGTACCTATCGCAACTTATCAGTTTCATCATTGACTGTCAGTGAGTGAGTACCCGTGTGATGAAACTGATGCGAACCGTGTTCGAACATATCAGTCCAACTGATATGTCTATGACATAAGTTCCCACTATCATTCCCATAGTGTTCGACTGACACTTTCTTTGTCAAAACTTACATCATACAAGTCTTTGTCCTGTATTGATGTCCAGTCAATACTATCTTAGACTTGCGAACCCTATTTAGATAATAAGGATCAAACCCTTCTAGTGCCATTCTTCCCAACCCATAGGAAGTAGAAGGTTTGCCTTATTATGAAGGATTTTATGTTGTTTATTAACACCTTACAAATGCCTATAAGAAAACAACAAGATAATGCCTTATATATAACGAAAAGATATTGTTGAGTTACAAGTCAATGTCCTATAAATCTATCCTCTTTATGGCATTTGAGGGCATACACTCTAACAATAGATGCATGATTTATAGTTTTTATCGATGCATGATTAGATATGTGGATTTCGCGTTATTTGTGTTCTTGAGGATTTTATTTATTTTTCGTTCGTTAGAAATTATGAATTTTATGTAATTTTAATGTGATGAAAATAAAAATTGCAAATTTCAGCTCCAAACAGTCGCGGCGCTGTGCGCGCGCATGCAGTGCGCGATGGGCTGCACAGCGCAACCCATCAGCTGGATTTTGGGCTCGCTGTGCAAGCCCAATTGCCGTGCAATTGGGCCACACGGCGAGCCCACACATGTATTTTTTAAACACATGGGTTGCAATACCCGACCGGGTCGATCCATGAGTGACCCGGGTCATTTATTAAATATATATATGTATATATATATATTATTTGGTTTTGATTAAAATTGGATTTTAATGTGAAATAAATAATATTAATTATTTAATAAGAGTATTTTATTTTCATCCAATCTAATGTTAATTAAATTTAAAACTTTGAATTAAATTGGATTGTATCTATTGTGAAATTAATTTTGATGAACTTAGAGATTAATTTTTATTAAAATTAGATTTTAATATAAAATTAATTGGAGTTCACTAAAACTAAATTTTCGAATAGAATTAAATATATTAATTTCCACAAGAATATTAAAAACAATAATTAAATTTGGAATTTAATTAGAAATTAACATATATGGTTTTCGTGTGTTATGTGAAATATATCATGTTTGACATGTTATGTGATGGGAGACATGATTCATGGACTTAGGCTCATTTTTAATTTTGTATTTCTTTTTTGATGGGTTGTAAAGGCCTTTTTGAGCCTATTTTTATTTTCTTTCTAGATAAATTTTGTAAGGTGGCTTATATTTTGAAATGTAATAGTTAGAAATAGAATAGGCCCAAAGGAGAAATTCAAGTCGAGCCAAGGAGATACAAGAAGGAGCTTTGGAAGCTTTAGTGTAGTTTCTTTTTATTTTGATTGACACATTGACTTGTTTCAATCTAGGAATAAAAGTCCATGAATCATGTGCTGTTAGCTTTATAGGATTGCTAATTTTTATATTTTAATCCATGTTTGTATGTATGATATAAAATGGATTAATGTGCAAGTGAGACCTAATAAATAATTTAAATTCTCCCACTTTGAAAAATATTAAGTTAGTGAGGGTACTAGGTATTTCGTCCTCCACTGAACTTGGGAGATATAAAAATGATATTTAATAGATAATATCGTCCCTAAGCAATGAGGGTTATATATTGAAATATATTTTAAATTTTTCCTAAGTGCATGAAATGCCGTTGGTCGAAAACAAATTTTACCCCAAATACCAGCAAAATGTTGCAAGGTAAAATTCAATTGTTAGACTAATAGATAGTTAGTGGGTTTGAACTTAAATTATTCATAAATCAATAAGATCGTTAAAAGGTTGAAATTTGATGAATAATGGACAAAGGGATTAAATCATCCATTTGATGGGTTGATGTTGGACATCACTTTAATAGATTGATTAGGCCAAATACCAGCAAAAAGTTGCAACACATTAATCTAGTTAAAGAAATCAATCACCACTACGAAGCCTTCCAACGATGACTTCCGAATTCCATAGTGGGAGTGTGTTTTTCGAAAAATGTAGTGGGAGCCAAGTTTATTTTGAAAGTCCTTAATTTAAACCTGGAACAACAATTACATTAGAATCTAATAACTCTTTTTACTTTTCTACAGTTGTTTGCTTATTATCTCTCTCACTATGACTATCAACCCACTATCTGTACTATTTGAAAAGAACACTTTGACTAGTCCAAACTATGTGGGCTGATTCCGAAACTTGAGGATAGTCCTCAATATGGAGTCACTGGGGTATGTATTAGGTACTGATATCCCAGCCGCACCCATAAGTGTTGGGAATTATACGAATAAAACGCAGCGGAAAGTAAATTTAATTCCCAAAGCCCGAATCATCTCTAATCCTCATGTTTAATTGTGTATAGAAAAATTACCGTTCTCGCGTATGTTGATTTCTGAACGTGATCCTTTTCTCTAACGCCGAATTTTCCAACGTCTCTAATTCGTCACGCTGGAATCAAAAACGAAAAACTCCTCCTTTTTTCCTTGTCAAAGACGGCTAGAGAGAGAGAGAGAGGTGGGAGACTTTTTTTTGGAGAGAAAGTTCTGTAAGTTGCCTTGTGTTATTTTTCACCTTGTGATATATTTATATCATTATGAAACAATAACACTAGCATGTAAGAGCCCTATTTGGGCGTCTATTTGGCCGCCCCTTAGTGGGCTCGGAAGCCTTCGGGCTTTTGTCTTGCTTGCTAATTAATTAATCGGATAATTTATTTATCCAATAAATAAATTGATAATCCAATTAATTCAATTCCTAATTAATTTATAATTCAATTTCTCCAAGAAATTAATTAAATCATTAATTTAATTAATTAAATTATCCAATAATTAATTAATTAATTACGGCATCCAATGCCGTGAATTTATCTCTTTCCCATGTTTTTTCCTTTTGCACTTCCTTTAAGCGTGACTCTTTAGGTTCGTCTCAAAAGGCAATTGGGAGGAATCCAAAGGGGTGTGAGTGACACCTAGCCAGTCTCGTGGCTCACACCATAACCCAATTGAGAATGAATGAATAGGATCATTCCAAACCTTTACGCCGTGAATACCGTACGTGTATAAACCTTTTATTCTTATATCCCAGTCAAGTAAGAGTCATGGTTTAAAGTCAAACTCATATAACTTGACCATATGCCTAAGCTCATAATAAGTTGAGGTATTTAAATGCTTTGGCCAAAGACTTTCATCCTCACTTATTCATGATCGCATAAGATATTTTACTCAATCACTTATGAGAGAATAAATTCCATATTGAAAATCAGTTAACAATGCTACTTGCCCATCAAGTTGCACTTCGAGGTCGATTCCACCAACAGGTGATTTGAATCTAACTACTCTAATGACAGACTTGATGTCACAAGTACATCTTCAACTCGATTTCTCAAGTCAGAGGTTCACACGTACCTGTCACTACTTATCAGTTTCATCATTGACTGTCAATGAGTGAATACCCATGTGATGAACTGATGCGAGCCGTGTTCGAACATATCAGTCCAACTGACACGTCTATGATATAAGTTCCCACTACCATTTCCATAGTGTACGACTGTCACTTTCTCTGTCGAAACTTACATCATACAAGTCTTTATTCACTATTGATGCCCAATCAATATTTCTTAAACTTGCGAACCCTTTTAGATGTCAAGGGTCAAACCATTCTAGTGCCTTTCCTCCTATCGCATAGGAGGTAGAAGGTTTGTCTTGTCATCAAGGACTTTACGTTGTTTATTCACACCTTATAAATGCCTTTAAGAAAACAACAATCAACTGCCTTATATCAATAGAAAAACCATAGTTTAGTTACAATGTTTATGCCCTATAAATCTATCCTCTTTATGGCATTCGAGGGCATATACTCTAACAATCTCCCACTTGCACTCAATGCCATTTGCTGTGGTATTTAATACCCATCTTTTCGAGATGTTTTTCCAGCACCGCCTGTGCCAATGGCTTGGTCAATGGATCAGCGACATTGTCGGCTGAGGCTATTTTCTGAACAGCTATTTCACCTCGTGCAATGATCTCTCTTATGATGTGATATCTCCTCTCTATGTGTTTGGATTTATTGTGAGACCTAGGTTCCTTCGCTTGCGCTAGCGCTCCGGTGTTGTCACAATAAAGTGGCAACGAGAGCTTTATGCTAGGAACCACTTGAAGTTCCTCAACGAACTTCCTAATCCAAACAACTTCTTTAGCTGCCTTCGAGGCAGCTATGTATTCAGCCTCTGGGGTGGAGCCTGCGGTTGTGGTTTGCTTGGAACTTTTCCAAGTCACCGCTCCACCATTTAGAGTAAATATAAATCCCGAGGTGGATTTCCGGTCATCATCATCAGATTGGAAATCTGAATCAGTGTACCCGTCCACCCTCAGGTCACCATTTCCATAGGTGAGAATCATATCCTTAATTCTTTTCAGATACTTTAGGATATTCTTCACAGCTATCCAATGTTCCTTACTAGGGTTTGCTTGAAATCGACTAACAACGCTCACAGCATAAGCAATGTCGGGTCTAGTACAGAGCATCGCGTACATCAAGCTGCCCACAGCAGACGTATAGGATATAATGCTCATTTCTTTTCTATCTTCCTCACTTTGAGGACACATAGATTTCGAAAGACGTATCCCATGTCTCATTGGTAGGAACCCTTTCTTAGAATCTTCCATCCTATACCTTTTTAGGACCTTTTCTAAGTAAAGGGCTTGAGAAAGTCCTATCATTATTTTGGTTCGATCTCTATAGATCCGAATCCCTAGAATTTAGGTCGCTTCTCCCAAGTCTTTCGTGGAGAATGTACTCGAAAGCCACTTCTTGGTTGTGGTGAGCATTCTTATGTCATTCCCAATGAGTAATATGTCATCTACATACAACACTAGAAATGTCCACTTGCTCCCACTGATCTTCTTGTAAACACAGGGCTCGTCTTCGTTTTTGATGAAGTCAAATCCTTTGACAACCTCATCAAAACGTAGATTCCAGCTATGAGATGCTTTTTTGAGTCCATAAATGGATCTCTCAAGTTTACACACCTTATGAATATGCTCCTCAGATTCAAAACCTTTAGGCTGTTCCATATAGATAACCTCTTCTAGGAATCCATTTAGGAAAGCAATTTTGACATCTATTTGCCATATTTCATAATCTAGGTGTGCTGCTATTGCAAGTAGAATCCTTATTGATTTGATCATAGCCACTGGCGAGAAGGTTTCTTGGTAGTCAATTCCTTCCTTTTGACTATACCCTTTCGCCACTAGCCTGGCTTTGTAGGTGTCTACTTTGCCATCAACACCAATCTTTCTCTTGTAGATCCATTTACACCCGATTGGTTTTACCCCTTCAGGTTGGTCTACAAGTTTCCAGACTTGGTTTGCATGCATCGAATCGATCTCAGTTTGCATAGCTTCACACCATCTAGCAGCATCCACATCCACCACCGCTTGATCAAAAGTGGAGGGATCATTTCCATGATCCTCCTCTTACACAGAATGGAGATCCAACTCCCTCTGCATTAGATATCCGTACCTCTCAGGCGGTTGAGATACTCTTTTCGATCGTCGTGGTTGTGGTTGTGTTACAGAAGGTTCGGTTCTCACTCCCTGTGTAGATGTATCCAGTCGGGTTTCATTTTGTTCTTCTAGAACAATCTTTCTACCCGCTCCTCCTTCTTGAATGAACTCATCTTCAAGAAAGTGCGCTTGTAAGGCTACAATGATCCCTTGATCATTGTGCAGGTAAAAGAGGTATCCCATAGAATCTTCAGGATATCCAATGAAACGTCCCTTTAAGGACCTAGCCTCCAACTTGTCTGCTTTAGTCTTTTTGACATAAGCCGGACATCCCCAAATCTTTATGTGGTTAAGACTTGGTTTCCTATTTCTCCACATTTCATAGGGAGTCAGAGGAACGGACTTGGACGGACATCTATTGAAAATGTGTGCAGCTGTAAGTAGCGCGTGACCCCACAGTGAAATGGGTAAATCAGTGTAGCTAAGCATGGAGCGAACCATGTCCAACAAGGTTCGATTCCTTCGCTCTGCTACTCCATTCAACTGTGGAGTCACTGGAGGTGTGAGTTGCAATACTATGCCATTCTCTCTGAGATATAAATCAAACTCGTCGCTCATATATTCTCCTCCTCGATCAGATCGAAGAGTTTTTATACGTTGACTTGTTTGATTTTCCACTAAAACCTTGAATTCCTTGAACTTGTCAATGGATTCAGACTTATGCTTCATCAGGTACACTAGACCATATCGAGAATGGTCATCAGTGAAGGTCATAAAGTAAAGGAAACCTCCCCTGGCCATTTCTCCAAATGGACCACAAACGTCAGTTTGCATTAAGCCTAAGATTTGTGAGGCCCTTTCAAAATTCCCTGTGAAGGGCGATCAAGCCATCTTGCCTTTGAGACAAGATTCACAAGTAGGATAGGGATCCAATCCCAGTGGGCCAATTAGCCCATCTTTTTCCATTTTGCGAATCTTTTGTTCGCCAGCATGGCCTAGTCGAAGGTGCCATATTAATCTTTGGTTTATTTCAAGCCTACTACGTTTCCTTTGTATTGTATTGACAACACACTTATTCTTGACATTAAGGTAACACAATGCATTTATCAAAAAAACAAAGCCTACTAATTTATTACCATAATAAATCTTGCATTGTTCATTAATAAAACGAAAGTGTAACCTTATTTAACTAAAACGGAAATTGAACCAATGTTTAACAATATCCAGAAATAGCATATGTCTAGAATAAAAAATAATGAGGCAGATCTTGTTTTAGTAGCCGCAACGCCTTGCCCGCTGCCTACTTTGATCTTCTCCTCATTAGGGCTCAGCTCCCTTCTTCTTCCTAGATTCTGATTCACACAATTATACAAAAGGTATTAACTTCTGAATCATAGTCGATGAAGAGGGAATATTATAAAGCAATTAGTTTCAAACTATAAAGTTATTCACCTTTTGCTTGTATATTAGGACAGTCTCTTCTCCAGTGGCCCAGCTCACCGTAGCATAAACATGTGTCCTATTTTCTAGCCCTCTTATTTCTCCTTCGTTGTGCCTTGTTGCAAGTCGTACTGGATGCTCCCTCCTCTAAATGGGCATTATTCCTTTTTCCATCAAATGTTTTAGGAAATGTAATAGCCATCGGATTGTTCCATTTGTCCGTCTTTATTTGTTTTTGAGCAACCTTGAGTTTTTTCAATAGCCCAGCTAAAGATCCCTCAATGTCATTCATATCAAAATTTATGACGAAATAATAGAACGAATCTGGGATTGACTGTAGAATAAGATCGACTTGGAGATGCAGGTCCATGTAGAAGTTTAAAGATTTTAGTTTATCTATCATGGTCATCATTTTGAAAACGTGTTCTCCAACATCTTCTCCTTCAGTCATTTTAGTTCGGAATAGATCCCTTGAAATAAAGTATCTGGCGCTCCTACCGCGTTCTCCGAACAATTCATCCAGATGAAGGATAATGTCTCTTGCATTATCCATCTTATCATGAGACCTTTGCAGCTCTATGCACATTGAGCTCAATATGTACACTCTTGCTCTATGGTTGTCACAACACCAATCCCAACAAGTTAGGCGAACTTCATCACCCTCGTCTGGTCTAGGAATGGGAGGACGACCAATTTCCAATACATAGTCAATGGATTCACTACTAAGGACCATCCTAAGCATAGTGAGCCATTCTATGTATTTTGGACCGGTGAGAATCGTATTTTCCATTAACTTCGACAGTGGTTTGGGAGACATGGTTTTTGATTGAGAGAGATAAAACAAAATGACTGCAGAAAATAAGCCAGACTTAATTAGATTATTGAACTAAACTAAAACCAAGTTTAAAATCAAGGACTTCGACTTATAACTTGGCTCCCACTACATTTTTTGAAATTTCACACTCCCACTGTGAAAAGACGGAAGCGATCTTTGATGAAAATTTCGTGGTGGGGATTGAGTTCTTTAATTAATATAATGGATGGCAACCCTTTAACGATATTTGGTCCATTACTTAATTAAAGTGATGTCAAACATCAATCTATCAAATAGACGGTTCAATCATATTTATCCCATAATCCACAAAAACCGCAATCCTTTAACAATTTATTGGTAATGTGGACTATCTAAGTTCATTCCCACTAACTTCTCATAATCTAACATTTGAATTTCACCTTGCAACCCTTTAATGATATTTGGGGTGAAATATGTCTCGATTAAGGCATCTAATGCACTTAATAAAATTCTAGAACTAAATCTTGATACATGACCCCCACTTACTGGGAAGATGACACATATGGATTTAATCCTTGATCTTATCAAGTTTAGTGGAGGGAAAGGATGCCTAGCACCCCTTACTAACTTAGTATAATATTTATTTGGAAGAATTCATGTTCTAAACATTTAATTTGTCTCACTTTGCACATTTACCAAATTTATATAGCGCATATTGATAACACATGCTTCATACAACTAATGAACATGCATCGAAAGCAATAATACAACACACAAGTCTATGGGCTTTTATCTAGAGGGCCTAAGCCAATGGGCCATCATAAAATTTAAAAAGAAAAGCCTAGCTAATCTTCGTGGGCTCCAAGCTCCTCTTCTTTTGCATGATCTCCATCTTGAAAGACCCATTCTATTTCTATTTATTACAAAAGGTAATTTAAAACCTATACACAAATCTAGAAATAAAATAAAATGGGCTCAAACCGGCCCTTACAACCCATCAAAAGAAATACATAATCAAAAGAAGCAACCTAAGACCATAGACATATGTCACCATCACATAATACATGCTCGCGATAAATAAAACACTTATGTTGGTGATTAATAAAAATTAATTAGTCCAACTTAATTAATTTCCACAATAAAATTCCAAATTTTATTGATTCATATGAAAATAATCCTATTTATGAGAATTCTTTATTTAAATAAATAACTTAATAAATAAAATTCTCCAAGAGTTTATTAATTAATTATTTCATTCAAATAAAGATCAATAAAAACTACATTGGGCTTAATTTTATCAAAATTAAATTACCAACCATTGACATATTCAAAATTAATTAATTAGGCCCAATAACTAATTTATTGAATTATCCACAATTTTAATCAAAACAATTTGGGCCCCTTTTTAATTAAATCCGGGTCATCATCCTTTTGACCCACCCAGATAAATAAAATAGCCCAAACACCTATTCAATTAAAATTTGGACCTTAGAAAAATATAACCCAACCCATTAGGGCCCGAGTCACGAAAACCCGGGCCCCGAAATAGGTCCGTGCGCTGGGCGCATGGCACGGTGTATGTCGTGCGCCTAGCACACGATTTAATCGTGGGCGTCCGGCCAGCCCCTCCGACCTGTGCCGTGAAATGGCATGGCGTTGGGGGCCCACCCAGTGTGCGCAACGGGAGGCGGAAAAGGCCTCCTATTGCGCTCACAGCGCGCGCAGACTGCGCATGATTTTTGCGTCACGCTCGTCTTGGGGTTATACTTCTCCGATTCTCATAAATTTTATATTCCCAGATTCAAAACTCATTAAAATACAACTTTCATGAAGAAGCTGCAGCGAGATTCAGAATATTTTCATATGAAAAACACGTTCAAAGCAGGCCTCAAAAACGCAAAAAAAAAACAGTCAATCACATAAGCAATTAAACACAGAATTCAGAGATTGACTCTGATACCACTATTGGGAATTATACTAATAAAACGCAGCGGAAAGTAAATTTAATTCCCAAAGCCCAAATAATCTCTAATCCTCGTGTTTAATTGTGTATAGAAAAATTACAGTTCTCGCGTATGTTGATTTCTGAACGTGATCCTTTTCTCTAACGCCGAATTTGCCAATGTCTCTAATTCGTCACGCCTGAATCAAAAACGAAAAACTCCTCCTTTCTTCCTTGTCAAAGACGGCTAGAGAGAGAGAGAGAGAGGTGGGAGACTTTTTCTTGGAGAGAAAGTTATGTAAGTTGGCTTGTGTTATTTTTCACCTTGTGATATATTTATATCATTATGAAACAATAACACTAGCATGCAAAAGCCCTATTTGGGCGTCTATTTGGCCGCCCCTTAGTGGGCTCGGAAGCCTTCAGGCTTTCGTCTTGCTTGCTAATTAATTAATCGGATATTTTATTTATCCAATAAATAAATTGATAATCCAATTAATTCAATTCCTAATTAATTTATAATTCAATTTCTCCAAGAAATTAATTAACTCATTAATTAATTAATTAACTCATTAATTAATTAATTAATTAATTAAATTGTCCAATAATTAATTAATTAATTACGGCATCCAATGCAGTGAATTTCTTTCATCCTCACTTATTCATGATCGCATAGGATATTTTACTCATTCACTTATGAGAGAATAAATTCCATATTGCAAATTAGTTAACAATGCTACTGATTAGCAACACTGTGGACAACTATAGGAAAGTGGGAATAACCTTCTTTGTTTAAAATTTCCTCTTCAGGATTTAAAAACTCCACAGGTAGACGCTCATAGGCCCTAATCTTGTAGTTTCTTGGAGCAAAACCTGAAGGCTTACTGTGTCCCATATCCAGAAAGTAAGCTAAGTCCACATCCCCTTGTGGAATTTTATCAGTACCTCATTTTTCAAAAATCTGTATAGAAGTTGGGGTAGGTGGTAGAGGATTTCCATTGGCCAGTGCCAAGTTGTATGCAAATTCAACGCTTGTGACTTCATTGCTAAACAGCATTTCCACAAGAGCCCGATCTCTATCAATTATCTTGGCTAAATCTTTTACAACGACGATGTAGCGTTCTTCATTATAGTCACCTGGAATGAATTCTTCTTCAGGGACTGGAGGCATGAAATTGACAGAGTGATCAATTGTTCTGGAGGGTCCAGACTGAAGAAGTGCCTTGGCACAGGAGAACTCTCTATTGATTTTGTAGCGTCTTCAGCAATGCTCTGATCTTCTGAGATTGCCTCTGCTGTAATCAATGTTGTTGGTGGTGGAGAAGCTTTCTCTGAGATAGGCTCCTCAATGTCCAAATTCATGCTTCTGACAACATCTTTGGCAATGGCCACCACTTCAGTCAAGTTGACATCCAAATGGACATCAGTTGACGCTTCAGCCGCAGCTGGAATAAGAGCTGAGAGAAAAACTCCTCTATAAGAGCAGGATCTTCTACAGATGTAGGAACGAAAGAGCTGTGGGAAGAAATAAACTTACCCTAAGGACTTATCTCAACAGCAATACTTTGAGCGCTTGGCTCAACAGCAACTTGAACGCTTGGCTCAACAGTCTCAGGCTCTTCAGGAACAGGAGCAGCCCGACGCTTGCTTGTCCTGGAGCGCTTGAATATTTTCTTCACGTTGACTCCTTCAACGAGCTTAAGCGCTTGAGTAGGAGGAACAGCAGCTGGTTCATCAAATTCAATTTGTTTGATGATTCTTTCCAGCTTCCTCCGCTGTAGAGGTAACTTGTCCTGTGCATCCTCATCAGTTTCCTCGTCATCTTTCTGAGGAGCAGGAACAACTTGTACTTTAGGCTTTCTTGGAGCCCTCTTCTTGGTAACAGCCGGACGCTTCACGGCTTCTTCTGGCACTGGACGCTCCGATTCCTCATCGGACGCTTGACGTACTTCCAGACGCTTAGAGAGTGGTTTAGCAGCACCACCAATCTTGGGAGGATTAAAGAGATTGTTTATAATCCTTCTGCCCAGCAACATTGACTTATTCAACGAAAGACCAGAAGAGTAGATGCACTGTGATTTGTACAGCAGGTCACTTAGAACGAGTCCATAAGGTTTATTCGAGGCGCTTAAACATTCCCAAAATTACTCACTCCAGTTGATCTTGATGTTGAGGAGTATAGCAGTCATCATCTGAAATTGTACTGGGTTCACCTTATCAAAGGTTCCCACTCGGCATTCTATGATCTTGCTGCAGAAATCAGCCAACAGTCGGTATTTGGATACCAAGTCTTTCTTTTCAAAGTACTGAGTGTAAGGTACATCGTCGTACGCACTCATGGTTGTCCATGCTTCCTTGATTTGTTTTAATGTAACGCAATCCAATGCCTTACCCTCATTTGGAAGATTGAAGTTCTTGGCAATGGAGGCAGCAGACAAAATAAATTCCTTGGGAGGCTCCTTCTTGGATAGAGGAATTAGACAAGAGATAGACTTCTTGTCCTCTGAAAGTTTAGCAGTTTTCCAGAAGGTGTGGACTTCAGTCGGAAATAGATAGGAATATTGGGTCAAGAACGGTTTAAGCCCAGCTTTGACGACCATATCCATCATGTCTGTTAGATTGATCTGAGGTTGTTCATAGAGAAATTTCCAGTCGACAACAAGGCCTTCAATCACATTGATGGTAAGTTTAGCAGAAGTAGACGAAGATTTCTTTGGTGCCATTTTTAGTGAAAGAGATGAAATGAGATTTTCTTTTACTTTGAGAGAGAGAAAATAAATTTTGCAGATATGTTTGAGTAAAAGTGAATTGTCTTTCTGCAGAAATTGTATTTTAAATGACACAGTAAAGAATTTTTGAAACTTGTGTTCTCTAGTCTCTGTAGGATTTAGACACGTGTAACGACTTTTGAATCTCAGCCATAAATTCATTAACTGCGGACGCGAGTTTTGTGTAATAGAGAGAAGTTACATTTGGTAATTCTCATATATAAAGATTTGACATCCGAGTTAAAAATTTTAAAACGTTTGGCATTTTCAGAGTGTAACGCACGCGCCTGTTTGTACATTGACACGTACACAAACACGTACTATCTCTGAACCGTCATTTTGAAAAAGAAACTTTTGATTACCCACCGGTTTGATGTGATAGAAGCATGCGAGTAGAGTACAAAATAGACTTTTGAGTCTACCCACTACTTCGAAAGAAGTTTGTAAACTTTATGCATGGCTTGTAAAGAAAGTATTTTTATTTTAAGAGTTGATGGGAATTGATTCAACGCTTAACTGATATCACTTGTTGGTATATGACTTTTATATATGAAAATTAGACGCTTAGGATTGAAAGACTTTTATGTTTGAGCGTCCAATATTTTATGCATATGTAATACTGAGCGTTGATGATCATGCATCTGAAAATTTTGATCATTGACGCTTGTAGATATGGTTAAGTACAACTTTAAGGTTCCCCCTAAATTTGATAACTTGTACCAGTTAGGAAAATCTTTGAGACACAAATTAAGTGGATTCCCCCTAAATTATATGTCTAATAAAATATGATGCAAAATGATTAAGCATTTAAATCAATCATACCTAATTCACTTCTCAAAGTGAAAAAACGCTGTTCGTTGAGTGCTTTGATGAAGATATCTGCCAATTGTTTGTCAGTTCCAATGAAGTACATGGAGATATCTTTCTTTTGAACGTGGTCACAAAGAAAATGGTATCTAATGTCAATGTGTTTGGTTCTGGAATGAAGAACAGAGTTTTGAGTCATGGCTAGAGCGCTTTGGTTATCACAATGAATGGGGGTTGGACCTAGGATTATTCCATAATCTCTAAGTTGTTGTCTTATCCATAATACTTGTGCACAACAACTTCCTGCAGCTACATACTCAGCTTCGGCTATGGAGGTAGCTATGGATTGTTGTTTCTTGCTATGCCATGAAACTAACCTATCACCTAGAAATTGACAAGTACCACTAGTGCTTTTACGATCTATTTTGCAACCTGCAAAATCTGCATCTGAGTAACCAATTAGTTCAAAAGGAGAATCCCTAGGATACCATAAGCCCACGTTCTGTGTGCCTCTCAGGTATTTAAGGATCTTCTTGGCAGCAATTAAGTGTGACTCTTTAGGATCGACTTGAAATCGTGCGCACATGCATACTGAAAACATAATATCAGGTCTACTGGCAGTAAGATAAAGAAGTGAACCGATGATACCTCTATAATTAGTAATATCAACTTTCTTTCCACTTTCATCTTTATCTAACTTAAGCGTTTGACTCATTGGAATTTTTGAATATGATGCATTTTCCACACCAAATTTCTTAATCATATCTCGTGTATATTTAGCTTGGTTAATAAACATTCCATTAGGGAGTTGTTTAACTTGTAATCCTAAGAAGAAAGTTAATTCACCCATCATGCTCATTTCAAATTGTTCTTGCATCATTTTCGAAAATTTCTCACACAGACGCTTGTTAGTAGAGCCAAATATAATATCATCAACGTAAATTTGGACTAAGAGAATATCTCCGTTATTGGTAATTTTAGATAACGTTGTATCTACGCTGCCTTTTGAAAAGCCTTTACCAATAAGAAAGATAGAGAGAGTGTCATACCATGCTCGGGGTGCTTGCTTAAGCCCATAAAGTGCTTTTTCTAGCTTGTAAACCATACTCTCACCATGATTGTTGATGAATCCTGGTGGTTGCTCCACATACACTTCTTCTTGGAGTTTACCATTCAGGAAGGCACTCTTCACGTCCATTTGATACACCATGAACTTGTTGAAAGCTGCATACGCTAGAAACATGCGGATTGCTTCAAGACGAGCGATAGGAGCGTATGTCTCATCAAAGTCAATACCCTCCTCTTGGCAATATCCTTGAGCTACGAGTCTGGCCTTGTTTCTTGTCACAATGCCGTTTTCATCCATCTTGTTTCTATATACCCATGTAGTTCCAATAACTCCTTGGTGTGTTGGTCTTGGTACTAGCATCCAAACCTTATTTCGTTCAAACTGATCTAGCTCTTCTTGCATAGCTTCAATCCAACTTGGGTCGCTTAGCGCTTCATCCACTTTCTTAGGTTCCATTTGAGATAGAAAGCTTGCGAACATAGCCTCATTGAACGTAGTGGCTCTAGTCCTAATAGGTGCTTCAGTATCTCCAATAATCTGCTCAGGTGGATGATCACGCAGCCAAAGTTTGTCTGGTTGGAAGGGGTTAAGAGGTTGAACAGGCACTTGAGGATCATACGCTTGACTACTTTCTTGCGTAGGCGCTCCAAGTTCACAATTCCTTGTGTGCTCTTGATGATCACTCTCTTCATGATCATCAACATTTCTTACATGATTATCTAGAGTAATCTCACGAGTAATCTTAGGAGGTGGCACTGAGATCTCATCATCGTCGTCAGTATCTTCATCAATAGTAATCTTAGACGCTTGATGACATAGATCTTCACTCCTACATCATTTATATTAACCTTACTCGGTTCGTGGTTAGCATCATCAAAAACAACATGAATAAATTCCTCAACCTTTGATTTGATCTTATTGAGAATGCGAAAATTCTTTCCATTCTTGGCGTAGCCTAGAAAGATTTCCTCATCCGCTTTAGGATCAAAAGTCTTTAGGCTTTGGGATCCATTATTATGGATAAAACATTTAGAACCAAAGACGTGAAAATATGAAACATTTGGCTTACGTCCCTTCCACAATTCATATGGAGTTTTCCCATGCTGTTTGTTGATCATGCAACGATTTTGAGTGTAACAGGTAGTGTTGATCGCTTCGGCCCAAAATCTAGGAGCGAGCTTGGATTCTGCTAACATAGTCCTAGCGGCTTCCTTAAGCGTTCGGTTCTGGCGCTCAGCAACACCATTTTGTTGGGGAGTTCTGGGAGCTGAATACCCATGATGTATTCCATTTTCTGCACAAAACTTCTCAACAATCTTGTTAGTAAACTCAGTACCGTGATCGCTTCTTATTCTTGCAACCTTAAGATTTTTCAATATTTGAAGTTGCCGAATAAGCGTTGTTAACTTGTCACATGTTTCATCTTTGGATGAAAGAAATTCCACCCAAGTAAATCGAGAGAAATCATCTACTATCACCAAAGTATACTTCTTACCGCTTACACTGTTCGTTTGAACAGGTCCAAACAAATCCATATGAAGTAGTTCAAGTATTCTAGAGGTAGATAGATGAGGTTTTCTCTGGAACGATGATTTAACTTGTTTACCCATTTGACAAGCGTCACAAAGACGATCCTTATGAAATGGTCCATTTGGTAATCCCTCTACAAGATTTTGACTTATTAGCTGAGAGATTGTCTTAAAGTTGAGGTGATTCATTTTTCTATGCCATAACCAACCCATTTTAGATTCATTTTTAGCAACAAAACATGTAGGGTTGTTATCAAGTGTTGAACCCCAATCTACTAAATATACGTTGTTAGTTCTTTTTCCTTTCAGTTTAGTAGACTTAGTCTTAGCGTCATTTATATAGCAGCAGTCACTTGAGAATATGACTTCAAAGCCTTTATCACAAAATTGACTTATGCTTAATAAATTGTGCTTCAGACCCTCAATATAATAAACATCACTTATCATGATCTTCCCCCTATGCACAGTACCTATACCTTTAGTTTTACCTTTGGAGTTGTCACCAAATACGACTTGAGGACCATTAGCAGCTTGATAGTTAATCAGAAGATCTTTGGAACTAGTCATGTGCCTTGACGATCAACTATCAAAGTACCATACAGATGTATCGGTTCTAGCTTTAGGCACCTACAATCAAAAGGGAAGTTCTATTTCTGTTTAGGTACCCATTGTTGCTTGGGTCCTTTAACATTAGTAACATTGTTAGTTTGAATTAGAACTTTACGAACCCATATTTGCCTAGTCTTCATTGTAGGAATAATGGCCTTTTTGGGTTTCACAACGTGTTGTGTGTGCTTTTTGGGTGTGTAATAGTAATATCCTTGATTTTAATGGTAGTCATAATCATAGTCATAATCATAATCATCATAGTATCGATAATATGATCTTGACTGTCTCGGATATTGACGCTGGTATTTCCTTGGCGCTGGCTTGGGTTGCACTTTTGGTGTTGGACGCTTAGCGCTTGATTCAAAGTGGTTAGTCTTATCTTTAGCCTTTTGAGCGTTTGGATAAACCCGTCTTTGTGAATCATTTGCCTTACCCTTACCCTTGCCTGAGTTAGCTTTGACTTTCTCATTTGGCCTCTTACCATTGTCACTTAGTTCATTTTGAGTTTGACCTTGTGAACCTTTTTCAACAAAGATAACACCCTTTCCTTTGTTGTTTGCCGTAACATTAGATTGATTGGATTGTTTACGCATTCTAAACCGGTCTTCTCACCAAATAATCTAGTTATTTCAGTCACATTATCCAACTTTCTAGAAGCTTTTGATAATGATGAGATGAGCTGCTCTGATTTAGCAAGTCTAGCTATCAAATCAGCTTCTCTCTTGACTATTATATCAAGATCGCTTTTTAATTGAATAATTTCACTCTCAAGCGATTGGTTCTTCTCAATGCACTATTGCTGAACTCGCAACTCTGCTTTGAGCGTCACTTTATCTCTTGTGAGTGATGAGATAATAGCGAGATCATTTTGATATATTTTGGCAGCTTCTTGACATTCATTGTAGTATTCTTTGACTTTGTCAAGTAATTCATCATAAGAAAGAGGAATAGATAATTCATTGATTACCTCAGGAGACGCTTCATCATCTCTGGCCATGAGACATATGAGCGCTGAGTAATCTAATGGCTCATCATCATCGCTACTTTCTTCTGATGATTCTAAATCTTCAGGTGTGGATGCTGGTTCTGATTCCGCTAGCAAACCTTGTTGACGAAGGTTGTTCCTGAATTGGATTCTATCCAAGTAATCCTGCCTTGAGGGCTTGGATACGTTTGGATAAGGGCAATTTACCTGGTAGTGCCCTGGTTTCCTGCAGTTATAACAAAGATTAGTTTTCATCTTCTGTTCATTTGTTAACCTTGCAGTGTGTGGTTTTGAGACTACTGGAGCTGAGGGATTTTGAGTAGGCGCTTGGTATTGAACAGGTGCTTAGGGTAAAGGAACAGAATACTGAGGCGCTTGAAACTGTTGTTGCACAGGAGGAGGCGCTTGATATGAACTTTGTCCTTGATTATTGAAACCTTTTCCTTTCTTTTCATATCTCAAGAACTTCCTGAATCTATTCAGCAAAGCCAACTCCTCTTCCTCATTGATATCTGAATTCTTTCCTTTATTACCCGATTTACCTTTGATTGATGCAATAAGCGCTCCAGATTCAATCACTGGACTACTCACAATATCACTAGCAGAATTCAACTCGAACTCAAATGCTTTTAGCTCTGAAAAGGCGTCTTCTGGAGTTAGGAGATCCAGCATATTTGATTCTCTCATAGCGGTTATCTTCATCAAGAATTTACTTGGTAAGCTTCTAAAGATTTTTACCACCATTTCTTGGTTCTATAAATCCATTCCCAACGATGTAAGTTCTGTAACTAGAGCTGTAAATCTTATATCTAATTGCTCTAAAGTTTCATTGGGTAGCATCTTAAATCCGTTAAACTTTTCCTTGGCAATGGAAAGTTTGTTTTCTTTGATTTGAGCTGAACCACCACAAATTGTAGCCAACTTATCCCATATTTCTTTAGTGGTTTTGCAAGACTTGATCTTGTTAAATAAGTTGTCATTATCACTAATAGCCGTATATAGAGCGTTACGACCAACATTGTCCAAATTAGCTCTTCGATGCTCATCTGGAGACCATTCTTGTTTTGGTTTCTCAACGTAACCATCGGGAGTTTCTTCCGTGGCTCCAGGCGCTCTTGTGATAACTTTGTATATTTTGATTGGCCCATCTGAAATAATATCACACGTGTCATCATCACATGAACAGAGATTTGTAAATGCTTTGACTTTCCATGTGTCAAAATTTGATTCAGTCAGTTTGGGAACTTTAGCAAATGCCATATCGAAAATTTTAAAAGCAACTAGATTTTGAAAGAAAAGGATCTAAACAAGCAGTTATGCTTGGAAATTTTAAAATTTCAATTTTAACCGCTCTGATACCACTTGTTCGTCCCAAGTGGCATACGAAAGGGTCTAGAAGGGGGGGGGGGAGGGTTGAATAGACCCTAAAGTCTTTTTCGACTTCAAAAGATTTCGTACTGAAATTGTTTTTGGACGCTTGAAGAGTCTAACGCTTGACTTAAGCGTTCACTTAAAATATAGGCACTTTGGTGAAGCGTCTAATGAAGACTGTTTTTATAAAGTTAACTTAGATTTCAAGAATTGAATACTTTAACCGAGTAGGTTTGAGCGTTCACTTCTTTGATCAGTGTTAGCACAACGGAATGATTTTTGTAGTCTTCTTTTAAAAGCTTTAGCGTCACAAGAAGTTTCTTAGTGCTTAGCGTTCGATTGTGTTTTACTTAATCAGTTTATGCAATGATATGATAGATAAAAGAATTGACTGAAAAGTAAATGACACAATATTTTTAAGGTTCGTTGGGTGGTGTAATCCGAACTACGTCCTTCTTCTCCTCGAACACTTGGAGGCAATCCACTAAAATGATTCTCAAAGAATCACACAGAATCTTCTACAAATTAGGGAGAGATGGATGTCGATGACTTGAGCTCCTTGATCACACAGATTTCTGCTCCAAATCACTTCAATCCCCATACTTCTTTCACCCAGAAATATGGCAAGTATCCAACTTCGACTTCACACAGATCGCGGGGCTTGGATAGGGGTTTTTCTAAAAGGGTTTGTTTAATTTTGATGAAGTTCAAACAACTGGGAATATCTCAGTAGTAGTGTAGTTTCTTCGAAAAGAATGTTTGAGATATTAGGTTGACTGTCTCAGGATTTGATGAAAAGCAAAGAGAATAATTTCTTGAAAGTTTGGCTTTTCTGAGATTGTAAGGAATGAGACTTTAATGCAACAACAATTCGACTTGATAATTGTTCTCTCTGTATTTGGCTTGTTGTTGAAGTTCAATTTATAGGCATCCTTGGAAAAAGTGTCCGTTTGACACATGCAAGGGCGCGTGTCTCTCATAGGGTGTCCTTTTTCCTGCAAATCTGCTGCACAAAAGTTGGTGCTGCAGTCTTTGAATAGTTGACAGTCCAATAGGGTGGCTTCTCCGTACGTCTGAAAGTGCTTATCACATTTAATGCTCTTATCAGCATTTAATGCATTTGAAATAAATGCCCGTTGGTATTTAATGCTTTGAGAATATTTACATTAAACTCTTTCAGATCTGACGCTTTAGGAGAATGTTTGTCATTTGATAGACGCTTCATTCATGAGCTGAATGTTCCATTTAATCTGGAGGACTATTTAATGTTTAGACGTTTGGAAAAGTCTTCAGACTTCATTTAAAAGTGTATACGCTTGAGACTTCAGTTTTCGTTACTTGACACCTCACTGTCAGGCGCTTAGAGTAAACTTCTTCAAACTTCATTCACTATTGATTTCTTGGACGCTTGAAGTCTTCAAATTTCGCCGTCTTGATAAGCTCACTCAGAAAGTATCAAACGCTTAACCTAACCGACTTCTTGATCTAAGAATGTCAAGAGTAAAAGACAAAATAGAGCCTATACATTTCTAATGTTCAAACGCTGATACAAGTATCTATAAAATTTAAGCGTACATAACTTTGGGGTCTAACAAAATTCCTAATTGTCATCATCAAAATCTTAACATGAAATTTCCTATCACTCTTTATGGCATTCGAGGGCATATACTCTAACAATAAGGACACATGCTAATGAGGAGAAAGTCACGGTTCATGAGAAGTGGGTCAAAGACGACGTCCGGGTTCGTGGGTACATGCTGGGCTCAATGACAAATGAGTTGCAGAGGTACCGTGATAAAATGGTCTTGGATTGTGGAGGTGAATATATGGGTGACGAGTTTGATCAGTTCCTAGAGGAACATAGGATAATATTGCAACTCACACCACCAGCAACCCCACGACTGAATGGGGGTAGCAGAGCATAGAAATCAAACGCTTTTGGATATGGTTCGATCTATGCTCAGCTACACTGATTTACCAATCTTCATGTGGGGACATGCACTCTATATGGCTGTTCATATCTTGAATAGATGTCCTTCCAAGTCCGTCCCTAAGAATCCATATGAGATATGGAGAAATAGGAAACCAAACCATAAGTACATTAGGGTTTGGGGATGCCCTACCTACATCAAAAAGACAAAGGCAGAAAAATTGGAAGCGAGGTCCCTTAAAGGACGTTTCATCGATTTTCCAGAGGATTCTATGGGATACCTTTTCTACATGCAAGATGATCAAAGGATCATTGTTGCACTACAAGTGCACTTTTTAGAAGATGAATTCATTTAAGAAGGTGGTGCAGGTAGAAAGATTGTTCTTAATGAACAAAATGAAACACCCAGGGAGACGACTATTCAAGAAACACACACTGAACCTGATGAAACACAGGCAACATTGTGAAGATCTGGTAGAGTACCACTTCAACCAGACAGGTACTATGGGTACCTACTACAAGAGGAATCGGGTGTCCACACTATTGCTGTGGGAGTCCATGGGGATGACCCTTCTACTTATGATCAAGCTTTAATGGACATCGACTCTACAAAGTGGCGAGAAACTATGCAGGCGGAGATAGACTCCATGCATTCCAACTAGGTCTGGACTCTTGTAGATCGTCCAGATGGCATTGCACCTATAGGGTGTAAGTGGATTTATAAGAGGAAGATAGGCCCGGATGGAAAAGTTGACACATACACAGCAAAACTTGTAGCAAACGGTTATAGTCAAAAGGAAAGAATTGACAACCAAGAGACCTTTTCACCTGTGGTAATGATCAAGTCTATTCGAATTCTACTCGCAATTGCTACACACATGGACTATGAGATATGACAGATAGATGTAAAGACGACTTTCCTAAGTGGATTCCTAGAAGAGGACATCTATATGGAGCAGCCTAAAGGCTTTGCATCTGGGTCTGATATTCATAAGGTGTGTAAGCTTAAGAGATCGATTTATTCACTTAAGCAAGCCTCTAAGAGTTGGAATCTACGTTTTGACAAAGCAGTAAAAGGATTTGACTTTGTTAAAAATGAAGATGAACCATGTGTTTACAAGAAGGTTAGTGGGAGTAAAATCACTTTCCTTGTCTTATATGTAGATGACATTCTACTCATAGGAAATGATATAGGAATGCTCACATCAGTTAAGAGATGGCTTTAAAATACATTCTCTATGAAATATTTGGGATAAACAACTTATATTCAAGGGATTCGTATCTACAGAGATAGAACAAATAGAATGATAGGACTTTCCCAAGCCCTTTACTTAGAGAAAGTCCTAAAGAGATTTAGGATGGAAGACTCTAAGAAAGGTTTCTTGACCATGAGACACGGGGTGCACCTTTCAAAGTCTATGTCTCCTCAAAGTGAGAACGATAGGAAAGAAATTAGTATTGTGCCTTACGCGTCTGCAGTGGGTAGTCTGATGTACACAGACATAGCCTACACAGTAAGCGTGGTAAGTCATTTTTAGGCTAATCCTGAAAGAGAACATTGGACTGCTGTCAGAAATATCCTCAAGTTTCTGAAGATAACTAAGGATATGGTCCTATCCTATGGACATGGAGATTTGGAGGTGGATGGATATACTGAATTTGATTTTCAATCTGATGTAGATGATCGTAACTCCACTTCAGGTTTTATATTCACGCTCAATGGTGGAGCGGTGACTTGGAAAAGTTCCAAGTAAAGAACTACCGCTAATTCCACCACTAAGGCAGAATACATAGCAGCTTCAGATGCTATTAAAGAGGGTGTTTGGATTAGGAAGTTTCTTGGAGAACTTCAAGAGATCCCTAGTGTGGAGCTGTCATTGTCACTTTATTGTGATAATAACGAAGCTATTGCACAAGCAAAGGAACCAAGGTCTCACAACAAATCCAAGCACATAGAGAGAAGATATCACATAATAAAGAAAATCGTGGGAAGAGGCGGGATAGATGTTCAGAGACTAAATTCAGTAGAGAACGTCACTGACCCATTGACCAAGCCTTTGACACAGGCAGTGCTGGATCGACACTTGAAAAGATGGGTATTAGATAACATAGTGATTGACATGGAGTACAAGTGGGAGATTAGGTTAATGTCCTCAAATGCCACTAGAGGATTAGTAAATGATAGGATATTGTTAATTTGTAATTGTTTTGAATTTGGTCAATAAAAGGCTATTAGTTGTTTACTATTATATTGGCATTTATATATTGCAATCATCTATAAGTCCATGAACACAAGAGTTAACTCTCTAAGGCACTAGATGTTAGGAATTTCATGTTAGATGTTTTGATGATGACAAGATAGGATTTATGTTAGACCCCAAAATATTATGTAAACTTATGTTTCATAGATCAACTGTATAAGCGTTTGAAAGTATGTCATGTTGTTAGGCTTGTAATTTTTATCTTTATAGATTTTAGACTCAGTATTAGATACCGAATTGCAAATAGAATTCTAGGTGAGTCTATTAGAGAAGAAGTTGAAGACCAGCTTCTGAAGTCAGAAGAAGATGAAGATTTATCCTTAACGTCTGTCAAACACTAAAGGACCATTTAGGATTTATGGATCAAGCGTTCAAAGCACTCTAGCGATCAGAATCAGATTCACCTGAAATAAATTTTCAAGTCATGAAGAACTTAAATGCAATCATTCAACGGACATTAATTTCAAACGGGAAACAAATTAAAATGCATTAAATGCCTGATAAGAGCATTAAATGTGATAAGCCAGTACGACTTGTGGACAAGCCACCTTTTGACTAGACTGTCAGAACTTCAGAGTTTATAGCTGCTCCCGTCCAATCGGAACCAGTAGGATTTCAGGAATGTCAGAGAAAAGGTATAATCACGCGCCGTGTGAAAGGCACACTCTCACATGTGTCCAACGGACAGATGCCAAGAATTGCCTATAAATACCTCATTTCCATCAAACCCTAAAAATGATAGATCCAGAGATATAGAGACATACGTAAATACACAAGAAAACTCTGGCAAAATTCTCTTGAAGAAAAAGCTTAGAAACTCCATAGCCAAAATCTTTCAAGCTTTTTACATACATTCCATACAGTCACAAATATCTCAAACATCTTCCAAAGAAGAAACCTAAACTCTTACTAAGATGTTCCAAGTTTTTTGATCTTTCCAAAAACAAACAAACCCTTGTGATAAAACTCTCAACCTTTCATCTGAGTGAGAAAGTTGTTGAAACCCCTTACAGGCAGCATTTCTGAGTGAGAGAAGCTTGTAGAAGAAGATCTTCATTGGTGGAGAAGTTTGTGCGATCAAGGAGCCCGGGATCATTTTCACCCATTTACTATCTTGTAGAAGATTCTGTGTGATTCTTTGATAATCATCTTAGTAAATTCCCTCCAAGTGAAAAAGGAGAAGAAAGACGTAGTTGGGATTACATCACCCAGTGAACCTTATACATCTTGTGTCATTTACTTTCATTATTGTCTTACTTTACATTTTCCTAATTACTTTGAAAAAGACAAGCGCGACAATTTAACAAAAACGAACGCTAAAGCTTTAAAATCATTTCCGCTGTGCTAACCCTGATTAAGTGATCTAAGCGTTACCCTACTTTGGTAATTTGCTAAAATCACTAAGTCTAAGTTATCTTTACTGAAGCGTCTGACCCAAGCGCTCAGTTGCCTAAGCGTTCTAATCTTTAAAATGATACAAATTTTTTGAAGTCAAAAAAGACTTCAGGGTCTATTCAACCCCCCCCCCCTTCTAGACCCTTTCGTATGCCACTTGGGACCACCAAGTGGTATCAGAGCGGTTGAAGTAGAAACTTAAGCGTTTTCGAGCATAATTGCTTGTTTAGATCCATCTTTCTAAAACTTAGTCGCTTTAAAACTCTCCCTCTCTCAAAACATCTCATTATGGCCTTTAACAAAATGCCTAAGTTGGTGGAGTCAAACTATGATTCTTGGAAACTTAGAGCATTTGCATATTTATGTTCTTGCGATAATGAAATGTGTGATGTAATTTCAGATGGCCCTATTAAGATCATGAAAGTAAATACTCGAGCACCTGGAGCTGATGAAGCCACTCCAGATGGATATGTCGAGAAACCCAAGTTAGAATGGACGCCAGATGATAGGAAAAGAGCAAATCTAGATAATGTTGGACGAAGTGCACTTTACTCAGCGTTAGGAGACAATGATGCATTGTTCAACAAGATCAAGCAATGTAAAACTTCCAAAGAAATATGGGATAAGATGGCTATAGTGTGTGAAGGTTCAGCACAAATGAAGGAGAACAAGCTTTCCATAGCCATGCAAAGATTTGAGCATTTCAAGATACAGCCCAATGAGACGCTAGAACAATTGGACGCAAGGTTTACTATGCTCATTATAGAGTTAGCGTCATTGGATAAAGAGTTGACCAACAAGGAAATGGTTAATAAGATTTTTAGAAGTCTTCCAAGCAAGTATTTAATTAAGACTGTTGCTATGAGAGAATCTCAAACATTGGAGACCCTTACTCCAGAACATGTATTCTTAGAATTAAAGGCATTTGATCTTGAATTGGGTGAAGTCAGCGAAACATCGACTTCAGCGACTGAATCAGGAGCATTAATCGCTACCACCAAAAGCAAGGGTAAAGCGATTAGTGAGGAGAAATCAACAGAATCCAATGAGGAAAAAGAGATGGCTTTATTGGTCAAGAAATTCAAGAAATTTCTAAGATATGAAAAGAGAAATCCTATTGGACAAACTTCATTTCAAACCCCTCCCCCTACACCAGCGCCTCAGTATCAAGCGCCAATTTACTCAGCACCTCAACCAGTAGCGCCAGTTCCCTATCAAGCGCCTACAACTCCTACTCAGAATCTTTCAGCGCCAGTCACTTCCAAGCGATTAACCACTGAACAAAAAATGAAAAATAATTTGTGTTATAATTGTAGGAAACCAGGGCACTACCAGGTAAATTGCCCATATCCAAGTGTGTCTAAGCCCACAAGGCAAGACTATGTGGATAGAAACCAATTCAGGAGCAACCTTCGTCAACAAGGTTTGCTAGCGGAATCTGAACCATTCTCCGCACCTGAAGAGGACTTGGAATCATCAGATGAAAGTAGTGATGATGAGCCAACAAGTGACCCAGCGTTGATTTGTCTCATGGTAAGAGATGATGAAGTGTCTGACGGCTCACTACTAAAGGTAACCACTGAATTATCTCATCCTCTTTCGTATGATGAATTACTTGACAAAGTCAATGAATATTATAAAGATTGTCAAGATGCCGCCAAAATATATCAAAATCACTTCGCTATTATTTCATCACTCACAAGTGATAAAGTAACGCTCAAAGCAGAGTTGCAAGTTCAGCAACAATGCATTGAGAAGAACCAATCGCTTGAGAGTGAGATTACTCAATTGAAAAGCGTTTTTGATATAATAGTCAAGAGAGAAGCTGATCTGATCGCTAGACTTTCCAAATAAGAGCAGCTCGTCTCATCATTACCAAAGCGTCAAGAAACCTAGATAATGTGAGTAAGGTAACCAGACTTTTTGGTGAAAAGACCAGTTTAGGGTGTGATAAATTTGGTCAAAAATCAAAAGCGTCTAAGGTTACGGTGAACAACAAAAGAAAAGGTGTTATCTTTGTTGAGAAAGGTTCACAAAGTCAAACACTAAATGAACCAAGCGACAATGGTAAGAGGCCAAATGAGGAGGTCAATACCAACTCAGGCAATAAGGAGAAGACAAAAGCAAATGATTCACAAAGACGGGTTCATCCAAATGCTCAAAAGGCTAAGGATAAACCTGACCACTGTGAATCAAGCGCTAAGCGTCCAACACCAAAAGTGCACCCTAAGGCAATGCCCAGGAAATACTAGCGTCAATATCCAAGGCAATCAAGATCATATTATCGATACTATGATAATTATGATTATGACTATGATTACTATTATAATCAAGGATATTACTATACACCCAAAAAGCACACACAACACAATGTGAAACCCAAGAAGGTCAGTATTCCTACAATGAAGACTAGGCAAATATGGGTTTCTAAAGTTTTAATTCAAAACAAAGTCACTAACAATGAAGGACCTAAGACACCATGGGTACCTAAGAAGAATTAGAACTATCCTTTAAATGCAGGTACCTAGAGCCAACACCGATACTTCAGTTTGGTACTTCAATAGTGGGTCATCAAGGCACATGACTGGATCAAAGGATCTCTTGGTCAACTATCGTGCAACCAATGGTCCTCAAGTTATATTCAGTGATAACTCCAAAGGTATAGGTATCTTGCATAGGGGGAACATCATGATTAGTGATGTATATTATGTTGAGGGTCTTAAGCATAATTTGTTAAGCATTAGTCAATTTTGTAATAAAGGCTTTGAAGTAAAATTTTCAAGTGACTACTGCTATGTTAACGACGCTAAGACTAAGTCTACTAAATTAAGAGGAAAAAGAACAAACAATGTCTATTTAGTAGATTGGGATTCTACAATTGATAACAATCCCACATGCTTTGTTGCTAAAAGTCAAAATGAATTGGGTTGGTTATGGCATAGAAAAATGAATCACCTCAACTTTAAGGAAATCTCTCAGTTAATATCGGTAAATCTAGTAGAGGGATTATCTAAAGGTTCCTTTCAGAAAAATCACTTATGTGATGCATGTCAAATGGGTAAACAAGTTAAATCATCTTTTAAGAAGAAACCATGTCTATCTACTTCTAGAGTTCTTGAACTATTGCATCTAGATTTGTTTGGACCTATTCAAATCATAAGTGTTAGTGGTAAAAAATACTCGCTAGTAATAGTTGATGATTTCTCTCACTATACATGGGTAGAATTTCTAGCGACCAAAGATGAAACTAGTGTCAAGCTTACATCGCTAATTCGTCAATTGCAAACTTACAAAGATCCAAAGGTGACAAGAATTAGAAGCGATAGAGGAACTGAATTTACTAACCAATTTGTTGAGAAGTTTTGTATAGATCTTGGAATACTTCATGAGTATTCTGCTCCAAGAACACCTCAACAGAATGGAGTAGTCGAGCGAAGGAACAGAATTCTTAAAGAAGCTGCTAGGATGATGCTTGCAGAGTCTAAGCTACCTCAAAGGTTTTAGGCCGAAGCTATTAATACCGCTTGCTACACTCAGAACCGGTGTATGATCAACAAGCAACATGAGAAGACTCCATATGAGTTATGGAAGGGTCGTAAGCCTAACGTTTCATATTTTCATGTATTTGGTTCAAAATGTTTCATTCATAACAATGGATCCCAAAGCCTAAAGACATTTGATCTTAAAGCAGATGAGGAAATCTTTCTAGGCTATGCCAAAAATGGAAAGAGTTTTCGCATCCTAAATAAGACCAAATCGAAGGTTGAAGAATCCATTGATGTTGTGTTTGATGATACTAACCAAGAACCGAGTAAGGTTAATCCTGATGATGTAGGAATTGAAGATCTTGCCCAACAAGCGTTACAAATCAATCTTGGTGATGATGAGCATGATGAGATCTTTGTGCCTATTCCTAAAGTTACTCGTGAGGTTACAAATGATGATAGTATCAGAATCGCTGATGATTATGAAAAGAATGATCGTCAAAAGCCAATTGGAACTGTGAATAATGCAGTGACTGCGCCAGAGACAAATGAGGGTCAAGTGATTGATAATCAAGAGTCTCTCAACCCGCTGTTGGGAATCCTGTTGGGCATGCGCAGCATAAACAAAAAATAGATCCGAATTCCCAAACCAAGATCAATTCGTGGCTTTCGTCGATTTTAATCATGAAAAAGATGAATACGAAAAACTTACCTTTTTGCGTATTCAATCTTCTATCCTCGCGAACCTTCAATCTTCTCCAACGGTTCAATTGTACTGTCT
Source organism: Buddleja alternifolia (assembly GCA_019426215.1). NCBI lineage: Eukaryota > Viridiplantae > Streptophyta > Magnoliopsida > Lamiales > Scrophulariaceae > Buddleja > Buddleja alternifolia. The sequence continues at coordinate 27,993,005 of CM033391.1, forward strand.
CTAGATCATCACGCAGAAACGGATTTTGGGAAATTTCCATCTTTAATCTCCATGGGCGGCTAGGCGAGATTGAGTGGAAGAGAAGAAAATGTTTTTCTCTGATGTATTTCTGGTGGAGGATTTCACGTTAAGTGAATTGTTGTGTTCTCTGACTTGTGTTGGAGGATTAAATAAATCCTCCAACTTAAAGCCCACTAGTACATGACCAAAAGGGCTTTTGGACAATAATTGGGCTATGTTGACCCAATCAACTTAGTCCAATTAATTTAATCAATTAACATTTAATTCAATTAAATATATATCGATTAAATCAATATTCTTGTTAATTAATTAATTAATTAACTAATATTATAGTTTAAATATTTAATTAACCTAGTCAATTAAATATTCAAACTAATTAATTTAATTCACCATTGTTTAATCCAATTAAACAACCAATTAAATTAATTTGTCCAATTAATTAATTCGTCCTTCCAAAGGACAAATTACCAAAACACCCTCCAAATACAAGACTTGATTTCCCCGTCTACTCCTTTATAGCGTGACTCTCTAAATTCGTCTCAATTGGCAATGAGAGGATACCAAAGGATGTGGGTGACACCTAGCCAGCACTGTGGCCCCACATCATAGCCCAATCGAGTACGAAATGACTATGTCATTACGAACCTCTATATTATGAATATCGTATGAGTATAAGCCCTTCACTGACGTATCCCGATCGAGTGAGAGTCATGGAATATGTCAAACTCACAGGACTCGATACTATGCTTAAGAATCATAGTAATATGAGATTACTAAATAAGAGTTAGTTCATCAGCTCTGGCCAGAGACTTTCAATCTCATTTACCTATGATTGCATAGGATATTTTTCGTTTACTTCCGAGACAGTGAATTCCCTCTTGGTAATCACCTCACATGCTACTTGCCCATTGGAACGCATTTCGAGGTTGACCCCACCTTTCAACAGGTGATTTGGTTCTAACTACTCTAGTGACAGAATCCAACGTCACAAGCACACTGTGACCGTAACTCCTCAGGTCTAAGGCTCATGCATACCTTCATAATCAGTAATCCAATCATTGATAGTTACTGAGTAAAAACCCATGTGATCAGATTACTACGAGCCGTGTTCGAATACACAAATCCCATCAATGTATCTATGACACAAATTCCCACTATCCCATAGTGTTCAACTGGCACTCCTTTGTCAGAGTATGTGTTATATAAGTCTATACGAATCTCAATGCCCAATTGAAATTTTCTGACTTGCGAACTATTTAAGTGATCAAGTACCAAACCCTTCCAGTGCCCATCTTCTTAAGGAATGCGAAGGTTTGCCTTGACACACATGGACTAGTTGTTCATTTAAAACTTTATAGATGCCATCAAGAATTATACGAACAACATATTGTTGCCTTTATATTAATTAGAGGTTGCACAATATAAACTTGTGCTTTGTATTCTAACTCCTCGTTGGCATCTAGGGCACATTCCCAACAATCTCCCACTTTCACTCAATGCCAATCGCTATGGTATTAAATACCCATCTTCTAAAGATGTTGCTCTAGCACCGCCTGTGACAATACCCAGTGAGTAGGTCAGCCGTTCAATCGGCTGAGCTTATTTTCTACAAGGCTATATCGCCCTTTCCAACGATCTCTCAAGAGATGTTGTATCTCTCACCATTTGTCTGGATTTGTGAGACCTAGGTTCCTTTCATGCGCGTGAACTTCATTTCATCACAGTAAAGTGACAATGCAAGCTCTGCGCTAGGGACCAATAGAAGTTCTACCATGAACTTCAGATCCAAACAGTTTCCTTCGACAGCCTCCAAGACTCCAAGGCATTTCATATTCATTCTCAGTAGTAGAGTATTTTACTTGGAACATTTCCAAGTTATTACTCCACAATTGAGAGTGAATATTAACCCAAAGTGGAATTTTAATCAACTTTGTCAGACTCAAGGTCCGAGTAAGTATAAAACTTCCACTATCAGTTCTTCATGGGCATAGACGAAGAATATATCCTAAGTTCTTCTCAAGTACTTCATGATATATTTTTGTCTACCCATTGCTCTTCCTCTCTAGGCAAGAGCCCTTTCTCATATCTTCTTCCTAAATTGCTTTAGGATTTATTCTAAGCAAAAGGGCTTGGGAAGGGCCCATTATCCTATTCGCCCTATTTTCATAGATGCAAATTATAAGGATAAAGATGGCTTCTCCCAAGTATTCCATGGAGAACATGCTCGATGTTTATGTCTTGACATAGTCAATGAGCTCACATCATTTCTCATAAAATAATATCTCGCTCCAACTGACCTTATTGCACACAGATGGTCTCTCTTCGTTTAGATGATATCATAATTCCAAATTATGTTATCAAAGTAAAGATTCTAACGACAAGAGGTCCGCCTAAATCCATAAATGGATTCATACAGCATGTAGACCTTATGATAATCTACCTCAAATGTGAAACCCTTGGGTTGTTCGAAATAGATGTCCTTCTAGAGGAATCTATTTATGAACGAGTCTTCACATCCACGTGCTAGATTTTCATACTATTGGTGTGTTGTTATCGAAAGTAAGATTCTAATGGATTTGATTTTAGTTGTGGCAAAGGGGCTTGCTCATAGTCAATGCCCTTCTTTTGACTACACCCTTTTGCCATCAGTCTGGCCTTGCCATTCGAATCAATCTTTCTCTTGTAGATGTACTCGCCTATGATGAGTTCAAAACTCTTGGGGCGATCTACTAGAGTCGAGGATTGATTCAAATTCATCTAAACCATCTTCACTTTCATGACCTTGACACTTCTCGTATAGTCCATATCCACCATCGATTTGTCATGGTAGAGGGATTATATCCTTGGTTCTCCTCTGCTACATCATTCATCCTATGCTTTCTTTGTAGCAGACAACCACTTCTCTCAGGTGGCTGAGAGACTCTTCCATATCAATCGTTGGTGGTTGTGTTTTAATGGGCTTAGTTTGGTTCCTTGAATAGTAGTGTCCTAAGATGTTTTGTTTTATTCTTTTAGAATAATCTTTCCACCTTCTCCAATTTCTTGAACGATCTTATCTTCAAGACAACAGACCTCTAAGGCCATAATGATCCTGTGATCATCATGTAAGTAAAAAGAGTTCTCCCACTGAATCTTTGGGATAACTAACAAAACGTCCTTTTAAGGACCAAGCCTCCAAATTCTTTACCTTTATCTTTTCTACATAGGATGGGAATTCCCATACCGTCACATGTTTAAGATCAGGCTTCCACTGGCGCCACATCTGATATGGTGCCGTAGGAATGAATTTGGAGGGATATCTATTCAAGATGAACCTATGAGTAGCGCAAGACTTATTATGAATTGGGTAAATCTATGTAGCTTAGCATAGAATGAGTCATGTCCAACGATATCTCGTTCTTGCATACTACTACCCTATTCATTTGTAGAGTCACTGGAAGTATAAACTGTGAAACTATGTTACGTTCTTTTAGGAACGGGTCAAATTAGGAAATCATACATTTGACATTACAATCCAATTGTAGTGTCTTAGTAAGATACCATATATTCAACCATAGACGTCAGTACACACAAACTTTAGAACTTGAGCGGCCCTTTAATATGTTCCTTGTGAAGGGAGATTTGATCATCTTGCCTATGAGATAAGATTCTTAAGTTTGGATAGAGATCCAATCCCAATGGGCTTGTACCCCCACGTTTCTCCTAACTAGTGAATCTCTTATGTGCCAAACAATTCTTCCAGTTTTTTCTAGCATACTACGTTCTCTAGTTTATGTGTTCACAGTATACTAATTCCAAACTTTCAAATCGTGTTAACAATTTTAGTAAGGATGTATTGTTCCCACACTTATTTCCAAAATAAACGCCACGAAAGTTATTACCAAACTTAAAGAAGTACCATTTCTTAACCAAGTCAGAAAATGATAACTTTCTTAATGCCATTTGATAAAACTAATCAATCATCCAAACGTGTTCAGAATTATAAAAGAACAAAGGTGGATTATATTTAGATACACCCGACACCGTGTCTGGTTCCAATATTGATCACCTCTTGTTTCCCCAGTTTTGTACTTCTTTCCAATTCTTCAATCATGAGCACTAGCACTAGAATGTAGAGTAAAAAAAGTTGAGAAAACTGGTCATAGAATAGTTGTTTCCAAAACACATGATTCTATGTCCAGTGCGCCTCATATTTAAGCCCTACTCATCATCCCATTCTTAGACTTGAGTAATGCTTGCGTCAAGCATACAAGTCAACAACTCTGAACTGAGGACCTTCCTCAAGTTTCTAAATCTGTTGATTTGGTTAGGCCAGTTCAGACAAAATTTTCGAGCATAATTTTAAATGGGTTGATTTTCAAGAGAGAGATATAATAAACGCAGAAAATAAACAAGATTTAATTAGGATGCTTATATTGTACACAAGTAAAACTAGGACTTTAATTTTACTTGGCTCCCACTACATTTTTCGAAATATTGCACTCCCACTGCAATTTTCGGAAATCTCGTTGGATAGATTTCGTAGTGAGTATTGAGTTCTTCAAATAATTCAATGGGTTGCAACCTAACCGATTTCTGGCCCACTGATTATTCAAAGTGGTGTCGTACACCAATTTATCCAATAAATAATTCAATACCTTTCCCCATAGTTCACCAAACCGCAACCGAACAAGTTTCTAAGCTCGTGAACTACCTGAGTTCATTCCCACTAACTCCTATAATCTAACATTTGAATTTTACCTTGCAACTGAACAGGTTTCTGGGGTGAAATATGCTTCGATTAAGGCATTCCATGCACTTAATAAAATTTTAAATTATTTCTAAATGCATAACCCCCATAACTGGGAAGCATTATACATTTATAGTAATTCTAATTTTAGAAAGCTTAGTGGAGGGAGATGATGTCCCACATCCTTTACTAACTCGGTATTATTTTAATTGGGAGAATTTTAAATATTTTAATTTAAGGTCTCACAATGCATATTAACTCCTAACATGCATATAAAGTGTAGGAAAAACCTAGCAATTCTACTATTACACATTCTCATGGACTAACTAAATCGGCCCAAGCCAATGGGCTAATCATCATATATATTTTAAGCATGCATAATAAAACATAAATCTAAATCCATGAAACGTGCATTTCATCACATACAACAAGCATTTTAAACATAAAAGCACACATGCGATAAGAGCAAAAAATAAATTCAATTTATTTTGTTAATCAAATCCAATTTGATTATTACAAAATTAAATCCCATTTAATTTTGTCACTAAAACTAAATCCTATTTAATCGAAGTGAAATTAAATCTAATTTAATTTTATGTGATCGAAAAATCTATATCATAATCAATTAAATCTAATTTTGTTCACAACAAAACTAAGTTTAATTTAATTTTTATATTATGATTAAATCCAGTTTATTCTTTATGGAATTAAATCCAATTCAATTTCCATTGGAAGATTAATACTAATTTAATCAAAGCGATATTAAATCTATTTGAAATTAATTCTTACTTAGTTTCAATGGGAGGATTTCACCAACTTTAATCTAAGTGGAATTAAGTCCTACTTAATTTCCATGAAAAAGATCAAATCGATTTCAATCACTGTGAAAACGAGTCTCACATAATTTCCATGAAAAATGACTAAATCAACTTTGATCTTAGTGAAATTAAGTCTTACTCAATTTCTATAAAAAGATTAAATTAATTTCAATCAATGTGATGTCAAGTCACACTTAATTTCAATGGGAATGATTAAATCAACTTTAATCTTAGTGAAATTAAGTCCTACTCAATTTCAATGAAAGATTAAATCAATTTCAATCAATGTGAAATTAAGTCCAACTTAATTTCTGTGGGCTCTTGAATCATTGACCAAGTCTTACTTAATCAATTACAAAATTAAATCTCATTTAACTTTGATGGGCAAATTAAATAGATTCAAAATATCAACAAAACTAAATCTCATTTAATTTCGTTTAATAATTTAAATCTTCATTTAATTTATGTAAATCAAATATAATTTAATTTATATTAATTCCAATTTAATAATAATTAAATTTAATTCAATTTACAAAAAGGCCTTGAAGAAGGTTGTGAAAGAGTTAGGTGCCCGGTGCGCCATTTGTAGGGCGTAGTAGCCGACTCTTTAAACAGTCTTATATTGTATCTTGTCAAGTAATTTAATAAATGACATTTTCTTCTTTATCTTATCATTCTATGCAATTAGATAAAGTCCCCTAGATCACCCTTAAGCTATGAGATGTGTTTGGTATCGGGGATGCCAATCATGGAATACGTCTCTAAGGTTGTGGTCTTAAAGATGTTCCAAGTCATAGTATCATTGAGATAGGGATATCAATGACTCGTAAAGACTTGCACGTACAATGCACACTCTTGGAGAGTGTATCCTATTCCATGGATACTGATACGGTGTACATCAGTGCATGTATGTGGGTTCTCGTTGGGATCGAGTAAACTGAACAACCCCGCCGAGATTCCATATTGGAGTCAATGTCGAATTTGGAATCTCCTCGGTTACGTAGGCATAAGATTGGTCCTCATGACTTGAGGCACCATTGGTCGTCTCGTGCATCGCTCACTGTACTTAGATTTGTCACACGATTCCAGGTGAGTCATAAAGTGGGGCATATTGGGTCCAGTCTGGTTATGTACGGAGGCGCGTGAGTGCCAAGAGAGAATCCATCACTGATCATTAGCATCGGCGCATATCCTATGTACTTCACAGTGTATTGACCATGGGAACCTCCGGCCGGAGTAGTATCAATAAGGAGGCGCAGTGTTTCCTCGCTCGATTGATAAATTGGTCAGTGTGACTTAGATCGATATACATAGAATCGAGTTACTGGGATTTCGACTGACATCCAAGTCCTAGATTCGATTGGGATATTTGATGGAAGGATTTTACTTATGCGAAAATCGTAATGCGGAAAGGTCACCTAATAATCGTTCATGGCTAGGTCTTCTTGGCGCGTGGCTAGTACTAACCTTGATTTGTAGGAACCATGAATTAATCGGTAATTAATTCTTGGTCGGATTAAAATACTTGGAGTAATTAAATCTAGCAATGAAAATTGCAAAGGCACAACGGGGTTGTGTTCCTACTACTAGTACATGAACGAACCTACAATGGGGTTACACACTTACTCAAGAAAGTTCAATTAGTATGTGAATATTAATCCGATTTAGGATTAAAGTGAAATTGATTAATGAGATTAATTGATTAAGTGGAAGACATTTTAATTAGTAGGCTTGGGAAAATAATTTTTCTATTAATTAATCTTGGAGATTAATCATTAACGAAAATTATTATTATCCGGGAATTTATTTAAGCAACTAATTTTACTATTAATTAATCATGAAGATTATTTAATTAACAAGTCTTGGAAGACTTGGGAGTCATTTTAATTAAGTTGGACTTAATTAAATGAAGTCACAAGAGTGAAATTCAAAGCTAGTCAAAGTTTGACTTGTAATGTTTTTTAAATGAAGAAGAAAATGAAAAATATTCTCTTACACATGTGGTGGTAGTTGAGAATGGAATGGTAGGTGAGAATGAGGTGGTAGGTGAAGAAAAACAAGTCTTCTACTCCACCTAACACCCTATGGCCGAAAATTGGTGGCTATAAAATGAGGTGTTCTTGCTCTCATTTAAAACTTGATGAAAACTTAAAAAGAAAAAAAAGCTTAGAGCTTAGTGCTTAATTCTTCATCTCTAGATTTTTCTAGCTTCTCTTGTGATTCTTGAAGACTTTCTTCTATAGAACTTCTTCTTGAAGATTAGTTGTAAAAGATTATCTTCCATAGATATTTCTTTTAGTAACTCTTCTTGTCTTCCACCTTTCACTACATAGACTCCATTTCCTTAGAGCATATATCTAGCCAATCTTTTGCTTAAGGTATGAACTTACTTGAGGTGTGTCCTTGTAGAGGCTTCTTTCTTTAGGAGCTTATTGTGGTTTGATTCGAATCCCTCCATGTTGAGGTGAGGTTCGAAAATGAGAGCCAAAGTTTTTCGGTGTGGTTTTCCTTGTGTTGTGGTTATACACCTTCACTTTAATAAAACCTCATATCTTGTAATCGGTTTAAAACCCCTTTACTCGTATTAATTTTTGTTGTGCATCACTTTGACCCCCTAGCTTGGGATGCCTTTATATATGTGTTTTACATACTTTATTTCTTCCGTTGCGCCGGCATCGCTTGTGGGGGCATACCGATCCTTACAGATTGACCCAATTAGTTAAAATTGGATTTGGGTCTTACCCAATTAATAATTCAATTGCAATTGAGTCAAGCTCAATACCTAATTGAATTAATTTGAGTTGGGACAATAATGAATTAATTCGTGCTGGGTCAAGCCCAACACTTCTTAATTAAAAATAAATTGGGCTATTTATTTAATTATTTCAAATGGGCCAAGCCCAACTCCCTTTCAATTAATAAAATACGCTTGGGCTTTTGTTTAATTAATTAGAGTGGGCTGGCCAAGCCCAACTCCATATTAATTAATTTATGCATTGGACCAAGACCAACACATACAAAACAACCCTAGCCCAAACACAACCCTTCTTCTTCCTCCAAGCGCCGTCAGGCGCCGCCATTCCCGTCGCCGGAGAATCGCCGGTCATGGCAGCGGCTCCGTTGCTGCTGCCTTAGACCATCGTTTCTCCGACCACCACCGATATCACCATCACCACCGGACCGGCAAAACAACATCAAAATCGAGGCCTATTTCAGCGTTGATTTCGTGGCTATTTTCCGGCCATCTCCGGCAGAGAAAACCACCGTCAGATTCAGCGGCGCACGGCGATGCTGCTTGCACCACCATCTACTGCGTATGGCGGCGATTTAGGCGTCGATTTTAGCAACCAAAACCGGCGAAAATGGAGCCGATTTCAGCGACGCCACCACCGCTCATAGAAGCGGACGAATCTCTTCTTTTTGGTGATTTTCAGCGGACAACATCGACGATGATAATGGCGAATGATTACAGCCATCATCATCCACGACAAATAGCAAAATTTCAAGCCCAATAATAGATTCAATTCACAATCAAAAAACAAATTTCAGAATTCAATCGAATTCTTCAGCGCCAAAACAAAAATCGATTTCAGATTTCAAAAGCAGCCCAGATTTTTCAGATTTAATTCGCAATTCTCAGATTTGAAAAACATGAATAACAACATCCAAAATCACAATAAATTTAGACTTGCAGCCCCATGTATAACCGATTCGAAGATGTACAAAATTCCGAATTTTATCGGCCAATTTCAGATTTTAGATTCATACATAACTGTTTCACAATTTTTGATCTGATCACAAATTCCACAACAATTACAGTAGATTTTTCGATCCATGAATTTCTTGATTCAAAATCAACAATTCGCATCAATCATGATATACAACGAATAAACATGAAGAACGCGAAATAAATCAACGAAGCCAACAAATTTGGTTCTTATACCACTGTTGGGAATCCTGTTGGGCATGCGCAACGGAAACAAAAAACAGATTCGAATTCCCAAACCAAGATCAATTCGTGGCATTCGTCGATTTTAATCAAGAAAAAGATGAATACGAAAAACTTACCTTTTCGCGTATTCAATCTTCTATCCTCGCGAATCTTCAATCTTCTCCAACGGTTCAATTGTACTATCTCTATATCATCACGCAGGAACGAACTCCCGGAAATCTCCATCTTTAATCTCCATAGGCGGCTATGCCAGATTGAGTGGAAGAGAAGAAATTGTTTTTCTCTAATGTATTTCTGATGGAGGATTTCACGTTATGTGAATTGTCGTGTTCTCTGACTTGTGTTGGAGGATTAAATAAATCCTCCAACTTAAAGCCCACTAGTACACACCCAAAAGGGCTTTTGGACAATAATTGGGCTATGTTGACCCAGTCAACTTAGTCCAATTAATTTAATCAATTAACATTTAATTCAATTAAATATATATCGATTAAATCAATATTCTTGTTAACTAATTAATTAATTAACTACTATTATAGTTTAAATATTTAATTAACCTAGTCAATTAAATATTCAAACTAATTAATTTAATTCACCATTGTTTAATCCAATTAAACAACCAATTAAATTAATTTATCCAATTAATTAATTCGTCCTTCCAAAGGACAAATTACCAAAACACCCTCCAAATACAAGACTTGATTTCCCCGTCTATTACTTTATAGCGCGACTCTCTAGGTTCATCTCAATTGACAATGGGAGGATACCAAAGGATGTGGGTGACACCTAGCCAGCACCGTGGCCCCACATCGTAGCCCAATTGAGTACGAAATGACTATGTCATTACGAACCTCTAGATTATGAATATCGTATGAGTATAAGCCCTTCACTAACGTATCCCGATTGAGTGAGAGTCATGGAATATGTCAAACTCACAGGACTTGATACTATGCTTAAGAATCATAGTAATATTAGATTACTAAACACGAGTTAGTTCATCAGCTCTGGCTAGAGACTTTCAATCTCATTTACCTATGATTGTATAGGATACTTCTCGTTTACTTTCGAGACAGTGAATTCCCTCTTGGTAATCACCTCACATGCTACTTGCCCATTGGAACGCATTTCGAGGTTGACCCCACCTTTCAACGGGTGATTTGGGTCTAACTACTCTAGTGACAGAATCCAACATCACAAGCACACTGTGACCGTAAATCCTTAGGTCTAAGGCTCATGCATACCTTCATAATCAGTAATCCAATCATTGACAGTCACTGAATAAAAAACCATGTGATCAGATTACTATGAGTCGTGTTCGAATACACTAATCCCGTCAATATAGACACAAATTCCCACTATCCCATAGTGTTCAACTGGCACTCCTTTGTGAGAGTATGTGTCATATAAGTCTATACGAATCTCGATGCCCAATTGAAATTTTCTGACTTGCGAACTATTTAAGTGATCAAGAACCAAACCCTTCCGGTACCCATCTTTTTAAGGAATGCGAAGGTTTGCCTTGACACACATGGACTAGTTGTTCATTTAAAACTTTATAGATGCCATCAAGAATTATACGAACAACATATCGTTGCCTTTATATTAATTAGAGGTTACACAATATAAACTTGTGCCTTATATTCTAACTCCTCGTTGGCATCTAGGGCACATTCCCAACACCTGCTCCAACCAGACCGTAAATGGCTCAGAGACCATCCACCAGAGTTAGTAATTGGAGATATTGAAGCACCTGTTAGAGCTAGGTCCGCTACGATTAATGAGGCCATGTTCGCAAGCATTCTATCTCAAATGGAACAAAAGAAAGTGGATGAAGCGCTCAGTGATTCAAGTTGGGTAGAAGCAATGCAAGAAGAGCTTAACCAATTTGAGAGAAGCAAGGTTTGGACGCTAGTACCAAGACCAACTCACCAAGGAGTTATTGGGACTAGATGGGTTTTTAGGAACAAGATGGATGAAGATGACATTGTTATAAGAAACAAAGCAAGATTAGTCGCTCAAGGTTATTGTCAAGAAGAGGGTATTGATTTTGATGAGACGTATACCCCAGTAGCCCGTCTTGAACCGATTAGAATGTTCTTAGAGTTTGCCGCATTTAACAAGTTCACAGTATACCAAATGGACGTGAAGAGTGCATTTCTGAATGGTAAACTCCAAGAAAAAGTCTATGTGGAGCAACCTCCAGGATTCATCAACAACCATGCCGAAAGCATGGTCTACAAATTGGATAAGGCACTCTATGGCCTTAAACAAGCGCCAAGAGCATGGTATGACACTCTCTCTATCTTCCTTATAGGTAAAGGCTTTTCAAAAGGCAGCGTTGATACAACGTTATTAAAATTACTCATAATGAAGATATTCTCTTAGTCCAAATTTATGTTGATGATATTATATTTGGTTCTACTAATAAGCGATTGTGTGAGAAATTTTGGAAAATGATGCAAGATCAATTTGAAATGAGTATGATGGGTGAATTAACTTTCTTCTTAGGATTACAAGTTAAACAAATCCTTAATGGCATATTTATAAACCAAGCTAAATACATACATGATATGATTAAGAAATTTAGTATGGAAAATGCATCATCTTCAAAAATTCTAATGAGCCAAACGCTTAAGTTAGATAAAGATGAAAGTGGAAAGAAAATTGATATCACTAACTATAGAGGTATCATTGGATCACTTCTTTATCTTACAGCTAGTAGACCCGATATTATGTTTTCGGTATGCATGTGTGCACGCTTTCAAGCTGATCCTAGAGAATCACACTTAAATGCTGCCTAGAGAATCCTTAAATACCTAAAAGGCACACAGAATGTGGGCTTATGGTATCCAAGGGACTCTCCTTTTGAACTAATTGGTTATTCAGACGCAAATTTTGCAGGATGCAAAATAGATAGAAAGAGTACTAGTGGTACATGTCAATTTCTAGGTGATAGACTAATTTCGTGGCATAGTAAGAAACAACAATCCATAGCGACTTCTACCGCTAAAGCAGAGTACGTAGCCGCTGGGAGCTGTTGTGCACAGATCCTTTGGATGAGGCAACAACTTAGAGATTATGGAACAATCCTAGATCCTACCCCAATCCATTGTGATAACCAAAGCGCTTTAGCTATGACCCAAAATCCAGTCCTTCATTCTAGAACTAAACACATTGACATTCGCTACCATTTCTTGCGTGACCATGTACAAAAGAAAGATATCTCCATGCATTTCATTGGAACTGACAAACAATTGGTAGATATCTTCACCAAAGCGCTCAACGAACAACGCTTTCTCACTTTGAGAAGTGAATTAGGTATCTTTAAACAGTCTTATATTGTATCTTGTCAAGTAATTTAATAAATGACATTTTCTTCTTTATCTTATCATTCTATGCAATTAGATAAAGTCCCCTAGATCACCCTTAAGCTATGAGATGTGTTTGGTATCGGGGATGCCAATCATGGAATACGTCTCTAAGGTTGTGGTCTTAAAGATGTTCCAAGTCATAGTATCATTGAGATAGGGATATCAATGACTCGTAAAGACTTGCACGTACAATGCACACTCTTGGAGAGTGTATCCTATTCCATGGATACTGATACGGTGTACATCAGTGCATGTATGTGGGTTCTCGTTGGGATCGAGTAAACTGAACAACCCCGCCGAGATTCCATATTGGAGTCAATGTCGAATTTGGAATCTCCTCGGTTACGTAGGCATAAGATTGGTCCTTATGACTTGAGGCACCATTGGTCGTCTCGTGCATCGCTCACTGTACTTAGATTTGTCACACGATTCCAGGTGAGTCATAAAGTGGGGCATATTGGGTCCAGTCTGGTTATGTACAGAGGCGCGTGAGTGCCAAGAGAGAATCCATCACTGATCATTAGCATCGGCGCATATCCTATGTACTTCACAGTGTATTGACCATGGGAACCTCCGGCCGGAGTAGTATCAATAAGGAGGCGCAGTGTTTCCTCGCTCGATTGATAAATTGGTCAATGTGACTTAGATCGATATACATAGAATCGAGTTACTGGGATTTCGACTGACATCCAAGTCCTAGATTCGATTGGGATATTTGATGGAAGGATTTTACTTATGCGAAAATCGTAATGCGGAAAGGTCACCTAATAATCGTTCATGGCTAGGTCTTCTTGGCGCGTGGCTAGTACTAACCTTGATTTGTAGGAACCATGAATTAATCGGTAATTAATTCTTGGTCGGATTAAAATACTTGGAGTAATTAAATCTAGCAATGAAAATTGCAAAGGCACAACGGGGTTGTGTTCCTACTACTAGTACATGAACGAACCTACAATGGGGTTACACACTTACTCAAGAAAGTTCAATTACTATGTGAATATTAATCCGATTTAGGATTAAAGTGAAATTGATTAATGAGATTAATTGATTAAGTGGAAGACATTTTAATTAGTAGGCTTGGGAAAATAATTTTTCTATTAATTAATCTTGGAGATTAATCATTAAAGAAAATTATTATTATCCGGGAATTTATTTAAGCAACTAATTTTACTATTAATTAATCATGAAGATTATTTAATTAATAAGTCTTGGAAGACTTGAGAGTCTTTTTAATTAAGTTGGACTTAATTAAATGAAGTCACAAGAGTGAAATTCAAAGCTAGTCAAAGTTTGACTTGTAATGTTTTTTAAATGAAGAAGAAAATGAAAAATATTCTCTTACACATGTGGTGGTAGTTGAGAATGGAATGGTAGGTGAGAATGAGGTGGTAGGTGAAGAAAAACAAGTCTTCTACTCCACCTAACACCCTATGGCCGAAAATTGGTGGCTATAAAAGGAGGTGTTCTTGCTCTCATTTAAAACTTGATAAAAACTTAAAAAGAAAAAAAAGCTTAGAGCTTAGTGCTTAGTTCTTCATCTCTAGATTTTTCAAGCTTCTCTTGTGATTCTTGAAGACTTTCTTCTATAGAACTTCTTCTTGAAGATTAGTTGTAAAAGATTATCTTCCATAGATATTTCTTTTAGTAACTCTTCTTGTCTTCCACCTTTCACTACATAGACTCCATTTCCTTAGAGCATATATCTAGCCAATCTTTTGCTTAAGGTATGAACTTACTTGAGGTGTGTCCTTGTAGAGGCTTCTTTCTTTAGGAGCTTATGGTGGTTTGATTCGAATCCCTCCATGTTGAGGTGAGGTTCGAAAATGAGAGCCAAAGTTTTTCGGTGTGGTTTTCCTTGTGTTGTGGTTATACACCCTCACTTTAATTAAACTTCATATCTTGTAATCGATTTAAAACCCCTTTACTCGTATTAGTTTTTGGTTGTGCATCACTTCGACCCCCTAGCTTGGGATGCCTTTATATATGTGTTTTACATACTTTATATCTTCCGTTGCGCCGGCATCGCTTGTGGAGCATACCGATCCTTACAGTGGTATCAGAGCCCGGGTTATGCACATTAAAAACTTTGCATGTTTTTGCTTTCGGTTTCATGTAGTATTTTAACCGGTTGCTTAAATCTATATGTTACATTTGCTGATTTAATAATAGCTTGGGATTTGTCATCATTTTTCTTAAAATCTTGGAGATTTTATTTTTTTAAACGATTGAAAATTAAGAGACACTAAAAGGGAAGGTCGAAATTAAGAGACACGATTGAACCCAAGCTACGAGACTTTGTGCGCACCCGGCCGATGACTTTGTGCGCATAAGGGTGTGCTCATTTAGTAGGGCTCAATATCGCGAATCATTGCCAACCGTCGAAGGAAACTTGGCGGGGGTCAAGACGGGGCTGACTATGGCCGATTCCACCCCTTGGTGGTCTCGACCATGGTCGAGAAACTGTCCAGCAGCTGCTGGACAGTGTGTGCGCTGCTCAGTGGCGCACGGTGCGTTGCCGGGCAGCATACACGGGTGTGCGTATGCACACCATGTGCTTGATGGTTGGACCATCTTGACGTGGTGTGGTACACACGACCCGGGCCTTCAAGGACTCCTACCTTTGGCCCATTTCTTGATTTTGGAATCAACTTCCACGCGTTTTTGAGTTATTTAAAAGTTTGGAATTTTTGAAACTAGAAAAACTCGGTTTTTCCTCAAAACGTATAAATCCCAAAGTTATGATTGTTTCAACTATGTGATGGGCTTTGATTAATTAATGCTTTGCATGTCATCTTCATACGCTTGATGGTTGATTTGCATAATGGATGGATTGTGGGTCGAGCCTTAGATTAATCAATTGGGTTGTAATTATTATTGGCCTCTATTTCAATTTGGTTGTATATTTTATTTTCGCACTCTCTTTTTCATTTTATTGTAATCGAAGATGGAGACGAAGATGATGGACCATTATTGAAGATTATGTATGCCGTTGGAAGCTTATGTAATAGATAGGGCCTATTTTAATTTAGTACCCTAGATTGCCTTAGATTCACCGGTGGCTCGGGTGGATCGCTTAGGGACCCACAATCATCCATATTTGTTTACCGCTTTGTGGATGTCTTATATTATGTCTTCTTATATGCTACTTGGATCGCATGATCACATAATTAAAGATAATCCTAATCTTGATGAGACCTTGCATGTTGAAACCCCTCGCTTGATTTGTTTCAAGTAAATCCAAGAAATATTAAGTTTATGTGGAAATTGAATGAAGTTCTATTGTCCACGCCTTCCATCATAAGTGGTGGCATGTGAAATGCCATGAAGCTTGGCCCGCCGTCCATGAGTCGTGGGGTGGCGTCTAGTGGATTAGGCTGTGACCACCACTAAGCATAGAGATGCTCGTGGGATCGATTTGTCTAGGTGTCGTCCATGAGTCGTGAGGCACACTAGTCCGGTCGATTGACCATGAATGTTTGATGGGCTTGACTTAACGTTTACTACCATATGGGCTCGTTTTCTCGGGGTATATGGGAAAGACGAGGCAAAATATCTTGAGAACTATATGTCGATATAGAAGGCCGGTAAGCCTACCATACGGATTTATCATATGGGCTCGTGTTCTAGGGGCATATGAAGAGTCGCTTATGGATCTCGAGCCCACTAGGGAGACTCGCATATCTCCTCGAATATCCATATAAGAGGGTTATGGAATTCGATAAAATGGTGGGAGACACGTACGATTAAAGACCGAATTATATGTGGATAATATTACATATTGAATGCTAATTGTTTTGCCTCGCTATTTATTTTGTAGTTTACAAAATGGCCAAAAATCCACTTGCATCAATCCCAGATTCAAATAGACTTATCGGTCCCAACTACGCTGATTGGTATCAAAACCTTAAAATTGTGCTTCAAAGTGAGCGCAAGGATAGCGTATTAGATACGCCTTTGCCTCACGTAACTCGCACAAGCACTGATGATGAACGTGCCGCTTTTGATAAGTGGACTGATGATAATATCCAAGTGAGATGTATCATGATGGCTTCTATGACTAATGAGCTTCAAAAGCAATTTGAGCATGTGACCATCTCTAAGGATATTATCAAAAGTCTCGAGGAGCTCTATGGCAGTCGAACTAGGAGAGAGAGATTCGCAATCTCTAAAGAGCTATTTAGTGCTCGTCTGCATAAGGGATCTTCGGTCGATGATCATGTTTTACGTATGATCAGTCTTATTAATAAGCTTTCTGATCTTGGCATAAAATTTGAGACCGAGCTTTCTGTTGACCTCGTGCTACAGTCCCTTCCGAAGTCGTTTGACCAATTTGTCATCAACTACAACATGAATCAACTTGAGGCTTCATTACCCGAGTTGTTGAACATGTTGAAGAGTGCAGATGCCACCATCAAGAAAGATAAGCCGGTACTGCTTGTTGGTTTCTCATCCCGTTCTAAGGGCCGTAAGGCCAATAAGAATAAGGGGAAGAAGAACAACAACAAGAAAAAACAGTTGAAAGGCAAAGGTGGTGTAAAAAAGGCTAAGGGTACCGATCATGATGCGTGCTTCAATTGTGGTAAAAAGGGACATTGGAAGCGTAATTGCACTGAACCAATGAATGGTATGTTTTATGTTGAAGTTAACTTATCAGTTAATGATGCTTCTTGGGTGTTGGACACCGGATGTGGAGTTCACCTTTGCAATGATTTGCAGGTGATGGCAAGAAGCAAGCAGATAAGTAGAGGGGAGATGACTATGCGGTTTGGGAATGGAGCACGGGTTGCTGCCACGGCCGTAGGAACTATCTACTTATCTTTTCCCAGTGAACAATGTATTTTACATTCCGCAATTAATTAAGAACATCATTTCTGTATCCTTGTTGGGCAAGGAAGGTTATAGTTTTGTTATAAAAAATGGAGCTTGCTCCATGTTTTATGGTTCTTCTTTAATATTGGAATCAAAGTTGTCTCATGGCTTATACATGGTTCTCCCCGATACTCCAATCTTATTATCTCAACATGAGGAACATACTAGTAAGAGAAAGTTAGATAATCAAAATGATACATATCTGTGGCATGCTAGACTAGGCCATATCTCTAAAGATAGAATTCATAAGATGGCGGATAAGCTTGACCTTCGAGAAATGCTAGATATGCCAACTTGTGAATCTTGTCTAAAGGGTAATATGACCAAGTCACCATTTGCCGGGCAAATGGAGCGAGCTACTAACCTTTTGGACTTGGTCCATACGGATGTATGTGGCCCGCTTAATGTAAGCACTAAAGGGAACCATTTTTACTTCATAACCTTCACCGACGACTTTTCGAGGTATGGTTACTTGTATCTTATGAGATACAAGTCTGAAGCCTTTGAGAGGTTCAAGGAGTTTAGACATGAAGTAGAGAAGCAAACGGGAAAAAGTATCAAAGCTCTTCGATCGGATCGAGGGGGAGAATACTTGTCCCGTGAATTCCTCGATTATCTAAAAGACAATGGGATTGTCTCTCAGTGGACTCTGCCTAGTACTCCCCAACTTAATGGGGTAAGCGAGCGAAGGAATCGGACCTTGATGGACATGGTTCGATCCATGATGAGTTTCATTGGACTTCCTCTTTCCTTCTGGGGATATGCCCTAGAATCTGCGACGCATCTATTAAATAGAGTACCGTCAAAGAGTGTCTCCAAGGAGCCATATGAAATGTGGTTTGGTAAACCACCCACTTATAAATACCTAAGGGTATGGGGTTGCTCGGCTTATGTCAAGCAACTAGTGGGCGATAAGTTGGATGCAAGATCCTCCTTATGTAAGTTTGTGGGATATCCAAAAGAATCCTATGGATATTATTTCTACAACCCATCGGAACATAAAGTGTTTGTTTCAAGGAACGCTACCTTCTTAGAGAAGGAATTTCTATTGGATAGAAATGGCTAGGTTGCAGAACTTGAGGAAACTCAAGAACCACAAAAAGGTTCACCTGATACCACAGATGCACAACCAGAAGTAGTAGCAAGTACACAACATCCTCGAAGATCCGAAAGGATCCCGAAACAACCTGAGAGGTATGGTTTCTTGCTTGATAGCAACGAGGATGGTAATTCCCCTGATCCAAGGACATATGGGGAAGCGATGTTGGACGTCGATTCGGGAAAATGGTTAGAAGCCATGCAATCCGAGATGGACTTCATACACTCCAACAAGGTTTGGACCTTGGTGGATCCACCTGACCGGTCTAAACTCTTAGGCTGCAAGTGGATCTATAAACGAAAGCTTGGAGCAGATGGAGAAGTAGTCACCTACAAGGCACGTCTCGTGGCAAAAGGTTACACTCAGAGGCAAGGAATTGACTATGATGAAACCTTTTCACCAGTGGCGATGGTCAAATCCATTCGGATACTTCTAGCCATAGCTGCATATTTAGACTATGAAATATGGCAGATGGATGTGAAGACTGCTTTCCTCAATGGTAAAATAGAGGAAGAGCTTTACATGGAGCAGTCCTAGGGCTTCGCATCCATAGGAAGTGAGCAGAAGGTGTGCAAACTTCAGAGATCCATTTATGGACTCAAACAGGCTTCCCGAAGCTGGAACAAGTGTTTTGATGATACTGTACAAACATATGGTTTTCTTCAAAATGCTGATGAAGCATGTGTGTACAAAAGGGCTAGTGGGAGAGCGATAACATTTTTGGTGCTTTACGTTGATGACATTCTATTGTTTGGAAACAACATAGGAATGTTGCAAGAAACGAAAGCGTGGTTATCCACACAATTCTCAATGAAGAATATGGGAGAGGCATCCTACATTCTCGGAATGAAGATTCATCGAGATAGATCCAGTAGAATGCTGGGACTCTCCCAATCTGCGTACATAGATAGAGTTTTGAAGAGATTCAAAATGGATCAGTCCAAGAGAGGACTGGTGCCTATGAGACATGGTATTTCTCTTTCTAAGTCTATGTCCCCTCAGACACCGGAGGAAAAGGAAAAGATGTCTCACATATCATATGCCTCCGCTATAGGGAGTATTATGTATGCTATGCTATGTACACGGCCTGATGTGGCTTATGCACTTAGTGCAATAAGCCGATATCAAGCCAATCCAGGCGAAGAGCACTGGAAAGCCGTAAAGGCAGTCCTTAAGTACTTAAGAAGAACTAAGGATGTCTTCCTAGTCTACGGTGGAGGAGAATTAAAATTGGAAGGCTATACAGATTCTAGCTTCCAATCTGATGTGGATGATTTCAAATCTATCTCGGGATTTGTCTTTGTACTCAATGGTGGAGCGGTCAGCTGGAAGTGTTCTAAACAGGAAACTATTGCTGACTCCACCACAGAGGCTGAGTACATTGCAGCCTGGGCGGCTGCAAAAGAAGCTGTTTGGATAAGGAACTTCATCCAAGAGTTGGGTGTTGTTCCATCTATTGTTGATCCCGTACGATTGTACTGTGATAACAATGGGGCTATTGCACAGTCAAAAGAGCCAAGGTCTCATCAGAGGTCCAAACACATAGAAATGCGATACCATCTGATCAGAGAGATCGTTCGTAGAGGCGACGTTCAAGTGGAACGTGTGGACTCGGCAAATAACATAGCAGACCCCTTTACCAAACCCTTGGGCCAAAGAGTATTGGAGGGACATCTTGAGAAGATGGGCCTGAAATGCATCGGCAATTGGCTCTAGGGCAAGTGGGAGATTGAATGAGTTAGGTGCCCGGTGCGCCATTTGTAGGGCGTAGTAGCCGACTCTTTAAACAGTCTTATATTGTATCTTGTCAAGTAATTTAATAAATGACATTTTCTTCTTTATCTTATCATTCTATGCAATTAGATAAAGTCCCCTAGATCACCCTTAAGCTATGAGATGTGTTTGGTATCGGGGATGCCAATCATGGAATACGTCTCTAAGGTTGTGGTCTTAAAGATGTTCCAAGTCATAGTATCATTGAGATAGGGATATCAATGACTCGTAAAGACTTGCACGTACAATGCACACTCTTGGAGAGTGTATCCTATTCCATGGATACTGATACAGTGTACATCAGTGCATGTATGTGGGTTCTCGTTGGGATCGAGTAAACTGAACAACCCCGCCGAGATTCCATATTGGAGTCAATGTCGAATTTGGAATCTCCTCGGTTACGTAGGCATAAGATTGGTCCTCATGACTTGAGGCACCATTGGTCGTCTCGTGCATCGCTCACTGTACTTAGATTTGTCACACGATTCCAGGTGAGTTATAAAGTGGGGCATATTGGGTCCAGTCTGGTTATGTACGGAGGCGCGTGAGTGCCAAGAGAGAATCCATCACTGATCATTAGCATCGGCGCATATCCTATGTACTTCACAGTGTATTGACCATGGGAACCTCCAGCCGGAGTAGTATCAATAAGGAGGCGCAGTGTTTCCTCGCTCGATTGATAAATTGGTCAATGTGACTTAGATCGATATACATAGAATCGAGTTACTGGGATTTCGACTGACATCCAAGTCCTAGATTCGATTGGGATATTTGATGGAAGGATTTTACTTATGCGAAAATCGTAATGCGGAAAGGTCACCTAATAATCGTTCATGGCTAGGTCTTCTTGGCGCGTGGCTAGTACTAACCTTGATTTGTAGGAACCATGAATTAATCGGTAATTAATTCTTGGTCGGATTAAAATACTTGGAGTAATTAAATCTAGCAATGAAAATTGCAAAGGCACAACGGGGTTGTGTTCCTACTACTAGTACATGAACGAACCTACAATGGGGTTACACACTTACTCAAGAAAGTTCAATTACTATGTGAATATTAATCCGATTTAGGATTAAAGTGAAATTGATTAATGAGATTAATTGATTAAGTGGAAGACATTTTAATTAGTAGGCTTGGGAAAATAATTTTTCTATTAATTAATCTTGGAGATTAATCATTAACGAAAATTATTATTATCCAGGAATTTATTTAAGCAACTAATTTTACTATTAATTAATCATAAAGATTATTTAATTAACAAGTCTTGGAAGACTTGGGAGTCATTTTAATTAAGTTGGACTTAATTAAATGAAGTCACAAGAGTGAAATTCAAAGCTAGTCAAAGTTTGACTTGTAATGTTTTTTAAATGAAGAAGAAAATGAAAAATATTCTCTTACACATGTGGTGGTAGTTGAGAATGGAATGGTAGGTGAGAATGAGGTGGTAGGTGAAGAAAAACAAGTCTTCTACTCCACCTAACACCCTATGGCCGAAAATTGGTGGCTATAAAAGGAGGTGTTCTTGCTCTCATTTAAAACTTGATGAAAACTTAAAAAGAAAAAAAAGCTTAGAGCTTAGTGCTTAGTTCTTCATCTCTAGATTTTTCTAGCTTCTCTTGTGATTCATGAAGACTTTCTTCTATAGAACTTCTTCTTGAAGATTAGTTGTAAAAGATTATCTTCCATAGATATTTCTTTTAGTAACTCTTCTTGTCTTACACCTTTCACTACATAGACTCCATTTCCTTAGAGCATATATCTAGCCAATCTTTTGCTTAAGGTATGAACTTACTTGAGGTGTGTCCTTGTAGAGGCTTCTTTCTTTAGGAGCTTATTGTGGTTTGATTCGAATCCCTCCATGTTAAGGTGAGGTTCGAAAATGAGAGCCAAAGTTTTTCGGTGTGGTTTTCCTTGTGTTGTGGTTATACACCCTCACTTTAATAAAACCTCATATCTTGTAATCGGTTTAAAACCCCTTTACTCGTATTAGTTTTTGTTGTGCATCACTTCGACCCCCTAGCTTGGGATGCCTTTATATATGTGTTTTACATACTTTATTTCTTCCGTTGCGCCGGCATCGCTTGTGGGGGCATACCGATCCTTACAGATTGACCCAATTAGTTAAAATTGGATTTGGGTCTTACCCAATTAATAATTCAATTGCAATTGAGTCAAGCTCAATACCTAATTGAATTAATTTGAGTTGGGACAATAATGAATTAATTCGTGCTGGATCAAGCCCAACACTTCTTAATTAAAAATAGGTTGGGCTATTTATTTAATTATTTCAAATGGGCCAAGCTCAACTCCCTTTCAATTAATAAAATACGCTTGGGCTTTTGTTTAATTAATTAGAGTGGGCCGGCCAAGCCCAACTCCATATTAATTAATTTATGCATTGGACCAAGACCAACACATACAAAACAACCCTAGCCCAAACACAACCCTTCTTCTTCCTCCAAGCGCCGTCAGGCGCCGCCATTCCCGTCGCCGGAGAATCGCCGGTCATGGCAGCGGCTCCGTTGCTGCTGCCTTAGACCATCGTTTCTCCGACCACCACCGATATCACCATCACCACCGGACCGGCAAAACAACATCAAAATCGAGGCCTATTTCAGCGTTGATTTCATGGCTATTTTCCGGCCATCTCCGGCAGAGAAAACCACCGTCAGATTCAGCGGCGCACGGCGATGCTGCTTGCACCACCATCTACTGCGTATGGCGGCGATTTAGGCGTCGATTTTAGCAACCAAAACCGGCGAAAATGGAGCCGATTTCAGCGACGCCACCACCGCTCATAGAAGCGGACGAATCTCTTCTTTTTGGTGATTTTCAGCGGACAACATCGACGATGATAATGGCGAATGATTACAGCCATCATCATCCACGACAAATAGCAAAATTTCAAGCCCAATAATAGATTCAATTCACAATCAAAAAACAAATTTCAGAATTCAATCGAATTCTTCAGCGCCAAAACAAAAATCGATTTCAGATTTCAAAAGCAGCCCAGATTTTTCAGATTTAATTCGCAATTCTTAGATTTGAAAAACATGAATAACAACATCCAAAATCACAATAAATTTAGACTTGCAGCCCCATGTATAACCGATTCGAAGATGTACAAAATTCCGAATTTTATCGGCCAATTTCAGATTTTAGATTCATACATAACTGTTTCACAATTTTTGATCTGATCACAAATTCCACAACAATTACAGTAGATTTTTCGATCCATGAGTTTCTTGATTCAAAATCAACAATTCGCATCAATCATGATATACAACGAATAAACATGAAGAACGCGAAATAAATCAACGAAGCCAACAAATTTGTCTCTTATACCACTGTTGGGAATCCTGTTGGGCATGCGCAACGGAAACAAAAAACAGATCCGAATTCCCAAACCAAGATCAATTCGTGGCATTCGTCGATTTTAATCATGAAAAAGATGAATACGAAAAACTTACCTTTTCGCGTATTCAATCTTCTATCCTCGCGAATCTTCAATCTTCTCCAACGGTTCAATTGTACTATCTCTATATCATCACGCAGGAACGAACTCCCGAAAATCTCCATCTTTAATCTCCATAGGCGGCTAGGCCAGATTGAGTGGAAGAGAAGAAATTGTTTTTCTCTGATGTATTTCTGATGGAGGATTTCACGTTATGTGAATTGTCGTGTTCTCTGACTTGTGTTGGAGGATTAAATAAATCCTCCAACTTAAAGCCCACTAGTACACACCCAAAAGGGCTTTTGGACAATAATTGGGCTATGTTGACCCAGTCAACTTAGTCCAATTAATTTAATCAATTAACATTTAATTCAATTAAATATATATCGATTAAATCAATATTCTTGTTAACTAATTAATTAATTAACTACTATTATAGTTTAAATATTTAATTAACCTAGTCAATTAAATATTCTAACTAATTAATTTAATTCACCATTGTTTAATCCAATTAAACAACCAATTAAATTAATTTATCCAATTAATTAATTCGTCCTTCCAAAGGACAAATTACCAAAACACCCTCCAAATACAAGACTTGATTTCCCCGTCTATTACTTTATAGCGCGATTCTCTAGGTTCGTCTCAATTGATAATGGGAGGATACCAAAGGATGTGGGTGACACCTAGCCAGCACCGTGGCCCCACATCGTAGCCCAATCGAGTACGAAATGACTATGTCATTACGAACCTCTAGATTATGAATATCGTATGAGTATAAGCCCTTCATTGACGTATCCCGATCGAGTGAGAGTCATGGAATATGTCAAACTCACAGGACTCGATACTATGCTTAAGAATCATAGTAATATGAGATTACTAAATAAGAGTTAGTTCATCAGCTCTGGCCAGAGACTTTCAATCTCATTTACCTATGATTGCATAGGATATTTCTCGTTTACTTCCGAGACAGTGAATTCCCTCTTGGTAATCACCTCACATGCTACTTGCCCATTGGAACGCATTTCGAGGTTAACCCCACCTTTCAACGGGTGATTTGGGTCTAACTACTCTAGTGACAGAATCCAACATCACAAGCACACTGTGACCGTAAATCCTTAGGTCTAAGGCTCATGCATACCTTCATAATCAGTAATCCAATCATTGACAGTCACTGAGTAAAAAACCATGTGATCAGATTACTATGAGTCGTGTTCGAATACACTAATCCTGTCAATATAGACACAAATTCCCACTATCCCATAGTGTTCAACTGGCACTCCTTTGTCAGAGTATGTGTCATATAAGTCTATACGAATCTCGATGCCCAATTGAAATTTTCTGACTTGAGAACTATTTAAGTGATCAAGAACCAAACCCTTCCAGTGCCCATCTTTCTAAGGAATGCGAAGGTTTGCCTTGACACACATGGACTAGTTGTTCATTTAAAACTTTATAGATGCCATCAAGAATTATACGAATAACATATTGTTGCCTTTATATTAATTAGAGGTTACACAATATAAACTTGTGCCTTATATTCTAACTCCTCGTTGGCATCTAGGGCACATTCCCAACACCTGCTCCAACCAGACCGTAAATGGCTCAGAGACCATCCACCAGAGTTAGTAATTGGAGATATTGAAGCACCTGTTAGAACTAGGTCCGCTACGATTAATGAGGCCATGTCCTGTTGTTGCACAGGAGGAGGCGCTTGATATGAACTTTGTCCTTGATTATTGAAACCTTTTCCTTTCTTTTCATATCTCAAGAACTTCCTGAATCTATTCAGCAAAGCCAACTCCTCTTCCTCATTGATATCTGAATTCTTTCCTTTATTACTCGATTTACCTTTGATTGATGCAATAAGCGCTCCAGATTCAATCACTGGACTACTCACAATATCACTAGCAGAATTCAACTCGAACTCAAATGCTTTTAGCTCTGAAAAGGCATCTTCTGGAGTTAGGAGATCCAGCATATTTGATTCTCTCATAGCGGTTATCTTCATCAAGAATTTACTTGGTAAGCTTCTAAAGATTTTAACCACCATTTCTTGGTTCTATAAATCCATTCCCAACGATGTAAGTTCTGTAACTAGAGCTGTAAATCTTATATCTAATTGCTCTAAAGTTTCATTGGGTAGCATCTTAAATCCGTTAAACTTTTCCTTGGCAATGGAAAGTTTGTTTTCTTTGATTTGAGCTGAACCACCACAAATTGTAGCCAACTTATCCCATATTTCTTTAGTGGTTTTGCAAGACTTGATCTTGTTAAATAAGTTGTCATTATCACTAATAGCCGTATATAGAGCGTTACGACCAACATTGTCCAAATTAGCTCTTCGACGCTCATCTGGAGACCATTCTTGTTTTGGTTTCTCAACGTAACCATCGGGAGTTTCTTCCGTGGCTCCAGGCACTCTTGTGATAACTTTGTATATTTTGATTGGCCCATCTGAAATAATATCACACGTGTCATCATCACATGAACAGAGATTTGTAAATGCTTTGACTTTCCATGTGTCAAAATTTGATTCAGTCAGTTTGGGAACTTTAGCAAATGTCATATCGAAAATTTTAAAAGCAACTAGATTTTGAAAGAAAAGGATCTAAACAAGCAGTTATGCTTGGAAATTTTAAAATTTCAATTTTAACCGCTCTGATACCACTTGTTCGTCCCAAGTGGCATACGAAAGGGTCTAGAAGGGAGGGGGGGTTGAATAGACCCTAAAGTCTTTTTCGACTTCAAAAGATTTCGTACTGAAATTGTTTTTAGACGCTTGATGAGTCTAACGCTTGACTTAAGCGTTCACTTAAAATATAGGCACTTTGGTGAAGCGTCTAATGAAGACTGTTTTTATAAAGTTAACTTAGATTTCAAGAATTGAATACTTTAACCGAGTAGGTTTGAGCGTTCACTTCTTTGATCAGTGTTAGCACAACAGAATAATTTTTGTAGTCTTCTTTTAAAAGCTTTAGCGTCACAAGAAGTTTCTTAGTGCTTAGCGTTCGATTGTGTTTTACTCAATCAGTTTATGCAATGATATGATAGATAAAAGAATTGACTGAAAAGTAAATGACACAATATTTTTAAGGTTCGTTGGGTGGTGTAATCCGAACTACGTCCTTCTTCTCCTCGAACACTTGGAGGCAATCCACTAAAATGATTCTCAAAGAATCACACAGAATCTTCTACAAATTAGGGAGAGATGGATGTCGATGACTTGAGCTCCTTGATCACACAGATTTCTGCTCCAAATCACTTCAATCCCCATACTTCTTTCACCCAGAAATATGGCAAGTATCCAACTTCGACTTCACACAGATCGCGGGGCTTGGATAGGGGTTTTTCTAAAAGGGTTTGTTTAATTTTGATGAAGTTCAAACAACTGTGAATATCTCAGTAGTAGTGTAGTTTCTTCGAAAAGAATGTTTGAGATATTAGGTTGACTGTCTCAGGATTTGATGAAAAGCAAAGAGAATAATTTCTTGAAAGTTTGGTTTTTCTGAGATTGTAAGGAATGAGACTTTAATGCAACAGCAATTCGACTTGATAATTGTTCTCTCTGTATTTGGCTTGTTGTTGAAGTTCTATTTATAGGCATTGACACACTAAAAGCTAACGTGCTATGATAGCAAGTGCACTAGACGTGTGTAGTAATAAGTGGACAAAAAGTCCGGGTTGTCGAACCACAAGGACTTGAATTCTAGTTAATGATTTTCGATAAAAGATAAGACAATTAAAGTAAAGTGCAAGAAAAGGATTAAACAAACGAAGAACCAAAGAGAAACGTACTATAGATTTAATCTCACGTATGATAAAATGACTAAGGCACATGCTACAACCGAATCTACTCGTCAATATATATGAGCTACTCTTCGAATTATTAGACTCCTATTGCTTTGGTGGAAACTCCTAAATTAACTATTACCCGATGTCTCGGCACATAATAATCCTATGATTAATTGACGGTTCTCTAAATATGTCTATCCGAGAATCTAATCAAAAATCACGCATTAACGTTCTAGAGCTTCCCCGAACGAATCCGGCTAACAACACCCGGGAATCTTTACCTATTTCTAGGGCAATCCCTCATTTGTTTCGGATGATGTGTTAATTCTCTTGCACCCTAATCTATTTTCTCTCGAACAACTAGATTAGGCAAGATAGCAAGCATATGGTGATCAAACACATGATTGGAATAAAAGCATAGAATTAATACACAAAGCAATAGGAGAATTAATACAAAGAGCAACTTCACATATATTGATTCATAAATTTGGCCTTCACATGGCCTTAGTTCTACAATATTAGCCTCTCATCAAAGCCTTAAGAAAATCTAATACAAACATATACATACTCATGGAAATAAACATGTAAATGCAAATAATTAAAACTCCCTCAATGGATTGATGATGGATCTTTGCTCTCTTGATCTTCAATCCTTAGCTCCTCTCTCTTTGTTCCCCTCCAAAAGTGATGAAGAAAATGGTGATGAATGATGATGAGTGAAAAGTGATGGCCAAAATTGCCTCTCTCTCTCTCCTCCTCCAAGATGTGCCGGTCAAGTGTGCTCCAAAATGCCTTAAGAAGACCACTACAAATCAGCTCCTAGTGTGTGCCCCCCCCCCTAGTGTGTCCTCCACTACTCTTAAAGTGAGTAGTATAAAATTCCC
The DNA here is from genome assembly GCA_019426215.1 of Buddleja alternifolia. Classification (NCBI taxonomy): domain Eukaryota; kingdom Viridiplantae; phylum Streptophyta; class Magnoliopsida; order Lamiales; family Scrophulariaceae; genus Buddleja; species Buddleja alternifolia. The sequence goes on from CM033391.1 coordinate 28,021,770, forward strand.
TAAAGTAGATCTAGCAAGAAACATACTTATGACATCCCTCTCATACATGTGATGACCTCTTGGCTTTAAATGTTCCATTCCCCCATCAAATGATGATCTTTTGGCTGAAAGGAATCAAATCTCGGATGTGGCCACGCCTAGGCGCGGGAATTATGGCGCTCGAGCGCCGTCAGCAGAATGTTGGGAGTATTTGCCTCTGTCTTGCACAGTAATTGTATTTCCTTCATAACTCTCTCCACAAAACTCCGATTTGGATGATTCAAGTCCTCATTTGAAGCTAACACATAGTTCTACAACTTTGTAGAAGGAAACTTCATCCAATTCGGTCTCTAAATATAAGAAAATAGCGCTCAACCGTGGAAACACATGCAGATACGGCGCCCGGGCGTGGGCAAGATGGCGCCTAGGCGTAGGGGTGCGTAGCAATTTGGCCTAAACTTGTTTTATACGTCATTTTTCATCCCGTTCTTTGATTGTATCCATTTAAGACCTGAAATCACTTAATGCACGAATTAAACGCACATGTGGCAAGAATCAAGCGATAAATGAACCTAAGACATAAACGCAAAGGGGCTTAAAAACACGTAAAAATGCCTCTTATCAACACCCCCACACTTATCAATTGATCGTCCTCGAGCAATAAGAGTTTTAAGATAAGGAAACATCATCAATCAAAGAGAGAAACAAAAAGAAAACTACCTAACTCACTTTCGTGGAGTAAACGGTTGCATTTAGCGAATGCAACAAGCCTTTGAACCTTTTAGTTACCTCAAAGGACGAGTTATAGTCTCGTGAGGGTTTGCAGACGATATACCCACAAAATCGAAAGATTTTCAACCCCGATCACTCAACGTAAATTACAATGATTAATAGCACACAATGGTATGAATTCATCTGTTTAAGCTCATATTACAAATATATACACATCACACATTTGCTCATGTTACGCCTTAACATTGAAAAGATCATCCTAAGGGTGTAGTGTAATAAATCTCAAGTATTATAGTCAAGTGGCATTCTTACCACTTTTCAAACATTAACCCCATATTTATCAACTTTTGATTATTCACATGGTACGAGAATTGAATACAACTTCATAGCCACTTAAAAATTCATCACTTCATTCCACTTTCGGATTTATCTTATGCACTTTCAACTCGAAACATTAGAGGCTAGACCATGTGCAATGTTTGATCCTCTTAGGCTTTCTATGACACCCGTGTAACGAGCTTTAGGCCAATAACTCCTAAACCAGATGGCTTTAGGGTATCAAATGTGGAGACACTCCTAAGGGCTTAATCGCTCGAGTGTCAAAGGCCACAAAATCAAACTAGGTCCTTATTCACTTAACACTTGCATTGGCTTGAGCTTAGCTCAAATTAGCAAAATAGTACAGTATTCTAGGCATGGTGCTCTTCGCCCCCAGTATCTATTAAGCCTGACTTTTTCAGTCATACCAATGTTCAACCTCTTTTTATTATTATTAAGCACACGAAGTTAACGTTCTCAACTCATAACACATGTGAAAATTCTAAGTTGATATTTCCGGGATCAAGCCTTTAAGTGTTTCAAAATGATTGCCCACTCAACTCCTCTACCTTCGATTTAGGTGCATATGTGAATCATCTTAAGGTTAATCTAGTCTAGTTAGGATCCCATAAGCAAGGAACGATGTGTATAGCCATTAAAAACCAAATTGATAGAGAAAACATACCATGTATTCAAATTAACCATACTCAATGCCTCAAGTGAAGGGTTGAAATTCTATCCAAAAAAAAATAAATTAAAATTGCACACATTTCACATGTAGAGGTACAGCACCCCCCAAACTTGGACCGAAATATGTAAAACATGAATCAACATGACTATAATGGATCTAGTATACCCCCCCACACTTATCATGAACATTGTCCCCAATGTTTGAAAAAGAGAAGGGCAAAGTACACGTCACCATAGGGAAGCTGAAAAGCAAACCCGAGTCCACTTAAGGCAATCAAGTCCACGGATGGCAATCACTGTGTCGATCACTACATAGGTAAACAAATGCTAGCCATACAGAGCATCAAACATTGGATAGAATAGAATAAAACAAAACGAGACAAACAAAAATGAGAAACATGCATGGAAAGAAAACATCAAGCATCCAAACATAAAACATAAAATATCCAACATCCCAACAAAAGATATCCAAAAACAAAAAGAAACATGCATGGAAATAAAACAAGATAAGCCTAATCGGTGGTGCCAAAACGGTCAATGTAATCCTCATCCTCTCCGCCGAGATCATCCAAATCAATCAACGGGCTACCCTCATCATTATGAGCCTCATCATCACCTCCTTCAGGAACGAGAGCACCTGACTCGTGCATATCTGCGGGCTGCTGAGGCGGGGGGTGCGGGTAAGGTGGAGGAGCAGAATAATCAAACGGCCCCCAACCGACAAACGCATCATGCTCTACAAAAAGCTGACGGAAATAAGCACAAGTGTCGGACATGACCACCCTCATCTCATCTCGCAACTCCTCCCTCAATTCATCCTTTAATTGTCTAATGGCGGCGGCATCCATAGGTGGAAACTGTGGGGAGCTAGTAGACCGGGATGAAGACGGGCGAGGCCTCTTGGAAGTAGCTGGTGGTGGAGGAGCCTGGGAGTCGTCATCTACCACGGTGAGATAAGAACCAGGAAGCTCAGTACGCTCCAAAGGAAATGTGGGAACCTTAGCCGCCTTGCATAAAGCTGTGATCAGTGACGGGAGAATGATGGGAATCTTCCGAGTGGGACCTTCTCCCTTTTGCTTAGCCAATTCTTTGTTAATCAACGGCCCTAACTCATTCTTCAACTTCCTAAAGTGGTCCGTCAAAGACTTGTGGATTACCCGGGCAAAGTCCACAGCTTTCTTGGACATAATAGCGTAGATGAGGGTGGCCCGTTCCTTGTTTGCCTCTGATCGATTGGTACTCGGTATTAAATTGAATCGGATGAAGTCGAGCCAGAAAGCAGCCTCGGGTAATAGAGCCCTACGGGGGACATGAGCTTCTCCGGGTACCCATTCCCACCCCTCTCGGCCAATAACCCGCAAAATATCCGACAGGCTAACTCGGAGGCGCCCTGCATTGTAAAGAGTGGTGAACTCGCATGTCTGAGGGGTCGGGGTGCCTATGCTCTCCCTAATCTGTCTCAACTCATAATTGACATGTTTGCCCCGGACCAAAAGGGTAGTCCCCAGCCATCCTCGTGTCTCAATCTCATCATAAACCCCGGAGCTGAAGAATTCCAGGACCCAAGGAAGATGAATGGCCTCGGGCTTTTGACAGAAAAACTGTAAGCGATGAAACTGTATCAATTCGTGCACAGAGGGCTGTCCCCGGGTGGTTAAATAGTGCTCCTTAATAAGGGTGCGGGGGGTGCTCAAACTCTGACACATAATTTGGACTTGGGGGTTTTCAAAACGGGTATTATCGGGAGTCTCGGGCTCATTAGAGGAACCCTCACCCACTTTTTTCTTACCCTTGGACGGTCTGTTGGTAGTTCTCGTCATTTGCAACAACAATGGTCAACTTCTCAACTACTCAAATCAACCCAAATGCAACCAACCCAACACAACAATCGTCAACGCCCAACAACACACCAAAATCAGAGAGCAACCCACAATCTAGCAACAATCCACGGATTTAACAGATTCCTCAATTTTTAAGCAATAATCCACATATTTAATCAACAATATAGCATCCAATTTCAACAACAACAACCCACAAATTCAATTTCAACCCACAAATTGATAACAACCCACGGATTTAGCAACAATAGACCATCCAATTCAACAACAACAACCCCCAATTTTTTATTACAACCCACAAATCCAATAAAAGTCCTCAAATGCAATAACAAAAAAAAATCAATCTACAATCGGACAATGCCCCAATTAATCCTCAAAATATAACGCAAGGCACCTACTCGTCGGCTATGAATCGGAAATGGAAGAAGGGTAAAGCCAAAACTCACCTTTTATCCCCAAAATTTTCGCACCGAGTCGATGTGAAAGAAGAGCCTCTTGTGCAACGAATTATGTTGATGGAAAGTGGCGGTGAAATACGGTGGAAATGGCCGAAAATGGTGAGAGAGTCGCCGGAAATCGCGTGGGAGAGGAGTTGTGAAGATTTTGGGAGAATTTTGACCGTTTTGACCCACATATGTGTTTAAATCAGAATCGGGCGCCTAGGCGCGCGTGTTTGGGCGCCTAGGCGCGCGACACAGCGTACCTGGATTTTCGGCGCTTGGGCGCCCCTTTCAGAACCGGGCGCCTAGGCGCCTGTTTTCTCGGCGCTTGGGCGCCCCTTTCAGAATCGGGCACCTAGGCGCCTGTTTTCTCGGTGCTTGGGCGCCCCTTTCAGAATCGGGCGCCTAGGCGCCTGTTTTCTCGGCGCTTGGGCGCCCCGTTCGGAAATATTTTGTAAAGAATTTCATTTTCTGTTTCAAAAGGGAAGAGACAAAACACTTAAAACACAAACTAACAAAGATGTAAGACTAGAAAATAAAGCAACAAACGGGATAATAAGGGAAAAAGAAAAGGAAACGGAAAGAAAACATGGGTTGCCTCCCAAGAAGCGCTAGTTTAGAGTCATTAGCTCGACTGAAAGCGAAGAATCACGAAGGGTCCGCGAGGATGAAGGACTCTTTGTCTCTTGGTCCATCCATCCCTAAGTAAGGTTTTAGACGTTGAGCGTTGACCAAGAAAGTATGTCCTTTATCTGTTGTAAGCTCGACGGCGCCGGATGGATAGACCTGGGAAATCAAAAATGGGCCCGACCATCGAGACTTAAGCTTCCCGGGGAAGAGTCGGAGTCGAGAGTTGTATAGCAACACCCGCTCTCCCTTGTGGAATTCCCGGGGGAGAATATGTTTGTCATGCCACATTTTGGTCCGCTCCTTATAGAGTTTTGCGTTCTCATAGGCAAGATGACGCCATTCTTCGAGCTCGTTGAGTTGTAGCAAACGTTGTGTACCTACACTTTGAGAGTCAAAATTTAGAAACTTAATGGCCCAATAAGCACGATGCTCGAGTTCAACGGGCAAGTGACATGTTTTGCCAAAAACAAGACGATACGGGGACATGCCAATTGGGGTTTTATAGGCGGTCCGATAAGCCCAAAGAGCATCATCCAATTTAAGGGACCAATCCTTTCTTGATGCGTTGACAGTTTTTTCTAAAATACGCTTAATCTCCCTATTCGAGACCTCCACTTGGCCACTAGTTTGTGGGTGGTATGGGGTCGAAATTTTATGCTTCACCCCGTACTTGGTCAATAAAAGTTCAAACTGCCTGTTGCAGAAGTGGGTGCCCCCGTCACTAATGATGGCTCGGGGAGTTCCAAATCGAGTAAAAATATGCTTCTTCAGAAAACGAGTGACAACCCGAGCATCATTAGTAGGCAAGGCCACGGCTTCCACCCATTTGGAGACATAGTCTACCGCAACAAGGATATATTTATTTGAACAAGAACTGGGGAAAGGGCCCATGAAATCCACACCCCATACATCAAACAACTCACACTCTAACATGCTATTTAAGGGCGTTTCATGATGTTTAGAGATGTTCCCCATTCGTTGACAGCGATCACAAGATTTGACATAATGATGTGCATCTTTAACAAGAGTAGGCCAGAAGAAACCTGATTGGAGGATCTTAGCTACCGTTTTGGAAGGCCCAAAATGGCCACCTACCGCCATATCATGACAATGAGATAGGATAGCATGCACGTCCGTTTCGGGTATGCAACGTCGAATTAAACCATCTGCACAAACTTTGAATAAAAAGGGTTCGTCCCAAAGATATTGCTTTACATCAGATAGAAATTTCTTCTTTTGATGAAAAGTGATATCCGGGGGAAGACGGCCCGTAACAATGTAATTGGCAAAGTTAGCATACCAAGGTGAAATTTTTTCAGAAATAGCAAGGAGGTGTTCATCTGGGAATTCCTCACGAATTGGTGTCTCATCTAACGGATCATTCACTAGCTCTAATCGTGAGAGGTGGTCGGCTACTACATTTTCGGTGCCTTTCTTGTCTTTTATCTCTAAATCAAATTCTTGGAGTAACAAAATCCACCTAAGGAGTCTTGGTTTAGCATCTTTCTTGGCAAGCAAATATTTTAAAGCCGAATGATCGGTGTAAACTATCACTTTGTTTAGCACGAGGTAAGAGTGGAATTTATCGAATGCAAAGACTATGGCGAGTAATTCTTTTTCCGTGGTGGCATAATTCAATTGTGCATCGTTAAGAGTTTTACTAGCATAGTAAATGGTTCGAAATACCTTTTCCTTCCTTTGGCCAAGGACCGCTCCAACCGCGGTGTCACTCGCATCACACATCAATTCGAATGGTAAGCTCCAATCGGGGGATGACATGATAGGGGCGGAAACTAAGCGTTCCTTCAAATCAAGAAAGGCCTGCATACAAGAAGAATTGAAATCAAAAGGTGCATCTTTAACAAGCAAATTAGACAACGGTTTCGCAATTTTAGAGAAATTCAAGATGAATCGCCTATAGAAACCAGCATGCCCGAGAAAACTCCTAACAGCTTTTACCGATGTGGGCGGGGGAAGTTTTTCAATGACCTCAATCTTGGCTTGGTCCACTTCGATCCCTTTTTGAGAGATCTTGTGGCCAAGCACAATCCCCTCCCGGACCATTAAATGGCATTTTTCCCAATTCAAAACAAGGTTGGTTTCTTCACAACGTTTAAGCACAACATTTAGATGAGCAAGACAAATATCAAAAGTTGTTCCGAAAACAGAAAAGTCATCCATAAAAATTTCAAGGAAATCTTCAACCATATCATGAAAAATAGCCATCATGCATCTTTGAAAAGTGGCCGGGGCATTACACAAGCCAAATGGCATCCTTCTATAAGCAAATGTGCCATAAGGACAAGTGAAAGTGGTTTTCTCTTGGTCCTCAGGATCTATGGCAATTTGATTATAGCCGGAGTAACCATCTAGAAAACAATAGAAATCATGCCCGGCTAATCGTTCAAGCATTTGGTCAATAAAGGGGAGGGGGAAATGATCCTTACGTGTGGCATCATTCAACTTACGGTAATCTATACATACACGCCACCCACTAATTATACGAGTTGGGATAAGCTCATTATTCGCATTCTCAATTACCGTTATCCCCCCTTTCTTAGGCACCACTTGGGTAGGGCTCACCCACGCACTATCAGAAATAGGATAGATTATACCTGAGTCGAGCAGTTTAATCACTTCCTTCTTTACTACCTCTTGGATTTGTGGGTTTGATCTCCTTTGGGGTTGGCGTGTAGGCTTGGTGGAGTCCTCCATAAGTATTTTGTGCATACATATCGCTGGACTAATGCCTTTGATGTCCGCAAGTTTCCACCCAAAAGCCCGTTTGTGAGATCTCAACACCGTCATTAATTGCTCTTCTTGTGATCCTGAAAGAGATGAGGAAATGATCAATGGGAGTGTTTCGTCATCGTTCAAGTACACATATTTAAGGTGGGAGGGGAGGGGTTTGAGTTCGAGAGAGGGGGGTTCTTCAATAGATGGGCGAGGTGATCCTGACAATGATCTATCAACTTTGATGAATCCTCCCGAATGAGAGGAAGATTTGTACTCCAAGCTTAGAACCTTTTCCACTAGATCATCTTTCTCCGAGTCCACTTGCATGGATTTCATAAGATTCTGTTCGAGAGAATTTTCAATTGTATTGTCCTGTAAATACTCAACAATCAAATGGTCAAATGTATCAATTCGATAACACGAGTCATGATCAATAGGATGTTTAAGGACTTTGTAAACATCAAAGGTAACTTTGTCATCGCCCACATTCAAGGTAAGCTTACCATTAGCAATGTCAATTACCGCCTTACCCGTGGCTAGGAATGGTCTCCCTAGGATTAATGGTACCTCCACATCTTCTTCCATGTCGAGTACTACGAAATCAACGGGAAAATAAAACTTGTCGACTTGGACAATAACGTCTTCGATTATCCCCTTGGGCCTCTTGATCGATCGGTCGGCTAGTTGAAGGCTCATTGAGGTCGGCTTGGGATTTCCAAGGCCTAGCTTTTTAAACAGTGAGTATGGAAGAAGATTGATGCTGGCCCCCGAGTCACATAACACCTTCTTGAATGATAGGGATCCAATTGTGCATGGGATTGTGAGACTCCCGGGATCTTGGAGCTTAGTTGGCAATTTATTGAGTAATACGGCGGAGCATTCTTCCGTGAGGCACACCGTCTCATTCTCTTCCCACTTCTGCTTGTTGGAGAGTATGTCCTTGAAGAACTTCACATAATTCGGCATTTGGAGAATGGCGTCAATAAATGGAATATTAATTCTCACTTCCCGAAGGATTGCCAAAATTCGAAGAAAGCTCGGATCCATCTCCTTTTTCTTCTTTTTGTGAGCATTTGGGAAGGGGAGACGAACTTCGATAGGGGGAGAAAGCGCTGGATTAGACGGATGAAAACCCACAGAAACAGTAGGCGGCGCCTGGGCGCGTATATCGGCGCCTAGGCGCGGCTCTATTGGCGCCTGGGCGTGCATTTCTGGGCGCTCGGGCGCGGGATGCAGAACATATGCATCTGGCAAGTTTGTGGGTGGCGCCTGGGCGCGTATATTGGCGCCTAGGCGCGTATCTGTAGGCGCCTGGGCGTGCAGGTTGGGGCGCTCGGGCGCGGGATGCAGAGAGTTTTGTCCAGAACTGGGTAGATCAGGCGCCTGGGCGTGCATGTCGGGGCGCTCGGGCGCGGATGTACTGGCAGTGTCATTCTCCAATTGTTTGCCACTTCTCAAGGCTATGGCATTGCATTGGGCCTTCGGGTTCTTTTCCGTGTCGCTTGGGAGAGTCCCCGGGGCTCTACCGTTAACCGCATTAGAAAGTTGCCCTACTTGTGTTCGCAAATCCTTCATCTCCATACACATATCCTTTATCATACTCCGAAGTTCGTTGAAAGATGTATCGGACTTTTTCATGTGAGCATCCAGTTTCTCATCGATTGTGGGAGGTCGCATTTGCACTTGACCTTGACCTTGTCCATTGAAATTGCCTTGCCTCGGGGGTGGGTTATTGAAGGGTGGTCGTGGAGCTTGATAGATCCCCGGTTGATAGATCCCCGGTTGTGCGTTCTGTGCGGGGTTGGGCCTTTTTGGAAAATTCTCGGGTATATGAAAGTTCACCCGAGGTTTATTTTGATTCCCCACATAATTAACATTGCCAACCTCCGGTTCCAAGACTACTACTTCCTCAATACAAGCAACCTTTTTAGAGGATGAGGCCTCTTCATCGTCGGGGTAAAGCTCGTCTTCTCGGGCCAACTGTTCGACTTTGTCCCATACACTTTGACAGTCTAACCCAAGGAGATCTCCTCCCGCACCCGCGTTGAGTCTATGCCGAATACGTGACCTAACCCCATCATAGAAATGGAGTACTTGTTCATTCAACCCAAAATTATGATCGGGACATTTACGGAGCATGCCCTTATATCTAGCCCAAGCCTCGGCTAAAGATTCATTGCTCCTTTGCCTAAACCCTTTTATATTACTCCGTAGCTCATTGATTTTTGAGGGTGGAAAGAATTTATTTAAAAAGGCATCGACCAACTCACTCCATGTTGTAATAGATTGTGGAGGTAAGGATTTGTACCATGTTGTCGCCCTATCCTTCAATGAGAAATGGAAGACTCTTAGACGAATCGCATCAAGATCTCGTGGGTGATATTGAATGGTCACAAGAGCCTCATCTATGGTTTCCAAATGAGCGTGTGGTGATTCGTGCGGTTCTCCATAGAAAGGATCTCCTTGCACCATATTAAAAATGTGAGCCGGAATGTGGTAGTTTGGTGTGAAGAAATTAGGCACGACTACGGGCCCCGGAATGGTATGGACCCTAGGTGGTAAGCTACCCCGAACCGACGGGAGTTGTGGAGGAGGTACCGCTTGCATGGCTTGTAGAACACCTTGTAACCACTCCCTAGTTTCCGGTGAGTTCATGTCCGGGAAATTTCCATTTGGGTTTTGGTTGAGATTATTGGCCATTTCTCTTGCTCGCCTACTAGTCCTAAGAACTCGTTCAATTTCGGGCTCCAACTCGTATAGAGGCTTGTTTGAGGAGCGGGTCATGCACCTCAAGAACCTAACAATTAAATACAAGAACAAAATTAGACTAATCACGAAAATAAAAGAAAATCAAGAAATAAACGAAAACTAAGAATTATAAAAAATGTAAACGAAAATCAAAAACTAAAATAAACAAGTCCCCAGCAACGGCGCCAAAAACTTGACACGCTAAAAGCTAACGTGCTATGATAGCAAGTGCACTAGACGTGTGTAGCAATAAGTGGACAAAAAGTCCGGGTTGTCGAACCACAAGGACTTGAATTCTAGTTAATGATTTTCGATAAAAGATAAGACAATTAAAGTAAAGTGCAAGAAAAAGATTAAACAAACGAAGAACCAAAGAGAAACGTACTATAGATTTAATCTCACGTATGATAAAATGACTAAGGCACATGCTACAACCGAATCTACTCGTCAATATATATGAGCTACTCTTCGAATTATTAGACTCCTATTGCTTTGGTGGAAACTCCTAAATTAACTATTACCCGATGTCTCGGCACATAATAATCCTATGATTAATTGACGGTTCTCTAAATATGTCTATCCGAGAATCTAATCAAAAATCACGCATTAACGTTCTAGAGCTTCCCCGAACGAATCCGGCTAACAACACCCGGGAATCTTTACCTATTTCTAGGGCAATCCCTCATTTGTTTCGGATGATGTGTTAATTCTCTTGCACCCTAATCTATTTTCTCTCGAACAACTAGATTAGGCAAGATAGCAAGCATATGGTGATCAAACACATGATTGGAATAAAAGCATAGAATTAACACACAAAGCAATAGGAGAATTAATACAAAGAGCAACTTCACATATATTGATTCATAAATTTGGCCTTCACATGGCCTTAGTTCTACAATATTAGCCTCTCATCAAAGCCTTAAGAAAATCTAATACAAACATATACATACTCATGGAAATAAACATGTAAATGCAAATAATTAAAACTCCCTCAATGGATTGATGATGGATCTTTGCTCTCTTGATCTTCAATCCTTAGCTCCTCTCTCTTTGTTCCCCTCCAAAAGTGATGAAGAAAATGGTGATGAATGATGATGAGTGAAAAGTGATGGCCAAAATTGCCTCTCTCTCTCTCCTCCTACAAGATGTGCCGGTCAAGTGTGCTCCAAAATGCCTTAAGAAGACCACTACAAATCAGCTCCTAGTGTGTGCCCCCCCCCCCCTAGTGTGTCCTCCACTACTCTTAAAGTGAGTAGTATAAAATTCCCTAAAGTAGATCTAGCAAGAAACATACTTATGACATCCCTCTCATACATGTGATGACCTCTTGGCTTTAAATGTTCCATTCCCCCATCAAATGATGATCTTTTGGCTGAAAGGAATCAAATCTCGGATGTGGCCACGCCTAGGCGCGGGAATTATGGCGCTCGGGCGCCGTCAGCAGAATGTTGGGAGTATTTGCCTCTGTCTTGCGCAGTAATTGTATTTCCTTCATAACTCTCTCCACAAAACTCCGATTTGGATGATTCAAGTCCTCGTTTGAAGCTAACACATAGTTCTACAACTTTGTAGAAGGAAACTTCATCCAATTCGGTCTCTAAATATAAGAAAATAGCGCTCAACCGTGGAAACACATGCAGATACGGCGCCCGGGCGTGGGCAAGATGGCGCCTAGGCGTAGGGGTGCGTAGCAATTTGGCCTAAACTTGTTTTATACGTCATTTTTCATCCCGTTCTTTGATTGTATCCATTTAAGACCTGAAATCACTTAATGCACGAATTAAACGCACATGTGGCAAGAATCAAGCGATAAATGAACCTAAGACATAAACGCAAAGGGGCTTAAAAACACGTAAAAATGCCTCTTATCAGGCATCCTTGGAAAAAGTGTCCGTTTGACACATGCAAGGGCGCGTGTCTCTCATAGGGTGTCCTTTTTCCTGCAAATCTGCTGCACAAAAGTTGGTGCTACAGTCTTTGAATAGTTGACAGTCCAATAGGGTGGCTTCTCCGTACGTCTGAAAGTGCTTATCACATTTAATGCTCTTATCAGCATTTAATGCATTTGAAATAAATGCTCGTTGGTATTTAATGCTTTGAGAATATTTGCATTAAACTCTTTCAGATCTGACGCTTCAAGAGAATGTTTGTCATTTGATAGACGCTTCATTCATGAGCTGAATGTTCCATTTAATCTGGACGACTATTTAATGTTTAGACGCTTGGAAAAGTCTTCAGACTTCATTTAAAAGTGTATACGCTTGAGACTTCAGTTTTCGTTACTTGACACCTCACTGTCAGGCGCTTAGAGTAAACTTCTTCAAACTTCATTCACTATTGATTTCTTGGACGCTTGAAGTCTTCAGATTTCACCGTCTTGATAAGCTCACTCAGAAAGTATCAAACGCTTAACCTAACCGACTTCTTGATCTAAGAATGTCAAGAGTAAAAGACAAAATAGAGCCTATACATTTCTAATGTTCAAACGCTGATACAAGTATCTATAAAATTTAAGCGTACATAACTTTGGGGTCTAACAAAATTCCTAATTGTCATCATCAAAATCTTAACATGAAATTTCCTATCACTCTTTATGGCATTCGAGGGCATATACTCTAACAATAAGGACACATACTAATGAGGAGAAAGTCACAGTTCATGAGAAGTGGGTCAAAGACGACGTCCGGGTTCGTGGGTACATGCTGGGCTCAATGACAAATGAGTTGCAGAGGTACCGTGATAAAATGGTCTCGGATCGTGGAGGTGAATATATGGGTGACGAGTTTGATCAGTTCCTAAAGGAACATAGGATAATATTGCAACTCACACCACCAGCAACCCCACGACTGAATGGGGGTAGCAGAGCATAGAAATCAAACGCTTTTGGATATGGTTCGATCTATGCTCAGCTACACTGATTTACCAATCTTCATGTGGGGACATGCACTCTATATGGCTGTTCATATCTTGAATAGATGTCCTTCCAAGTCCGTCCCTAAGAATCCATATGAGATATGGAGAAATAGGAAACCAAACCATAAGTACATTAGGGTTTGGGGATGCCCTACCTACATCAAAAAGACAAAGGCAGAAAAATTGGAAGCGAGGTCCCTTAAAGGACGTTTCATCGATTTTCCAGAGGATTCTATGGGATACCTTTTCTACATGCAAGATGATCAAAGGATCATTGTTGCACTACAAGTGCACTTTTTAGAAGATGAATTCATTTAAGAAGGTGGTGCAGGTAGAAAGATTGTTCTTAATGAACAAAATGAAACACCCAGGGAGACGACTATTCAAGAAACACACACTGAACCTGATGAAACACAACCAACATTGTGAAGATCTGGTAGAGTACCACTTCAACCAGACAGGTACTATGGGTGCCTACTACAAGAGGAATCGGGTGTCCACACTATTTCTGTGGGAGTCCATGGGGATGACCCTTCTACTTATGATCAAGCTTTAATGGACATCGACTCTACAAAGTGGCGAGAAACTATGCAGGCGGAGATAGACTCGATGCATTCCAACTAGGTCTGGACTCTTGTAGATCGTCCAGATGGCATTGCACCTATAGGGTGTAAGTGGATTTATAAGAGGAAGATAGGCCCGGATGGAAAAGTTGACACATACACAGCAAAACTTGTAGCAAACGGTTATAGTCAAAAGGAAAGAATTGACAACCAAGAGACCTTTTCACCTGTGGCAATGATCAAGTCTATTCGAATTCTACTCGCAATTGCTACACACATGGACTATGAGATATGACAGATAGATGTAAAGACGACTTTCCTAAGTGGATTCCTAGAAGAGGACATCTATATGGAGCAGCCTAAAGGCTTTGCATCTGGGTCTGATATTCATAAGGTGTGTAAGCTTAAGAGATCGATTTATTCACTTAAGCAAGCCTCTAAGAGTTGGAATCTACGTTTTGACAAAGCAGTAAAAGGATTTGACTTTGTTAAAAATGAAGATGAACCATGTGTTTACAAGAAGGTTAGTGGGAGTAAAATCACTTTCCTTGTCTTATATGTAGATGACATTCTACTCATAGGAAATGATATAGGAATGCTCACATCAGTTAAGAGATGGCTTTAAAATACATTCTCCATGAAATATTTGGGATAAACAACTTATATTCAAGGGATTCGTATCTACAGAGATAGAACAAATAGAATGATAGGACTTTCCCAAGCCCTTTACTTAGAGAAAGTCCTAAAGAGATTTAGGATGGAAGACTCTAAGAAAGGTTTCTTGACCATGAGACACGGGGTGCACCTTTCAAAGTTTATGTCTCCTCAAAGTGAGAACGATAGGAAAGAAATTAGTATTGTGCCTTACGCGTCTGCAGTGGGTAGTCTATTAGACTCAGTATTAGATACCGAATTGCAAATAGAATTCTAGGTGAGTCTATTAGAGAAGAAGTTGAAGACCAGCTTCTGAAGTCAGAAGAAGATGAAGATTTATCCTTAGCGTCTGTCAAACCCTAAAGGACCATTTTAGGATTTATGGATCAAGCGTTCAAAGCACTCTAGCGATCAGAATCAGATTCACCTGAAATAAATTTTCAAGTCATGAAGAACTTAAATGCAATCATTCAACGGACATTAATTTCAAACGGGAAACAAATTAAAATGCATTAAATGCCTGATAAGAGCATTAAATGTGATAAGCCAGTACGACTTGTGGACAAGCCACCTTTTGACTAGACTGTCAGAACTTCAGAGTTTATAGCTGCTCCCGTCCAATCGGAACCAGTAGGATTTCAGGAATGTCAGAGAAAAGGTATAATCACGCGCCGTGTGAAAGGCACACTCTCACATGTGTCCAACGGACAGATGCCAAGAATTGCCTATAAATACCTCATTTCCATCAAACCCTAAAAATGATAGATCCAGAGATATAGAGACATACGTAAATACACAAGAAAACTCTGGCAAAATTCTCTTGAAGAAAAAGCTTAGAAACTCCATAGCCAAAATCTTTCAAGCTTTTTACATACATTCCTTACAGTCACAAATATCTCAAACATCTTCCAAAGAAGAAACCTAAACTCTTACTAAGATGTTCCAAGTTTTTTGATCTTTCCAAAAACAAACAAACCCTTGTGATAAAACTCTCAACCTTTCATCTGAGTGAGAAAGTTGTTGAAACCCCTTACAGGCAGCATTTCTGAGTGAGAGAAGCTTGTAGAAGAAGATCTTCATTGGTGGAGAAGTTTGTGCGATCAAGGAGCCCGGGATCATTTTCACCCATTTACTATCTTGTAGAAGATTCTGTGTGATTCTTTGATAATCATCTTAGTAAATTCCCTCCAAGTGAAAAAGGAGAAGAAAGACGTAGTTGGGATTACATCACCCAGTGAACCTTATACATCTTGTGTCATTTACTTTCATTATTGTCTTACTTTACATTTTCCTAATTACTTTGAAAAAGACAAGCGCGACAATTTAACAAAAACGAACGCTAAAGCTTTAAAATCATTTCCGCTGTGCTAACCCTGATTAAGTGATCTAAGCGTTACCCTACTTTGGTAATTTGCTAAAATCACTAAGTCTAAGTTATCTTTACTGAAGTGTCTGACCCAAGCGCTCAGTTGCCTAAGCGTTCTAATCTTTAAAATGATACAAAATTTTTTGAAGTCAAAAAAGACTTCAGGGTCTATTCCCCCCCCCCCCCCCCCTTCTAGACCCTTTCGTATGCCACTTGGGACCACCAAGTGGTATCAGAGCGGTTGAAGTAGAAACTTAAGCGTTTTCGAGCATAATTGCTTGTTTAGATCCATCTTTCTAAAACTTAGTCGCTTTAAAACTCTCCCTCTCTCAAAACATCTCATTATGGCCTTTAACAAAATGCCTAAGTTGGTGGAGTCAAACTATGATTCTTGGAAACTTAGAGCATTTGCATATTTATGTTCTTGCGATAATGAAATGTGTGATGTAATTTCAGATGGCCCCATTAAGATCATGAAAGTAAATACTCGAGCACCTGGAGCTGATGAAGCCACTCCAGATGGATATGTCGAGAAATCCAAGTTAGAATGGACGCCAGATGATAGGAAAAGAGCAAATCTAGATAATGTTGGACGAAGTGCACTTTACTCAGCGTTAGGAGACAATGATGCATTGTTCAACAAGATCAAGCAATGTAAAACTTTCAAAGAAATATGGGATAAGATGGCTATAGTGTGTGAAGGTTCAGCACAAATGAAGGAGAACAAGCTTTCCATAGCCATGCAAAGATTTGAGCATTTCAAGATACAGCCCAATGAGACGCTAGAACAATTGGACGCAAGGTTTACTATGCTCATTATAGAGTTAGCGTCATTGGATAAAGAGTTGACCAACAAGGAAATGGTTAATAAGATTTTTAGAAGTCTTCCAAGCAAGTATTTAATTAAGACTGTTGCTATGAGAGAATCTCAAACATTGGAGACCCTTACTCCAGAACATGTATTCTTAGAATTAAAGGCATTTGATCTTGAATTGGGTGAAGTCAGCGAAACATCGACTTCAGCGACTGAATCAGGAGCATTAATCGCTACCACCAAAAGCAAGGGTAAAGCGATTAGTGAGGAGAAATCAACAGAATCCAATGAGGAAAAAGAGATGGCTTTATTGGTCAAGAAATTCAAGAAATTTCTAAGATATGAAAAGAGAAATCCTATTGGACAAACTTCATTTCAAACCCCTCCCCCTACACCAGCGCCTCAGTATCAAGCGCCAATTTACTCAGCACCTCAACCAGTAGCGCCAGTTCCCTATCAAGCGCCTACAACTCCTACTCAGAATCTTTCAGCGCCAGTCACTTCCAAGCGATTAACCACTGAACAAAAAATGAAAAATAATTTGTGTTATAATTGTAGGAAACCAGGGCACTACCAGGTAAATTGCCCATATCCAAATGTGTCTAAGCCCACAAGGCAAGACTATGTGGATAGAAACCAATTCAGGAGCAACCTTCGTCAACAAGGTTTGCTAGAGGAATCTGAACCATTCTCCGCACCTGAAGAGGACTTGGAATCATCAGATGAAAGTAGTGATGATGAGCCAACAAGTGACTCAGCGTTGATTTGTCTCATGGTAAGAGATGATGAAGTGTCTGACGGCTTACTACTAAAGGTAACCACTGAATTATCTCATCCTCTTTCGTATGATGAATTACTTGACAAAGTCAATGAATATTATAAAGATTGTCAAGATGCCGCCAAAATATATCAAAATCACTTCGCTATTATTTCATCACTCACAAGTGATAAAGTAACGCTCAAAGCAGAGTTGCAAGTTCAGCAACAATGCATTGAGAAGAACCAATCGCTTGAGAGTGAGATTACTCAATTGAAAAGCGTTTTTGATATAATAGTCAAGAGAGAAGCTGATCTGATCGCTAGACTTTCCAAATAAGAGCAGCTCGTCTCATCATTACCAAAGCGTCAAGAAACCTAGATAATGTGAGTAAGGTAACCAGACTTTTTGGTGAAAAGACCAGTTTAGGGTGTGATAAATTTGGTCAAAAATCAAAAGCGTCTAAGGTTACGGTGAACAACAAAAGAAAAGGTGTTATCTTTGTTGAGAAAGGTTCACAAAGTCAAACACTAAATGAACCAAGCGACAATGGTAAGAGGCCAAATGAGGAGGTCAATACCAACTCAGGCAATAAGGAGAAGACAAAAGCAAATGATTCACAAAGACGGGTTCATCCAAATGCTCAAAAGGCTAAGGATAAACCTGACCACTGTGAATCAAGCGCTAAGCGTCCAGCACCAAAAGTGCACCCTAAGGCAATGCCCAGGAAATACTAGCGTCAATATCCAAGGCAATCAAGATCATATTATCGATACTATGATAATTATGATTATGACTATGATTACTATTATAATCAAGGATATTACTATACACCCAAAAAGCACACACAACACAATGTGAAACCCAAGAAGGTCAGTATTCCTACAATGAAGACTAGGCAAATATGGGTTCCAAAAGTTTTAATTCAAAACAAAGTCACTAACAATGAAGGACCTAAGACAGCATGGGTACCTAAGAAGAATTAGAACTATCCTTTAAATGCAGGTACCTAGAGCCAACACCGATACTTCAGTTTGGTACTTCAATAGTGGGTCATCAAGGCACATGACTGGATCAAAGGATCTCTTGGTCAACTATCGTGCAACCAATGGTCCTCAAGTTATATTCAGTGATAACTCCAAAGGTATAGGTATCTTGCATAGGGGGAACATCATGATTAGTGATGTATATTATGTTGAGGGTCTTAAGCATAATTTGTTAAGCATTAGTCAATTTTGTAATAAAGGCTTTGAAGTAAAATTTTCAAGTGACTACTGCTATGTTAACGACGCTAAGACTAAGTCTACTAAATTAAGAGGAAAAAGAACAAACAATGTCTATTTAGTAGATTGGGATTCTACAATTGATAACAATCCCACATGCTTTGTTGCTAAAAGTCAAAATGAATTGGGTTGGTTATGGCATAGAAAAATGAATCACCTCAACTTTAAGGAAATCTCTCAGTTAATATCGGTAAATCTAGTAGAGGGATTATCTAAAGGTTCCTTTCAGAAAAATCACTTATGTGATGCATGTCAAATGGGTAAACAAGTTAAATCATCTTTTAAGAAGAAACCATGTCTATCTACTTCTAGAGTTCTTGAACTATTGCATCTAGATTTGTTTGGACCTATTCAAATCATAAGTGTTAGTGGTAAAAAATACTCGCTAGTAATAGTTGATGATTTCTCTCACTATACATGGGTAGAATTTCTAGCGACCAAAGATGAAACTAGTGTCAAGCTTACATCGCTAATTCGTCAATTGCAAACTTACAAAGATCCAAAGGTGACAAGAATTAGAAGCGATAGAGGAACTGAATTTGCTAACCAATTTGTTGAGAAGTTTTGTATAGATCTTGGAATACTTCATGAGTATTCTGCTCCAAGAACACCTCAACAGAATGGAGTAGCCGAGCGACGGAACAGAATGCTTAAAGAAGCTGCTAGGATGATGCTTGCAGAGTCTAAGCTACCTCAAAGGTTTTAGGCCGAAGCTATTAATACCGCTTGCTACACTCAGAACCGGTGTATGATCAACAAGCAACATGAGAAGACTCCATATGAGTTATGGAAGGGTCGTAAGCCTAACGTTTCATATTTTCATGTATTTGGTTCAAAATGTTTCATTCATAACAATGGATCACAAAGCCTAAAGACATTTGATCTTAAAGCAGATGAGGGAATCTTTCTAGGCTATGCCAAAAATGGAAAGAGTTTTCGCATCCTAAATAAGACCAAATCGAAGGTTGAAGAATCCATTGATGTTGTGTTTGATGATACTAACCAAGAACCGAGTAAGGTTAATCCTGATGATGTAGGAATTGAAGATCTTGCCCAACAAGCGTTACAAATCAATCTTGGTGATGATGAGGATGATGAGATCTTTGTGCCTATTCCTAAAGTTACTCGTGAGGTTACAAATGATGATAGTATCAGAATCGCTGATGATTATGAAAAGAATGATCGTCAAAAGCAAATTGGAACTGTGAATAATGCAGTGACTGTGCCAGAGATAAATGAGGGTCAAGTGATTGATAATCAAGAGTCTCTCAACCCGCTGTTGGGAATCCTGTTGGGCATGCGCAGCAGAAACAAAAAATAGATCCGAATTCCCAAACCAAGATCAATTCGTGGCTTTCGTCGATTTTAATCATGAAAAAGATGAATACGAAAAACTTACCTTTTTGCGTATTCAATCTTCTATCCTCGCGAACCTTCAATCTTCTCCAACGGTTCAATTGTACTGTCTCTAGATCATCACGCAGAAACGGATTTTGGGAAATTTCCATCTTTAATCTCCATGGGCGGCTAGGCGAGATTGAGTGGAAGAGAAGAAAACGTTTTTCTCTGATGTATTTCTGGTGGAGGATTTCACGTTAAGTGAATTGTTGTGTTCTCTGACTTGTGTTGGAGGATTAAATAAATCCTCCAACTTAAAGCCCACTAGTACATGACCAAAAGGGCTTTTGGACAATAATTGGGCTATGTTGACCCAATCAACTTAGTCCAATTAATTTAATCAATTAACATTTAATTCAATTAAATATATATCGATTAAGTCAATATTCTTGTTAATTAATTAATTAATTAACTAATATTATAGTTTAAATATTTAATTAACCTAGTCAATTAAATATTCAAACTAATTAATTTAATTCACCATTGTTTAATCCAATTAAACAACCAATTAAATTAATTTGTCCAATTAATTAATTCGTCCTTCCAAAGGACAAATTACCAAAACACCCTCCAAATACAAGACTTGATTTCCCCGTCTACTCCTTTATAGCGTGACTCTCTAAATTCGTCTCAATTGGCAATGAGAGGATACCAAAGGATGTGGGTGACACCTAGCCAGCACTGTGGCCCCACATCATAGCCCAATCGAGTACGAAATGACTGTCATTACGAACCTCTATATTATGAATATCGTATGAGTATAAGCCCTTCACTGACGTATCCCGATCGAGTGAGAGTCATGGAATATGTCAAACTCACAGGACTCGATACTATGCTTAAGAATCATAGTAATATGAGATTACTAAATAAGAGTTAGTTCATCAGCTCTGGCCAGAGACTTTCAATCTCATTTACCTATGATTGCATAGGATATTTCTCGTTTACTTCCGAGACAGTGAATTCCCTCTTGGTAATCACCTCACATGCTACTTGCCCATTGGAACGCATTTCGAGGTTGACCCCACCTTTCAACAGGTGATTTGGTTCTAACTACTCTAGTGACAGAATCCAACGTCACAAGCACACTGTGACCGTAACTCCTCAGGTCTAAGGCTCATGCATACCTTCATAATCAGTAATCCAATCATTGATAGTTACTGAGTAAAAACCCATGTGATCAGATTACTACGAGCCGTGTTCGAATACACAAATCCCATCAATGTATCTATGACACAAATTCCCACTATCCCATAGTGTTCAACTGGCACTCCTTTGTCAGAGTATGTGTTATATAAGTCTATACGAATCTCAATGCCCAATTGAAATTTTCTGACTTGCGAACTATTTAAGTGATCAAGTACCAAACCCTTCCAGTGCCCATCTTCTTAAGGAATGTGAAGGTTTGCCTTGACACACATGGACTAGTTGTTCATTTAAAACTTTATAGATGCCATCAAGAATTATACGAACAACATATTGTTGCCTTTATATTAATTAGAGGTTGCACAATATAAACTTGTGCTTTGTATTCTAACTCCTCGTTGGCATCTAGGGCACATTCCCAACAATCTCCCACTTTCACTCAATGCCAATCGCTATGGTATTAAATACCCATCTTCTAAAGATGTTGCTCTAGCACCGCCTGTGACAATACCCAGTGAGTAGGTCAGTCGTTCAATCGGCTGAGCTTATTTTCTACAAGGCTATATCGCCCTTTCCAACGATCTCTCAAGAGATGTTGTATCTCTCACCATTTGTCTGGATTTGTGAGACCTAGGTTCCTTTCATGCGCGTGAACTTCATTTCATCACAGTAAAGTGACAATGCAAGCTCTGCGCTAGGGACCAATAGAAGTTCTACCATGAACTTCAGATCCAAACAGTTTCCTTCGACAGCCTCCAAGACTCCAAGGCATTTCATATTCATTCTCAGTAGTAGAGTATTTTATTTGGAACATTTCCAAGTTATTACTCCACAATTGAGAGTGAATATTAACCCAAAGTGGAATTTTAATCAACTTTGTCAGACTCAAGGTCCGAGTAAGTATAAAACTTCCACTATCAGTTCTTCATGGGCATAGACGAAGAATATATCCTAAGTTCTTCTCAAGTACTTCATGATATATTTTTGTCTACCCATTGCTCTTCCTCTCTAGGCAAGAGCCCTTTCTCATATCTTCTTCCTAAATTGCTTTAGGATTTATTCTAAGCAAAAGGGCTTGGGAAGGGCCCATTATCCTATTCGCCCTATTTTCATAGATGCAAATTATAAGGATAAAGATGGCTTCTCCCAAGTATTCCATGGAGAACATGCTCGATGTTTATGTCTTGACATAGTCAATGAGCTCACATCATTTCTCATAAAATAATATCTCGCTCCAACTGACCTTATTGCACACAGATGGTCTCTCTTCGTTTAGATGATATCATAATTCCAAATTATGTTATCAAAGTAAAGATTCTAACGACAAGAGGTCCGCCTAAATCCATAAATGGATTCATACAGCATGTAGACCTTATGATAATCTACCTCAAATGTGAAACCCTTGGGTTGTTCGAAATAGATGTCCTTCTAGAGGAATCTATTTATGAACGAGTCTTCACATCCACGTGCTAGATTTTCATACTATTGGTGTGTTGTTATCGAAAGTAAGATTCTAATGGATTTGATTTTAGTTGTGGCAAAGGGGCTTGCTCATAGTCAATGCCCTTCTTTTGACTACACCCTTTTGCCATCAGTCTGGCCTTGCCATTCGAATCAATCTTTCTCTTGTAGATGTACTCGCCTATGATGAGTTCAAAACTCTTGGGGCGATCTACTAGAGTCGAGGATTGATTCAAATTCATCTAAACCATCTTCACTTTCATGACCTTGACACCTTCTCGTATAGTCCATATCCACCATCGATTTGTCATGGTAGAGGGATTATATCCTTGGTTCTCCTCTGCTACATCATTCATCCTATGCTTTCTTTGTAGCAGACAACCACTTCTCTCAGGTGGCTGAGAGACTCTTCCATATCAATCGTTGGTGGTTGTGTTTTAATGGGCTTAGTTTGGTTCCTTGAATAGTAGTGTCCTAAGATGTTTTGTTTTATTCTTTTAGAATAATCTTTCCACCTTCTCCAATTTCTTGAACGATCTTATCTTCAAGACAACAGACCTCTAAGGCCATAATGATCCTGTGATCATCATGTAAGTAAAAAGAGTTCTCCCGCTGAATCTTTGGGATAACTAACAAAACGTCCTTTTAAGGACCAAGCCTCCAAATTCTTTACCTTTATCTTTTCTACATAGGATGGGAATTCCCATACCGTCACATGTTTAAGATCAGGCTTCCACTGGCGCCACATCTGATATGGTGTCGTAGGAATGAATTTGGAGGGATATCTATTCAAGATGAACCTATGAGTAGCGCAAGACTTATTATGAATTGGGTAAATCTATGTAGCTTAGCATAGAATGAGTCATGTACAACGATATCTCGTTCTTGCATACTACTACCCTATTCATTTGTAGAGTCACTGGAAGTATAAACTGTGAAACTATGTTACGTTCTTTTAGGAACGGGTCAAATTAGGAAATCATACATTTGACATTACAATCCAATTGTAGTGTCTTAGTAAGATACCATATATTCAACCATAGACGTCAGTACACACAAACTTTAGAACTTGAGCGGCCCTTTAATATGTTCCTTGTGAAGGGAGATTTGATCATCTTGCCTATGAGATAAGATTCTTAAGTTTGGATAGAGATCCAATCCCAATGGGCTTGTACCCCCACGTTTCTCCTAACTAGTGAATCTCTTATGTGCCAAACAATTCTTCCAGTTTTTTCTAGCATACTACGTTCTCTAGTTTATGTGTTCACAGTATACTAATTCCAAACTTTCAAATCGTGTTAACAATTTTAGTAAGGATGTATTGTTCCCACACTTATTTCCAAAATAAACGCCACGAAAGTTATTACCAAACTTAAAGAAGTACCATTTCTTAACCAAGTCAGAAAATGATAACTTTCTTAATGCCATTTGATAAAACTAATCAATCATCCAAACGTGTTCAGAATTATAAAAGAACAAAGGTGGATTATATTTAGATACACCCGACACCGTGTTGGTTCCAATATTGATCACCTCTTGTTTCCCCAGTTTTGTACTTCTTTCCAATTCTTCAATCATGAGCACTAGCACTAGAATGTAGAGTAAAAAAAGTTGAGAAAACTGGTCATAGAATAGTTGTTTCCAAAACACATGATTCTATGTCCAGTGCGCCTCATATTTAAGCCCTACTCATCATCCCATTCTTAGACTTGAGTAATGCTTGCGTCAAGCATACAAGTCAACAACTCTGAACTGAGGACCTTCCTCAAGTTTCTAAATCTGTTGATTTGGTTAGGCCAGTTCAGACAAAATTTTCGAGCATAATTTTAAATGGGTTGATTTTCAAGAGAGAGATATAATAAACGCAGAAAATAAACAAGATTTAATTAGGATGCTTATATTGTACACAAGTAAAACTAGGACTTTAATTTTACTTGGCTCCCACTACATTTTTCGAAATATTGCACTCCCACTGCAATTTTCGGAAATCTCGTTGGATAGATTTCGTAGTGAGTATTGAGTTCTTCAAATAATTCAATGGGTTGCAACCTAACCGATTTCTGGCCCACTGATTATTCAAAGTGGTGTCGTACACCAATTTATCCAATAAATAATTCAATACCTTTCCCCATAGTTCACCAAACCGCAACCGAACAAGTTTCTAAGCTCGTGAACTACCTGAGTTCATTCCCACTAACTCCTATAATCTAACATTTGAATTTTACCTTGCAACTGAACAGGTTTCTGGGGTGAAATATGCTTCGATTAAGGCATTCCATGCACTTAATAAAATTTTAAATTATTTCTAAATGCATAACCCCCATAACTGGGAAGCATTATACATTTATAGTAATTCTAATTTTAGAAAGCTTAGTGGAGGGAGATGATGTCCCACATCCTTTACTAACTCGGTATTATTTTAATTGGGAGAATTTTAAATATTTTAATTTAAGGTCTCACAATGCATATTAACTCCTAACATGCATATAAAGTGTAGAAAAACCTAGCAATTCTACTATTACACATTCTCATGGACTAACTAAATCGGCCCAAGCCAATGGGCTAATCATCATATATATTTTAAGCATGCATAACAAAACATAAATCTAAATCCATGAAACGTGCATTTCATCACATACAACAAGCATTTTAAACATAAAAGCACACATACGATAAGAGCAAAAAATAAATTCAATTTATTTTGTTAATCAAATCCAATTTGATTATTACAAAATTAAATCCCATTTAATTTTGTCACTAAAACTAAATCCTATTTAATCGAAGTGAAATTAAATCTAATTTAATTTTATGTGATCGAAAAATCTATATCATAATCAATTAAATCTAATTTTGTTCACAACAAAACTAAGTTTAATTTAATTTTTATATTATGATTAAATCCAGTTTATTCTTTATGGAATTAAATCCAATTCAATTTCCATTGGAAGATTAATACTAATTTAATCAAAGCGATATTAAATCTATTTGAAATTAATTCTTACTTAGTTTCAATGGGAGGATTTCACCAACTTTAATCTAAGTGGAATTAAGTCCTACTTAATTTCCATGAAAAAGATCAAATCGATTTCAATCATTGTGAAAACGAGTCTCACATAATTTCCATGAAAAATGACTAAATCAACTTTGATCTTAGTGAAATTAAGTCTTACTCAATTTCTATAAAAAGATTAAATTAATTTCAATGGGATCAAAGTTAATTTGTAGCCGACTCTTTAAACAGTCTTATATTGTATCTTGTCAAGTAATTTAATAAATGACATTTTCTTCTTTATCTTATCATTCTATGCAATTAGATAAAGTCCCCTAGATCACCCTTAAGCTATGAGATGTGTTTGGTATCGGGGATGCCAATCATGGAATACGTCTCTAAGGTTGTGGTCTTAAAGATGTTCCAAGTCATAGTATCATTGAGATAGGGATATCAATGACTCGTAAAGACTTGCACGTACAATGCACACTCTTGGAGAGTGTATCCTATTCCATGGATACTGATACGGTGTACATCAGTGCATGTATGTGGGTTCTCGTTGGGATCGAGTAAACTGAACAACCCCGCCGAGATTCCATATTGGAGTCAATGTCGAATTTGGAATCTCCTCGGTTACGTAGGCATAAGATTGGTCCTCATGACTTGAGGCACCATTGGTCGTCTCGTGCATCGCTCACTGTACTTAGATTTGTCACACGATTCCAGGTGAGTCATAAAGTGGGGCATATTGGGTCCAGTCTGGTTATGTACGGAGGCGCGTGAGTGCCAAGAGAGAATCCATCACTGATCATTAGCATCGGCGCATATCCTATGTACTTCACAGTGTATTGACCATGGGAACCTCCGGCCGGAGTAGTATCAATAAGGAGGCGCAGTGTTTCCTCGCTCGATTGATAAATTGGTCAGTGTGACTTAGATCGATATACATAGAATCGAGTTACTGGGATTTCGACTGACATCCAAGTCCTAGATTCGATTGGGATATTTGATGGAAGGATTTTACTTATGCGAAAATCGTAATGCGGAAAGGTCACCTAATAATCGTTCATGGCTAGGTCTTCTTGGCGCGTGGCTAGTACTAACCTTGATTTGTAGGAACCATGAATTAATCGGTAATTAATTCTTGGTCGGATTAAAATACTTGGAGTAATTAAATCTAGCAATGAAAATTGCAAAGGCACAACGGGGTTGTGTTCCTACTACTAGTACATGAACGAACCTACAATGGGGTTACACACTTACTCAAGAAAGTTCAATTACTATGTGAATATTAATCCGATTTAGGATTAAAGTGAAATTGATTAATGAGATTAATTGATTAAGTGGAAGACATTTTAATTAGTAG
This sequence comes from Buddleja alternifolia, assembly GCA_019426215.1. Lineage (NCBI taxonomy): Eukaryota > Viridiplantae > Streptophyta > Magnoliopsida > Lamiales > Scrophulariaceae > Buddleja > Buddleja alternifolia. The sequence goes on from CM033391.1 coordinate 28,048,588, forward strand.
GCTTGGGAAAATAATTTTTCTATTAATTAATCTTGGAGATTAATCATTAACGAAAATTATTATTATCCGGGAATTTATTTAAGCAACTAATTTTACTATTAATTAATCATGAAGATTATTTAATTAACAAGTCTTGGAAGACTTGGGAGTCATTTTAATTAAGTTGGACTTAATTAAATGAAGTCACAAGAGTGAAATTCAAAGCTAGTCAAAGTTTGACTTGTAATGTTTTTTAAATGAAGAAGAAAATGAAAAATATTCTCTTACACATGTGATGGTAGTTGAGAATGGAATGGTAGGTGAGAATGAGGTGGTAGGTGAAGAAAAACAAGTCTTCTACTCCACCTAACACCCTATGGCCGAAAATTGGTGGCTATAAAAGGAGGTGTTCTTGCTCTCATTTAAAACTTGATGAAAACTTAAAAAGAAAAAAAAGCTTAGAGCTTAGTGCTTAGTTCTTCATCTCTAGATTTTTCTAGCTTCTCTTGTGATTCTTGAAGACTTTCTTCTATAGAACTTCTTCTTGAAGATTAGTTGTAAAAGATTATCTTCCATAGATATTTCTTTTAGTAACTCTTCTTGTCTTCCACCTTTCACTACATAGACTCCATTTCCTTAGAGCATATATCTAGCCAATCTTTTGCTTAAGGTATGAACTTACTTGAGGTGTGTCCTTGTAGAGGCTTCTTTCTTTAGGAGCTTATTGTGGTTTGATTCGAATCCCTCCATGTTGAGGTGAGGTTCGAAAATGAGAGCCTAAGTTTTTCGGTGTGGTTTTCCTTGTGTTGTGGTTATACACCCTCACTTTAATAAAACCTCATATCTTGTAATCGGTTTAAAACCCCTTTACTCGTATTAATTTTTGTTGTGCATCACTTTGACCCCCTAGCTTGGGATGCCTTTATATATGTGTTTTACATACTTTATTTCTTCCGTTGCGCCGGCATCGCTTGTGGGGGCATACCGATCCTTACAGATTGACCCAATTAGTTAAAATTGGATTTGGGTCTTACCCAATTAATAATTCAATTGCAATTGAGTCAAGCTCAATACCTAATTGAATTAATTTGAGTTGGGACAATAATGAATTAATTCGTGCTGGGTCAAGCCCAACACTTCTTAATTAAAAATAAGTTGGGCTATTTATTTAATTATTTCAAATGGGCCAAGCCCAACTCCCTTTCAATTAATAAAATACGCTTGGGCTTTTGTTTAATTAATTAGAGTGGGCCGGCCAAGCCCAACTCCATATTAATTAATTTATGCATTGGACCAAGACCAACACATACAAAACAACCCTAGCCCAAACACAACCCTTCTTCTTCCTCCAAGCGCCGTCAGGCGCCGCCATTCCCGTCGCCGGAGAATCGCCGGTCATGGCAGCGGCTCCGTTGCTGCTGCCTTAGACCATCGTTTCTCCGACCACCACCGATATCACCATCACCACCGGACCGGCAAAACAACATCAAAATCGAGGCCTATTTCAGCGTTGATTTCGTGGCTATTTTCCGGCCATCTCCGGCAGAGAAAACCACCGTCAGATTCAGCGGCGCACGGCGATGCTGCTTGCACCACCATCTACTGCGTATGGCGGCGATTTAGGCGTCGATTTTAGCAACCAAAACCGGCGAAAATGGAGCCGATTTCAGCGACGCCACCACCGCTCATAGAAGCGGACGAATCTCTTCTTTTTGGTGATTTTCAGCGGACAACATCGACGATGATAATGGCGAATGATTACAGCCATCATCATCCACGACAAATAGCAAAATTTCAAGCCCAATAATAGATTCAATTCACAATCAAAAAACAAATTTCAGAATTCAATCGAATTCTTCAGCGCCAAAACAAAAATCGATTTCAGATTTCAAAAGCAGCCCAGATTTTTCAGATTTAATTCGCAATTCTCAGATTTGAAAAACATGAATAACAACATCCAAAATCACAATAAATTTAGACTTGCAGCCCCATGTATAACCGATTCGAAGATGTACAAAATTCCGAATTTTATCGGCCAATTTCAGATTTTAGATTCATACATAACTGTTTCACAATTTTTGATCTGATCACAAATTCCACAACAATTACAGTAGATTTTTCGATCCATGAATTTCTTGATTCAAAATCAACAATTCGCATCAATCATGATATACAACGAATAAACATGAAGCCAACAAATTTGGTTCTTATACCACTGTTGGGAATCCTGTTGAGCATGCGCAACGGAAACAAAAAACAGATCCGAATTCCCAAACCAAGATCAATTCGTGGCATTCGTCGATTTTAATCATGAAAAAGATGAATACGAAAAACTTACCTTTTCGCGTATTCAATCTTCTATCCTCGCGAATCTTCAATCTTCTCCAACGGTTCAATTGTACTATCTCTATATCATCACGCAGGAACGAACTCCCGGAAATCTCCATCTTTAATCTCCATAGGCGGCTATGCCAGATTGAGTGGAAGAGAAGAAATTGTTTTTCTCTGATGTATTTCTGATGGAGGATTTCACGTTATGTGAATTGTCGTGTTCTCTGACTTGTGTTGGAGGATTAAATAAATCCTCCAACTTAAAGCCCACTAGTACACACCCAAAAGAGCTTTTGGACAATAATTGGGCTATATTGACCCAGTCAACTTAGTCCAATTAATTTAATCAATTAACATTTAATTCAATTAAATATATATCGATTAAATCAATATTCTTGTTAACTAATTAATTAATTAACTACTATTATAGTTTAAATATTTAATTAACCTAGTCAATTAAATATTCAAACTAATTAATTTAATTCACCATTGTTTAATCCAATTAAACAACCAATTAAATTACCAAAACACCCTCCAAATACAAGACTTGATTTCCCCGTCTATTACTTTATAGCGCGACTCTCTAGGTTCATCTCAATTGACAATGGGGGGATACCAAAGGATGTAGGTGACACCTAGCCAGCACCGTGGCCCCACATCGTAGCCCAATCGAGTACGAAATGACTATGTCATTACGAACCTCTAGATTATGAATATCGTATGAGTATAAGCCCTTCACTAACGTATCCCGATCGAGTGAGAGTCATGGAATATGTCAAACTCACAGGACTTGATACTATGCTTAAGAATCATAGTAATATGAGATTACTAAACACGAGTTAGTTCATCAGCTCTGGCTAGAGACTTTCAATCTCATTTACCTATGATTGTATAGGATACTTCTCGTTTACTTTCGAGACAGTGAATTCCCTCTTGGTAATCACCTCACATGCTACTTGCCCATTGGAACGCATTTCGAGGTTGACCCCACCTTTCAACGGGTGATTTGGGTCTAACTACTCTAGTGACAGAATCCAACATCACAAGCACACTGTGACCGTAAATCCTTAGGTCTAAGGCTCATGCATACCTTCATAATCAGTAATCCAATCATTGACAGTCACTGAGTAAAAAACCATGTGATCAGATTACTATGAGTCGTGTTCGAATACACTAATCCCGTCAATATAGACACAAATTCCCACTATCCCATAGTGTTCAACTGGCACTCCTTTGTGAGAGTATGTGTCATATAAGTCTATACGAATCTCGATGCCCAATTGAAATTTTCTGACTTGCGAACTATTTAAGTGATCAAGAACCAAACCCTTCCAGTGCCCATCTTTTTAAGGAATACGAAGGTTTGCCTTGACACACATGGACTAGTTGTTCATTTAAAACTTTATAGATGCCATCAAGAATTATACGAACAACATATCGTTGCCTTTATATTAATTAGAGGTTACACAATATAAACTTGTGCCTTATATTCTAACTCCTCGTTGGCATCTAGCGCACATTCCCAACACCTGCTCCAACCAGACCGTAAATGGCTCAGAGACCATCCACCAGAGTTAGTAATTGGAGATATTGAAGCACCTGTTAGAACTAGGTCCGCTACGATTAATGAGGCCATGTTCGCAAGCATTCTATCTCAAATGGAACAAAAGAAAGTGGATGAAGCGCTCAGTGATTCAAGTTGGGTAGAAGCAATGCAAGAAGAGCTTAACCAATTTGAGAGAAGCAAGGTTTGGACGCTAGTACCAAGACCAACTCACCAAGGAGTTATTGGGACTAGATGGGTTTTTAGGAACAAGATGGATGAAGATGACATTGTTATAAGAAACAAAGCAAGATTAGTCGCTCAAGGTTATTGTCAAGAAGAGGGTATTGATTTTGATGAGACGTATACCCCAGTAGCCCGTCTTGAACCGATTAGAATGTTCTTAGAGTTTGCCGCATTTAACAAGTTCACAGTATACCAAATGGACGTGAAGAGTGCATTTCTGAATGGTAAACTCCAAGAAAAAGTCTATGTGGAGCAACCTCCAGGATTCATCAACAACCATGCCGAAAGCATGGTCTACAAATTGGATAAGGCACTCTATGGCCTTAAACAAGCGCCAAGAGCATGGTATGACACTCTCTCTATCTTCCTTATAGGTAAAGGCTTTTCAAAAGGCAGCGTTGATACAACGTTATTTAAAATTACTCATAATGAAGATATTCTCTTAGTCCAAATTTATGTTGATGATATTATATTTGGTTCTACTAATAAGCGATTGTGTGAGAAATTTTGGAAAATGATGCAAGATCAATTTGAAATGAGTATGATGGGTGAATTAACTTTCTTCTTAGGATTACAAGTTAAACAAATCCTTAATGGCATATTTATAAACCAAGCTAAATACATACATGATATGATTAAGAAATTTGGTATGGAAAATGCATCATCTTCAAAAATTCTAATGAGCCAAACGCTTAAGTTAGATAAAGATGAAAGTGGAAAGAAAATTGATATCACTAACTATAGAGGTATCATTGGATCACTTCTTTATCTTACAGCTAGTAGACCCGATATTATGTTTTCGGTATGCATGTGTGCACGCTTTCAAGCTGATCCTAGAGAATCACACTTAAATGCTGCCTAGAGAATCCTTAAATACCTAAAAGGCACACAGAATGTGGGCTTATGGTATCCAAGGGACTCTCCTTTTGAACTAATTGGTTATTCAGACGCAAATTTTGCAGGATGCAAAATAGATAGAAAGAGTACTAGTGGTACATGTCAATTTCTAGGTGATAGACTAATTTCGTGGCATAGTAAGAAACAACAATCCATAGCGACTTCTACCGCTAAAGCAGAGTACGTAGCCGCTGGGAGCTGTTGTGCACAGATCCTTTGGATGAGGCAACAACTTAGAGATTATGGAACAATCCTAGATCCTACCCCAATCCATTGTGATAACCAAAGCGCTTTAGCTATGACCCAAAATCCAGTCCTTCATTCTAGAACTAAACACATTGACATTCGCTACCATTTCTTGCGTGACCATGTACAAAAGAAAGATATCTCCATGCATTTCATTGGAACTGACAAACAATTGGTAGATATCTTCACCAAAGCGCTCAACGAACAACGCTTTCTCACTTTGAGAAGTGAATTAGGTATGATTGATTTAAACGCTTAAATCATAAAGCATCATACTTTATAGGCATATAATTTAGGGGGAATCCACTTTATGTTTATGTCTAAATCATCTTTCAAATTGAAATAAGTTATCAATTTTAGGGGGAACCTTAAACTTGTACTTATCTCAATTCATAAGCTATTGTGATAAAAAAAAAATGACTTTGAAAATTTCTGCATTGATCACTTGCGCTTATCTATTATGCATGACAAAATCAATCTCTAATAAATGAAAATGTCTTTTATAAATCCAAGTGGTTGATTTTATATTTAACTTTAAGAAATTAAATTTTGTTCTCAAAAAGATTTCAGCGTTAAAAAGATTCCCACTTTAACGCTAAGTAATCTTTTTCTAAAATTCATGCATAGTTTTCATCGCTGAACGTAGCGTGTGGATAAGTCCAAAAGATTAGATTTGACAATTGCCCACACGTGCTTATCACATCAAACTGATGGTTAATGATTCTCATCTAAAAACTAGGCGATTCACTAACTGCACCTGTCTGAGTACGTGTCAGTGTACTATCAGGCGCGTGCATTTCACACTGAAAAATTTCAAAATTCAAACGTTTTTGAAGAAGTAACTGCGATTTCAAACCTTTATATTTCACAGTTGTTACTCTATTTTATCGCACTTTTTGACATCCGTATTTATGTGTAAACGGCTCAAATTTAATTTTTTATTTTCAAAAATTAACTTCTGTACACGTGTCATTCATCTACCAGTTGAGGAGTTATTTTTGCCTCCTATTTAAACCTTTCACAACCTTTACAGTAAAACTTTATCACTTCCGAAATTCCTCTACTGTAAAAGTTCTCTCTCTAAGGCAAAAAGAATATATTTCCTCTCCTCAACCGAAGCTTTTTCAGTTCAACAATGGCACCCAAATCTTCAAAATCTGCTGTCGGAAAATCTTCCAAATCAAAAAAACCAGTCACTGTTAACGCCGGTTTTCTTGTTAACTGGGACTATCTATTTGATAACCAGAACTTCCCTCTTAGGACTGTTCTTCCACTAGTCCAGGAGTCTGGTTTACGCGATATGATAACGGCCGTTTTCAACTTCATTGAGGAAGAAACCCTATTCTTCTTCAAGAACGCGAAAATCTCCGACGACGGAAACTCCATTTCCCGCGTCTTTCCTTTTACCCGTGAGACCTTCATTCTCACTCCTTCTCTTATTTCATCTTTACTAAACTTACCAAACGATGGAGCCGAAGTTGAAAATGTCACTCTTGGAGATGCTACCAAAGTATGGGCATTGATCAAGAAGGATGAAGTTGACGCTGCATATGAACCCAACTTCAAGAAAAATGATATGAAGGGTGAATATGTAATTCTTGCGGACATATGCGCCAAGATGATCGAATGCAGAAAGGGAAGCTTTGATAAAGTTTCCAACCTCCAGTACAAGATGATGGTGGCCATTCTGACCAAATTGAAGATAAATTGGTCGCTTTACGTTTTTAATCGCTTCAAACAAGCGATGGCCAAATCGGTTAATCCCAAGCCTTACGGGATTGTTTTAAGTCGTATTCTTAGCGCCAGTGGTTTCACAAACTCCACTGGAAAGAAAATACCAACGCTACAGTTTTATGGAAAGAAAATGATTGGCGAGCTGCTAAGACCAAGGAAGCGTGGTGGAGCAGCGGTTCCTAAAGAAGAACGTGAGCGACTTATTGCCGAAGGAGTTGTTCGCAGTGATGATGAAGAACAAGCATCTTCATCTTCATCTTCATCATCATCATCATCATCAGAAGAAGTGGTGGTTAAGCGACCAAAATGAAAAATCATCTTGAAAGTCGCTGAGCCATCAAAACCAGCAAAGAAGCAGAAGCAGAAGCCGGAGCCCAAGAAGAAACAGAAGTCTCTTTCTCCTTCTCCTAAATCACCCTCTCCCCCACCTATCTTCATGATCTCTCCAGAAGAGGAAGAAGAGGTAGAAGAAGTACCGCTTGCATGAAGGCGTACTCCTCTCTCCACTCCAGCTGCATCGACAAGCGCTCCAACAGAGCCAGCGCTTGAAGACCCAACAAGTGTTCCACCTCCGTCTGACGTTGTTCCACAAATCAGCTCAGATCCTAAAGCTTACGATCAATCTAAAAGGCTTTATCGTGTTCGGGGTAAGTGTTTGTGCAAAGAAAAAGTAGTTTATCCTTTCCTCGTTAGTTTCTAGGTCTCTAACGCTAGGATAAAATTCTTTCAGCCGAGTGTGAAGCAAATATTCAAACTATTCTCAACACTCTTGAGGATTTGCATATTCCCATCCGTGCTGATCCTATCACTTCTTTTCTAGATTTAGATCTAGAAGAAGTTGTTCCGGAGCCTGAGGAAACTTTACCAACTGTTGAAACAAATCAAGCGACTGACAAAGTCGATGATGGTCCTCAAGGTAAGCGTTGTAGTATTTTTTGTAATTTCTACTTAGTAGAAATTTTGCTTGCTTTGCTCAAACGCTTACATGTATCAGCTCAAGATGCACCAGACGCTGATGCACCACCATCTTCAAAGGTTCCAATTGAAGTAGATGTTGATCTAGCAACTATTGTGGATATAGCTAAAGAAGTAGCTCAAGTCCTTCCTGACGCTGAAACATCTTTAGTCAGTGAAGCGACTCTACATGCTGAGCGATCGATAGAAGTGGCCCCTATTCCAACAGAAGAAATTTCCTTTGTTTCTACTCCAACTGGATCTCCTCCTCGTGTCATCGATTTCTTTCCTTGCGGATACAATGCAGATGTTGAATTTTATTACGCCGCCAGAGAACGAGACACCCAGACCCTTGCCGAATCAGAAATCAACTTTCAAAACACTCTCCATAGGACTGATGTTTCCAATTCTAACAAGTTTAAATTCTTCGAGCGATTCGCCGATCTAGGTCTCTACAATCTTGAGCGTCTTCAATCTCGCCTTGAGTATATTCGTCGACCAGCGTTCAACATGACTGAATTTGACGAAAAGCATTTTAACTACACTAGTCATTCTGAAGAGTCCTTTTATCCCTTGCGCCAGAATAAGATCGTCATCAAGAATTCCCATATGGGTGATTGGTCAAAGAATCCAGACGAAGAAATTCTCAACAGGATTGGATACTCCGCTTTTCCCAAAGTCGTTCATTCTCCTCAAAACGCTCTATCCCCTAAACCTCTCAGATTGTGGAAAGAGAAAGGACTAGTAGTTGCTGAGCGTCCAAATCCAGTTAACTCGTGGATAGAAGATAAAGCCCGTGAATACCTTGCAAGATTATGGGCTGAGGATTACGATGAAGAAACTGAACGCTTTGAGAAGCTCCTTGCCGCTAGAAAAGAACAAAAGAAAGCTGACAAGCTTAGCAAGAGATGGATGATGGATGCAGCCAGATGGGCTGAAGAGTTTGTTTTATACTTCTATACCCTTGAAGAACTCGTGAGATATCCATTTCTATTTGAATTTGGAATAAAATACAAACGCCAGGGTTTGCTACCTTTTTACTTCATCAACGTCAGCATATTGCCGGAAATGTTAGCGATCTGCCAATTTACAGGCAACCCATCGAGAACTACATTCGCCAACAGCTAGCCTTATTTAGTCAAGGCGGATGCTATGTGTTTCACCCCCGTCAAGCGTTTGTTCAACGAATCTTTCCAGACTTGAACGAAGAAGCCTCCACCAGTAAACAACCGCTTCTTCCAGGACAAAGTGAAATTCGTGTCAATGTTGCAAATGAGCACGCTGAGTTTGCTGAATTCTACCGAGACAAAAGAGCAGTGATAGAAAATGCACAAGCGCTGGATATCACTTTCAACCACTATTCAGGGCTGAGCGACTTCCGAGGATACAATCTTCACCCTGTGCTCTTTTGTGAACAGAATATTCAAGTGGCCAAGATGATATCGCTAATCAGGCTAGTAGACCAAGAAGCAGCTCAAGCGCTATTACCTTTTATTTTGGACTTCTACAACTCTTATACTTCAGGAGTTGATCTGCCAAAAGGAGTGCAACTTGCACTAAGCAATGAAGAGCGCGAAGACGCTATATTCTTTATCCCGCAGACAAACCTGATTAGTCCAAGGCATGTAATGAAATCGATTAGCCCACACTGGGTCATTCCTGTTGCAAGTCCAGCATCTCCAATTGAGATTGTTGCAATAGAAGAGGAATAAACTCCTGCTGTGGAAGCTGCTCAACCCACAGACGCTGATATGTAAGATATTGCCCCCAACGCTCCAGCAGTCGAGGTTCCCCTTGAGGAACAAGTTGTTCAAATTGAATCCGCAACTCAGACGCTAGACTCAGCAATAGAAGAGGTTCATGCTGACTTAGCGGCATAGCCTGAAGAGCCGATTATCAGAGACAAATCTAAAGGCAAAGCTCTAGCAGTATCAAGCTCTCACGGACTTGAGTGTTCATCTTCCGATTCATCAGATTCAGACTCTGACAGTGATCCAAAAGCTAAAGATTTCAGAAAAGTTGTTCGACATTCTCTCAGCGATATAAAAGGATCATGTTCTCGATTGGAAGAGCGAAGTACTTCCATGCTTAATCAAGTAGAAACAGTTCTCAAAACTGATTTGCGACATGCAAACAAGCTTACAATCTCCATGATGAACTGTATCGCTCCTCTCATCAAAGAACTGTCTGACGATTTCAACCAGACGCTTGCGCAGAATGCTTCAGCTGATACTGAGCGTCACAATTCCTCCAATCTTATCTCTCAGAGTATCGCTGAACAGATTGCTCTCTTGATAGATGAAGTCAAGCTTCTCTGAAGGGACATCGCTGACTTAAAAACCTCCTTTGCTGATGTCAAGAAGGGGGAAGATAAAGAAAAGTCCAAGGCAATATCTAAAACAGATAATAAACACTGGCGATCAAAGTTTGAAGAAATAGTGAGCATAAAGAAGATGCAAACTAAAAAGAGAAAGCCAAGATATTATCTAGGAAGGTACTTGCTCCCGGAGTTGGACGTTGAATTTTTGGAGAGTATGGGATTTCATCCTTATGCCGGACCGCTTAGACGACCTATCAACTGGAAACCATCCAACGACAGAAGACAAGACATCTATTACGATTTAATTCGTGAACTTGGTATTCCTCCAAGGGAATGGGTGGACAGGCTGAAGGAACTCAATGAAAGCGCTAGACAGCGAAGGCATAAATATGATGAACTCCAACATACCACCATGATAGACGTTGATCAACTCCTCATGGACTTAGAAAATGAGATCTACCAAAAAAGAAGAAAGCATAAAGCGACAGAAAAGATGAACGCTTTATATTTTTTTTCTCTTATTTTTCAATTATCCTATATTCAGTATAAATCATGTATGCTTATCTCTCTCTATAAATGAATGATTTATCGTTGAAACAACTTGTTGAGGCTAATCTAACATTAGCTAACTTTACTAACTTTCCAAACGCTAACTTATATTTATTTGGGCTTTTCTTTGAACTCTTGAATTATAAAAGAGTTATAAGAGTTAAAGTCTTGACATAATCCAAAAAGGGGAAATTGTTAGGAATTTCATGTTAGATGTTTTGATGATGAAAAGATAGGATTTATGTTAGACCCCAAAATATTATGTAAGTTTATGTTTCATAGATCAACTGTATAAGCGTTTGAAAGTATGTAATTTTGTTAGGCTTGAAATTTTTATCTTTATAGATTTTAGACTCAGTATTAGATACCGAATCGCTAATAGAATTCTAGGTGAGTCTATTAGAGAACAAGTTGAAGATCAGCGTCTGAAGTCAAAAGAAGATGAAGATTTATCCTTGGCGTCTGTCAAACGCTAAAGGACCATTTCAGGATTTATGGATCAAGCGCTCAAAGCACTCTAGCGATCAGAATCAGATTCACCTGAAATAAATTCTCAAGTCATGAAGGACTTAAATGCAATCATTCAACGAACATTTATTTCAAACGGGAAATAAATTCAAATGCATTAAATGCCTAATAAGAGCATTAAGTGTGATAAACCAATATGATTTGTGGACAAGCCACCTTTTGACTAGACTGTCAAAACTTCAGAGTTTATAGCTGCTCCCGTCCAATCAGAACCAGCAGAATTTCAGGAATTTCAGAGAAAAGGTATAATCACGCGCCGCGTGAAAGGTACACTCTCACATGTGTCCAACAGATAGATCCCAAGAATTGCCTATAAATACCTCATTTCCAGCAAACCCTAAAAATGACAGATACAGAGATATAGAGACATACGTAAATACACAAGAAAACTCTGCTGAAATTCTCTTGAAGAAAAAGCTTAGAAACTCCATAGCCAAAATCTTTTAAGCTTTTTACACACATTCCATATAGTCACAAATATCTCAAACATCTTCCAAAGAAGAAACCTAAACTCTTACTGAGATATTCCAAGTTGTTTGAGCTTTCCAAAAACAAACAAACCTTTGTGATAAAACTCTCAACCTTTCATCTGAGTGAGAAAGTTGTTGAAACCCCTTACAGGCAGTATTTCTGAGTGAGAGAAGCTTGTAGAAGAAGATCTTCATTGGTGCTGAAGTCTGTGTGATCAGGGAGCCCGAGATCATTTTCACCCATTTACTATCTTGTAGAAGATTCTGTGTGATTCTTTGATAATCATCTTAATAAATTCCCTTCAAGTGAAAAAGGAGAAGAAGGACGTAGCTGAGATTACATCACCCGGTGAACCTTATACATCTTGTGTCATTTACTTTCATTATTGTCTTACTTTATATTTTCCTAATTACTTTGAAAAAGACAAGCGCGACTATTTAACAAAAACGAACACCAAAGCTTTAAAATCATTTCCACTGTGCTAACCCTGATTAAGTAATCTAAGTGTTACCCTACTTTGGTAATTTGCTAAAATCACTAGGTCTAAATTATCTTTTACTGAAGCATCTGACCCAAGCACTCAGTTGCCTAAGAATTCTAATCTTTAAAAGTGATACGAAATTTTTTTAAGTCGAAAAAGATTTCAGGGTCTATTCAACCTCCCCCCCCCCCTTCTAGACCCTTTCGTATGCTACTTGGGACCACCACTAGAGGAGTTTGATACTTGTGTATTATAATAGTCTGCAAGTCAAAGATTTTCAATTAAGCATTGGAAATCATGAAGACTTGTATAATATGAGTTTTAACGAGAAAGGTGCCCGTCAATCACTAGGAAATAATGAAGAACTCACATCATAGGTGCACTGATGGAGATAATGGCACTCACACATGACTCGCATCGATTCTGTCACATGGGTTTTCACTCTTTGACAGTCAATGACAGAATTGATTAAGTTGTAATAGGTGTGTTTGAACTTTAGAATTGAGGAATCGAGTTGAAGATATACTTGTAACATTAGGTTCGTCATTAGAGTAGTTAGGCCCAATTCACCCATTGGCGGGGTCAACCTCAAACTGCAACCTAATGGGCAAGTAGTAGTCCTAACTGATATCTAAGATAGGATTCGTTCCCTCAAAGGTGAACGAGAAATTATCCTATGCATTTATAAGTTAGATCTTAAAGTCTTTGGTCAAAGCATTCACTGATCTGATCTTATTATAAATATAGCATAGTGTCAAGCCAGTGAGTTTGACTAAAAACCATGACTCTCACTTAACCGGGATAAGGAAACGAAGAGTTTATATTCACACGGTATTTACAATTGGAAAGGTAAAAATGATCTAATCATTTCATCTAATTTGGGTTAAAATATGGACCACTTGATTAGCTAGGTGGGACCCACATTCAATGGAATCCTCCCATTGCCAAATGTAGATGAACCTAAAGAGTCACGCTTAAAAAGGAAAAATTGATAGAAAAATGGAATATTTCTTGTGGTAATATTTTAAGTATTGGATACTTAAAATTAATTAAATAAAATTAATTATTTGAGGAAATAAGTTAATTCATTTATAGTTTAATTAATATATTATTTCTTGGAGAAATAAAATTAATTAAATATATTATCTATTATTTAATTAGATTATTTAATTGAATTGAATTAACTAATTAAAAAGTAGATTAGATTAAGCTCAAATTGGTGCACCAAGTGGTACACCAAGGCTTAAGAGGGGCGGCCACTAGGCGCCGTTTATGGGCTAATTTGAGCCCAAGATATTAACTTAAGTGATATAAATACATCACATTAGTTAATACCTAGGTCAAAAGTTGTAATTCACTAAGCCACAAGAAAAAGAACTCCTCTCTCTCTCTCTCTCTCTAGCCGTCGGTCTACACACTAAAGAAAGGGGAAGATTTTTCTCATCAAGTTTTTCCGGCGAGACGATTTAGAGGCAGAACAATTGGACTGCTCGGATCATCGAGTTTTCAGCCGGAGTAATTTCGCGAAGAACTTGAAGAATTCAGGCTCGTGAGTTTTTCAACCACTTCGCTACAACGGGTAAAGTTTGTTTTACCCTATTGCACATACGTGTAATAAAAATCTCGAGATTGATCCTGTTAGGGGGAAATCTGAAAAAAAAAATTAATTTCGTTTTGCGCTGCGTTTGGTTTATTTTCCCCAACAGTAGCAATCTCTACTGCATGCATTAAACACTAAAATTTTCCCCAAATTTATTCAGATTTATCCCTCCAAATAAACTCGGCTAACAGCATTCAGAGTATCTAGCTATCCCTAGCTTCGACTAACTTAGAAGATGTTACTCATCCCTCTTGCACCTTAATTCACTTTCTCCCGAACAGATAAATTAAGTATTACATCTTAAATATGTTGGCCAGACACACTAAGCATTGCGAACAAGATTATAACATAAAGCAATATAAATCATTCATACAAAAAATACTTTTATAACTTAAAAATCATAATTCGGCCTAAGCATGGCCTTAGTCTACAAATTTAGCTACTCATAATGATATGAAAAAAAACTAAAGAATTTATGAAAGTAATAAATTAATAATAAAAACTTCCTATGACTGTGTAGAAAACCTTCTTCTCCCTTCAAGCTTCCTCTACTTCTATGGAGAATTACAAAGGAAAGTCCTAGTCTAACTCTCTCTCTCTCTCTATGTGAAAAAGATGGAGTATTGCTGGAGGAGAACTTTGAAAAGCATTGCTCTTTAACCCTACTGCATCACTTTATATTTATAGGAGTGGTTTGAGAAAAGTCCGTGTAGGTGAAGAGTTTGGAAATTTCCAAAACTGTTCTGCCCTACTCGCACGTTCGAACGTTAGGCTTCATGGCGTCCGTGCGTAACTTTTCTCAATGTTTGGGCGTAACACCTCTTCATGTTCAAACGTTCTGATGTTCCATGTTCGAACATTAATCTCTTCGACTTTCTGCTCTGAAATTCCATCTTACTGCTCCTTTCATCCTTTTTGTCTCCAATGCTATGATTTATACCTGGAAACTCAAAGTAGACATATTACACGCATATGTAGTATAAAATCATACTTAATTCTATGAAAATCATACAACTAAAGGACTATAAAACACGTAATTCTTGACTCTATCAACTCCCCCAAACTTATACATTGATTGTCCTCTAGCAATGATAGACATCAACACAGTCAAAGGTAAACAAAAACAAAACAAACAAAGATAAAGATAAACTCTCTTTTGTGGAGTAAACGATTATACTTAGCACGTGTAACCAGCCTTTAAACCTTAATGCTACCCAAAAAGGACGAGTATAGTCTCGTGAGGGTTTGCAGACGATGTACCCACAAAATCTAACAAATTTTCAATCCAACCAAATCAATACAAATCAACATAATTAACAAGAATAAATGGCACAAAATCAACCTTCAAAAGCTCAAAATTATATATACATATCAAATACTTTTGCTCATGTGACACCTCAACTCGAAAAGACTCCAAAGGGTGTAATGAAAATAAATTTAAGGCATTATAGTCGAGAGGCATCCTACCAATTTTCGGACATTAATCCATATCTATCAACTTTTGATCCAACACAAAGCACAAGAATCATAGAAAACATCATAACCATTTCAAATTCCATTACTTCAAACATTCAAACTTTAAACTCATATGAAACTTCCCATTTAAATTCATTAAGGCTAGATCATGCAATGTTTTATTCCCTTAGGCTTTTGATAGGACTCATTTTTACATGTTCTTAAGCCTGTTGTGTTTAGGTTTTAGGTTCATTTATTGCTTGATTCTTGCCACATGTGCGTTTAATCCGTGCGTTAAGTGATTTCAGGCCTTAAATGGATGCAAACGAAGAAAAGGACAAAAGAAAATGTATCAAAATAATTCAAGATGAAATGCTTTGGACTCCGGTGCCTAGGCGCCATTTCAGCCATGCCCAGGAACCAACCGAAGAGAAGAACAAGTTCTGCCACGAAGATCGACGCCTAGGTGCTACATTACCCTCGCCTAGGCGCCGATCCCACCGCGCTTGAGCGCCAATCTCTCCATGCCTGGGTGCCAAGCAACTTTTCCCCCAAAATAGTTCTGCCACCTCAGCCGCGCCTTGGCGCTGTTCTACCCGTGCTTGGGCGCCGCTGTAACAGAATTTCAAATCTATAAAGCTAAATTTTCAGCACAAGAGAGGGGTTCGAAATCTGGGGTTTTGGGAGAATTTTCTTGGATTTGAGCCATCCTTTCATCATTCTTGAAGAGCTAAGAAAAGGGAAAAGAAGGAATTCAAGCTTTTGATCAAGATCCAACCACCAACGTAGCATAGGGAGTTCTTAGCCTAAACTCATTATTTGTCTATGAATATGATTTTAATGTTTAGTCTTCCTTTCATGCATTCTATGAGCTAATTTGTTAAACTAGGGCCATGTGAAGGCCTTGTTGCAAGTATTTGATTATAATAAGATCATTTTCCAATTCAATTCATTGATTGCTATGTGTTGTGATTTTGTGATTGAATGCCTTACATGTGCTTGATCAACATGTGTTAGATATCATGTCTAGGTGAATTATTCGAGAGAAAATTGACTTAGGGTGCAAGAATTTCACAACATCACCGATCAAATAGGAGTTGCCCTAGACATAGGTAAAGACTCCCGGGTGAAGTCGTTCGATTTTAATTGAGTAAGCTCTAGCTCTTTAATGCATACTTAGTGGTTAGGTTTTTGGGTAGACATACTTAGGAAACCGCCAATTAAGTATAGGAGTCTATCACGAGACATCGGTTAGTCTTTACCTTAGGATCTTTCACCATAGCAATGTATGTCTAATGAATGTAATGATCGTAGGATAGCAATACACAACATGTGCCCGAACATGAGCATTAGTTACCTCTCCACCTTGGAAGTTTAATCTCTCTTTACTCTCGTTTTAGTTATTCTACCTTCTTATTTAGTTAAATCTCTATTTTAATTCCCTTTTGCTTTTTAAAATCATAAACTAAATAATAGTCCTTGAGGTTCGACAACCCGGACTTTTTGTCCACTTATTACTACTTATGACTAGTGCACTTGCTACTAAAGCACGTTACCTTCTAGCGTGTCAAGTTTTTGGCGCCGTTGCAAGGGACTTGTTTATTTTAGTTTTTGATTTTCTTTTACGCCTTCTTAATTCTTAGTTTTTCATTAATTTCTTACTTTTCTTTTATTTTCTTGTTATTCTAATTTTGTTTATTTTGTTTACTTTATAGGTTCATTTTTGGTGCATGACCAGTTTCTCTAACGATCCTTTATTGGATTTTGAGCCCGAGATCGAACTTACTCTTCGGGCTAGTAGACGAGTTTGTGAAATGGTAGACAATATCTATCAACCAAATCCGAATGCAAGTTTTTTGGATATGAATTTACCGGAGAATCGGGAGTGGTTACAAGGCATTCTCCAAGCTATGCAACTGCCTTCTTCTCAACAACTTCTGTCGATCCGGGGTAGTCTACCACCGAGGGTCCACACCATACAGGCGAGATATCATTTGTCCCCGACTTTGGAAGAACGAGAATGGGTTCGACAACTCATATACGACTTACAACTCACACTAGATGATTTGGATCAGCCGAAAAATATGAAATTGGTACGCAAAGTCATTGATGCCTTGTATGAAGGACCAATTAAGGAGGCTTTAATGATCTTTGAGAAAATAAAAAACTAGAGGATTTCTGTTAAGGTGTCATCGCCTCAGCATCGCACACCTAACGTTCAAGTGTCCGAGGAAGAATCTCCAAACTACGAGAAATCCACTCCTATTCCTTCTCCAGCGATACCCGACCCCATTTTTCTTGAAGAATTGATATCAAAGAAGCCGAAGTTGAAGGAAAGGACATTCAAGTCTTTACCAGAAGCTTCATTGGTATCTTTTTTCCTCTCCACGGGTATAGAGGTAATTAATGCCCATGATGGTAAGTTGTCCTCTAGTGTAGGAGATGATATGGTTATTTGTGATATCTATGAGGTTTTTAAGCATCCAGTTGATTCTACATTATCTTTACGCATTGATGTTTTTGATCATTTTAGTGTTGAGCTTTTTCAGGAAAGAAGAACTAATAATCTCCTTGACTCCTACATCACAAACTCCAAGTTTATCACTTCGATGGGTGAAGGAAAAAGAGATACTGTCCATAGCTTGAAAAATAGTCCATATCATCACCCGACACATGGGAAAGAAAGGATGATAAGGGTGTTGATGGACTTTAAACAAATTTTTGCATGGATGATTTCTTGGTACCTACTCAAGCTACTTCTCACAAACACCGGGTCATGTTTCATTCTTAATTGGAGAGTAAACAAAGCATTCATACACCATCCTCCTTGAGCCGACCAGATAGAGACAAGCCAATGACTTTAAAAGAGCGCTTCTTGAGAGGCAACCCAAGTTTGTAAGTTTTGTTTTCTTTTTGCTGTTGTTTTTGTCTTGTGTAGTTTTGTTTCTTTATGTCATGTTCAAGCATGCATTTTTGGCATGCTTCTCTTTGGGTCTTGATGGTTTTGTATTGTGAGTACATGACATGTAGTAGCCGAGTTTTGCTTTGGAGAATTTTTCATTGCGGATTTGAGTTTGGAGCGGATTTCACATTATTAAGGTTTGCTTTTTAGCACCCTTGTTGTAAGTACTCTCGTTTACCCCTTTTTGAGTGTGTATGATTGAGTCAACATTGAGGACAATCTTGATTTTAACTTTTATTTTTATTTTTTTTGGGGGGGGGGGAGAGATTATGAGTAGTGCTTATTGATTTTATGTGTCGTGTGATCTGTTTTTAGCTCAAGTTTAGGGGAACTGTTGCTGTTGCATGTATTTTGTTCTAAAATTTGAGAAAAATCAAGCATAACAAAATTTTGTTCTAGGATATTAGCTTGCCAATTGGTGCAATTAGACTTGAGAACTCGAGACAATGGCATGATATCTTGTGTGTTTCTATTAATGGTCTAAAATGAAAAATTACACATCTTGATTATGCTCCTTTCAACCTTAGTTGAGATTCAATCTTCCTTAGATGATACACGTTGCACATAAGTCGAAGGTAGAGAGATTGAAAAGGGTTCCCCATCTCAAGACATGTGAGCGGTGTCCCCTGGATATATTGACCTAGATTTTTCATGTTGTTTTGAGATGATTAGTTGCTTATAGGTTCATAATTGTGTTAATGGAATGAATAGTTGAGAATTGATTAGTATGACCTTGGGCATTCGATTAGGCCAACGAGTATTGGAGGTCACCAAAGCACCATTGCCTACACATGATACTCGTTGAGCTAATTTGAGCTTCGCTCAAGCCAATCGAGAATGAGTTGAATAAAAGTCCTCGTTCTATTTTGTGGCCTTTGCCACTCGGGTGATTAAGTTCGTAGGAGTGTCTTAACACTTAGCACCCTAAAACCATCCGGTTTGGGAGTTGTTGACCCGAAGCCCATTACATGGGTGGCAAAGAAGATCTAAGGGGGTAGAACATCGCACGAGGCCTTATGTTGTTCTAAGCTTAAATCATTTCAAAGCATGAAATGTCTATGTAAAGTGAATGGAAATGAGCACAATTATGACCTTAAAGTTGCCTATGATTCGATAAGCTTTATGGTCTATCAAAAGTTGGTAGATATGGGGAATGTTTCCGAGCATGGTAGGGAAAACTTTCGATCATAATGCCCTAGATCTTATCCCACTACACCCTTTGGAAATTGGTTCGATTCTAGGTGTTGAATGAGCATTGTCTTCATTTGTGTACATATTGTTGAGCTTTATTGTCACTTGATTAGTGTCATTGCATCATAGTTCTTATTTCAAGTTGTCTCGGTTGGTTTGAGTTTAACATCCTTCATTTTCGTGGGTATATCGTATGCAAACCCTCACGAGACTACAACTCGTCCTTTGAGTTAACTCAAAGGTTCAAAGGCTTATTGTACCTTGCTAAGTGCAATCGTTTACTCCACGAAAGTGAGTTAGGTAGTTTTCTTTTAGTTTCTCCCTTTGGTTGATGATGTTGTTCGTGCCTTATAGCTCTTCTTGCTCGAGGTTGAGCAATTGATAAATGTGGGGGGGTTGATAGGAGTCATTTTTACGTGTTCTTAAGCCCGTTGTGTTTAGGTTTTAGGTTCATTTATTGCTTGATTCTTGCACATGTGCGTTTAATCAGTGTGTTAAGTGATTCCAAGCATAAAATGGATGCAAATGAAGAAAAGGGCAAAAGAAAACGTATCAAAAGAATTCAAGATGAAATGCTTCGGACTCCATCGTCCAGGCGCCATTTCAGCCACGCCTAGGCGCCTGTCGCAAAGAAGAACAAGATCTTCCATGAAGATTGGCGCCTAGATGCCAATCTCTCCACGCCTGGGCACCAAGCAACTTTTCTCCCAAAATAGTTTCGCAACCTCAGCTGTGCCTAGGCGTTGTTCTACTCGTGCTTGGGCGCCGCTGTAACAAAATTTCAGATCTATAAAGCTAAGTTTTCAGCACAAGAGAGGGGATGGAAATATGGGGTTTTGGGAGCATTTTCTTGGATTTGAGCCATCATTTCATCATTCTTGAAGAGCTAAGAAGAGGGAAAAGAAGGGATTCAAGCTTCCGATCAAGATCCAACCATCAACGTAGCATAGGGATTTCTTAGCCTAAAGTCATTATTTGTCTATGAATATGATTTTAATGTTTAATCTTCCTTTCATGCATTCTATGAGCTAATTTGTTAAACTAAGGCCATGTGAAGGCCTTGTTGCAAGTATTTGATTATAATAAGATCATTTTCCAATTCAATTCATTGATTGCTATGTGTTGTGATTTTGTGATTGAATGCCTTACATATGCTTAATCAACAAAAAGGGTAGGATACAAAGAAATCAAGACCGCACCCCCGTCGGGGCGGATGCAGGATCCTCATCATCATCGTGATGTCATCATCATTCTCCTCATCAACGAGCAAACGGTGAAAGGCGGGAATGGGTGGATATAGGAAGTAAGGCTTCCCCGATGAACGATCCATGGTAAGGGCCAAATCCCTTTGGCAGTGGGCCATCATCCGCATGTTCGCCATTATAGTGGATTGTGTCGCCCTAATTTCCTTTTGTTCTTTCCGCATCACTTTAAGATCATGTGCGATAGTAAAAAAGGGAAATAGGTGAGGAGGTCTTCTTCGAACTCTCGCCCCTCTCGCGGGTGAATCTAGGCATCGGGGCCTTATCTTGCTTCTCTTCCCTAAAAGCAATATCCACTCCCGGTCTTTCGAATCCCTCATCACTTTCCCTCTTCTCTCCTTGCTTAAGGCATAGTGTGCTAATCAAAGATGGGAATATCAAAGGGATCTTCTTGGTAAGGCATGGATTAGTCATCTCACTCCCCATCCTCCCTACTTGAACCAACAAAGTATCGAAGATGAGTTGAGCCCAATGTACCCTCTTCAAAGTCATAATGCAATAAATAAGAAGGTCTCTTTCCTTGTTAACCAAAGACCAGTTACTAGTTGGCAAGATACAATACCTAATAAACTCGAACCAAAAGAATCCATCCGGCTTCAAATCCCTAGGTAGTATCTCTCTTTTATTATCACAAAACATTGGTCCCTCTATTGCAATTTTTTTCAAGACAATATCCTAATCCAAGGTATTTAACTCCTCTTGCTCCACCAATGTCTCATAGGCACACTTAGATGGCACGGGAAGGTTCATATACTCATTCAACTTTGCTTTCAAAAAATACACTTCCTTATCTCTCACCATCACCTTGTATACCCCGTTTTGCAAATTTTCTCTAGAATCCGTGCTTGCACTACTAGCATAGATTTCTTTACCCAAGCACGTATTATCATCCTTGTAGTAGCAAAGTATGATAAGAATAAGTGTTGCCTTGTGGAGAGCTCGAACATCATCTTTACTCCTATAGATATTTCTTTGTGTAGCTCAAATCCATCAAGTCTCATGCAAAATTGTATGATAGTACCTTCTTTCCTTAGAGTGTTTGCCTCTTGTTTAACACCTTTACCCTTGTTCACTCCCGAACTCTCCCCTTGACACAAATTTCGGGATCTTAATATCGCAATTGAATAAACACTACTCCAACTTTTCCCCTAAACTCGTCCACTGCAACCTCTTGTCGGTTCAACTCAATCACCACACCACAATAGCAAATACTAATACCACAATATACAATATCAACAGAAAAATCCCCACATGGCTGTCACAAGTATTGAATCAAGAAGAGATTAAGCCAATCACTTACAGTGCTGTAACGTAGAAATAGAGCTCATATCCAGAGACCGACGTTCGAACGTTAGATGGTTCCACATTCGGGCGTGAGTCACGCAAGGTATTATGTACTTCTTCTTCTCTTCTTCTCTGTTATGCTAAATAAAAAAAAAACCTTGAGCTACAGCTGCTGTGAAATCGATTTAGGTGTGAGATTATGTAATGGGTTTGTATTAGGTATGAGTATTTATTGTTTGTGATAGATGGGTTTATCTAGAAAAATTCCTTTTGTGAAAAGAGTTTTATATGGAATAGGTATTGATAATGATGTGATGTTGTGGAAGGGTTTGATGGATGGGTAATGATTCAGAGTTTGATTTTGGAAGGTGAGATATATTTGGCGTGAGTATCTTGGGGAAGAGGGTGTTTTGAATGGTATAGGCTTTTAAATCCTAAGTTACGATTTCTCCGCTTTTTCCTTCTTTTTTTGACGGTATCCACGTTCGGGCATGTTGTTGACGTGAACAAGATCTCTCGCAAAACCCCACGTTCGGACGTCCCATGCTACACATTCAAATGTTGTGCTCCTCATGTTCAGGCGTGCTGTCCGAAGACTTCTTCCTAATTCTATCTCTTTTCTTTACAAAAACAAAACACAAGATAAAAACAAACAAAGCAAAACAACACAAAACTAAAAAAAAAAAAAAAACAAGATAGAAAAAAATAGCTCGGGTTGCCTTCTGAGAAACGCTTCTTTAAAGTCTTGCTTGACTTTGTAGAGTTGGCCTAAGTAGCCGGATCATGGAGTGGACTAGAATCCTTGTCCAATCTCCCATTAATTAGTTCATCATGT
Source organism: Buddleja alternifolia (assembly GCA_019426215.1). Taxonomy (NCBI): domain Eukaryota; kingdom Viridiplantae; phylum Streptophyta; class Magnoliopsida; order Lamiales; family Scrophulariaceae; genus Buddleja; species Buddleja alternifolia. The sequence goes on from CM033391.1 coordinate 28,071,456, forward strand.
TGCAATTCTGTGGATATAGTGTCAACCACTTGGTCCATCGTATCGAGGTTTCCAACCTCGTTAGCACTCGTATCTCCCTCACTGTCTTGACTGCTTGGGTCATCAGACGAATGTTCCTGGAAAACTTCATCCTCAAAAGGATCAAAAGCATCTAATGTAGAACAAGTATTCTCAGGAAATTCATGCTTAAAACTTCTATAAGCATTCAGAGTTACTTTCTTATCCCCGATATTCAATGTAAGCTTACCATGCGCCAGGTGTAGCGTGGCTTTACTTGTGGCTAGGAATGGTCTTCCTAGGATCAGTGGGACATAAGAATCTTTCTCCATTTTAAGAACCACAAAGTCAACTGGAAAGTAGAACTTGTTGACTTTAACTATGACATCTTCGATCACTCCAAGGGGATTCTTGATAGATTTATCTGCAAGCTGCAACCGCATAGTTGTGGTTTTTGTTTCTCAACTTCTGAAAGAGTGCATAAGGCATCAAGTTGATCCCGGCCCCGGAATCACAAAGAACTCTGTCAAACTTCATATCCCCAATAGTGCATGGAATGGATAGACTACCCGGATCCTTGTAATTTTTTGGCATATTGTTCATCACAGCCATTGAACATGCTTCGGTTAGGCAGACAGTACCCACGTCTTCCCACTTCTATTTGTTTGATAGAATTTCCTTGAAAAGTTTCACGAAGTTTGGCATCTGGAAGATAGTATCTACAACAGGAACATTAATATGCACTTCTCTCAAATTCTCAAGAATACGAAGGAAACTCTTGTCATGTTGATTCTTTTTAATCTTCTGAGCTAAGGGAAAAGGAAAACGTACTTCAACAAGGGAAGGGGGATCAGTAACAGTAAACTTACAATCTGGATTCACTGCCTTGGATGTTTGAATGTTAGGTGGGTCCACGTTTGGGCGTTGAGGATGGAACATTAGAACGTTAACTCCTTCAAATTTGGACATCTGAAGAGGTCATCCAATGCCTCTGGAATATCATAGGACATTCGAGCCTCACGTGATTCATGTTCTGGTGTGCTGTATGCGTTCTTCACTTCCTTCCCACTTCTGAGCATTACTGCGAAGCACTGCTCCTTTGGGTTTTTTCTCAGTATCACTCGGTAATGTATCCGTGTTTCTCCCTGAAAGGCTATTCGAAAGTTTCCCTATGTGATGTTGCATCTCCTTCATTCCCGTAACGACATCTTTTAGCATCAAATGGAGTTCTTTAAAAGATTCATCCAACTTGCGAATGTGTGCATCGAGCCTATCATCAGTGTTCATAGGTCTTCCTTGACCTTGCTGCTGAAATTACACTTGTCGTTGGACTAAAACGGTGGTCGAGGTGCTTGGTATGCTCCAAGATTTCCATATGGTGGATTATTTGGCTTTCGAGGGAAATTCTCGACCCCTCCAAAAATAGCTTGAGGTTCGTTGCTGATTCACATAGTTGACCTCTGCGTGGTCTTTGGCTCAACTTCTTCTCCAACTTCTTTAACTACTGCTGCCTTCTTTGGTGCAGGTGTGATCTCATCTTCCTCATCGGGGTATAACTTATCCCCCCGAGCTAATTGATCTATTTTCTCTCAGACAGATTTATTATCAAGACCCAACAAGTCGCCTCCAGCTCCAACATTGAGTTGGTGTCTAATCCTAGACCTTACTCCAATTGTAAAAGTGTTGTACCAATTCATCTTGAGTAAAATTGTGGTCTGGACACTTACTAATCATTCCCTTATACCAATCCCACCCATTTGCTAACGACTCATTCTTTTTTTGCCTAAACCCTTTAATATTACTACGAAGCTCATTTATTCTTGAAGGTAGGAAAAATTTATTTAAAAATTCTTCAATGAGCTCTCCTCAAGTTGTGATTGACTGTGAGGGTAAGGACTTATACAAGAAGTGGCTTTATCTTTGAGTGTAAAGTGAAACAACCTAAGTCGGATAGCATCTAAGTCTCTGGGATTAAATTTCATGGTTGTTTTCAAAGTTTTCCAAGTGATCATGTGGTGACTCACTGTTTTCTCCATAAAAAGGACCGTTTTGTGGCATACTAAAAAGATGTGATGGGATGTGAAAATTTGGTAAGTGAAAAGGTGGTATGACAACAAGACCATGTAAAGTATGTACCCTAGGTGGTTGAATACCACGAACAGATGGCAACTGAGCCGATACTGCCGGCTGCATTGCTTGCAGAATATTTTGGAGCCATTCACGATTCTCTGGAAGATTCATGTCTAGAAATTCGGCTGCCATGGCTCACCTTCGTCGATTTGCTCGGATCGTTCGTTCGATTTCTGAATCAAATTCCTCAAGATCTCTGTCACGAGATCGGGTCATAAACATGAAAAAGATATCAAACGAAAAGTTAAAACAAAGATAGAATTTAAACTAAAAACAAGAAAAGCTTGAATTAAAATAGCTATGCTAAAATAAACAAATTCCCAACAACGGCGCCAAAAACTTGATGCACGAAAACCCAATCGTGTATTTAACAGCAAGTGGACTGATCGTGTGTAGTAATAGAGTGGGCAATTAAGTCCGGGATGTCGAACCACAAAGATTTGTGTTATAGCAAAAACAGTAAATTGACTCAAGCAATTGTAACTTTAAAGAGAAATAAATCATAAACTATCAAAAACAATACTTAAAGATGTGTGAAAACCAATGAATAAAAACAACTAAAACACATGCGTCGACACAGATTAATAAATTCTCGTTATGCCAGTATTCTCATATTTCAGATAAATATTGCGAAGGTGGAAAATTCCTTAAGATTATTATCACGCGGATCCCTCGCTTATGATATTTTGGGTTATTACATATAAAACGCAGCAGAAAAGATTAAATCCCACGGTGGTTCATCTCCGATTTCATGTATTCATTTCATGATAAAGAATGTGTACCTTTTTTCATATTATTGAAACTTCTAAACCTTCTTTTGATCCCCTTTTTCCAAGCAGCAAAACAGCCAATGCTTCTAAATCACCACGCCGGAATTGAGAGCGAAAAATTCTTCTTTTTCTTCCCCTATGGACGCTAGAGAGAGAGAGAGAGGTTGAATTCTTTGACTTGGAGAGATAATAATGAGGCTAGGGTTAATTTTTCCACTTAGTAGTATTTATACTACACAAGGAAATAATTAAACCTAATTAACTAAGGCTTCAGGCGTCCTTGTTGGACGCCTACTTGGGCAATTTTAAGCTTTGTATAAAGTGTACAAAATCCTATAGAACTGATTTATAATTTATAACCTATGGGTGGAAGAATCCTCTTTGAATTAGATTTGGAAATTTCCAAAACTGCTGCTCCCGACGACTACGTTCAAACATTGTGCCTCCTTACATTCGTCCTTAAACCCCTTTCCATGTACGTACATAATTTTCCCACGTTCATACTTAAAAACTGACATTTTCTAGCTAGATTCACTTCCGAACATCAAATAGACCACGTTGGGGCGTAGATTTTGGAAACTATTTTGTCTGAGCGGTGATCTTGTTTTCTTCTTAACGTTCTCCACAAATCTCCGATTTAGATGATTCAAGTTCCCATGAGAAGCTAAGAAAGATATATACAACTCGGTAGAAGGAACTTTCATCACATTTTGACTTTAAATACTCTAAAATTCTGCATTTTTTTCCAGTTGTTCTCAATTGCAATGATTTTCCACCTTTACTCAATAAGCACACAAATTACAAGCATATGTGTCATAAACCATGTATAAACTAATGTAAATAACAAAAATACATAAATTCTTAACCAATCAACACCCCCAAACTTACCGATTGATCGTCCTCGAGCAATGATAAAGCATAGAAATAAGATCAAGAACAGCAACCACAGAGAGACAAACACAAAAACAAAAAATGATAAACTCACTTTCGTGGAGTAAACTATTACACTTAGCATGTGCAACAAGCCTTTAAACCTTTATGTTATCCAAAAAGGACGAGTACAGTCTCATGAGGGTTTGCATATGATATCCCCACAAAATCCAACAAATTTCAGACCCAACCCAATCAATACACCTCAACATAATTAACAAGAATCAATGGCACAAAATATCCTTTTTAAAGCTCAAAAATATATATACATATCAAATAATTTTGTTCATGTGACACCTATAATCGAAAAGACCTCCAAAGGGATAGTGAAAATAAGTCTAATGTATTATAGTCGAGAGGCATCCTTACCAAATTTTGGACATTAATCTCATATCTATCAACTTTCGATCAATCACAAGGCGGAAGAATCATAAAAAACCGCATAGCCATTTAAATTTCATTATCTCAACAACATTCAAAATTTAAATTCATATGAAACTTTCATTAAATTCATCAAGGCTAGACCATGTGCAATGTCTTATTCCATTAGGCTTTCTATGAGACCCAAGTAGCAAGTTTTAGATCAATGACTCCCAACCTAGGTAGTTTTAGGGCAATCAGTGTAGAGACATAAGGATTTAATCACTCGAGTGTCAAAGGCCACGAAACAAAACTAGATCTTTTAACAATTAAACTCCTTTGGTTTGAACTTAGCTCAAATTAGCATAATAGTACAGTATGTAGGCATATTGACTTTCACATCCAATACATATTAGCTTGACCTCTTTGGTCATACCAAAATTCAACCTTATTCATCCATATTTAGCATGCAAAATTAACTAATCAACTTATAACCTTTATGAAAGAATCCAAGCCAATATTTTCGGGAAAAATTCCACATGTGTCTCAGAATGGGTATCCAACTCAACTCCTCCACCTTCGACTTATGTGCAATGTGAATCATCTAAGAAAATCAATCATAGTCTAGGGTGGTCTCCATGAGAAAAATAAAGATATATAAGGTCCATCAAAATCCAAATTAATCAAGAAATCATGCCATTGTCTCAAGTTAATCAATCTCAATACATTAATTGGTAGGCTAAGTTTTTTTTTCAAGCTCGATTTTCTCAACTTAAATGCATATAAACATGATAGCATACAAACTCCCCCAAACTTGAATTCACCACTGTTCCCGATGTTGTCTCACCTAAAGCATGTAAAAATTGTATAAGAATACTTACAACCAAGGATGCTGAAAAGCAATCCTTCATCCACATGTGTGTCTCTATTAAGCTTAATAAAATATGCAACTCTTACCAAAGGGGTGATCAGCTACTCTCATGCTAACAAACTCAACAATAGAAAGTGATAGGAAATTTCATGTTAAGATTTTGATGATGACAATTAGGAATTTTGTTAGACCCCAAAGTTATGTACGCTTAAATTTCATAGATACTTGTATAAGCGTTTGAACATTCGAAATGTATAGGCTCTATTTTATCTTTTACTTTTGACATTCTTAGATCAAGAAGTCGGTTAGATTAAGCGTTTGATACTTTCTGAGTGAGCTTATCAAGACGGCGAAATCTGAAGACTTCAAGCGTCCAAGAAATCAATAGTGAATGAAGTCTACACTTCTAAATGAAGTCTGAAGAAATCTACACTTCTAAATGAAGTCTGAAGACTTTTCCAAGCATCCAAACATTAAATAGTCCTCCATATTAAATGGAACTTTCAGCTCATGAATGAAGCGTCTATCAAATGACAAACATTCTCCTGAAGCGTCAGATCGGAAGGAGTTTAATGCAAATATTCTCAGAGCATTAAAATCCAACGGGCATTTATTTCAAATGCATTAAATGCTGATAAGAGCATTAAATGTGATAAGCACTTTCAGACGTACAGAGAAGCTACCCTATTGGACTGTCAACTATTCAAAGACTGCAGCACCAACTTTTGTGCAACAGATTTTCAGGAAAAAGGACAAAAGTTGTTCACTCTCGGAAGTGAGAGACACGCGCCCTTGCATGTGTCAAACGGACACTTTTTCCAAGAATGCCTATAAATAGAACTTCAACAACAAGCCAAACATAGAGAGAACAGTTATCAAGCCAAATTGTTGTTGCATTGAAGTCTCATTCCTTAAACTCTCAGAAAAGCCAGAATACTCAAGAAAATATTCTCTTTGCTTTTCATCAAATCCTGAGACAGTCAACCCAATATCTCAAACATTCTTTTCGGAGAAACTACACTACTACTGAGATATTTTCAGTTGTTTGAACTTCATCAAAATCAAACAAACCCTTTTAGAAAAAACCCTATCCAAGCCTCGCGATCTGTATGAAGTCGAAGTTGGATACTTGCCATATTTCTGGGTGAAAGAAGCAAGGGGATTGAAGTGATTTGGAGCAGAAATCTGTGTGATCAAGAAGCTCAAGTCATCGACATCCATCTCTCCCTAATTTGTAGAAGATTCTGTGTGATTCTTTGAAAATCATTTTAGTGGATTGCCTCCAAGTGTTCGAGGAGAAGAAGGACGTAGTTGGGATTACACCACCCAACGAACCTTACAAATATTGTGTCATTTACTTTTCAGTCAATTATTTTATCTATCATATCATTGCATAAACTGATTAAGTAAAACACAATCGAACGCTAAGCACTAAGAAACTTTCTGTGACGCTAAAGTTTTTAAAAGTAGGCTACAAAAATCATTCCGCTGTGCTAACACTGATCAAAGAGCTGAACGCTCAAACCTACTCGGTTAAAGTATTCAATTCTTGAAATCTAAGTTAACTTTATAAAAACAGTCTTCGTTAGATGCTTCACCAAAGCGCCTATATTTTAAGTGAACGCTTAAGTCAAGCGTTAGACTCTTCAAGCGTCTACTTTTTCAAGTGTCCAAAAACAATTTCAGTACGAAATCTTTTGAAGTCGAAAAAGACTTCAGGGTCTATTCAACCCCCCCCCCCCTTCTAGACCCATTCATATGTCACTTGGGACCCAAAAAAAGCCATCAAGCCTACATAGACACATGCCAAAAGTGCATGCTCAAACAAAAAAAAAACTTAAAACTAAGAAAAGCAAGAAACAAACAAAAAGAAAGCAAAGAACGAAATAAAGCTCACAAAGCTTGAGTTGCTTCCCAAGAAGCGCTCTTTTAAAGTCACTAGTTTGACTTTATGTTAGAGATTGGCTCAAGGTGGTTTATGTATGAATGCCTTATTCGTTCTCCAATCCACTCTTGGGTATCGCTTCAACCCTTGGCCATTAGTAGTGAAGATTGGCCCATCATTTGTGATACATACCCTTGTTAGGATTGTGCCCTCAGATGCCATAGAGGATAGAATGATAGGGCATCTTTCTTGTAATGAACTTAATTAATATTTATAATTAAAGATATTATTCAGTTTTCACTTAAATCTTATCTGCATCTATAAGTTGTGTAAAATATTTTGTCCATGTTTTCAGTGCGATCCCTCTACTTCCTATGGGATAGGAAGATTGGCACTAAAGAGATCGATCTTGATTACTAAAAACTACACAAGTAAAATGAAGTCTTTAATGGACAAATAAAGATTTAAAACACTTCTACAATCTTAGCTCTGACATGGGAGTGCCAGTCGAGTACCATGGGATGACAGGAGCTTAAAATTGTAGGCACATTAGTGGAACTGATATGCTCTAACACGACTCGCATCGGTTCTGTCACATGGGTTTTCACTCTATGATTGTCAATGACAGAACTTACTATGCGTAATAGGCATAAGTGAACCTTTGACCTGAAGTATCAAGCTGAAGATGCATTTGTGACGTCAAGTATTTCACTAGAGTACTTAGACCCAATTCACCCGTTGGTGGGGTCGACCTCGAAATGCGGCTTGATGGGCAGGTGATAGTCGTAGCTGATATCTAATATGGGATTTGTTCTCTCATAACTGAGTGAGAAAGTATCCTATGTGATTATAGATAAATAGAAATCAAAGTATTTGGCCAAAGCAAAAAGAGACGATTGTGCGAGGCACTAAATCGATCTCAATGATCGCATATTATTATAATTAACATATATGGTCAAGTCCAGTGAGTTTGACATAACCATGACTCTCACTTGACTGGGGTACATGAACAAAGAGTTTATACTTATATTGTATTTACGACTGGAAGGTTGTGGAATGTTCCAATCATTTGATTTAGTTTGGGTTACAAGGTGGGTCACGTGACTGGCTAGGTGTTACCCACTTCCTTTGGTTTTTTCTCATTGTCAAACGAAACAAACCTAAGGAGTCACGCTAACGGATTGATAAAGAAAAATGAATAAAGGAGTTTCTATTTTTCTTCTAGGATTTTTAATTTATTGGATAAATTAAATAATTAAGTATTCATTAGATGAAATAATTAATTATAAGGATAAGATTAATTATTAATTAATTTCCTTTGGAAATATTTTAATGAATTAATTTATCTAAATTAATTTTGTCATTTAATTAATTAATTTATTTATTGGATATAATAAATTATTAATTAAAAACAAAAGACACCCCGAGACCATAATGGGCGTCCATGAGGATGCTTATTAGTCAAGTTGGGCATCCTACATACAAGGTATCTTTTGTTTGTTTTGGTCAATAAGTCATGAGATATAAAAGGAGTCTTTCACCTAAAACAAGACATACATTTTCATAACTCTCCTAGAAAGAAAAGAAGAAAAAATCCTCCTCCCTCTCTCTATACTAGCCGTCGCCCCTGGAGGAAAAAGTGGGAATTTTTTGTTAATCAATCCGTGCGTGATAATTTAGAGACAGCGTAATTTTGTTGTTTGGATCAAAATCCAGAAAGTCAACGAATTCAAGAATTGAAGATTACACGAGGATTGAAGAAATCGAGACTTCATAAATTCGAGTTTTAGAGGAGGAATCGGATTCGTTACGCGAATTAAAAGATTTGAATATGCGATTCAAAGAGTTTAAACTTTGGGTTTTAAGTTAAGTTTTTGAAATCCTTTCGCTGCGTTTATTTGATTTTTCGCGAAACCCCACAATGGTATCACAGCCAATCTCTGATTCGCGTATTTAATCATGTTTATGTGATTTGTGATATGCATAATATGTGTTTTTGAATCATGCATTTATGTGTTAATTAAATCTGCATTTTTATGGTTTTAAGCATGGATTTTGATTTTTTGTGTTTATTGTAAATCTGAGTATTTTGTGATATGTGAAAAAAATCAAAAATGAGAAAAAACGGGGCCCGAAGGCCCCGACGCAGTAGCGCACAGCGCTATGCGTGCGCTGCGCGCCATGTCAATACACAAGGCCTGGCCACACAGCCACACGGCCTGACGGGTCGTGTGTTTCGACACACGACCCGCTGAACCGGGTCTTAGATTCAGGGCGGTAAACGGGCTATGTATTGGGTCGAAATTGGTATTTGGATTTTGGGTAAATTTAATTATACGGCTGGGTCAAAAGGATGATGACCCGGTATAATTCAAATTAAGCCCAATTGGAAACTGAATCAATTTCGACTTATTAATTAGTTTGGGCTTAATTTAATTAATTCCAAATGGGTCATTGGATTGGTGATTTGGATTTAAATTAAAATTAGCCCAATAGAAATTAATAATGCGAGCATGTTTTTCCTAATAATTAATTTAAGCCCAATTGAGTTAAATCTAAGTAGACCAAAAGGATGGTAACTTGGATTTGATAAAATTGAGCCCAATAAGATTAATTACAATAAAAATATTTAATTAGAATAATTAATTATTTTTCTTAGAGATTAATAATTAATTTATGGATTAAATATTATTAATTTTTCCTCAACTTGGAAATTACTTGAATATTTGAATAAAGAATATAAATTATTTTTTTTGGAGAATTAATAATTAATTCTTTAATCAAATAAAAGTTTTTCCAATTAAAAGATTGCTTTAAATCATAATAAAATAGAATTCCATATTTTATGTATTTATCTTAGTTAGACTAATATTATTTTAATTAAAGGTAGATATACTTAATTTATAATTTTGTATATCTAAGTCATCTTGTAGGAATAGAATGATTTTAATTGAAATAAATAATACATAAAAGTTGGGAATTTTAATAAAGGACCTTTTAGTTGGACTAAAATTTTAAATAATCAACATAAGTGTTTTAATTTAGCGAGCATGTATTAAATGTTGCGAGCATGTATTAATTGATGCGAGCATGTCTTATGTGATGGAAACACCGATCATGGACTTAGGTTATATTCGATTTACTTTTTCTTGTTTATGGGTTGTTGCAGTAAAATAATTTAACAATTATTGAAGCCCATTAATTTTAGTTTTTCGTTTTACCTTTCTTTGTGATACTCCATTGACTCGGGCCCTCTAGGAAAAGTTTATGATCGAGTGTAAATAGATTTATTTATTTAATTCCATAATTATATTGATAGGCATGATTATTAGTAGTATAAATTATGCATGTTCAATATGTCATAATTGAGCTATATAAATTGATTAATGTGCAAAGTGAGACCAAACATTTGACAATTTAAATTCTCCCAAATAAATAATATTGAGTTAATAAAGGATGTCTGACATCCTCGCCCTTCACTAAGCTTATTAAAATTAAAATTACTACAAATGTGTAATGCTTCCCAGTTATGGGGGTTATGCATTTGGAAATAATTTGAAATTTTCTTAAGTGCATGGAATGCCTTAATCGAAGCATATTTCACCCCAAGAACCGGTTAGGTTGCAAGGTGAAATTCAAATGTTAGATTATAGGAGTTAGTGGGAATGAACTCGGGTAGTTCACGAGCTTATAAATCGGTTAGGTTGCGGCTTGGTAAACTATGGAGAAAGGTATTAAAATATTTATTGGATAAATTGATGTTAGACATCACTTCAAATAATTAATGGGCCAGAAACCGGTTAGGTTGCAACCCATCTAATTAATTGAGGACCTCAATACCCGTTGTGGAATCGATGCCAATGATGATTCCCGTTTTTCACATGGGAGTGTGGGATTCGAAAAATGCAGTGGGAGCCAAGATAAATTTTAAGTCCTTAATTTTTCTTGGTTAAGTCAAATACAAGTAATCTAATTAACCTGGTTTATTTCTGCAGTTATTTTCTCGTTTATCTCTCTTAAATATGCCAAACCCACTTTCAATTCTACTAGAAAATAATACCCTTACTGGACCCAATTATGTGAACTGGCTTAGAAATTTGAGGATTGTCCTCAATATGGAGTCTCTGGGATACGTCTTGGAAGCTGATATCCCGGCGGCTCCAGCTAGAACATGTGCTTGTGAGGAAGAGGTCCAAGCCCATGAAAAATGGGTCAAGGACAACATCAGGGTGAGAGGATACATGCTAGACATGATCAACAAACAGCATGGGAAAACTCCATATGAACTATGGAAGGGATGTAAGCCAAATGTTTCATACTTTCACGTCTTTGGTTCAAAATGCTTTATTCATAATAATGGATCTCAAAGCCTAAAGACATTTGATCCTAAAGCGGATGAGGGAATCTTTCTAGGCTACGCCAAAAATGGAAAGAATTCCCGCATCCTAAATAAGATCAAATTGAAGGTTGAGGAATCTATTCATGTTATTTTTGATGATGCTAACCAAGAACCGACTAAGGTTAATATGAATGATGTAGGAGTTCACAATTTGTGTCATCAAGCGTCAAAAGTTACTATTGATGATGAAAGTGACAACGATGATGAAATCTTAGTGTCACCTCCTAAGAATACTCGAGATATTATGGACAATCATGTTAGATGTGCTGATGATCATGAAGAGAATGATCATCAAGAGCAAGATAGAATCTGTGAACTTGAAGCGCCTACGCAAGACGATAGTCAAGCGCTTGAGCAAGTGAACCAAGCGCCTGTTCAACCTCTTAACCCATTCCAACCAGATAGACTATGGTTGCGTGATCATCCACCAGAGCAGATTATTGGAGATGTTGGAGCACCTGTAAGGACTAGGGCCGCTACATGCAATGAGGCCATGTTCGCAAGCTTCCTATCTCAAATGGAACCTGAGAAAGTGGACGAAGCGTTATGTGATCCTAGTTGGATTGAAGCCATGCAAGAAGAGCTTAATCAGTTTGAGCATAGTAATGTTTGGACACTAGTACCAAGGCCAACTCACCAATGAGTTATTGGGACTAGATGGGTTAATAGAAACAAGATGGATGAGAATGGCATTGTGATGAGGAACAAAGCCAGACTTGTCGCTCAAGGATATTGCCAAGAAGAGGGTACTGATTTTGATGAGACTATGCTCCTATCGCCCGTCTTGAAGCAATTCGTATGTTTCTAGCGTATGCAACGTTCAACAAGTTTACGGTGTATCAAATGGACGTTAAGAGTGCTTTCCTGAATGATAAACTCCAAGAAGAAGTTTATGTGGAGCAACCACCAGGATTCATCAACAACCATGGTAAGGGTATGGTCTACAAGCTAGATAAAGCACTTTATGGGCTTAAGCAAGCACCCTGAGCATTGGTATCACACTCTTTCTATTTTCTTATTGGTAAAGGCTTTTCAAAAGGCAGTGTTGATACAACGTTATTTAAAGTTACCAATGACGAAGATATTCTCTTAGTCCAAATTTACGTTGATGATAATATATTCGGATCTACTAATAAGCGTCTGTGTGAGAAATTTTCGAAAATGATGCAAGAACAATTTGAAATGAGCATGATGGGTGAATTAACTTTCTTCTTAGGATTACAAGTTAAACAACTCCCTAATGGCATATTTATTAACCAAGCTAAATATACAAGAGATATGATTAAGAAATTTGGTATGGAAAATGCATCATCTTCAAAAATTCCAATGAGTCAAACGCATAAGTTAGATAAAGATGAAAGTGGGGAGAAAATTGAAATCACTAATTATAGAGGTATCATTGGATCACTTCTTTATCTTACTGCTAGTAGACCTGATATTATGTTTTCGGTATGCATGTGTGCACGCTTTCAAACTGATCCTAAAGAGTCACACTTAAGTGCTGCCAAGAGAATCCTTAAATACCTAAAAAGCACAAAAAATTTGGGCTTATGGTATCCAAGGGACTCTCCAGAAAAGTACTAGTGGTACATGTCAATTTCTAGGTGGTAGGTTAGTTTCATGGCATAATAAGAAACAACAATCGATAGCTACCTCTACAGCTGAAGCAGAGTATGTAGCTGCAGGAAGTTGTTGTGCACAAGTTTTATGGATGAGGCAACAACTTAGAGATTATGGAATAATCCTAGGTCCAACCCCTATTCATTGTGATAACCAAAGAGCCCTAGCTAGCCATGACTCAAAACCCTATTCTTCATTCCAAAACCAAATATATTGACATTAGATACCATTTTCTTTGTGACCATTGATAGGGTGTGAATTTACATATTTTAGAGCCTCATATTCATGTGTTTTATATTGTTTTATGCATGATTTATGCCACATATGCTTGTAATTTGTGTGCTTATTGAGTAAAGGTGAGAAATCATTGCAATTGAGTAAAACTGGATGAAAATGCAGAATTTCAGAGTCTTTCGATAAGGAATTTGACAAATATTTCTTCTGTAAAGTTGTAGATAACTGTCTTAGCTTCACGTAGCAACCTGAATCACCTAAATCGGAGGTCTGTGGAGAAAGGTATGAAGGAAACAAGATTGCTACGCAGAAGGCAAAATGTTACTGCTCCTAATGTTCGAACGTGAGCTTTTGAACGTTCGAACGTGAGCTTTTGGACGTTCGAACGTGAGCTTTTGGACGTTCGAACGTCGCATCTGATGGGAAAAATAGCAGATTTGAAATTTCCAATTCTAATTCAAGTTGGAGTCTTCCCCTTCCACCCTTATATACAGTAGATCAGTTATCTAGGGTAAAAGGTACGAAATACGCATAGAATAGAGCCCTAATGGGGTTTAGACATAGTTTTTACATATTCATGAAGTTTTTCAAGAACCCTTGAAGATGAAGAAATCAAGAAGCATGGAAGAGATGAAGATCGAAGTACAACCATCAAAAATACGAGGGAGTTTCTTAGATTTCGATTTATTTTTGTCTATGAATATGAATCCTAATTTAAGTTTCTATCTTTTAGCTTTTATGATGAATTAGATTCTTCGAACTAAGGCTATGTTGAGGCTAAATTATGATATTTGAGTTATAAATTGTATTTTTCATATTATTTTTATTGTTGCTTTGTGTCTTGATCTTGTTTGAATGCTTCATATGCTTAGCTACCATATGCATGATTTATTGCTTAAATTATTCGTTCGAGAGAAGGTAATTTAAGGTGCAAAAAAGATCATCACATCATCCGGAAAAAATAGGGAATTACCCCTAGAGATAGGTAGAGATTCTTGGGCGCTGTTAGCCAGATTTATCCGGGGAAATTCTAGAACTTGAATACATGATTGTTGGTTGGATTCTCGGATAGACATATTTTAGAGAACCGTCAATTAGTCATAGGATTATTACAGCCGAGACATCGGGTAGTAATTAATTAAGGAATTTCCACCAAAGCAACATTAGTCTAATAATATGAAAACGTGATTTTAACCAGAAGTAATTAATTTATGCCAACACATGTGTCTTAGTTGCTCTCTTCCATAGCTATCTTGATTTCGACATCTTGTTTCTTGTATCTTGCTTCCATAATATTTTAGTTAATTCTTGTTTTAGTTTATTTTATTGCTTTTAAAATCTTTAAATCTTTAGTTTTGGTTTAATTATTGTTTGCTTTAAATTCAAGAAGTCTAAAATACAAGTCTCTGTGGGATCGACAATCCGGACTTATTGTCCACTTTATTACTAACATGACCAGTCCACTTGCTGTTCAAACATGTGAAGATTTCTCGTGTCAACCATGTTCAAAAGAAAGATATCTCCATGCACTTTATTAGAACTGACAAATAATTGGCAAATATCTTTACCAAAGCTCTCAATGAACAACGCTTTCTCACTTTAAGAAGTGAACTAGGTATGATTGATTTAAACGCTTAATCATTATGCATCATACTTTCATTAGACATATAATTTAGGGGGAATCCACTTTATTTATGTGTAAAATATTTAAAAAAATATGTTATGAGTTATAAAATTTAGGAGGAACCTTAAGATTGTACTTGTACACATCTGTAAGCGTCAATGATCAAAAACTATTTTCATATGCATAAGATCATCAACAATTATTATTATTTGTGCATGATATATTGGATGCTCAAACATAAAAAGAAGTTAATTTCAAGTGTCAACATAAATCTTACATGTGGTATCAAGCGTTGAACATATTCCCTTCAACACTTAATATATGCTTTTTATAAAATGCATGCATAACCTTTTTATTGACTAGTGACGTGATGGATAGACTCAAAGATTAATTTTGACCTTTATCCACACGCTCCTATCACATCAAACTAGTGGGTAAAATAAAAGCTTTTCAAAATGATGTTTCAGGGTTAGTATGTGTTTGTATACGTGTTAGTGTATCATAAGCGCGTGCATCACACTCTGAAAATGCCAACCGTTATGAAATTTTCACTCGGACGTCAAAGCTTTATATATGGGAGTTACCAAATATAACTTCTCTCTCTTACCAAAAACTCGCGTCCGAAGTTAAAACCAATAAAGGCTGAGATTCAATAACTTTACACATGGTAAAATCTTAGTGAGACGAGAAAACACAATTTTTAAAATTTATGAACTGTGTCATTTAAAACAAAATACTTGTAGAAAACTTACTCACTTCTCACATAAACTCTCTGCAAAATTACTCTCTCTCTCTCGTTCAAAAGAATCTTTGCTTTCTATCTTCTTTCAAAAGAATTTCAATGGCACCCAAGAAATCTGTGAGTACTGTTGAGGACACCATCAAGGTTACCGAATGCCTTGTGGTTAATTGGAAGTATCTGTATGAGCAGACTGATATCAACATGACTGATATGCTAGACTTTGTTGTCGAGGCTGGGATTTAGACGTTCATGACCAAGTACTCCTACCTCTGTGCTCCTGAAGCTGAAACTTTCTGGAGATCTGCTAAACTCTCAGAGGACAATACCTCCATTTCTTGCCTCTACTCCTTTTCCAAGAAGGACTCTCCCTAGGAATTCGTTTTATTTGCTGTTTCTATTGCCAAGAACTTCAAATTGCCGAATCAAGGTGAGGCATTGGAATATGTTACTGCCGAACAGATTGAAGAAGCATGGTCCAAGATGCTGCATACAAACCTTATTTAGAGAAAAAAGACCTTGTTTCGAAGTACCGACTTCTTGCTGATTTCTGCAGCAAGATTATAGAGTGCAGGGTGGGAACCTTCGATAAGGTCAACCCTGTGCAATTCCAGATGATAACGGCCATACTCCTCGGTATCAAGATCAATTGGAGCGAGTATGTGTTCGGTAGGTTTAGGGATTGTTTAACCACGACGAACAAACCCTATGGAGTCATTTTGAGTGATCTGCTGTTTAGAGCAGAATGTGTTCATTCGTCGGGACTTCCTTTGGAAAAATCCAAGCTGCTAGGGAAGAGGATTGTGAAAAATCTCCTCAACCCTCCCAGAGTTGGTGGTGCCGCTAGACACTTATCTGAGCTCCAGGTTGTGCGTGAAGCGTCTGATGAGGAAGCGGAGCATCCTGCTCCAGTAGAAGCTATGGAGCGTCCAGCTGATAAGAAGAGGGCTCCCAGAAAGCCCAAGGCTCCTATTGTTCCATCTCTTCCTACTGCTGATGAGGAAGAAACTGATGAGGATGCGGAGGATAAGATTCCATTGATCAAGAGAAAGAATTTGGAGACTATTATAAACAAGATAAATTTTGAAGAAAAACCAGTTGTCCCTCCCGTTGAAACGCTTAAGCCAGTAGAAGGGATGAATGTGAAGAAAATCTTAAGGCGACCCAGGTCAGGTAAGCGTCAACCTCCTTAAGAGCTTGAGATTGTTGAGCCAAGCGGTCAAGGAACTGTTGAGACCAGCTCTCAGGGTAAGTTTATTTCTTCCCACAGCGTTCCTATTCCTACATCTGTAGAAGATCCTACTCTTATAGAGGATAGTTTTTGTGCTACAGCTCTTTTTACAGCTGCTGTTGAAGCACCAATCGATGTCCATCTCGATGTTGATTTAGAAGAAGTGGTGGTTATCGCCAAAGACATTGCAACAAGCATTGCAGTGGATGTTGAGGAACCTACAATAGAAGGGGGTCCAACCATCACTTGCGACAGAGGTTATGATAGAGGCACGCTCAGAAGGTCAAAGCGTTGATGAGGACGTTACAAAATAGAGGCACTTCTTCAAACTGGATCCATTGATCATTCGATCAATTATATGCCACTAGCGCTTGAAAAAGACTTCATTCCCGCTGGCTACAATGAAGAACGGTATATTAATGTGGAGAATGAAGTGGCCATGTTGATAGGGCGTTATAGATCTATCTGTGAGATACTATTCAGCTCAGAGTTGACAGATGTAGAGCAGGCATATTATTTGGCTGTTGCTAATGATGAGCCTATTGATCAGATTCCTGTTTCCATCGCTATTCATGAAGAAAGAAATACTGTCAAGACTCCTAAGTCTGATGTAGACTTAGCGTATTTTTTGGACATGGGACATCGCAAACCATCTGGCTTTGCTCCAAGAGATTACAACATCAGAGTCTATGAGTGTACACCTGTTGAGTTTCTCAACCCAACAGAGGAACTCTTGAATAGAGAAGGATACTCCCATTTTCCAGCAATGGTGCATAGCGTTGCATACCGTAGATCAGCTAACCCACTTCGCCTTTGGAAAAATAAGGATGTTTATGCCGGTGATCGTCCAGCGTCTCTAATAGACTTGATTCAAGAAGAAGCTGATGACTACTTCCAGTGTGTATGGAATGCCAGCTACCAAATTGATAAATATCGCTTTGAATCAATCATAGACATTCACTATGAAGGAATTCGGACTATAGTTAATGCAGGAACAGATTACTGAATGAACGAAGTAAACTGGTGTGAAGCATACATGGGTAACAGATATACTTTTCAAGACTTGGTGAAAGCTCCACATTTATTCGGCATAGGCATGTATGACAAAAAGTGTCAGTTCGCCAAGTATTGCCTGGAGAAGCGTCAATAGCGAGTAGGGCCAATTGATAAGTTACCAAGCGTTCGCCAACCAGTAGAGCGATTTCTACGTCAATCGTTATATCGGCTTGCAGTTAATCCTCTCTGCTTCAATAGTCAAGCTTCCACCAGTGGCAATTTTCTAGAATCTAATTTGAACATCTCTCCAAGCCACAGTGACGACAACTTTCGGCTGATGTTGAAGATCATGTCTCCAATTCCACACTTTGATAAGATCTTCACAGCCAACTTGCAAAAACCCAACGGCTCAAGGATTCGCTCATTTTAGGGATATCCACTACTCCCATCTATCAGAATAGAAGTGAACGAACATTATCATTATGTCCTTTCGTTGCCGAAATGAAATCAAGACATCACTCGAGCTGTCTATCCGTATCTGGAAGAATACTACATAATGTATGTGCTTGAATCTCTCCGTCTTTAATGTCTTCCAACCCATTGGATCATTGCATTTTCCTTGCACTACTGCCCAGATATGTTATTTCTTATTACGAAGCCGCAGTAAAGGATCTTCCCGAACCATGTGTTGGATATCATGGGTCCCATGTATGTTAGGGCCAAGGATAGTCCACTCCGCACATTTATTCAAGGATCTTGCTTTCCACTCAACTGAGTGAATGAACTACTTGATGATGCTTCTTCAGACTTCTACGCTAATGTACCTCTAGCCATATTGAACTTCCAATTCAATGACTTTCGTCAAGAGGAGTCAGCGCTTGTGGAAGTGCCTGTGGAAATTCTTGAAGAGTCTGCATCTCAGGAGGCAAGTATTGCTGAGCATGCTTAGGAACTGGTTCAAGCGTCTACCAGAGGCTATTCCTGATGCCTATGAACCTGATGTTCCTGATGTGGTTGATGTTCCGATCGAAGCGCAAGGCACAGTGTTTGATCCAGCACATCAACCATCCATTGACTCACTCAAATACACATCCAAGTTTAAGCGACCGGCTTCTCAAGAGGTTCCTTCTGATGTGGGTCAAGCGTTTAGTCCTTTGTTGAAATCAGTGTTGGAAGAAGTAAGTGATCATGCCACTCAAAATGCCGAAGCTCTCCACTGGATCAAGATCGATTTTGCCAAGATTGAGTCCCAGAACATGAATGCTCAGATTGATCATATGCGTGGAGCTGCTCAAGCTGCAGTTGCTAATTGCCTTAAACAGTTTCAGAAAATGGCTGACACTAATAAGGCAAATCAAATTGCTATGAAGGAGTACTTTGACAAACGCATTGATAACTTGAAGGCTTCTATGGCACAGATTGCTAGTCAAGTTAGTCTCCCCACAAAACATTTTATGCAGACTAATGATGGCAATAAGGGGGAAGAAAAGAGTAAAGAGGAGAAGAGGAAAGCATCGAGTTCAAGAGCTCAAGATCCTCCTCTGCCACCAAAGCGTCAAGAAATACTCCTTCCTCCTCCTCCGCTGAATATAGAACAGAGATACTCTTCTTGGGTAGCTACTTTCGGAGAACCCAGTAGAACGTCAGGGTTCCCTCCGATAGCGTATTATGCCGATCTACCAGTGCCTTCTCAAGCAAGGCTTGAACAATTTGACGTACCCATTGAACGAGCGCCTCTTCCAGAGCCTTCTGATCCAAAGATTATAGCTAAAGAGAAGAAGAAAGATTTCAATCAAGCGTTCAGGAAATGTTTGAGGCACATTGGCATTAACCCAGCCGAATGGGATAGACGCTATGTAGCTTACAAGAAGAGACAGATTCATAAGGATGAGATCATAGACAAAGATCATGTGGCAATGATTACTCTTGAAGAAAACCTGACTGGAGCGATCAAGTCTGAGATGATTAGTAGATACAATGCTTAATCAGATCATAAGAGTCTTTGCTTTGCATTATCTATATTCTTGTCTCTTTATTATTTTTGATATTTTAGTTGTAAAATGCTTGTACTGTCCTTAATATATTTAATGAAATGCACTTTCAGCTAAAATATCTCGTTGAGGCTTAACTAACCTTAACTAACTATCTAACCTTTCAATGCTAACATTTATATGTTTGGTTGTCTAACTCTTGAACTATAAAAGAGTAAGTATTGTCATCATCAAAAAGGGGAAAATTGTTAAGAATTTCTTGTTAAACGTTTTGATGATGACAATTAGGATTTATGTTAGACCCCAAATAAAATGTAAGTTTATACTTTATTAGAAGATTTGTATAAGCATTTGAAAGATGTAATTTTATTAGGCTTGTAATTTTTATCTTTGTAGATTTTAGACTAAGTATTAGATACCAAGTCTATGATAGAATTTTAGGTAAGTCTATCAAAGATAAAGTTGAAGATCAGCATCTGAAATCCAGTGAAGATAGAGATTTGTTCTTAAGCGTTCGTCAAGGGCTAAAGATCTATTTCAGAACTTATGAATCAAGTGCTCAAGCTATTCAAGTGTTCAATGAAGGGATTCACCTGAAATAAATTCTTCAATCATGAAGAACTTAAATGCAATCATCAACGGACATTTATTTATTTCCAACGGGAAATAAATTCAAAATGCATTAAATGCTTCATAAGAGCATTAAATGTGATAAACTACTGTGACTTGTGGACAAGCCACCTTTTGACTAAACTATCAGCAATCAGAGTTCAAAGCCTGCTCATGTCCAATAGAAACTAGCAGATTTTTAGGAATGTCAGAAAAAGGTATATTTAACACGCTGCAAGAGACACACGCTTCTACAAGTGTCCAACGGACAATTCCTAAGAAATGTCTATAAATAGTACCTCTCAGCAAACCCTATTCACCAATCTTCATGCACATAAAGCCAAAACTTTGCTGAAATTACTTGGGAGAAAAGCTTATAATTTTCATAGCCAAAATTCCTCAAAGGTTATCTATACATTCCTAGACAGTCGAAAATATCTCAAACATCTTCAAAGAAGAACCCTTCATTATTACTGAGATATTCCAAGTTGTTTGACTTTCCCAAAATCAAACGAACTGTCAGAAAAACCCCATCCAAGCCTCGCGATCTGTGTGAAGTCGAAGTTGGATACTTGCATTATTTCTGGGTGAAAGAAGCAAGAGGATAGAAGTGTCTTGTAGCAGAAATCTGAGTGACCAAGGAGCTCAAGTCATCAATATCCATCTCTCCCTATTGTGTAGAAGTTTTTATGTGATTCGTCGAGAATTATTTTAGTGGATTGCCTCCAAGTGTTCGAGGAGAAGAAGGACGTAGTTGGGATTACACCACCCAACGAACCTTTCAAAATTTGTGTTCTTTACTTTACCGTTATTTCATTCTTGCCATATCATTGCATAAATTGGTTAAGTTAAGACATTGATAAAATCATTCAAAGCTAAGCGACTAAAGAAAACTTTGTGACGCTAAAAGCTTCAAAAGGAAGACTTAAAATCATTTCGTTGTGCTAACCCTGATTAAAGAACTGAACGCTTAAACCTACTTTGTTATAGTATTCAAATCTTAAGTCTGAGTTAATCTTTACCAAAACAGTCTTCAAGTAGACACTCAGCCAAGCGCCTATTTTTTCAAGCGTCCAAACCGATTTTAATAAGAAACTTTTTGAAGTCGAAAAAGACTTCAGGGTCTATTATACCCCCCGCCCCTTCTAGACCCTTTCGTATACCACTTTGGACCAACAGTAAGAGCTTAAGATTGTAGGCACATCAGTGGAACTGATATGCTCGAACACGACTCGCACCGGTTATGTCATATGGGTTTTCACTCTGTGACTGTCAATGACAGAACTAATTATGCATAATAGGTATAAGTGAACCTTTGACCTAAAATATCAGGCTGAAGATGCACTTGTGACGTCAAGTATTTCACTAGAGTAGTTAGACGCAATTCACCCATAGGTAGGGTCGACCTTGAAATACGGCTTGATGGGCAAGTGGTAGTCTTAGCTGATATCTAACATGGGATTTGTTCTCACATAAGTGAGTGAGAAAGTACCCTATGTGATTATAGATAAATAGAGATTAAAGTCTTTGGCCAAATCAAAAAGAGACGATTGTGCGAGGCACTAAATCGATCTCAATGATCTCGTATTATTATAATTAATACATATCGTCAAGTTCAGTGAGTTTGACATAACCATGACTCTCACTTGACTAGGATACATGAACAAAGGGTTTATACTTATATGGTATTTACGATTGGAATTTTATGGAATGATCCAATTATTCGATTTCGTTTGGGCTACGAAGTGGGCCACATGACTAGCTAGGTGTTACCCACTTCCTTTGGTTCTCTCTTGCCAAACGAAACGAACCCAAAGAGTCGTGCTAAAGGATTGATAAAGAAAAATGAATAAAGGAATTTCTATTTTTCCTCTAAGAGTTTTAATTTATTGGATAAATTAAATAATTAATTATTCATTAGATAAAATAATTAAATATAAGGATAAGATTAATTATTAATTAATTTCCTTAGGAAATATATTAATAATTAATTTATATAAATTAATTTGGTCATTTAATTAATTTATTTATTTATTGGATATAATAAACTATTAATTAAATAGATAATTAATTAAAAACAAAAGACACTCTGAGACCATAATGGGCGTCCATGAGTACGCCTATTAAGTCAAGTTGAGCATCCACAAGGATGCCCAACATACAAGGTATCTTTTGTTTGTCTTAGTCAATAAATCATTAGATATAAAAGGAGTCTTTGACCAAAAACAAGACATACACTTTCATAACTCTCCTAGAAAGAAAAGAAAAAAAAATCCTCCTCCCTCTCTATACTAGCCGTCGCCCCCTAGAGGAAAAAGTAGGAATTTTTCATCAATCAATCCGTGCGTGATATTTAGAGACAACGTAATTTCGTTGTTTGAATCAAATTCAAGAAAGTCAACGAATTCAAGAATTGAAGATTACACGAGGATTGAAAAAATCGAGACTTCATCAATTCGAGTTTTAGAGGAGGAATCGGATTCTCCAACCACTTCGCTTCAATGGGTAAGTAGTTATTCGTTACGCGAATTAAAAGATTTCAATATGCAATTCAAAGAATTTAAACTTTAGGTTTTAAATTAAATTTTTGAAATTCTTCCGCTATGTTTATTTGATTTTTCACGAAACCCAACAACCCTAGGTTTGGACCAAGCAATCATCCACTCGTAAAATTTTTTATTGTCCCTTAATACTTCGATTACCCTTTTTTCCTCATGCTTCGGGTGATGGTGTGGACTTCCTTCCAAGCTAGAGACAATATCTCATTTGTCTTCACCAATCACTTTAATATACTTGGAGTCTATGATGTAGGGATGTAGAATATTATTGGCTTGTCTTTCCTTAAAGTACTCAACACTAAAAGGATCAAAAACATCAATGTTTAAAGACAAATCAAAATCAAGTGGATGCTGAAAAACCTCATAACTATCAAAAATAATCATATCATCGTTTCCATTCAATAGCAACTTACCCTCATCGGCATCGAGTACCAATTTACCTGGGGCTTGGGGAAAAGTTGAGTGAATGTCAACAGGCTCAGAAAGAATAGAAGTCAAATGCACAGTGTTAGAAGAGTCAGCCGCAGACATTCGAACGTAAGCCTCTGCACGTTCGAACGTGCTGTTCTGGGGCATATCGTCTTCTAAATATTTTTTGGATGTTTGAACGTTAGGCACTGCACATTCGGACGTCCTGAACGGTGAAACTTTTTCCATCTCTTCCTCCTTCACTGTAATGGAAAAGCACTGTACAATAGGACTTTTCTTTATGTTACTTGGCAATGCCCCCGGTGCTTCCTCAGACACGTCGGTCGATTATTGGCTTTTATGGTGGTGCCCTTATTTCTTCCCCATACCCCTTTCTTTCCATCATCTCATTCAACATCTCGCGAAGCTCATTGATAGATTCCTCAATTCTATGGAATTCTTCTTCAAACCATTGAAGACTTTTGACTTTTTAGGAGGGTTGTCCTCATCATCCTCAGGATATAACTCATCCTCTTTAGCCAGCTGTTTAAATTTTCTCACTGAAGTTTGAGCGTCCAATCCCAAGAGATCACCACCAGCTCCAGCATTGAGTCAATGTCTAACACTCGATCGAACTCTATCATAATAATATTGCACAAGTTTGCCCAAAGAGTGATTATGGTTTAGGCATTTTCTCATCATGCTCATGTACCTAGTCCATGCATCCGCTAACGATTCCCCCCTTTTCTACTTGAATCCAGATATTTCACTTCAGAGTTTGTCAATCTTTGATTGAGGAAAGAATTTATCCAAGAATTTCACAACAAGCTCTCCCCAAGTTGTGATGGACTGTGAGGGAAGAGACTTAAACCAAGCTTTTCCTTCATTCTTGAGGGAAAAATGGAAAAGTCAAAGGTGAACAACATCGAAATCTCTGAGAGGGATTTGTATGGTTGAGAGGATATGGTAGGACTCTTCCAAGTGATCATATGGTGATTCGCTCGGATCCCCATGAAAAGGGTTGTTCTAAACTATAGTGATTAGGTATGTGGGTAAATAGAAATTTGGTGTGTGGAAGGGTGGTAAGATAACCAGTCCTAGAGAAATAGGCACTTGACAAGGTCGATTACCACGTACTGATTGAATGGGCGATGGTGCTGCTAGTTGCATAGCTTGTAAGAGATTTTGTAACCATGCTTGATTTTCTGGAAGACTCATATCTCGAAAAGTGATGGCCATTATTCAAACCTAAGAATAAAAAGCAAAAAATTAAAACTTCCAATAAAATTAAAAACTAAAATTAAACTAATCCCCTACAACAGCGCCAAAAACTTGACACACTAGAACCTCACGAGTTTGCACAGCAAGTGGACTGGTCATGTGTAGTAATAAAGTGGACAATTTAGTCCAGGACGTCGAACTCACAGAGACTTGTATTTTAGTTTTACAAAAATTTGAATCAAGTATGAACTTAAAGAAACTAAAGATTTAAAGATTTTAAAAGCAATAAATTAAACTAAAAGCAAGAATTAACTAAAAGATTATGGAAGCAAGATA
Organism: Buddleja alternifolia; assembly: GCA_019426215.1. Classification (NCBI taxonomy): domain Eukaryota; kingdom Viridiplantae; phylum Streptophyta; class Magnoliopsida; order Lamiales; family Scrophulariaceae; genus Buddleja; species Buddleja alternifolia. Next base: position 28,096,365 of record CM033391.1, read on the forward strand.
AAAGAAACAAGAAGTCGAAATCAAGATAGTGATGGAAGAGATCAACTAAGACACATGTGTTGGCATAAATTAATCAATTCTTGTTAAAATCACGTTTCATATTATTAGACTAATGTTGCTAAGGTGGAGAATTCCTTAAGATTATTATCAATTCGATCCCTCGATCCTGATAACCTGTGCTATATTGGGTGTAGCAATCTCTCTTGCATGCATTAAAAACTAGAATTTTCTCTGAATAAATCCGGCTAATAGCATCCGGAGTTGTACAAGTAACTTAGAAGATGTTATTAATCCTTTTCTCACCTTAGATCCCTTTTCTCTCAAATAGATAATTTAAGCATAAATTCATGCATATGGTAGCTAATCATATGAAGCATTACGAACAAGATTAAAACACAAAGCAACAAAAGAATTAATATAAAAAAATACAATTTATAACTCAAATCTCATAGTTTAGCCTAAACATGGCCTTAGTTCGAAGAATCTAATTCATTAAGAAAGATAAAAGATAGAAACTTTGATAAAGAGTCATAATCATAGATAAAAATAAATCTAAATCTAAGAAACTCCCTCGTATAATTGATGGTTGAACTTTGATCTCCATCCCTTTCATGCTTCTTGACTTCGTCACCTTCAAGGGTTTGTGTAGATCTTCATGAATATGTAAAAACTTAGTCTAAACCCTATTAGGGCTCTATTTTATCTGTATTTCATGTGTAAAAAAGTGTTGTATAAAGTGTACAAAATCCTACAGATCTGATCTAGTATTTATAACCAATGTGTGGAAGAATCCTCTATGAATTAGAATTGGAAATTTCTAAAACTGCTACTCCCGACGACGGCGTTTGAACATTGTGCCTCCTTACATTCGTCCTTAAACCCCTTCCCATGTTCATACGTAATTTTCCCATGTTCGTACTTAAAACTAACATTTTCTCACCAGATTCACGCCCAAACGACAAATAGACCACGTTCGGGCATAGATTTCAAGAACTTTTTCTGTCTGCGCAGCGATCTTGTTTTCTTCATAACGTTCTCAACAGATCCCCAATTTAGATGATTCAAGTTCCCACGTGAAGCTAAGAAAGATATCTACAACATGGTAGAAGTAACTTTCATCAAATTCTGAGTCTAAATACTCTAAAATTCTGCATTTTTGTCCATTTTTCCTCAATCGCAATGATTTTCCACCTTTACCCAATAAGCACACAAATTACAAGCATATGTGTCATAAACCATGCATAAACCAATGTAAATAACATGAATACGAGGCTCTAAAACACATAAATTCATAATTTATCAACACCTCCAAACTTACCCATTGATCGTACTCGAGCAATGATAAAGTATAGAAATAAGATGAAGAACAACAACCAAAGAGAGATAAACACAAAAACAAAAAACAAAAATATTAAACTCACTTTCGTGGAGTGAACGATTACACTTAGCATGTGCAATAAGACTTTAAACCTTTATGCTATCCAAAAAGGATGAGTATAGTCTCGTGAGGGTTTGCATATGATATGCCCACAAAATCTAACAAATTTCAGACCCAACCCAATGAATACACATCAACATAATTAACAAGATTCAATGACACAATCATCCTTTTTGAAGCTCAAAAATATATATACATATCAAATAATTTGCTCATGTGACACCTATACTTGAAAAGACCTCCAAAGGCTGTAGTGAAAATAAGTCTAAGGTATTATAGTCGAGAGGCATCCTTGCCAATTTTTGGACATTAATCCCATATCTATCAACTTTCGATCAATCACAAGGCACAAGAATCATAGAAAACCTCATAGCCATTTTAAATTTCATATCTCAACAACACTCAAACTTTAAATTCACATGAAACTTTCATTAAATTCATCAAGGCTAGACCATGTGCAATGTCTTATTCCATTAGGATTTCCATGACACCCATATAGCAAGCTTTAGATCAATGACTCCCAACCTAGGTAGTTTTTGGGCTTTAAGTGTAGAGACACTCATAAGGATTTAATCACTCGAGTGTCAAAAGCCACGAAACAAAACTAGATCTTTTAACAATTAAACTCCTTTGGCTTGAGCTTAGCTCAAATTAGCATAATAGTACAGTATGTAGGCATGTGACTTTCACATCCAATACATATTAGCCTGACCTCTTTGGTCATACCAAAATTCAACCTTATTGATTCATTATTTAGCATACAAAATTAACTAATCAACTTATAACATTTATGAAAGAATCTAAGCCAATATTTTCGGGAAAAATTCATTAAGTGTCTCAAAATGGGTATCCAACTCAACTCCTCTACCCTCAACTTATGTGCAATGTGAATCATCTAAGAAAATCAATCCTAGTCTAGCGTCTCCATGAGCAAAATAAATATATGTAAGGTCCATTAAAATCCAAATTAATCAAGAAATCATGCCATTGTCTCAGGTTAATCAATCTCAATGAATTAATTGGTAGGCTTAAAAAAAATTTCAAGCTCGATTTTCTCAACATAAATGCATATAAGCATGATAGCATACAAACTCCCCCAAACTTGAACTAACCATTGTCCCCGATGTTGTCTCACATAAAAGCATGTAAAAAGGGTACAAGAGTACTTACAACCAAGGATGCTGAAAAGCAATCCTTCATTCACACGTGTGTCTCTATTAAGCTTAATAAAATATGCAACTCTTACCAAAGGGGTGATCAACTACTCTCATTCTAACAAACTCAACAATACAAAACCATCAAGCATATATAGACACATGGCAAAAGTGCATGCTCAAACAAAACAAAACAAAAAGAAAACTTAAAACTAAGAAAAGCAAGAAACAAACAAAAAGAAAGCATATAATGAAAGAAAACTCACAAAGCTTGGGATGCCTCCCAAGAAGAGCTCTTTTAGAGTCACTAGCTTGACTTTATGTCAGAGATTGGCTCAAGGTGGTTTATGTATAAATGTCTTGTTCGTTCTCCAATCCACTCTTGGGTATCACTTTAACCCTTGACCCTTGGTAGTGAAGATTGGCCCATTACTTGTTCTACATACCCTAGGTTTGGACCAAACAATCATCCACTAGCGAATTTTTTTACTATCCCTCAACACTTCGATTACCCTTTCTTCCTTATGCTTCGAAGCAGCGGTGTGGACTTCCTTCCAATCTAGAGACAATATCTCATTTTTCTTCACCAATCACTTTAATATACTTGGAGTCCATGATGTAGGGATGTAGAAGATTATTAGCTCGTTTTTCCTTAAAGCACTCAACACTAAAAGGATCAAAAACGTCAATGTTTAAAGACAAATTAAAACCAAGTGGATGCTAAAAGACCTCATAGCTATCACAAATAACAACATCATCTTCTCCATTCAATAACAACTTACCCTCATCGGCATCGAGTAATGATTTATTTGGGGCTTGGGGAGAAGGTGAGTGAATGTTAACGGGCTCAGAAAGAATAGAAGTCAAATGCACGCTGTTAGAGGAGTCAGCCGCGGATGTTCAAACGTCAGCCTCTGCACGTTTGGACGTGCTGTTCTGCTGCATATCATCTTCTGAATATTTTTTGGACATTCAAACGTTAGGCATTGCACGTTCGGACGTCCTGAATGGTGAATTTTTTTCCAACTCTTCCTCCTTCGTTGTAATGGAAAAGCATTATATAGTAGGACTTTTCTTTATGTTACTTGGTAATGCCCCCGCTGATTCCTCAGACATGTCGTCCGATGATTGACTTTTATGGTGGTGCCCTTCTTTCATCCCCATACCCCTCTCTTTCATCATCTCTTTCAACATCTCGCAAAGCTGACTGATTGATCTTTCGTTCTATGAAATTCTTCTTCAAACCATTGAAGACTTTTAACTTTTTTAGGAGGGATGTCCTCATCATCCTCAGGATATAACTCATCCTCTTTAGCCAGTTGTTCAAATTTTCTCCATTAAGTTTGAGCATCCAATCCCAAGAGATCACCACCAACTCCAGCATTGAGTCGATGTTTAACACTCGATCGAACTCCATCATAATATATTGCACAAGATTCCTCAGAGTGATTATGGTTTGGGCATTTTCTCATCATGCTCATGAACCTAGTCCATGAATCCGCTAACGATTCCCCCTTTTTCTACCTGAATCCTGATATGTCACTTTGAAGTTTGTCAATCTTTGATTGAGGAAAGAATTTATCCAAGAATTCCACAACAAGCTCTCCCCAAGTTGTGATGGACTATGAGGGAAGAGCCTTATACCAAGCTTTTCCTTCATCCTTGAGGGAAAAACGGAAAAGTCGAACGTGAACGGCATCGAAATCTCGGAGAGGGATTTGTATGGTTGAGAGGATATGGTAGAACTCTTCCAAGTGATCATATAGTGATTCGCTCGGATCCCCATAAAACGGGTTGTTGTGGACCATAGTGATTAGGTATGTGGGTATGTAGAAATTTGGTGTGTGGAAGGGTGGTAAGATAACCGGTCTTAGAGAAGTAGGCACTTGTGGAGGTTGGCTACCATGAACTGATTGAATAGCCGATGGTGCTGCTGGTTGCATAGCTTGTAAGATATTTTGTAACCATGCTTGATTTTCTGGAAGCCTCATATCCGGAAAATTGGTGGCCAATATTCAATCCTGAAAATAAAAAGCAGAAAATTAAAACTTGCAATAGAATCAAAAATTAAAATTAAACAAATCCCTGGCAACGGTGCTAAAAACTTAACACGCTAGAACCACACGTGTTTGCACAGCAAGTAGACTGGTCGTGTGTAGTAATAAAGTGGACAATTAATACCGGGATGTCGAACCCACAATGACTTGTATTTTATTCTTACGAGAAATTAAAGCAAGCAAGAACTTCAAAAAAAAACACTAAAGATTTAATGATTTTAAAAGCAATAAATTAACCTAAAAGCAAGAATTAACTAAAAGATTATGGAAGCACGATAAAAGAAACAAGATGTCGAAATCAAGATAGTGATGAAAGAGTGCAACTAAGACATATGTGTTGGCATAAATTAATCAATTCTTGTTAAAATCATGTTTTCATATTATTAGACTAATGTTTCTAAGGTGAAAAATTCCTTAAGACTATTATCAATTCGATCCCTCACTTCTGATAACCTATGCAAGATTAGGTGTAGCAATCTCTCTTGCATGCTCTAAAAACAAAAATTTTCCCCTGATAAATCCGGCTAACAACATCCGGAGTTGTACAACTAACTTAGAAGATGTTATTAGTCCTTTTTTCACCTTAGATCACTTTCTCCCGAACAAATAATTTAAGCATAAACTCATACATATGGTAGTTAATCATATGAAGCATTAAGAACAAGATTAAAACAGAAAGCAACAAATGAATTAATATAAAAAACACAATTTATAACTTAAATCTCATAGTTTAGCCTAAATAGGGCCTTGTTTCGAAGAATCTAACTGATAAGAGGCATTTTTACGTGTTTTTAAGCCCCTTTGCATTTATGTCTTAGGTTCATTTATCGCTTGATTCTTGCCAATGTGCATTTAATTCGTGCATTAAGTGATTTCAGGTCTTAAATGGATACAATCAAAGAACGGGATGAAAAACGACGTATAAAACAAGTTTAGGCCAAATTGCTACGCACCCCTATGCCCAAGCGCCTAAAAACCCACGCCCAGGCGCCGGACAAGATGCAAATAACGTCAACATTCTGCTTACCACGCCTAGGCGCCATCTTGTCCATGCCCGGGCGCCGTATCTACACCACTTTCCACGTTCGAGCGCTATTTCCGTATCTTTAGAGGCCGAATTGGATTAAGTTCCCTTGTACAATGTTGTAGAACTATGTGTTATCTTCAAATGAGGACTTGAATCATCCAAATCGGAGTTTCTTGGAGAAAGTTATGAATGAAATACGATTGCTGCGCAGGACACATTGCATTTAATTTCAGCATTCTGATAACGGCGCCCAAGCGCCGTAATGCCACGCCTAGGCGTGTCCACACCCGAATTTTTGATTCTTTTCAGCCAAAAGATCATCATTTGATGGGGGAATGGAACATTTAAAGCCAAGAGGTCATCACATGTATGGGAGGGATGTCATAAGTATGTTTCTTAGTAGATCTACTTTATGGAATTTTATACTACTCACTTTAAGAGTAGTGGAGGACACACTAGGGGAGACACACACTAGGAGCTCAGATTTTGGGGTCTTCTTAAGGCATTTTTCTACACACTTGACCGATCACATCTTGGAGGAGGGGAGAGAGAGAGGCATTTTGGCCATCACTTTTCACTCATCATCATTCATCACCATTCTTCATCAATTGTGGAGGGGAACAAAGAGAAAGGAGTTAAGGATTGAAGTTGAAAAGCAAGGATCCATCATCAATCAATTGGGGGAGTTTTAATTATTTGCATTTACATGTTTATTTCCATGAGTATGTATATGTTTGTATTAGATTTTCTTAAGGCCTTGATGAGAGGCTAATATTGTAGAACTAAGGCCATGTGAAAGCCAATTTATGAATCAATATATGTGAAGTGAATTTTCGTATTAATTCTCATATTGCTTTGTGTGTTGATTTTGAGCGTTTATTACAATCATGTGCTTGATCACCATATGCTTGCTATCTTGCCTAGTCTAGTCATTCGAGAGAAGATAGGTTAGGGTTCAAATGAATCAACACATCATCCGAAACTAATGTGGAATTGCTCCTAGAAATAGGTAAAGATTTCCGGGTGCGGTTAGCCGGATTTATCCGGGGAAACTCTAGAACGTTAATGCGTGGTTATTGATTAGATTCTCGGATAGACATATTTAGAGAACCATCAATTAATCATAGGATTATTATGTGCCGAGACATCGGGTAATAATTATCTAAGGAATTTCCACCAAAGCAATAGGAGTCTAATAATTCGAAGAGTAGCTCATCTATATTGACGAGTAGATTCGGTTGTAGCATGTGCCTTAGTCATTTTATCATACGTGAGATTTAATCTATAGTTCGTTTCTTTTTGGTTCGTCACTTGCTTACTCCTTTTATTGCAATCTACTTATGTCCATTTTCATTAATCGCAAACTAAAATTCAAGTTTCCGTGGTTCGACAACCCGGACTTTTTGTCCACTTATTACTACATACGTCTAGTGCACTTGCTATCATAGCACGTTAGCTTTTAGCGTGTCAAGTTTTTTTCATCAAAAAAGATAAAAGATAGAAACTTTCATAATGATTCATAATCATAGACAAAATCAAAATCTAAGAAACTCCCTCGTATAATTGATGGTTGAACTTCGATCTTCATCCCTTTCATGTTTCTTGACTTCTTCACCTTCAAAGGTTTGTGTAGATCTTCATGAATATGTAAAAACTAAGTCTAAACCCTATTATGGCTCTATTTTATCTGTATTTCGTGTGTGAAAAAGTGTGGTATAAAGTGTACAAAACCCTACAGAACTGATCTAGTATTTATAACCAATGGGTGGAAGAATCCTCTATGAATTAGAATTGGAAATTTCTAAAACTGCTGCATCCGACGACGGCGTTCGAACGTTGTGCCTCCTTACGTTCGTCATTAAACCCCTCACCAATTCCATACATATTTTCCCACGTTCGTACTTAAAACTAACATTTTGCTCGCTAGATTCATGTCCGAACGTCAAATAGACCACATTCGGGCGTATATTTCGGAAACTTTTTCTGTCTACGCAGCGATCTTGTTTTCTTCATAATGTTCTCCACAGATCTCCGATTTAGATGATTCAAGTTCCCATGTGAAGCTAAGACAGATCTCTACAAATGGTAGAAGGAACTTTCATCAAATTCTGACTCTAAATACTCTAAGATTCTGCATTTTTGTCCAGTTTTCCGCAATTGCAATGATTTTCCACCTTTACTCAATAAACACACAAATTACAAGGATATGTGGCATAAACCATGCATAAACCAATGTAAATAACATGAATATGAGGCTCTAAAACACGTAAATTCATAACATATCAGTGATCCATGAGCTAAAGGAGATTGAATCATCGGTTAGACCAATTGGTGTAAGATACCACCTCAAAGATCTAACAAGCCGTATATCAAATAAGGTTGCACCTTGTTTAGATCATTGAGGAACTCAGTCACTCACTATAAAACCCATCCAATGAGGTTTCCGATCATTGCAGTGGGAATGCAATGTTTTGAGAAAAATAGTGGGAGTCAAGTAAATATTAAAAATCCTTTATTTCACTTTCAATACAAAATAACACATCTAATCGTAAATATTAGTATTTTTTGTAGTTTATTTCATACACAATGACTAACGCTTTAACCGTGTTGCTAGTGATACTGATTGGTTCCCTTACTAAAATATTCAGATTTATTTTAGAAGGAATTCAACTGTCTTGCTATACTAGGGAATATAATGGGTCACAATTTTTTTTTATATTAGTTAGGTTATTATCTGACTTTGAAGTTTGAGAATTTTCCTCAGCCTTGAATCCTTGGTGTTAGAATTATGCCCTCCATGCCATAGAGGAATTAGATTAATTAGGGCATTTACCTTTATATTGTACAAACTCTTATTTATTAATAAAGGCATTTGTTTTGTTCATATCAATCTTGATAGCATTAATATAAGTATTGAACAAATAAGTCTCGAATAATCAAGAGGGAGCTTCTACTCCTCAATGGTTCGAGAAGAAGGACATTAGAAGTATCAGTTTATTGTTTACTTAAACCAGAGTTCACAAGTGGAAGAGTCTTAATTAGGCATTAAGACCAGACTTGTATGACACAAGCTTTGACAAGGAGTATCAGTCGGTCACTTTGGATGGTGGGAGCTTGTGCCATAGGTATATCAATGAAAATGATATATTCGAACATGGCTCGCATTAATTCAATCACATGGGTAATTACTCGTTGACTGTCAATGATTGAATTACTTGTCACGGTAGTGTGTGTGAGCCTTAGACCTGTGGATTCATGAAGATTTGACTTGTGACACTGAATGACTTATTAGAGTAGTTTGATCCAATTCACCCTTTGCGCGGGATCAACCTCAAAGTGTAGTTCAGAAGGACAAGTGGCAATTGTTTAGTGATTGCCAATATGGGATTCACTGTCTCGCATAGTAAACGAGTTAACGTCCTGTGCAATCATAGGTAAATGAAATTACAAGGGGTTCTGCTTATGTGATATAAGTATTCATTCAGTGTCAGAACTCTACACACACAAGTCATTGTTGTAGAATCTGACTCAGAGCCAAAAAGAAACCTAGAGCAATAAGAAAGTAAATTCCCTCCCTCTCTCTCCAACTAGCCGCCGGTGCCATCGTTGCCGGGAGGAGATCAGAGGTTTTATTAGAGAATTTTTCTTCCGCGTGATTATCTAGAGGCAGAAGTCTGGACCTGCTGCTGATAATTCAGAATTCTGTTGTCAAGAGGTAATTTGATTACTCTCTACCATAATTCGTTCCTATTGTGTTTATAACCAATATCATGAATATTCCCGAATTCGATTCTCGTTGAAGTTCCGATTAAAAAATTTATCTGCTAGACTGAATCACAACAAGAGCGTAGTCTCAAAAGAAGGAGTGGGGATCCCTTCTTAGGAGACCAGATCATTGGTGTTCCAACACAGTCATAGTCTCTGAGTTATTAGGGTTTCGACCGGCCCCAAACCCTAGTTCAGATAGGAAAAAAGATGAAAAGATTCGACTCACATGAAGATCGTAATCTGGAGAGATTTGTTGTTCATCCTTAAAATCTAGGAAGTCATGACGTTGTTGCTAGATGTCGAACCATGACCAATGAGTGCCTCGAATTAATATGGTGAAATTAATTCAAGTCGTAGTTAATTATTTGGTTAAATAATTAATTAACACAATGTATGGATTTTCTAGCCATTGAGGGTAGGACCCATTACTAGATTGTTAATGAGCCTAAAGGATCACACACTTAACTTAGTTTAATTTCTATTGGTGGGATTAATTCTTTGTGAATCAATGAAGAAATTAATTGGGAAAAGGAGTATATTAATTAAGTGGTTTTAATTATTAATAGTCTCATGATTTAATATTGGAAAATTGAATTTGGAGAAGACTAATCAATTAATTACTGGTCTGATTAATTAATGTGTAAGAGGAAAGAAAATAAATAATATTATATATATAGATAGATAGACAGATACACGCATAGGCATGTATGTTGTGAAAGATCTTAAATATTTGGAAAGATCTCAAATATATATAGAAAGATATAGAAATACCTAAAATATATATATGAAGATCTCAAATATACTGAAATATCTAATTAGTTAATTAGATAATCTAATGAATTAAGAAAGAGAGAATAAGAAATAAATAAGTTCATATAATATTATATATATATATACACACACACACACATGCACAATCGTGTATGTGGGTGACAGGCTTGTGCCTTGGTACACGTATATATAAATATATATTATTATATTGAATGAAAAAATTAATTCACTCATCCCAAGTTTGAATATTTTGTTATTCATTTTCGCTCCTCTTCTTCCTTTTCTATCTACATTAGAGCCAAAACACTTATTCTACCCCTTTCCCCATAAGCTAAATAGTTTGATCTTCTCCTAGATAGTACTGGTGAAGATAATTGAGTATACAAGCCAATGTGTGGACAAACTTAAAAGCGCAACACTTGAGGCGCTGGAGTAAATCTTTTCAAGGGAATTGGTTGGAGCAAGACGATTCCTCCTTGAAGCAAAGGGAGCAACAGAGAATTCGATCGTTCAGAATTTGTCAAAAAGGATACACCGCGAAAAACACCCTATGTATGTTTTGCAGATTCGATGGTACCATTGTTAGGAATTTCATTGTTAGATGTTTTGCTGATGACAAGATAGGATTTCATGTTAGACTCCAAAAGAATGTAAGTTTACACTTTCATAGAATATATGTATAAGCGTTTGAAAGTTTGTTAGTTTGTTAGGCTTGTAATTTTTAACTTTGTAGATTTTAGACTAAGTGATAGATACTGAGTCGCTAATAGAATTCTAGGTGAGTCTATTAGAGATGAAGTTGAAGATCAGCGTCTGAAGTCAGAAGAAGATGAAGATTTGTCTTAAGCGTCCGTCAAGCGCTTAAGAGTCTATTTCAGGAGTTATGAATCAAGCGTTCAAGAGAATGTTCTCAGCGCCTAGCTAACGCTAAAGGACTATCCAAGGAGTGTTGATCCAAGCGCTCATTTCATTCAAGCGATTCACCTGAAATACTTCCTTAAGTCATCCGATTAGCAACGGTCATTTATTTCCAAGCGGGAAATAAATTCAAAGTGCATTAAAAGTGACAAGACAGTATGACTTGCGGACAAGCCACCTTTTGACTAGACTATCAGATTTTCAAAGTTCAAACCTGCTCCTGTCCAATTAGAATCAGCAGAAATTAAGGAATGTCAGAAAAGGTACTATTTGAAGCTCTGCGTGAGGAACACGCGCCTGACTTGTGTCCAACGGACAAATCCCGAGCCTCCCTATAAATAGTACCCTTCAGCTATCTCTATGTGTGTGAAAAAAAAGACGAAACCATGAAAGAGAGCTGAGAAATAATTTGAGAGAAAAAGCTTCCAAACTCCATAGCCAATTGGAATTCAAGAAAGTTAATTCTTTCAACAAGCAGCATTTTTGTGTAAGAGAAGCTTGTTGAAGAAGATCTTTCTTGAAGCTCCAATATCTTTAAAGCTTCTCAAATACATTCCAGACAGTCACCCGATATCTCAAACATCTTCCAAGAAGAACCCTAAACTATTATTGAGATATCCCAAGTTGTTTGAACTTCCCAACATCAAACAAACCCTGTTACAATAAACCCTCAACACCTTTCATATGAGTGAGAAAGATTGTTGACTTCCTGATAAGAGTCGTTTTTACATGTTTTTAAGCCCTTATGTTTATGTTTTAAATTCATTTATCGGTTGATTTATGCCACATATGCGTATAATTTATGTGCTTATTGAGTAAAGGTGGAAAATCACTACAATCGACGTAAAGTGCACAAACATACAGTATTTCAGTGTATTTTTAAATCGAATTTGAGGACGTTTTCTGCTACAAATTGTCAAACTCTGTCTTGGCTTCACGTGGCAACTTGAATCATCCAAATCCGAGGTCCTTGGAGAATGTTATGAAGAAAATACAATTGTTGCGCTGAAAAACAAGAAAACGGTTCAGACTCTGCAGCTGGCGCCTAGGGGCCACATCACCCGCGCCTAGGCGCCCGTCAACTTATTCCCCAAGCCATTTAGTCCACCTGGACCGCGCCTAGGCGCCATTTAGGTCACGCCTGGGCACCGATACAGCGGTTTTGAAGGTATAAAGGCCAAAAATGAAAGGAAAAGAAGGGGGTTCGAATTCTAAAGGAATTTTGGGGATTTCTTGGGATTGGGACCTCACTTTTCATCACTTTAGAAGAGAAAAAGAGAAGTGAAAGAAGAGATTCAAGCCTCCAATTAAAGATTCGATCATCAATTCAACATAGGGAGTTTCTTAGCTTTAGATTCATCTTTGTCTATGAACATGGATCTTATGCTTAGCTTTTTCCTTATGCATTTTATGAGCTAAATTGTTGAACTAGGGCCATGAGAAGGCCATGTTTTTAGTATTGTGATAATAAGATTGTTTCCATTTCAATTCATATATTGCTTTGTGTTGTGATTTTGTGGTTGAATGCCTTACATATGCTTGATCACCATGTGTTTGATATCATGCCTAGGTGAATTATTCGAGAGAAAGTTGACTTAGGGTGCAAGAATTTCACAACATCACCGAACCAAATAGGAGTTGCCCTAGACATAGGTAAAGACTCCCGGGTGAAGTCGTTCGATTTTAATCGAGTAAGCTCTAGATCTTTAATGCATACTTAGTGGTTAGGTTTTTGGGTAGACATGCTTAGGAAACCGCCAATTAAGTATAGGAGTCTATCACGAGACATCGGTTATTCTTTACCTTAGGAGTTTTCACCATAGCAATGTATGTCTAATGAATTGGTAATGATCTTAGGATAGCAATACGCAACATGTGCCCGAACATGAGCCTTAGTCACCTCTCCACCTTGGAAGTTTAATCTCTCTTTACTTTCGCTTTAGCTTATTTTACTTTCCTTTTTAGTTAAATCTCTAATTTACTTCCTTTTGTTATCGAAAATCATAAACTAAAATTCAAGTCTCCGTGGTTCGACAACCCGGACTTATTGTCCATTTCTATCACTACACACGACTAGTGCACTTGCTACCAAAGCACGTTAGCTTCTAGCGTGTCAAGTTTTTGGCGCCGTTGCCGGGGACTTGTTTATTTTAGTTTTTGTTTTTATTGCAAGTTTTTATAATTTTTGTTTTCCTTTTATTTTTGCTTTATATTTTTTTTTTGTCTGAATTTTAATTCCAATAAATGGCAGGAAATCCTCCGTTTCTGACCCCGGAGCAACAAGAATGGCTTCTAGGACTCATTCAAGCTATGCAACTCACTCTAGAGGACTTGAATTGTCCAAAAAATATACAATTGGTGTTCGACGTCATTCAAGCTTTGCAACAACACCAAATTGGGGTATGACTTCGAGGAGTGGTGAGGCAACTGTGAGGGAAGACGAGGAGTTGAAAAATGCACGAATCTCTGCCCAGCAGATCACACCCGAACGAGCAGCTGAAAGTGTAGCAGAATTGGAAGCATTACTATATGGCACACTTGAACGTGCAGAACCAAATACTCCCACCGCCGAGCCTTCCATTCCTATAGCTTCTCAACCGGTTGAAGATTCTCCACCCTCTGTCCTCTCCACATGTAAGGAGGTAATTGATTCCAATGAGGGTAAGTTGTCATTGAATATAGAAGATGACATGGTTAATGTTGATAGGTATGAGGTTTTTGAGCATCCACTTGATTTTGATTTGTATTTCCACATTGATGCTTTTGATCCTTTTAGTGTTGAGCACTTTCAGGAAAAACGAACCAATCATCTTCTACATTCTTACATCGTGGACTCCGCATATGTCAAAGTGATGGGTGAAGAAAAACATGATATTGTATCTAGCTTGGAGAAAAGTCTACACCATCACCCGACTCATGGGGAAGAAAGAGTAATTGAGGTGTTGAGGGACCATACGAAAATTCGTGAGTGGATGATTGCTTGGTCCCAACCTACGATATGTAGCACAAATGATGGGCCAACCTTCACTACCAAGGGCCAAAAGTTGAAGCGATACCCGATAGTGAATTGGAGAACGAACAAGGCATTCATACATAAACCACCTTAAGCCAATCAAAGAGTACAAAGTCAAGCTAATGACTATAAACAAGCGCTTCTTGGGAGGCAACCCAAGTTTGTAAGTTTTCTTTTTGTTTTGCTTTCGTTTTTTGTTTAGTTTAGTTTGTTTCTTTATGTTGTGTTCAAGCATGCACTTTTGGCATGTTTTTCTTTAAGTCTTGATGGTTTGTGTTGTGAGTGCATAACATGTAGTAGGCGAGTTTTGCTATGGAGAATTTTTCATTGCGGACTTGAGCTTTGAGCGGATCTCACGTGATTAAGGGTTGCTTTTCAGTACCCTTGTTGTAAGTACTCTCATTTACTCCCCTTTTGAGTATGTATGATTGCGTCAACATTGAGGGCAATGTTGAGTTAAGTGTGGGGGGGAGGGTATCTATATGTCGTGTGATCTTGTTTTTAGCTCAAGTTTGGGGGAACCATTGCTATTGCATGTATTGTGCTAAATTTTGAGAAAAATCAAGCATACAATTTTTTGTTTTAGGATGGTTAGCTTGCCAATTGGTGCAATGAGACTTGAGAACTCGAGACAATGGCATGATATCTTGTATATTTCTATTAATGGTCTAAAATGAAAATTACACATCTTGATTATGCTCATTTCAACCTTAGTTGAGAGTCAATCTTCCTTAGATGATACACGTTGCACATAAGTCGAAGGTAGAGGGATTGAAAAGGATTCCCCATCTCGAGACATGTGAGGAGCACCCCCAGATATATTAACCTAGGTTTTTCATGTTGTTTTGAGATGATTAGTTGCTTATGGGTCCATAATTGTGTTAAATGAATGAATGATTGAGATGAGATTTGTATGACCCCAAAAATTCGGTCAGGCCAACGAGTATTGGAGGTCACCAAAGCACCATTGCCTATATACTATACTCGTTGAGCTAATTTGAGCTTTGCTCAAGCCAATCAAGAATGAGTTGTATAAAAGACCTCGTTCTATTTCGTGGCCTTTGCCACTCGGTTGATTAAGTTCGTAGGAGTGTCTTAACACTTAGCACCCTAAAACCCTCTGGTTTGGGAGTTGTTGACCCAAAGCCCGTTACATGGGTGGCAAAGAAGATCTAAAGGGGTAGAACATTGCACGAGGCCTTATGTTGTTATAAGCTTAAATCGTTCAAAGCGTGAAATGTCAATGTAAAGTGAATGAAAGTGGGCACAATTTAACCTTAAAGTTGCTTATGATTCAATGAGCTTTATGATCTATCGAAAGTTGGTACATATGGGGAATGTTTCCGAGCATGGTAGGGATGCCTTTCGATCATAATGCCCTAAATCTTATCCCACTATACCCTTTGGAAATTGGTTCAATTCTAGGTGTTGAATGAGCATTGTCTTCATTTGTGTATGTATTGTTGAGCTTTATTGTCACTTGATTAGTGTCATTGCATCATAGTTCTTATTTCGAGTTGTAGTGGTTGGTTTGAGCTAAACATCCTTCGATTTTGTGGGTATATCGTATGCAAACCCTCACGAGACTATAACTCGTCCTTTGAGGTAACTCAAAGGTTCAAAGGCTTGTTGCACACGCTAAGTGCAACCGTTTACTCCACGAAAGCGAGTTAGTTAGTAGTTTTCTTTTCGTTTCTCCCTTGTTTGATGATGTTTCCATATCCTAGAATTCTTATTGCTCGAGGTTGAGCAATTCATAAGTGTGTGTGGGGGGGGGGTTGATAAGAGTCATTTTTACATGTTTTAAGCCCTTATGTTTATGTTTTAAATTCATTTATCGGTTGATTTATGCCACATATGCGTATAATCTATGTGCTTATTGAGTAAAGGTGGAAAATCACTACAATCGACGTAAAGTGCACAAACATACAGTATTTCAGTGTATTTTTAAATCGAATTTGAGGAAGTTTTCTGCTACAAAGTTGTCAAACTCTGTCTTGGCTTCACGTGGCAACTTGAATCATCCAAATCCGAGGTCCGTGGAGAAAGTTATGAAGAAAGTACAATTGCTGCGCACATCACCCGCGCCTAGGCGCCCGTCAACTTATTCCCCAAGCCATTTAGTCCACCTGGACCACGCCTAGGCGCCATTTAGGTCACGCCTGGGCACCGATACAGCGGTTTTGAAGGTATAAAGGCCAAAAATGAAATGAAAAGAAGGGGGTTCGAATTCTAAAGGAATTTTGGGGATTTCTTGGGATTGGGACCTCACTTTTCATCACTTTAGAAGAGAAAAAGAGAAGTGAAAGAAGAGATTCAAGCCTCCAATTAAAGATTCGATCATCAATTCAACATAGGGAGTTTCTTAGCTTTAGATTCATCTTTGTCTATGAACATGGATCTTATGCTTAGCTTTTTCCTTATGCATTTTATGAGCTAAATTGTTGAACTAGGGTCATGAGAAGGCCATGTTTTTAGTATTGTGATAATAAGATTGTTTTCCATTTCAATTCATATATTGCTTTGTGTTGTGATTTTGTGGTTGAATGCCTTACATATGCTTGATCACCATGTGTTTGATATCATGCCTAGGTGAATTATTCGAGAGAAAGTTGACATAGGGTGCAAGAATTTCACAACATCACCGAACCAAATAGGAGTTGCCCTAGACATAGGTAAAGACTCCCGGGTGAAGTCGTTCGATTTTAATCGAGTAAGCTCTAGATCTTTAATGCATACTTAGTGGTTAGATTTCCGGGTAGACATGCTTAGGAAACTGCCAATTAAGTATAAGAGTCTATCACGAGACATCGGTTATTCTTTACCTTAGGAGTTTTCACCATAGCAATGTATGTCTAATGAATTGGTAATGATCTTAGGATAGCAATACGCAACATGTGCCCGAACATGAGCCTTAGTCACCTCTCCACCTTGGAAGTTTAATCTCTCTTTACGTTCGCTTTAGCTTATTTTACTTTCCTTTTTAGTTAAATCTCTAATTTACTTCCTTTTGTTATCGAAAATCATAAACTAAAATTCAAGTCTCCGTGGTTCGACAACCCGGACTTATTGTCCATTTCTATCACTACACACGACTAGTGCACTTGCTACCAAAGCACGTTAGCTTCTAGCGTGTCAAGTTTTGGTTGATATGAGTCATTTTTGCATAAGTTTTTAGGCCCTTTTAATGACAATTTAGGCTCGTATATGGTTTATTTCGTGCCACTCGTGCGTTTAATATGTGTGTGAAGTGATTTCAGGTAGTAAGCGACGATGGACGAAGAAAAGTGCAAAAAGGCGACTCATTTACCCAACTTTGCTCAAGGCTTCGCACTGAGGCGCCTAGGCGCCAGTTTTCTCGCGCCCAGGCGCGACCCAGCAACAACAATCAAAGCTTCGCACTTCCGCGCCTAGGCGCCAGAACCGCCACGCCTAGGCGTCACACATCGCGCGCCTGGGCGCCCCATTTTCCATGCCTGGGCGCCCCGGAACTTTTGCCTCAAGAAAGACACGCCACATAGGCGGTGCCTAGGCGCCGATCAACGCGCGCCCAGGCGCCGCGATAACAGAATTTTGGAACTATAAATAGGATTTTTTAATTCATTTTGTGGGTTCGAAATCTGGGAGATTAGGGGCGATTTGCTGGGTTTTGGGCCATTCTTCATCAACTCTAAGAGGCTAAGAAGGAGATCTAGCTTGGGATTGAAGCTCTTGACTCGAATACATCATCAATCAAGCAATATAGGGAGTTTTCATATGTTTTTCATTACATACCTGTCTATGATTATGTATATGACTACATTAGGATCTTCTATGTTATTGATTATGAGCTAAATTTGTGAGACTAAGGTCACATGAAGGCCAATTTATGAGTCAATATATGTGAAGTTACTCCACGTGAAGGATCTTCTTGTATTAATTCTCCTATTGCTTTGTGTGTTAATTCTATGTTTTTATGCCAATCATGTGTTTGATCACCATATGCTTGCTATCTTGCCTAATCTAGTTGTTCGAGAGAAGATAGATTAGGGTGCAAGGGAATTAACACATCACTCGAAACAAATGAGGGATTGCTCCTAGAAATAGGTAAAGATTCCCGGGTGTTGTTAGCCGGATTTATTCGGGGAAGCTGTAGAACGTTAATGCGTGATTCTTGATTAGATTCTCGGATAGACATATTTAGAGAACTGTCAACTAATCATAGGATTATTATGAGCCGAGACATCGGGTAATAATTAATTTAGGAGTTTCCACCAAAGCAATAGGAGTCTAATAATTCAAGGAGTAACCCATATAAATTGACGAGTAGATTTGGTTGTAGCATGTGCCTTGGTCATTTTATCATACGTGAAGTTTAATCCATAGCTTGTTCCCTCCTTTGGTCCTTCGTTTACAATTGTTTTAGTCCCGCTTTACTTCAAGTGTCTTTTACCTTTTTGAAAATCAGAAACTAAAAATCCAAGTCTCCGTGGTTCGACAACCTGGACTTATTTTTGTCCACTTTTATTACTATCGCGACTAGTACACTTGCTATCCAAGCACGTTAGGTTCTAGCGTGTCACTTCCACAAGCAGTATTTTTGAGTAAGAGAAGCTTGTTGAAGAAAGGTCTTTATTGGAGCTGAAGTCTGTGTGACCATCTTGAAGAAGATCTTCATTGGAGCTGAAGTCTGTGTGATCAAGGAGCTCGAGATCGTCTTTCCAGAAGTAGAGGATTGAAGTGGCTTGTAGAAGAAATCTGTGTGACCAAGGATCTCAAGTCATCCACATCCATTGCTTCCTTTGTCCCTAATTTGTAGAAGATTCTGTGTGATTCTTTGAGGATCATTTTAGTGGATTGCCTCCGAGTGCAAAGGAGAAGAAGGACGTAACTGAAATTACACCACCCAGTGAACCTTACAATTTCTTATGTCACTTTACTGTTTTAATGATTTACATTGCATTTGCATATTACATCTCTTGAAGGCTTTAAAATAGTTAAGCGACTATTTGCAAAAAGTGAACGCTAAGCTTTCAAAACAGGCTTAAGCGCTTCGCCAAGCGCTAAGCCCTCTGAGCGTTCAAAACTATTTTAAAAGGAAAGCAACTAAAGAAAAACTTTTGTAACGCTAAAAATTTTCAAGAGAAGACTTTAAAATACTTCCGTTGTGCTAACCCTGATTAAGCGATTGAAACATTACCCTACTTTGGTAATAGTTGAAATCACTAAGTCTAAGTTAACTTTATCAAAACAGTCTTCGAGTAAGCGACTAGTCAAGCGCCTACACTTGTAAGCGACTAGTCAAGCGATTACTATCATTAAGCGTTCAAAAGAGATTGTAATACGAAACTTTTTGAAGTCGAAAAAAACTTAAGGGTCTATTCAATCCTCCCCTTCTAGACCCTTTCGTATGCCATTGTGGGACCAACACTTGGTATCAGAGTGGGACCAACAACCATGTCAATCTATTCCCTTGTTTAGGAATCGTGTTTTAGTTAAATTTTAAATATTTGTTTTCACTGCGCTCACAATCCCGGGGATTAGACATTGTAGGTGTACCGATCCTAACAATCCAAAATTTCAATTTCAATTTTAGAAAAATCATGAAAAATTATATAATTTCTTGAATTTTTTTTAATAAAACTTTAGGGAACTTTATTTACCATAATTATGGATCTTTTACATTAATATTATTATATATATAATATAAGTATAGTGAGTTTTGTTAAGTGGTATGACTAAAATCTACCGCGAATAATATAAAATAAATATGATTTGAGAGTAAAGTAATAACTAAATCTCATAGAAACTTTATTAAAACAAAGCGCCACAATTTTCATTTAAACCATTATTGAAAACCACATGAATTTTCTTGGAGAGTTGAAATCAAGCTGCTATGGCTGTAACTTGAAAAGGACTCCAGTTCAAGCTTGTAAACATTAACTAAATGTTATCTTCATCAAGTGATTTTTTTTTCAAGAATCCAAACTCAAAAGGTCTTATGCTTTGAGAAAGTGTCATAGGACAAATTTATTAAATGTAAGATTGATGAAATAATATTTCCTTGGATTGCTTTTTTCAATTTTGTTATAAGCAAGTCTAATTGTAATATTCAATTGTAAGTCAAACTCTGCAATAATGCTATAATAAATGTGGACCTATTTTGAAACTTAAATTTAAAATATAAAATATTTCAAAAATAAAGTAAATAAATATTATTCTTAATTTCGAAAAATTTCGGGTTTAGGTCAAAATTTTGTTGGATATTTTACAAAGTCATATAATATTATTTCAAATTTCAAAATTTTTTGAATTTCAATGAAAATATCAAAAATTTTGAAAGATATTTTGCAAAATTAGATTGCACGTTAAATTTTGTTTTGAGATTTGAGACCCTTTCATAGGAAATGTAAGACCATGCTTGGGGTACATTTTGCTAAGGGGATAATTCATTGGTAGTTGTGCAAGTTTTCAACGTTGTGGGGGCGGGGCTTATCTGTCCGGCCAGCTACCAGCTACTTTTCAATTTCAAATATTTGCCCAATACTCGATCTATCCGCCAAATCTCTTCAATGCATATTTACTCTCTGTCTCTCCCCTTAAATTGAACCCATGAAAATCTCTCTCTAGAACACCTCAAATCAAATTTTTACCTAATAATAATAATAACTCAAGTACCATTACCTGCATCTGCATATGTCAAAATATTCACAAATTCATCATCTAAATGGCTACATCATCATTCAAATCAACGACCAAGAGGGCTCCATTCGGCAGCTCTAGCTCCGAAGATTCGAGCCGCCGTTCCCGTAGCCTCAGCCGATTCTCGAGACCAATTGCGGATAGTGAGCCGGATTACAACAAAAACGCTCCGAGGGGGAAGTTTGTCAACACTAAGAGGGGATCAGCCACCCCCTTTCCCGAAATCAGCTTAGATGATCTCGCTCTAGAGTTCTTCTCTTCTTCTTCGAATTCGAAGAATGAAAATGAGAGCGATGGAGGAGGAAGAGGACTTGTGGAGAGACAAGGGCGGTCGGTTGCTCGGCGGTGGGAGACTGATACGGCGTCGTCTAGGAGAAAGGGGCGGTCAGTTTCAAGGACTCGTGGCGGGGATGCTGTTTCTAGTAGCTCTGCATCCAGGGGTAAAAATGTCTTTTCATCTGATGCGGGTTCTCGTCGGCGGAGGTCTCTATCCGTGTCTCGGTATCAAATCAGCGACTCTGAGGTCACTTTGCTTTCTTCTTCTTCTTGTTTTTCCTTAATTTTTTTAATAAAGAGTGAAATTCGTACTATTTTAGCTTGGTGCAGCTTAGGAGTTAATAGCAGAGTAGTTGTTTTGCTGGCAGCATAAGTTTTGAGAATTATTGACTAAAGGCATGTGGTGCACATGAAGGGAATTTAATGTTTGAGTATTTGAAAAAGGTTTGACTAGGAATTATTACCGATGGCCTTGAGGAACTATATGGAATAATCACACAAGGCTATTCATTTACAGCTTTGCTGATTGATTATCTAGTTCTATACAGAATTCAGTTATATATTAGCAAAAGAGATTCTCTAATTTCGAATGAGAGATTTGCACAATTGAACTGGACTACTTGCATACACCCAAAAAGAAAATGGTAGAATATGATCTAAAGCTTTTTCCATTAGACTCTTCATAAGGAATGGTCTGCTGTACTGGAAAATCTTGTTAATGTTTCTTGAGATACATGTTACATTTCCCACCGTGCTTTTGTCATTGTGGCCATCGTACAGTAAAAGATCCAAGTCTATTCATGAAGTTGCGCATTTTCCACAGCCTATGAAATTTCATGCTACACCACTTAGGTACTACCGTACTACCCAAGTGAGTTGGTGAGTCTTTAGATGTGCATATGATGAATTGATGAGATAAAATATGGATACACATTATGTAACCCAGGTGGCCCACAAAAACCAAGTGTTTTGAGTCATTATTTGTTGCATTTAACGATGTCATAATGTAAACTACTGGCATACCATATGGTCTAATGTTGGTGGCGTTTTAGTCAGTGACAAAGTAGAAGCTATAAATTTTAAAGGTGATCTGGTGAACTCGTCTTCAAGCCTTGAAAAACGAATACAAAACTTTAATATGCGAAGAAAAGGCAGCTATTTTATTCAATGAATGATACTAGTCATTGTTGATAATGACCTAGACAACTACAACTTGTATAAGTACCTTTACAAAATCTATGACATTTGGAACTCTTCTAACCTACCATGTAAACTAAGCTAGATTTGCTGAGACTAGGATATACAATAACAAATAAATAACATAGAGTTTGTTTGAAAATTTAATAAAATAACAAAAGTGGTCAAAAGTGAAATTCAAGAATACGATTGCTATTTCATGGGATTGATGAATTTAACTTCCGGGACCTGATTTTGATACTCTACTGATCAATAATCATTTTTGTAGTCCACAAATGACAAGAATACGTTTGGTTTTTTCATGAAATTGGTGAATTTTATCACCCGGGACCTGATTTGGAGTTCTCTAATGATGACCACTCATTCTTGTGGAATGCACATCCAGATTATCATCTTTAGTCTATGAGATTCGGTTTAAAGCACACCCAAACTAGAGACAACTTAATTGATGTCTGCGTCAAATACAAGTCTCATTTCAAGTATTAATAACATATTTGGCAATTGACTTATGCATCAATTGCCCGATATATTGAGATGGATAAAATGTTTTTTCATGGCATGAGGACATAACTACAATCGTACCATGGAAACCCATTTATGTCGCAATGCTTCCTCTGGGAGTGTGGGATGATCTAATGATTGTTTTTCTCCTTAATCAAGATAGTGAGTCTAATCTGTGTTAAGTCAGAACTCAGAAGCCTTAGTGCTCTAGCAGTTGAAAAATCATCATATCTTCTGTCAGATGAAAATCACACTTTTAGTGTTCCATATTTGGTGTGTAGAACAACAAAAAGACAGACACATCACATAGCAAATAAGCTTGTGCTCTGTGCTCTGCCGCTGCACTTGACTGAGCAATAATTGGCTGATCTGCTATCCAGTAGCTGCTAGTGAGGAAGAAGACATAGGTTAAACTTTTGACGTTTGATGTCTTTTATTCTTCTTTAATATGTATCTCAGCTTGAATTTAACTTCTTAAGTTTTTTGTCATTTTCATTCATGTCCACTTGGTCTTTGTGAGCGATGCTAGGTTCACCCAAGTTTTGTTCAAAACAAATTTAAGACTAGAGAATGACCCGGGTTTAGTTAAAAAATATTCAGACTAAAGAATGGCACAGGTTTAGTTCAAAATAAAATTAAGAGTTCCTATCTCTAGCTTGGCTGCCTAACTTACTACTTGATCTCAGTCCATAAATTCATACAATGTCTAAGTAACATTAGCAAAATTATTTGGTTATGAAGTTTGTACTCTAATTTGGGTAAAGTAAACCATGCGTTAATTTAAAGAGTAGAGCTACTATCTCCCCACGAATCTATTCTTCTTATAAAAGTATGAATTACTCAAAAGTTCTTTGGAATTTTTAGGATACGTATTTTGATTCTAATGGCTAATGAGTTATGTATTAAAAATTTAAAAAGAAAGGGCATAATTAAGTTTGAAATAACACCAAGCTTCCTTTCAGACATCAAACTTTTCTGTGAAAATTGACAATACATCTTCTTTATGGTATATTGATTTTTTAAATTCAATTTGTTCCATATAAAATTCGATTTCGATAACTTTTCAAGCATATGTCATGAATATATAAAGGACTTCATATAAAAATTTATGGCCATTTAAAACTTACATTTATACACATGTTTGAATCTATATCTATACTATTACAAAAGTGTGAATGTTGGAAGTGTTTCTTCCAATTGTAAAAAAACATAAGTACCATTAAACAATTTTATTATAACTTCTTGTTATATATGTTACTGTTTTTTTTTGGATAAACTGCAATTCCATTAAAAACCCACAGACACAATTCAACTCATACAACCACACTCAAGGGAGATATGATCAAGCCTTGGTGTAACTTAGATCCAACTATATTTCTTTAGAGACAAAAGAATAATCAAAATTCATCTATGCTACTCAAAGATGCTATCTATGTACAGCTGATCCCTGTGCCTCCATCTACTTTGGTTGATCCCTTGTAGCTTCCATTTAAGTTCCAAATGAAGCTGCTTGTACACACCATCATACGGTTTGGTAATCCCCTCAATCACCGTTGAATTTCGCTCATTCCAAATCCGGTTAATCACTCCTGTAAATCCAGCAAAAATGATCTTTCTAATAGGCTAACTTCTAAAAGCACAACTAAGCCAACTTTTCCACCTCTCCCATTGCATAGGCCACCTCTCAACCTTCAGCTAATTCATCACCTTTTGTAAGAGATTTCTACCCCACTCGCAGTCAAAAAACAAATGTTTCAAAGTTTCAGTCACATTACCACAAAACACACAAGCTGTATCAATACCAGGTATAAACATAGCAAGTCTATCTCTTGTCATTAATCTACCATGCATCACCATCCAAGTTGTTATAGAGTTTTTAGGGATACTGAATTTGTTCCACACAAAATTAGCATGTTTGAATTTCCTCAACTCACCTTTTAGCGACAAATAACCACTTTGGATAGAATAGATACTTGTAGGAGAGTGTACCCACCTGTTACCTGCATATCCCTGTTTCAGTTTTTCCTTCACTTTCTGTATCTTCTTCCAAGCCCAACAACAATCAAGAGGGGGGGAGTAATCCCAGAAATTTTGGTTTTTCAGATAAATATTGTTCACCCATTTAACCCACAATGAATCCTTCTTTTGGGCAAGTGCCCAAATTTGTTTACCTATAGCTGCAAGGTTCCACGTTGTACAACACTGGATATTAAGACCTCCAAATTTCTTCTGAGTACACACCTGCTCCCAGCTAATAGGTATCAACTTTCTCCTTTGTTCAGTTTAGCCCCATAAAAAATTCCTACACTTTGGCTCAATTTGCTTTATAATGGACTGAGGGATTATAAACACATTTGCCCAATAACTATGCAAAGCCATTAACCCTGAATTAATCAGGGTAATCCTTCCTGCATAAGACAGGTGTCTAGATGCCCAACATGTTAATTTCTTCGTAATTCTATCTACAAGCACAAAACAATCCAGTTTAGTCCACTTGGTTGGTGACAATGGGATACCCAAATATCTCATTGGAAACTCCCCCTCTTTGAATTCAGTAATATTCATGATTTGCTGCTTGGTTTCTTGATTAACCTCTCTCACAAACATGTTTGATTTCCCTTTATTTGCACACAACCCAGACTTTTTGGAAAAAGATTGGAAGGCTTCCCAGAAAACTGAGACTGAAGCTACATTTGCTTTGCAAAATAACATTAAATCATCTGCAAAGCATATGTTGGTGAGTTGCAAACTTTTACATCCAGGGTGAAATCCGAAATCTCTTGACATGGCTGCTTTCTGGAAACTTCGTGTTAAGTATTCCATTATTAAAACAAACAAGAGAGGAGACATAGGATCTCCTTGTCTTAATCCTCTTTGCCCTTTGAAAAAGCCAAACACTTCTCCATTAAGCATCACCGAGTATGTTGTAGAGGTAACACACTCCATAATCCAGTCACAGAACCGCTGAGGAAAATTCAAGCCTTCTAGAACCTCTTGAAGAAAACACCATTCCACTGAATCATAAGCTTTCTGCATGTCAATCTTCATCAAGCATCTAGGAGATATATTCTTTCTATTATAGCATCTGATCAAGTCTTGACTAATCAGAATATTGTCCACCACTGACCTCCCTTTGGTAAAAGCACCTTGATTCTCATTCACAAAGTAAGGAAGCACATCAGCAATCCTCTTAGAGATCATTTTAGAGATGCATTTGTAAATTGTGTTACAACATGCAATGGGCCTGAATTCATTAGCCTTAGTTGGATTTTCCACTTTTGGAATAAGGCATAACAGAGTACTATTAAGCTGTTTCAATAATCTCCCATGAGTGAAGAACTCTAACACAGCTTTAGTAAGGTCCTATCCAATTATATTCCAAGCACCTTTGAAGAATCCACTACCAAACCAATCTGGACCTGGGCTCTTGGTAGAAAATATACTGAAAAAAGGCTCCTTCACCTCCTTTTGATCAAATGACTTAGTCAACCCCATTTGTTGCTCCAAATTCAACCTAGGTCCCTGAGCAAACACTCCTTCTTCAGCATGTTGTGTGTTCTTATGTGTCCCCAACTGATCAGAATAGTAGTGCACAAAGTGTGCTGCCACTGCATCATATTCTGTAATCCATCTACCTCCATCCTGAATCTGAGTCACTCTATTTCTGTACTGATGTTTCTTAATCACCAAGTGAAAATATTTGGTATTAAGATCCCCCAATCTGAGCCATGATATCTTTGCCCTCTGCTGGAGATATTGTTCCCTTGCCAAATTCTTATTCCTGCATATTTCTAGTTGCTCTTTAACTTCTAGTTGCAATTGACCATTTTCAGGATTCATATTCAATCTCTGTTACATCTCAGAAAGTTGCACACTAGCACATTCTGCTTGTTTTTCTATGTCAGCAAAGCATTCTCTATTTAGCTTCTTCAGTTCAGGTTTAAGCCATTTCAACTTCTTGACAATAATATACATTACATTCCCTTCCACCGGTTGATTCCAAACTTTCTCGACCACCTTCAAAAATTCTTTTGAAGCACACCACATGTTGTAAAATTTGAAGGGTTTAGGCCTGTTCAATTTCTGAGATTTCATCCTAATCACTATAGGGCTGTGATCCGATAATCCCTCAGGGAGAAATGTAGCCTCAGCATCTGGATATATACCACACCAAGTCACCAATCAATATTAACAAAAGCTCTGTCAATTCTGGAAAACACATGGCTGTTATTCCATGTGTAATAGCATCCACTCCATCTTATTTCCTCCAACTCAAGTCTCCACACAATCTTTATACTCAATCATCTCATTAACAGAAATTGGATTCCCACCAATTCTGTCTTTCACATTAAGCACACAATTAAAATCCCCCTGAACTAACCATGGCCTCTGAATATTCTGCTTAATGCTCCTTATATCATCCCATAATTGCACTCTATCCGTAGCTACATTGAAAGCATAAATATAAGTAATTTGAAACTTTTTTCCTGTATTCCTCTGCTTAACATTAATATGTATAAGTTGAGCAGTAGTATGCCCCACCTGCACCTCATAACTATCCTGCTTCCACATCACCCATATTCTACCTCTAGGATTTTCCTCTATATTAGTTTGAACTCCCCACCCCTGACATATATTGTTAGCAACCTTATCTATATTTTCCCTCTTTATTTTATGTTCAAGTATACCCATTATACCTATTTTATACTTACTACAGAGGTTTTTAACATCCCTTTGTCTATTGGCAGTGTTCAGCCCCCTCACATTCCAACATGCTAGATTGTGCATCCTCTTGTATTATGTGTATAATTCCAGCTTGCCTCTGTTCCTTATCCTGCATTTTGGCTCCTGAATTTGAGGGTATGTCCTCACTTTGCAAGATTCTCCTTCCTGCCTTAGTCACATCTTGCCATGGTGCTTCTGTGGTCTTTTCTTTATTGTTTCCTTCTTGTTGGCCCTTGTTTACATGTGTTTTTCTCGGCCCTTCTTCATTACCCTGCTGCACCTTATCCTGAGGTAGAGCTTTAGGTCTCCACACTAAGGTACTCTTCTTCTTTCGACAGTCTGTGTCTCTTTGACAATAAGTGCATTGGATCGGTTTCCATTCATAGCTCATAGTCTGTTCAATCACACGACCCTTTTCATTCTGAAAAAACACTTTATCAGGCATATTTTTCAAGTCTACATCCACAAGAACCCTAGCAAAGTGTACTCGTTCCTTGTCCATAGTCATCTTATCAGCAATTATAGGAGTGCCAATAAGACTAACTATCTGACTCAAAGCTGCACTACTCCAGTATTTGAGATCAAGAGAGTTTAACCCAAACTGGAACACTCTCCACTACTTTTTTACTGTAATCTATATTTTCACTCCAGCGGCTAACGATCAATGGTTTCCGATCAAAATGAAAAATCCCCATTTCTACAGCAGCATCTCTATCCCCACTATTTTGCAATTTCACCAAATAGTACCCATTAGCCATTTGGAGAACTTTTTCAATGTTCCATTTTCCCCAAATACGCCGAATATACCCATTCATTACCGGATATGGCGGATTCGCTCCAAGTACATAACGTACTAAAGCAGTACTCCAATATTCTATTTCAGAAGCTACGTCCTTTGTGTCAATCCTCCCAATCGCTTGATTATTCACCTTCTGTGGTTCTTGATACATTAGCTTGCAGCCGGCATTTCTCAGTTTGGAGATATCAAATGTATCCCAAATCATTCCAGTCTTAGCAGCTTGTGGAGGGGGACCTTGTTCCTGAAACCCTAAATTCGGCAATTGCGGATTCACTTGTAGTTGCTGGACACTCCGCTGTAGCACGCGCACAATATCTGCCTCAGATTGATTGTTGTGGATCATTTCTTGAGCTTGCGAGAGGATTTGAGCAACACCCATATGTGAAACCTCTGATTGTATCTGCGTTCCTACTAATTGCGATTGAGGCACATCACCACCGTCTTTCCCTGGAGTTATCGGTAGTGGAGTAACAGATAAATCCCTTGCTGGTTGAATCGCCACTCCTTTCTTCTTCTTGGCCATGGCCGCGGCGTTCTGTAGCAGGGGCTATCGTGCGCCGAGAGGAAAAGAGGAAAGAGAGTAATTCGATTGTTACTGTTATTATTGCATTTTTTAATTAATATAACTACAAAGGCTATTGTCCATTCATCCCTTTTGCATCTGAAAAGTCCCATCTCAAAATTCTGAAATTTAAGTGTAACTTGATTACCCCCCATGTTACTGTTATTGCATTGTTAATAATGATGATTGATAGAAGTATAGAACTATAAGGCTGATGGCCGTTGATTCCATTGCATTTGAAGTGTCCCATCAAGAGAATTCTAAAATTAAATTATAATTTGATTATTATATATGTTATTGTTACTAAATTGTTAATACTTATAATTGATATAACTGTAGAGGCTGATGTATGTTCATCCCTTTGCATTTGAAGTGTCCCAACTAAAATTGTGAAATTGAAAAAACTAGAAGATCATAATGATCATTAAATTCCAGAATGTACACACACCTAATTTCATACAAGAAGTCAGCTAGCATGCACCTGAGTTTGTCCTCACTTAATATCTTTAATTAATAAAATAACAGTTATGATAGTAGGGAGACAAAAAGGCCAATACATAATTGTGATAGTAAAGGTCAGTAAGATGATGAAATTAATAGTATTTGACGGTTTCAATAGAGTATAAAGTTAAGGTTCCCAAATCTTATGAACTTCATGTCTATAAAATGGAAAAGGAAGAATAGGAAGACAAATTAAAGAGAAAAAGAAGATTGTTTCCAACCGTAGCAACTTCAAAAATCCATGCATGAAGATCTGAGCCTGTATGATTATAAAAAATGTCTTCGCTAGATGTGAAGGATGGAGGAACAAAACAACCCTGAAAGCTCTCGATTGGTTGTAGTGTCCTTTTAGCCATCTTTTGAGTTATTGTTCCATGGATTTATGTACCAAATAACTACTATATTGTATCCTATCGAATATCTCTCTTTGATATCTCTATTGTGTTTCCCACTATTCTTGTTAAGCTTAACAACCCTACAGTGCTGTAGATTTAATCGTTATTTCATTTGCTATTGGTTTAAGGAACAAGGCAAATGACTAGGAGGATTAACCTTAAATGCTTACTTGGATTCTTTACAGTTTAAATGACTTCCTCATCATGTACTTGCATGTGAAACTTAAAGAATTTGATGATGGGAATGTTAAGGACTGGTTACAAGTTACTATTTTCGTCACACTTTATTTAATTCGAAAATGACTTCAAGCATTAGACAATGGACTTGCCTGCAAATCAACCCCTAGTATTACAATGAAATGACTTTTTTCTTTGATTGACAAAGTGATACTCTTAAATTAAATAGGTTTGCTCCTGTTTACAAAATGCGTACTTTTGATGGTTGCAAAAATTCTACTGTTTTATATAGCAGTCATGTTTTATTTCTGTAATTGAAAATTACTTTACTTCTAATTGTTACTAACTTATTTTTTTTTAAGTCACTTAAAATATAATTGTATCTTTTCTCAATAATTTTATCTCCCTAAAATAGTTTTCAATTCGATTCTAGAATCAAAATTCTAAGAATATTAGATTAATTGGGCATTTACGTGCAACACACATATTTTATACTAGTTTAAGAAAATGAAAAAATAGTTATAGGTGCTTTAATACTAAATAAAAAAGAAAAATAAACAATTAAATGTTATAATTGTGATTTGCTTCACTTTATATAATCTTCTAATCTTTTCTAGTTTTCATTACATTACAAAGTATGTTTATATAAATAAACACTTTATCTAATTGTCCCAGCTACTATTACATAAGTAGAATCAGCTGAATTTAGAAGCCGATTTTTAAATTGTAAAAATAATAATATTTGCTAAAAATATGTTATAATTGGCTAGAAACTCTATAAATATATTAAAGAAAGAGAAACAACGTTTTAGCATGGATCCTTTTATTTGTTTGTGAGCCCAATTATTTTACCCTATATGGTATTAGTAACTTTTAAGAATCCTTTTCATTGATTTGTTGTTTGCAAACCAATATTTGTAATTTGATACAGTGAAAACTAGATTATAAACATATTTCAGAGTTCAAATTAGCTCTTGTTTGGATACAATAAAAATGACCAGTCCAGTGTGAACAAATTATTAATACCAAAAGGACAACATATTTGCAATAGGACTGGAACTTTATTAAAAAAAAAACTTGAAATTGAAAACTATTCCTCAGTAACAAGAAATCAAAATGTTAGATGAAATAACATTCTTCAGGTTATTTTGCCATTAAGTTTCTTCATTTCTGCATCATATTCTTTGCGTGTAAGAAAGTATTTGTACGATAAATTCACAACCAATTTCTGAATAGTATAAAACTAATAAGACTTCTTTTGAAAAACTTACAAGACCTTTTGCAGAACCCTGAGTTCTTTGTATTTTCTCTCATTTTCTTACCAATTATCCTATCTATGAGTAGAAAGACAAATCTATAACACAAGAAAAATCGAAAGAAACAATTTTAGGTACTTAGAGCTAAATAAAAGAACAAAAAATAGAAAGATAAATCTTTTGATATAACTTTGAACTTTTACAATAATTTACTCTATTTAGCATGTTGTGATCTTCTATGATTTTTTATCTTTTTCACATCACAAAGTATGTTAATGTAAACAAAACCTCATCTGATCATTATATAAATACAAGTAAATTTCGAAACATACCTTTAACATCTTAAAAGTTGATATTATTTAGCGTAAATGTAAAATAATTGTTACAAGTATGTGGACAAGACAACACAACAAATTAAAAAATAGCAAGACTTTTGTGCATGAATCTTCTCATTTTCTTGTGAGTTTAATAATTTCACTCTATAAATTAATCTTGAAAGATTCTTTAAATAAATTTATCTTCATAATCGAGAGATTAATGTAGTGAGTTAAAATTATTAAATATTATTTCTGATAACAAATTTCATATTTTAGGTTTGGGTTTTACTTCAAGTCTTATTTGAAATCAAGAAATGATAGCATAGTCAAAACAATTAAGAGATATTAAAAACTACCTCGCCTACAATGCAATATTGTTGTAGGTTCAATGATAAAAATAAATATGTTCAAAATAACATATTAATAGTTGTTAATGAAAATAAAAACTACGAAAGAAGTGGATTCTTATAACATATGTTTTTTCTATAATGTTTATGGTTTTCTTACATATTTATTTGTTTGGAGAGTGAAGTAGATAAGAAATACATAAAGAAAATACATAAGTCCATGTATCATAATAAATTTATATATTTATTGATTAAGAAATAGTAATAATGAGTAATCATCATATTGCTCCTGATTTAGGTCAAGAAATAATTAGTTTACTTCAATTGCTTTTGTTGAAGATGGCACGTCATTGTTTATTTTTTAACTTTTCAACTGATTAACTATGTGTATGGTATCGATTGAGAAAAATGAGTATTATTATGGCATATATAAAAGATTGTTAAGCAATATTTACTCATATAATACACTGCAAACATATATAAATAGTGATAAAATATGGAAAGTGTGTTTACAAAAATTGATTATGAAATAGTAATTATGCAACATCATCATATTGATCTTAAGTAACGGAATAATTTAGTTTATTTAAGATGTTTTTTGAAGACGACACTTCGTTGTCTATATTTAACTTTTAAATTGATCAACTATGTATGTTGCATTGATTGAGAAAATTGAGTATCATTATAAATGACATATCAAAAGATTATGTAGTAATACTTAAAAATGTGCAATAACTAGATTTAATCATATTAAATATACTGCAAGCACACATAGAGTGATGTGCAGCGGAATGACGGACGATCCGAGAATGATCCGAGGATGAGTGATACGGGACCGGGACCGTTGCGAGTTTACGTAAGACGTAAGCATCGGGGTGGCACCAGCGGATAGTCAAGCATATTTATGTAATCAAAGTTAATTATTAAGTCTTGTCTAGTAATTATGTCCAAGTTATTTATTGAGTCTTGTTCCAAAGTTATTTATGGAGTCTTGTCTAGTAACTATGTCCAAGTATTATTGAGTCAATGTTTTGGTTATTGGAAGAGTCAGGCATAAACATTTTATAATGAGGTTGGGTTGTATGAAGATGATTATGAATTTATAAAATTGGAAGTTGCGGCTTTTTGGGCAGGAACTCCTTGTTCTTGTTGATTGTAATTTTCTCATTTATCCTTACAAAATTAACACTCATCATAGAGAGTGGTAAATTTTTTAATAATTCATAACTTATTTTACTTTGATCTTTTAATCATCTTTTCCAATTATTAACTTAATGTGCATATTTTTTTAGTTAGACATCTCCTTACTCTTTCAAGATCTTTACTTTACCTATGTACGGTTTGTTATGGTGTATAGTATTTATGTCGTATCATAATATATTATATCATCATATTATAGATTGTTTGAAAAGTTGAACATCAAAGTTGGTATCTTGTTAATTGTTAGTACACTTTCATTATACACATATTTAAATTATTGACTTTGTAATTCTTACAAAAAGTTATATCAGGTAATTTTATTTCTAATACCTTTTTTTAATAAAATTAACATTATATGTTGTTAATTTACGTTATATTTCCGTTATATATATATAACATTATATATATATATGTATGTATGTATATTTTACTTCAGTTACATTATCATCAACGAATATCTTATCTTATAAACAAAATCTTTTTATGACCTTACTCTGATAACATTTTTTTAGTAGTCTTGTAACTATTATAGGCATCGAGATCAATGTTTTTAAAGCATGTGTGAATAAATATCTATGTTAACCATCATATGGTTTTTTTAAACAAAAATTTCAAAAGAGACGTAGTCGTCCTTGTGCAATGCGAGTGCACCTTACTAGTTGAAATTTTTTTTAAAAAAAAACGTATAAGTCTTGTAACATTATTTATGGCATGGAATCCAGACATACTTTAACTGCTATAGTACATTGAATTCATGCACACGTAGTAAGTTTCTGTGTTACATGCCTAATTTACAAAATTAAAATTTAAAATGGCAATTATTTAACCTGAAAGTAGAGCAACTATCTGAACGTAATAATGCTTTAAGAGCATAAAAACTGAACTAACTATTTTAATTCTTTGAGCATTTTTTAATTTATTTTCTGTAAATATGTTATTTATAATTTTAAGTAAGCTGGTTCAAGGCCTAAAGCGTCTAAGCCCAAGCTTGCAGATTAATGCAGCTGGTTAGATCTTTTGGTCCGAAATTAGCCTTACTTATACCGTTGCTTAGCCACAAACGACAATCCAAACTAATAGTGTTATGGGCTTTTGAAGCCTTGGTGAATGGGAGCAGAAGCAAGAAATGGCAGACATAGGCACATTCATGTAGAGTGAATATAAGTGTTCATATAGTAGATTGTTTAGGAATTTGATAAGTAAGAACGACATTTGTGGTTCCATTTATTCAAAACAGGGGAATATAACTGTAATTTACATTTCATTACAGAGTGAGGTAGATCATTCTCGGAATTCAAGCAATCGTGCTAATTTGAAGACTCCCGTTAGTGGGAATAAGAAAATGACTTTGGCAGTGAAGGCACCAGCTTCAAGCACTCGGAGGCTTGGAAGATCTCGAAGCCACAAAGATTTTTCTGCGTTACATGATGGTTACTCCGTAAGATCCACATCTCTAGTTTAAACATGTGTGTATCGTCATTTTTATTTATATGGAAATTTGAAAAGCTGATTTTCACCATTTTGTCCGCAACATTCTTTGATCTCTTTATTTCTCTATCACGCATACAGTTAATATTGAGGCTTGATAGAATTTAAGTAAGAAAATGAACTATATGATGACTTTTACTTGTGGACCTGTCAGAGCCACTCCTCTATATTAACAGACGATGAATCAAAAGATACTCATATTGAGAAACATGGATTTGAGAAGATAATCCGTCCAGTGTATGCTAAGAAGGTTAATAATTTTTTTTTCTTTTATTTTTCTTAATGTTTTTGTATAGTATTTTGTTATTGATAATGCACTCTGTCAAGCTCTTTACCTGTTTTCTCATATCTTCTATACATTTATTCTTGATTTTCAGTCTGAGCACACTACTGAGGTTGTTTCAAATGGTGGATTTTATGAAACAATGTGGAAAGAACTCAGATATGCTGTTGAAGAAACCCGAACTGAACTAAATCAAGTGCATCAGAAAATCAATTTGCTGACACTATTATGATTTATATTTGTACATGGTTATGGCAGTAAAAATGGTTGATTTTGTATGTTGAACTACTTGTTTTGTGCACAGGCAATGGGAAGAAACCTGACATCTTTAACTACTGGTGACTGCATGCAATCAGAAAAGTCCCAGTGTCTTCAGGATTTCTCTAGAGTAAGAGAAAAATATGCACCAAATTGGGAACATGTGGTTTTTTTTTTTTCCCATGATAATCTTACCGTCTGGTCATATTCATGTTAGATAACTGGTTTCCACTCTGCTTCCACATAAATTTAGGGCTAGGCAAATGTTGGTCCCAGATACAATTCTAACCGTGTGGTTTGACTAGAATATCAAATAACAATAGGTTCTGTATAGAAGTAAATTGTTAATTATATCTTAATCTACTTTCTTCAGCATGCCACATAACTTCTTTGGTGTATTTCGGTTTTGTGCTATGGTCTATTTTTAAGGTCTCCGAAACCTTGGCTTGCAGGCCTCATGGGTGTCTGATTGGATGAAGGAGAATTACATAATAAAATTTTTGTATTCCCTTTGTTATTAATATCAAAAAGAGGGTAAATAATACCAACATGAGGCATAATGTCAAAAAAAAAAAAAAGTGGTAAATAATGTTTCCACACCTTTACTGCAACTTCACTATTGAAATTGTCAATTGACTTTTATTTGAAAACCTCATAGAATGATGTTTCCACTTTGGGCCTATAGGACAAGCTATTCAATGTACTGAGATCATTTGATGAGAGTAGAAGCTGATCATGATTCATGTAAATTATCCTCAATTTATATTTTTCTGTGGAAGCCTGTGTTATTGCGGATCCTGAACTGTATTAAATTTTGAAATTCTCAGAAGTAGAAGCTGTCGAGGAATTAAGTTTCTCTGTTAGTTTAGCAAAACCTGTGATACAATTTCAACCTTTGGAATTTTCATTGAACCCTAAAAACTACAACTCCGGATCAGCTGGATATTTACTAAACATACATTCCCATTTTATTTTCCCGTTGATAAATGATCTGAAACTTTGTGGATTTGTTATTCATTCTCGTGAGATGGAATTAACTTGTGTACAAAAATCAACAACTGAATGAACTACTATATCTTAAATTTATAGTTGGAGAAGCGTAAACAAGATCTTCTCACTGAAATGTTGCTTGAGGAGCAACGAGGTCAAGATGTTTCTAAAATGATCAAAGAACCTCCTAATTCAAGAACTTCAGCTGCAGTAGATAAGCCCTCACGAGCAAGAAAGGTGTTTGGTTTTTATCAAATTGCTATATTGAACATAAATACTTTTATCATAATAATTTTAACACTCGTGCTTTTGGTGTTGATGAAGAAAAGTGGCGACAGAAGTAGGATGTCAGAGAGACTGATTGAGGAGGCAGAGAGATACTTTGAGGATTTCATTTGTAATGTCGAAGATACAGATATATCTTCCTTTGACGGGGAAAGAAGTGATGGAAGTTCGACTTTAGGAGGGACGGTTAATGGAAGATATGGTGCAATAAGAGAAGCTGAAATTTGCAAGACTCCTACTGGATCTACCACTCATGCTGTTGAAATGGATGGTGTTATTTTGCCCTGGTTGCAGTGGGAGACTAGTCATGATGGTTCTCTATCAGGAACGAACAAGGCACAGACTCCTTTAACTCCGAAAGCTCTACAATGGGACTCAGAAAAGGTTAGCTTCTTGATCCTACTTCAGTCTTAGGAAGTTTTGAATATGATATCGACTATATCACCTAATTATATAAAACCTTGGTCATTTGGTGAAACTGGATCTGAATATTGAAATGTCAATATTTGCTATTTTTATATTATGAGGTTCTCTATATGTAGCAAATATCACATTTGACCTCCTTTTGCGACTATTATTTAGCATGTCGATCGAACTGTTCTGCATTTTATAAGGGAGCTGTAGATGGGTTAAGTAATGCCTTGTCTATTACCAGCTAAAGCTTACCGTTATATATTTGAAACTTTTTCTTTTTCTTTGTCCTAGTGCTAATGGTTTTAGCGGCTGGGATGACCTTTTGTTCTTGTAATGCACCAACGCCCTGAAAATTTACTTCCTGTAGCGTGTCCGAAACTTTTCGGATATGTTGGTTTGTGCCATATTTTATGAAGTTTTGGAACACTACTAATAAAAAGTGGTTATGTTTGGCCATATTTTCGTAAATGAATTTTCATTTTCTGGATCACTAGAAAATGTAAATTCACACCCAAACTCATTTTCTCCCAAAAGAATTTCATTCTCATTTTTAAATGCACAGTCTTCTATTCAAACATCCATCATTGCACCTTTTCAATCATATCACACTATCTCTCATCATTAATTACTTTATTCTCACTACCAAATTTATTCTGTCTCACTTTATAATTAATTCATAACTTACTACATTAAATCCCAATAAAATACAACCAATCATCTTTATTTTACATCAACACTAATTCCAACTATTTTTTTAAAATACAACCCAACATAGCACAAAATTCAATATTCTCACATGAATACTGATAATTCACATTTCCCAGACAAAATCCTAAAAATATACTTGAAAATATGGCCAAACATAACCTAAAAATACCTAAAATTTTGAAGAATAGCTTTACCTCATAAATTCCTTTTTTCTATCTTTACATTTGTTTGATATAAAATAATTTGTTTTATTTGTGAAGTCATAGCCTGCATCTAACTAACGGACGTATAACACCATCACAGATATGATCTTCCTATTGGTACTCTCACAAATGTTTGTTAAGTCTCCTAGTGTAGGAATCGTGATGTCTTGTAACGTTTAAGAATTGCCATGTCTGGTGCTTGTGTTGTGTCATGTATGTCTCGTCATGTTCATGTCCGGTCCGTGCATCATAATGTATTTTTGCTGATTATCGTAGATATATTGAGGAAACTTGGTGTTTTATTCAGGAGATGATCCTGTTACATGACCCAAGTAATAATTCCATCAGCAGCTATGGTAGTTGGAGCCCAGGTGTTTTCAGTAGTCCTCTCACGGTTAAAAGAGATGACATGTGCAAAACTAGACAAGTCGACAATGGCTGCATATCGTGCTATGACATGGATGAGTACCTTAAACTTGGAAATAATGAGGAACTATTGTTTGAAATGTATAGAGAACGGAACAGAATCAGTTCAGGTGGTGTATTGCTTTGTACTAGTTTCCTTTTTTAATTTCACAAGTTCTGTAAGACTAATGTTCAACTGATCTCAGAATATATAGAGTTGCTTTGTTCAGATGGCAAATGGTTGAAGTTACTGTTGCTGTAAATTCTTAGTCGATAATATTTGT
Source organism: Buddleja alternifolia (assembly GCA_019426215.1). Taxonomy (NCBI): domain Eukaryota; kingdom Viridiplantae; phylum Streptophyta; class Magnoliopsida; order Lamiales; family Scrophulariaceae; genus Buddleja; species Buddleja alternifolia. The sequence goes on from CM033391.1 coordinate 28,134,763, forward strand.
CTCTTCACATGGGAAATCAGCTAGAACTGGCTTGCTAAATAATGACCACTGGGCTAGGCTATATGTTTTTTATTGCCAAATGTCATGGATATTTGTTACTTCCATATAAAGGTTGATGAAGTTTTAAAGAAGATTGAGATGAGTTATGTTTGCGCTTGAATTGATGGATTTGAATCTGGCCAAGGATTTGAAATTCATGTCAATCAAATTCAAATCTCTTATAAATTAAGCAAACTTGTAAAAAAGAATGACTGAAAATGCAAATAAACATACATCCAAAAGAGCAGCAAAACTGAAAAATTCAATTTCGAGTTTGGTAGCAATTAGTTTTCTAGCTAGGTGATAAATATCCTCAATTTTTTTTTTTTTGGTTGATATAACGCATTCAACTTTTTTCAATTTTTATGTTTCTTTATTATTTCAATGTGGCTTCTCTTTGCTAAGAATGACAAGAGTCCAAGCCGGTATTTAAGCATTATTATATGTAAATGTTACCTGTTGAATCCATCACTAGCAGGATTTGAGTTTTCATGAAGTTGCAAGTTGGAAACTGGAACGATGTAGTGTACTGTATTTCTTCATGCTAAATAAAAATGAAAAATTCCTTCACTAATATCTGTATGTAACCATGCTCAAGATCTAAGTGGCAAGAATATGTTTAGCATAAGAATTATAAAGGAGTTTAAATTGGGTAGTGAACTTTTGTGTTCTTTAGTTATTACGTGTAATGATATTTTGTAAAGAGTATCTCATCCTTAAGATCCAACTAATTAGCTACTATTTGAATATGTGAACGTATTCTATTTACTATTCGAATATGTGAATGTATTCTATTCACTTCAATAAAATCTCATCTTTTCCTAAGAACCTAGGAGTTATGTCGTTATTACATATTCATTTCAATTTCAAATTTTCGTTATAATTCCAATGTGCTTTCTGTTTGTTAAGAATGAAAATGACACAAGTTGATGTTTAATTAAGTATGGTTTTCGTTTCCAAAAGGGTGTTTCAAGCAATTAAATAGTAGAAACGTTTTGGAAACAATATAGAAAAAATATATAATTCAATAAACATGAAGAAAAAGTACTAAAATATAAAGTAATTAGATTGCTTAGACAATTTAGATATATTTATTGTAAGTTTCATTTTTCATACTTAACCAACCATGTTAATTAACTTTTTTGGCACTGTAGCAATAATTCAAAGTAATTAGGTGAGGGTTCATCGATATAGATAAACATGAAGAAAAAGTATGAAAATATAAAGTAATTAGATTGTTTATGACAATTTAGATATATTTATTGTAAGTTTCATTTTTCATAGTTAACCAACCATGTTAATTAACTTTTTTTAGCAGTGTGGCAATAATTCAAAGTAATTAGGTGAGGGTTCATCGATATAGATAAACATGAAGAAAAAGTATGAACATATAAAGTAATTAGATTGCTTATGACAATTTAGATATATTTATTGTAAGTTTCATTTTTCATAGTTAACCAACCATGTTAATTAACTTTTTTAGCACTGTGGCAATAATTCAAAGTACTTAGGTGAGGGTTCATCGATATAGCAACTAACTAATACATTTGTAATCAAACTCAACTATACACATGTACAATGCCTTCCATGGATAGAAGTCAGATTATAGAGTAACTAGAAATGTATATATGCTTTGCACGTGAATGCAAATTTTGACTAAAATATTAAGGGCTCGATTGGTATACTAGAATAAGGTGGAAACGAAATGTGCATTCCCAAACCTATGTTTGATATGTTTTAGTATTAGGAATGACCATTACTGTAGGAATCCATAATCTCAAAAATATGGAATGATCATTCCTTCTCTTCCCCATGGGTTAAGCTATTCTTGATTCACCAGGAATCTACTTACATTTACTTCTGACAAAATTATTCCCTCCCACACAATAAAATGGTCTTAAAAAATTAACGCAAAAGTTATATTTCTGCCCTCGACATATAATGATTAATAATTTCAAATTACGTTATAAAATAATGCTAATATTTAAAAATTCAATAATAATAAAAAAATAAAAATAAATGCGGAATAATATGTTTGAGACCAATAAATAATAGTTTCAGCATGGAAAATTATTTTAACAATAACAAATTTAATTAAAATGTGAGAAAAATATGAAAAATTACTGAAATGCATTGAAAAGTTTAGAGAATAATATATATTATTCCAATAAAACATAAATTCATCATAAACTAATTCATCAACAATAAAAATAATGCAAAATGTAGATTGTTGAGTATAATCAATAATGTCTTTAGCTTTCAGTCAATGGGGATAAATTCTATATTTTTTTTCATCTCTCACTATCTCATTCATTATCTTCATTTTTCCCTTTAGTTCTTTTTTAAATAAATAAATAATCAAATGCCTAAAATTGTAGGTTGTCTAGTATTAAAAGGTTGATATACAAATTTGATGCGGTTCGTTTTTTACACCAAGAAAGTCCTGCAAATTCAAACACGACTTTATTTATATGTATATGAGAAATCTAATTTTAGAAGACAAATAATTTCAAAAATAAGTAAAGAATTTCGAATAAAAACGAGTAAGAAAAACACTTAAATTTTCATTTCTCTTGTTTCCAACTTTCTCTCGAAGAAGATGGAAACATACAATAATATTACACTCTTTCCTCTCAATTGTGAATCTAAAATTACAAAGAATGAAATTTCTTCTATTTATAGGTCGTAGTGGCCGATTTCTCTCTCCTTTTTGTTTGGGGGGGGGGGGGGGGGGGGGGGGGCCACTTCCATATTTTTTTGGGGAGATGATGATTCATCTCCCCTCCTTTGAGGGATATTAGGTAAGATTGGATACATTTTGATCCTTATCCAATCTTATCTTTTCTTTAGCTATCCTTCTTGAGCCATGCCTTCCATTATTACTTTCAGCTATCTTTCGGCTTCTTTATGACTTACTCAGCTATCCTTCTGAAATAGACAATCAATGCTCCGACTTCTAGGCTATTTTTGAACCCTCTTTCATGAAGCCTCCTCCGAACATTTGGGCTCCTTCTTATTTTTGGCTCACTGCTTCATCCTTTGTTTGAGCCCATCTTTTAATAAAGCCCAAAACCATGTCGTAACAATTTACGGGCATATCAAAATTTATTCCAGACTAATGTATAGTACAAAGACATTTATAAATAGAATATAATCATTGAATAATTATGAAAAATAAAAGAATAAATTTTGTTAATTTCGAGAAGCATTGATATTTCTAATTTTTTTATTACTAAATAAAATGCAATATGCATTGATTGCTACGCTATAATCAACCTTAATTTTTTCACAAGTTACGAACTGAGGTGTTTATTAGTGTAAACCGTGTGTCTTATACCTTGAATTATAAAAGAAGTAGCTCATAATTCATAAATAAAAGACGTACTTTCGAGTTGACACATTGATCAAAGTTTAAGCTTACAATATAATAAAATAAAATATCAATATAATATATCATTCTTTTATAATTGAAATCACAATTTTATTTGTAAATTTTTATAAAATTTGAAGTTATTATGTATTACATGCTTAAAAGGATAATATTATTTGTTGTACATACACGTAATTACCATGTATTTAGAAAAAGAATTATGTTTAAAAATAAATTAAACTAAAGGGTAATTTGATCTTTAACAATAATTTCATTTCATTCCTACCGTTCATTTCTAATTACCAATCATGGGACTGTAATGAACTAAGGAATGATGATTCCATTCCATTGTCATTTCTGGAACATACCAAGCATAGGATGTATTATATTAACATCATTTATTTCCCACCTTTATTCTTTCATTGATTCATTCCATTCCCGCCTAATTTCATTATTATTAAGTCATAGTAAACTCCTGTAAAAAAAGTCATAGTACTTAAGATATAATTTAAAATACTATAACATGTGTTATGTAATAAATATATTTTGCATGAACAAAAAAGGATTAGTTGTGAATTGGCTAGAGATATTAAATTTATGAAAAAAGTGCACTTACTTTGCATGAAATACAAATTTTAATTAAAATTTGAGTGCTTAAATATGTGACATTAAGAATTCATACGTAGGTCATCATAAATAAGAAATTTTCTTGAAAAACTAAGAAAAGTAAAAAGTTCCGTAAGAAACTGAAAGGTTTCATTGAGAAAAAAGGAAAAAGACAGTTTCGAGGACGCTAAAAAATTTAGAAACAAAATTATATACATTTCCTGTTGACTTGAAATTAGAAACGTTTCAGTAGTTTTGATGGAAATGTACGCCAATTGAATTATACCCACTGCCGCATATACGAGGCCTTGGTTCTTTAGCCAGTGCTATTGCTCCATTGTTATCACACTATAGTGGCAACAACATTTCCATGTTAGGAACCACTTGAAGTTCAACCATGAACTTTCTTATCCAAACAGCTTAGTTAGTTGCCTCAAAGGCAATGTATCCAGCTTCACATGTGGAATTCGCAGTTGTGCTTTGTTTGGAACTTTTCCAAGACACTCCTCCACCATTTAGGGTGAATATAAACCCAAACGTAGATTTTCGAATCATCCACATCAGACTGAAAGTCTGAGTCAGAATATCCATCTACTCTCATTTCTTCATTTCCATATACGAAAAGCATATCCTTTGTTCTTTTAAGATACTTAAGGATAGTCTTCACATCCATCCAATGCTGCTCACTTGGGTTAGTTTGAAACCGACTAACTACACTCCTAGCGTACGCTATGTCAGGTCTCATGCATAACATCGCATACATGAGACTTCCCACTGCTGATGCATATGAGTTTTTACTCATCTTGAGTCTATCCTCATCCAATTTCGGACTCATAGATTTAGAGAGACGTATTCCATGTCCCATAGGTAGAAGTCCTACCAAAATATAATTACTGTTCACACAAGAATTTGTAGTACTCGTAAGTCCAGGTCGAACCCTAGAGATTGCTTGATCAAAATAATATTCAATGGGGAGGTTTGTTTGATGAATTAATAATGACAGGAATTAAATAGGAAGTTCAATAAATGTAAAGCATCGATTCAAGGATAGTTCGTTCTTCAATTCAAGTTGATCATAGACACCTAAAATACTATCTATTCTTTGATTACTTAGCCAAGAACATAAATAACCAGCTATTTATATCCCTATTAACTTCCGTATATCATTAACCAAAGCCCAGCACCCGGTTAAATTCTTATTATCAACTGACTCGGTATTAAGCAATCCTAATCATGTTAATAATAGCATAACGAATTAGAAGCGACTAAGGATAAACAATAGTTTAAGCAAGCGCCAACTATTTAATTTACTCTAATGTTTCCCTTAGGTTATCAACGAAAATTGGGATCCTAATCATGAAAACCTAATTGCTACATGCACAAATCAAACATAACAATTACGGATTATGAAGATTTGTTAGCAATAGATTGTAATAGATAATCAACTAATGTGCACCTTAGATTATTATCTAAACAAGCATGAACATTAAGAATAAGAAACAAAAGATAATCAAACCGTAGATAGATAGATGAAGCTCCGTGTCTCACAACATGTGAATCAAAATGAACTCCCTTGAATCGAAATAAAAACTTAGCTACTCATAATTGTAAGCATAAAACTTGAAAATACTATTTTTTTCTAACTCTCTTCTCTTTGTTTTCTTCTTGTTTTTGTTGTTCTTCTTCAACTCTTGCAAGACATATATATAGGCAATGAAAAGATGACATAATCATAGAGAGAATATATTCTCTCTTCCTTTATCAAGACATGGAGAATATATTCTTCCCTTTAACATCAAAGCATGGAGAATATATTCTTCCCTTTAACATCAAAGCATGGAGAATATATTCTTCTCTTTAACATCAAAGCATGGAGAATATATTCTTCCCTTTACATTCTGATTTGTCACCTCTAATTCATCGATTCTGACTTTGACTCCTTCTAGACATTTGTAGCTTTATGTGTTAGCTTTCATTTCCAACTGGCCTTGACTGAATCCAAGACACATAACTCTAGTTATGAATTTTTCACCAAAGCTGCGCATTCCAGTCCAGTCCAGAACAGAAATCTTCATTAAATTCTTCAACACTTTCGAGCCCTTTAACTTCCGAACTGGATCTGGACTTCTTCATAAGAAATATAGGCCTTTGTCTTAGCTTTCCAACTAGATAAAATTCAATAGAAACTAATGTCTGCATCTCCAGATATATTAATATTTCCGAAACATCGCCAAATCTGTCATTTTGATTGAAATTGGTATTTTGCACTTCAACTCTTGCCCAAATCACAAAATGAGATAAAATCAGTTCCAATGGCCATATAATCACAATAAAATGCTAAAGATAGAGGTAATAAAATATATAAATATTGCACTTATCAAATTCCCCCACACTTAGCTCTTGCACGTCCTCGCGCAAAGATAAAGAGAAACTAGAAAAAAAAAAACTAAAACTAAAGCCAACCACTTTCGTAGGTAACACGGTTGCATTTAGCATATGCAACAAGCCTTTAAACCCCTAGGTTACCCCTAGTGGACGAGTTTAGTCTCGTGAGGGTTTGCAGAAGATATACCCACAAAATCAATCTCTCAATGTACAAACAAGCAAGTTCATGAAATTTTCTTTCCAAACATCATCAATTCGTAACCAAAAATTAACAAAATTCGCTAGAAAGGTCAATCATGTGTCCACCATTACTCTTGCATTCACACAAACTTCTCAAGAATTCACTTCATTTTGTAACCGCAATACTATTAATGCAACATTTAACTCAACATCACCCCTTTATATTTCCTCAAGCATGAATAATAAATTAAAACGAGCAACATTTTATTATTAAGCACACACTTGTCTTTTGACGCGAATACAAACATTACTCATGAATGCACCCGGTTACTCAACAAGCGGATCATTTCATTCTGGACATACTTTGAATAGCCCTATTAGATTTCCAACACGGTAGCAGGTTTGGGTCGATAGATCCCAGACTAGATAGTCTTAGGTTACCAAGCTTGAAAACTCCTCAGGCTTAATCCCTTCAGTGTAGATAATCCCAGGCGCTATACTATATTTTCAACATTACGCAATTTACGCCTCAAGCTTTACACCGAGGAATTTCATCCATTATTATTTTAAGTCACTATCAACCAGATTAACCTTGAGGAATTTGAAGGGATTTCAGCAAGTCAAAAGTCACATACAAAGTTATGCTAAATTACGAATTCACACGAATTTCTCTAAAAGCCTGTACTTCAACAATCATAACAATTTAAACACTACTTAACTTCTCTATTGAATCTAGTCTATTTTTCAATCAACCACTGATGAAGGAAAATAATTTTTCACTACCTTACTTGGCTGCACAATAAAGAAATTTTTTTTTTTTTAACTCATAAAACAAATAACTAACCATCTCCCCCACACTTAAAATCTGCATTGTCCTCAATGCAACACAGAATGAAAATAAAAAAAAAATGAACAAACGAAATTAAAAGAGATAAGGAAAAAGAAAGCAAATCTGATGGTGGTCGTTCAGCCACTCTTGGGTTGCCTCCCAAGCAGCGCCTTTTTTTAAAGTCGTTGGCTCGACTTTGCAGCCTTTTAATCCAAGTAAGTTGGATTGATCAATGAAACTTCTTCAATTGTATGCTCTTGGAAACCTTCATAGAAAGGTTTAAGTCTATGTCCATTTACCTTGAACAACTTTTTAGTTTCTAAGCTTTGAATCTCTACTGCACCATAAGAAAATACATTAATCACAACAAAAGGTCCAACCCAACGAGAACGTAACTTACCAGGCATTAATTTGAGTCTTGAGTTGTAAAGCAACACTTTTTGTCCAATCACAAATTCTTTCCTAGAGATCATCTTGTCATGAAACCACTTGGTCTTCTCCTTGTAAATTCGGGAATTCTCATAAGCATCAAGGCGAATCTCCTCTAACTCTTGTAGTTGCAACTTCCTATGTATACCAGTTTGATCTCTATCTAAATTGCAACTCTTTACAGCCCAAAACGCTTTGTGTTCCAATTCCACCGGAAGATGACACGATTTACCAAAGACTAACCTATATGGAGACATCCCAATAGGTGTTTTATAGGTTGTCCGGTACGCCCATAATGCATCTTCAAGTCGAAAACTCCAATCTTTTCGATTAGGATTTACAGTTTTTTCCAAGATGGATTGACTTCTCGATTGGACACCTCGGCTTGCCCATTTGTCTGAGGGTGATAAGGTGTGGATGTCTTATGAAACACCCCATATTTTTTTAGCAAAGTATCCACAGCTCGATTACAAAAATGGGACCCCTGATCACTTATCAACGCTTTTGGTATGCCAAACCTACTAAAAATGTTAGACTTGAGAAAACCTACAACAGCTTTAGAATCATCAGTTTGGGTGGCTTTAGCTTCCACCCACTTCGAAACATAATCAACCGCAAGTAAGATATAAACAAAACCAAAGGAGGAAGGAAAAGGTCCCATAAAATCAATACCCCATATATCAAAAATCTCACAAACAAGTATGGGCGTTTGAAGCATTTCATTCCTATGACTTAAATTCCCCGTTCTTTGACATTGTTCACAATTTTTACACATGACATAAGCATCACGGAATAAAGTAGGCCAATAGAAACCACTATCTAACACTTTTCTTGCAGTTCTCTTAGGTCCAAAATGACCACCACATGCATAAGCATGACAAAATTTCAAGACAGACTCTAATTCAGAATCAGGCACACATCTCCTAATAATTTGATCGGAACAAAACTTCCACAAGTATGGATCATCCCACACATAATATTTTGCCTCACTCTTAATTTTATCTTTCTTAGCTCTACTCAAATCATCAGGTAAAGTTCTAGAAACTAAATAATTCACTAAATCAGCATACCAAGGAACCATACCTTGCAGAGCAAACAATTGCTCATCCGGAAAGAATTCTTGTAGTGGCACCAGATTTTCTTTTCGCACTAATCGACTCAAATGATCTGCCACCAAATTTTCAGCCCCCTTTTTATCTTTAATCTCCAAATCAAATTCTTGAAGAAGAAGAATCCATCTCATTAACCTCGGTTTTGATTCCTTCTTCGCCAAAAGATGTCTTAAAGCTGCATGATCAGAAAATACAATCACTTTAGATCCAAGTAGATAAGAACGAAATTTATCTAAAGCAAAAACAATAGACAAAAGTTCTTTTTCAGTAGTTGAATAATTGCACTGAGCCGCGTTAAGGGTCCGGGAAGCATAATGGATCACATGAGGTTGTTTGCCAACTCGTTGTCCTAAAACTGCTCCCATTGCATAATTACTCGCATCACACATTATTTCGAATAGAAGAGACCAATCTGGTGGCTGCATCAAAGGTGCAGTGGTTAACGCTGATTTCAGTTTATCAAAAGCATCCTTGCAGTCTTGGGTGAATTCGAAAATCATATCTTGTTGTAGCAACTTCGATAGAGGCAATGCAATCTTTGAAAAATTCTTGATGAATCTACGATAAAAACCTGCATGACCAAGGAAAGATCGCACATCCCTCACACATGTGGGGTAGGGTAAGTTCACAATTAAATCTACCTTAGCGTTATCTACCTCAATACCCCTACATGAAATAACATGTCCTAATACAATCCCTTGTTCTACCATAAAATGACATTTTTCAAAATTCAAAACAAGGTTTGTGTCAATGCAACGATCAAGCACACGAGATAAATTTTCAAGACAAGAATCAAATGAATCCCCATGCACAGTAAAATCGTCCATAAAAACTTCAATGTACTTTTCGATTAAATCGGAGAAAATACTTATCATGCAGCGCTGAAAAGTGGCTGGTGCATTGCAAAGTCCAAACGGCATCCTCCGATAAGCAAATGTTCCAAACGGACACGTGAATGTGGTTTTCTCTTGGTCTTCAGGAGCAATCACAATCTGGTTATAACCTGAGTAACCATCAAGAAAATAATAATGAGATTTACCGGCTAATCGTTCAAGCATTTGATCAATAAAAGGCAAAGGAAAATGGTCCTTTCTCGTTGCTGCATTCAGCTTGCGGTAATCAATGCAAACACGCCACCCATTTTGAATCCTCGTAGGAACTAGCTCATTATTCTGGTTCTGCACTACCGTCACTCCAGATTTTTTTGGTACAACCTGAACAGGACTGACCCACTTGCTGTCTGAAATTGGGTAAATAACTCCTGCATCCAACAACTTCAGGATTTCTTTCTTTACTACATCCATCATCAATGGATTCAACCTCCTTTGAGCCTCTCTGCTTGGTTTTGAGTCATCCTCTAACAAAATCCGGTGCATGCACATGGAAGGACTAATTCCCTTGATGTCTGCTATAGTCCATCCAATTGCTGTCTTATGATCTCGTAGCATCTTAACGAGTCTTTTCTCTTGCACCGTAGTCAGATTCTTTGCAATTATTACTGGCAAGGTCTCGGTTTTCCCTAAGTACACATACTTCAAATGCTCGGGTAAGGGCTTAAGTTCTAAACTCGGTGCCTGCAACACAGATGGCAACAATTTTGTGTGATTAAATGATAACTCAATTTTTGACACATTATACCTACTAGGGGCTGGTGGTAAGGACTACAAAGCCATAATCATCTCTTCAACTTCATCACTAAAATTCATATGTTCCCCAAATTGCCATAAACCATGACTGAGTACTACTTCCAATGCATCCACTTGATTTTTCTCAAAAACCTCCTGGGCTAACACATCAATAATATCAATAGAATAAACTGAATTCACATCAGGGGGATACCTCATGGATTCGAATATGCTAAATTTGACAATCTGCCCATCGAACTCCATTGATAAAGTGCCATCATGAGCATCAATCTTTGTTCTTGCTGTTTTGAGGAAGGGGCGTCCTAGGAGGATCGGGGCTGGATTTGGGGATCCATTATCTTCCATATTCAGAACGTAAAAATCAGCTGGAAAGATTAATTCATTCACCTGCACTAACACATCCTCAAGCACCCCCTCGGGGTATGCATTAGATCGATCCGCCAATTGTATAATAACACCAGTTTGTTTCAAGGGACCCAAATTAAGAGATGCATAAATTGAATAAGGCATGACGTTAATTGATGCACCTAAATCTAACATGGCACGTTCAAATCTATTATTACCAATCACACAAGGGATAGTAAATGTACCTGGATCCTTACACTTAGGTGGCAGTTTTCGCTGGATTATTGCAGACACATTTTCATCCACTTTAATCTTTTCGTCTCCTCGTAGCTTCCTCTTCGTGGTGCATAGCTCCTTAAGGAATTTCGCATATCTCGGAATCTGACTAATAGCATCAAGCAGTGGAATGTTTACTGCTACCTTCCTGAATGTCTCCAATATCTCCTTCTCTTCATTTTGTTTCTTGAATTTACTTAACCTGCTCGGAAAGGGGATGGAAACAGGAACAGTGTTAGTGGAATTATGCATGTTTGAAGGAAAACTTACCTTAGGAGCTTCGAGACTAATTTTAGCTTCTGTGGGTTTTTCTTCTTCCGACACACTTTGAGTTGGGCTCTGAATTTCTTTTCCACTCCGCAAAGTTACTACACTGGCATTCTCTCTAGGATTTATGATTGTTTGGGAGGGTAATTTGCCCGAACCTTGAGCTTCCATCTTGCTCATCGAAGTTGCTAACTGACTTATCTGTTTCTCTAAATTTTGGATGCTGTTTCTTGTTTCCTGTTGAAATTGTTGGGTATTGTTAGCGAGAGCTTTAACAATTTCATCTAAAGACATACCTGAATTCAAAGATTGATTCGTTTGATGTCGCTGTCGAGGCTGGAAAGAATTTTGATAACGATTTTGCCCAACTTGATTTCCATAACTGAGATTGGGTGATCTCGCCAGCCTGGATTGTATGAATTGGAATAAGGATCGTACTTTCTTTGTTGCTGACCTGGGAATCCTCCAATGGCATTGGCTTGCTGGTTCGTTTCTTCTTGCAATGTAGGACACGCATCAGTGTGGTGTCCTGTAACTGAACAAATACCACATACCTTCGCTACTTGCAAATTTCCTACGGCCATCTGACGAACTAATGAAGTTAACTCAAAAATTTGATGCTCAAGGTTAGATGTACTTACCTCGTTGACTTTTTTAGGTGTATGATCTAACCTCATGCCAAATTGTTGTGAATTTGCTGCCATGTTGGAAATTAAAGTCCTAGCAGCGGTGGGGATTTTATCCACTAGAGCTCCTCCACTTGCTGTATCAATCATGTTCCTTTCCATGGGAAGTAAGCCTTCATAAAAATATTGAATTAATAGTTGCTCACTTATCTGATGGTGTGGACAGCTTGCACATAACTTCTTAAATCGCTCCCAATATTCATATAACGATTCTCCGTTGTACTGCCTTATGCCACAAATCTCTTTTCTTATGTTGGCAGCCCTTGATGCTGGAAAGTACTTCTCCAAAAATAGTCTTTTGACCTCATTCCATGTTGTTATCGTCCCTGAAGGTAAGTAATAAAGCCAATCTTTTGCATCATCTGCTAAGGAAAATGGGAATGCTCTTAATTTAATTTGTTCCTCAGATACTCCCGTCGGTCTCATGCTCGAGCATACAACATGGAATTCCTTTAGGTGCTTGTTTGGATCCTCTCCTGCAAGACCACGAAATTTAGGTAATAAGTGAATCAATCCCGATTTCAATTCAAAGGCAACATCTAAATCAGCATATTCAATGCATAAAGGTTGTAAATTAAAATCCGGAGTAGCCAACTCCTTCAAAGTCCTATTATTTCCAGCCATGACTTCCTCTTCGTCTGATTCACTTGAAAATAAGTGAAGAGATATGGTGCTTCCGTGTGGAGATAAGATAGATTCTTCCGATTGCACGTTTTCCACGTTGCTCGTCTTCTTAGCGTCTTTCCTCAATCTACACAATGTTCTTTCAATCTCTGGATCAATTTCCTGGGTCTTAGATTGAGAAGAACGAGTCATAAAATAAAAAAAACTCAAAAGGTAAAGTACAGAAATAACGAAAAAAATAAAAAAAAATAAAATTTTGACCGAAAACCAATCCCCGGCAACGGCGCCAAAATTTGGTACGTGTCGAATGCACCAAAATATAATTACTGTTCACACAAGAATTTGTAGTACTCGTAAGCCCAGGTCGAACCCTAGAGATTGGTTGATCAAAATAATATTCAATAGGGAGGCTTGTTTGATGAATTAATAATGACAGGAATTAAATAGGAAGTTCAATAAATGTAAAGCATCGATTCAAGGATAGTTCGTTCTTCAATTCAAGTTGATCATAGACACCTAAAATACTATCTATTCTTTGATTACTTAGCCAAGAACATAAATAACCAGCTATTTATATCCCTATTAACTTCCGTATATCATTAACCAAAGCCCAGCACCCGGTTAAATTCTTATTATCAACTGACTCGGTATTAAGCAATCCTAATCATGTTAATAATAGCATAACGAATTAGAAGCGACTAAGGATAAACAATAGTTTAAGCAAGCGCCAACTATTTAATTTACTCTAATGTTTCCCTTAGGTTATCAACGAAAATTGGGATCCTAATCATGAAAACCTAATTGCTACATGCACAAATCAAACATAACAATTACGGATTATGAAGATTTGTTAGCAATAGATTGTAATAGATAATCAACTAATGTGCACCTTAGATTATTATCTAAACAAGCGTGAACATTAAGAATAAGAAACAAAAGATAATCAAACCGTAGATAGATAGATGAAGCTCCGTGTCTCACAACATGTGAATCAAAATGAACTCCCTTGAATCGAAATAAAAACTTAGCTACTCATAATTGTAAGCATAAAACTTGAAAATACTATTTTTTCTAACTCTCTTCTCTTTGTTTTCTTCTTGTTTTTGTTGTTCTTCTTCAACTCTTGCAAGACATATATATATAGGCAATGAAAAGATGACATAATCATAGAGAGAATATATTCTCTCTTCCTTTATCAAGACATGGAGAATATATTCTTCCCTTTAACATCAAAGCATGGAGAATATATTCTTCCCTTTAACATCAAAGCATGGAGAATATATTCTTCCCTTTAACATCAAAGCATGGAGAATATATGCTTCTCTTTGACATCAAAGCATGGAGAATATATTCTTCCCTTTACATTCTGATTTGTCACCTCTAATTCATCGATTCTGACTTTGACTCCTTCTAGACATTTGTAGCTTTATGTGTTAGCTTTCATTTCCAACTAGCCTTGACTGAATCCAAGACACATAACTCTAGTTATGAATTTTTCACCAAAGCTGCGCATTCCAGTCCAGTCCAGAACAGAAATCTTCATTAAATTATTCAACACTTTCGAGCCCTTTAACTTCCGAACTGGGTCTGGACTTCTTCATAAGAAATATAGGCCTTTGTCGTAGCTTTCCAACTAGATAAAATTCAATAGAAACTAATGTCTGCATCTCCAGATATATTAATATTTCCGAAACATCGCCAAATCTGTCATTTTGATTGAAATTGGTATTTTGCACTTCAACTCTTGCCCAAATCACAAAATGAGATAAAATCAGTTCCAATGGCCATATAATCACAATAAAATGCTAAAGATAGAGGTAATAAAATATATAAATATTGCACTTATCACTGATGCATATGAGTTTTTACTCATCTTGAGTATGTCCTCATCCAATTTCGGACTCATAGATTTAAAGAGACGTATTCCATGTCCCATAGGTAGAAGTCCTCCCTTAGAGTTATTCATTTCATATCTCTTAAGGACTTTCTCTAGGTAGAGCGCTTGAGAGAGACCTAACATTCAATTCGCTCTATCCTAGTAGATGCGAATTCCAAGAATGTAGGTTACTTTTCCTAAGTCTTTCATGGAGAATGTGCTTGAAAGCCATGCTTTGACTTATGTCAATGAGCCTATGTCATTCCCCATTAGCAGTATGTCATCTACATACAACATTAGGAATGTCAACTTACTCCCACTGGACAATTTATAGACATACGGTTCATCTTTATTCTTAATGAATCCATAAAATTTTGCTTCTTGATCGAATCGTTGATTCCAGCTGCTAGACACTTGCTTAAGTCCATAAATGAAATTATTTAGCTTGCATACCTTATGAGAATCTGCATTGGATATAAAACCTTTGGGTTGTTGCTAATAAATGTCCTCCTCGAGGTATCCGTTTTCACATCCATTTTCCAGATTTCATAATCTAGGTTCGCTGCAATGGCGAGCAGGATTCGAATGGACTTGATCATTGCTATAGGCGAAAATGTTTCCTCATAGTCAATGCCCTCCTTTTGACTATAACCTTTCGCGATAAGTCTGACCTTATAGGTGTCTACCTTGCCATCCGGACCAATCTTTCTCTTATAGATCCATTTGTACCCTATCGGCCGTACACCCTCAAGGAGATCAGTAAGAGTCCAGACTTGGTTCAAATACATCGAATCCATCTCTGCTTTTGTGGCTTCTAGCCATTTTGTCGAATCAATATCTATCGTTGCTTGCTCGTAGCTAGAGGGATCATCTCCATAGCTACCATTTGCCACAACAAATAAATATTTTTGTTCGTGAAGGTAACCATATCTTTCAGGCGGTCGAGATACTCTACTAGAGTGTCGCAACGACGGTTGTGTCTTTTGAGTTTTAGGTTCAGTTCTTTGTACTTGAATTGGTGTCTCCGAAGGGGATTCATTTTGTTCTTCTAATAGAACAAGTTTCCTACCTTCACCTCCTTCTCTAATGAACTCATCTTCGAGAAAGAATGCTTGCAAAGCCACAATTATCCAATGATCATTTGGTAGGTAAAATAGGTATCCCATGGAGCCAGTAGAAAAACCTATGAATCGACCCTGAATGGATCTTTTCTCTGGTTACTCTACCTTAGTCTTCTTAACATATGCGGGGCAACCCCATGTTCTTATGTAATTAAGATTAGTTCCCCTTTCACACCACAACTCATATGGTGTTTCAGGAACAGATTTCGAGGGACACTTATTCAATATATGTACAGTTATAAGCAAAGCATGCCCCCACAAGGAAATAGGCAAATCGATGTAGCTAAACATAGACCTCATCATATCCAACAGGGAATGATTTCTACGTTCAGCTGCTCCATTTTATTGTGGGATTGTTGGAGGAGTAAGTTGTAACACTATGCCGTGTACTTTTAAGAACTCATTAAACTCAACACTCATGTATTCGCCACCTCGATCTGATCGTAGTACCTTAATGATGTGCTTGGTTTGTTTTTCAGTCATAGACTTGAACTCCTTGAACCATTCAAAAGATTCAGACTTATGTTTCATTAAGTACACGAGTTCATACCTAGTATGGTCGTCAGTGAAAGTAATGAAGTACTGAAAACCTCAGTAGGCCTCATCCTTGAAGGGCCCACATACGTCTGTATAAATTAAACACAAAACTTTCTTGGATCTTTCAAAATGTCTGGTGAAGGATGACCTAGTCATTTTACCTTTTAGACAAGATTCACATGTTGGATATGGATCAAATCCAAGTGGGCCGATAAGCCCTCGTTTCTCCAACTCGTGAATCTTGAATTCATCGGCATGTCCAAGTCTAAAATGCCATATAAGTCTTTAGTTTGTATCATTCATACTAAGCCTCCTAGTCATAGTGTTAACCATGCATTGTTTCTAGATCCTGGTTCAAAACAAAAATGTGAGCACTAGCTCCCGAATCTAGAATTCATGAAGTAGAAAATAGAGTCATAGAATTTTAAAAACGTAAAGTTCTATACTTGCTTTTTTAACTTTCAGCTTAGGACAATTGCGCTTCTAGTGGCCCAACTTCTTGCACAGAAGTCATATGTCCTTTTATTCTTAGAGCCCTTGGATTTGAACTTTTGAACCTTTGTTATATTGGGTTCTCTTATTTTTCCAGCTAATTCCTTGTTATTCGAAATAATAGGAATTTTGAATGCACCCCACTTTTCCCTTTTTCACTGTTGTGCAATCATTAGCTTGCCCATAAGTAATGAAAGTGATCCTTCAATGTCATCCATATCAAAATTGATGACAAAATCCGAGAATGATCTAAGGAGTGATTGGAGAATGAGATCCACTTGAAGGTGGATATCCATGTAGAAATCCATAGACTGAAGTCTCTCTAGCGTGGAGATCATATTTAAACATGATCATGATCATGAACATCCTCATGCTCTTTCATCTTAGTGTTGAATAACTCTTTTGATACAAAGTATCTAATAGACTTAACTCGTTCTCCGAACAGTTCCTCCAAGTGCAACATGATGGATCTAGGACTATCCATATTTTCATGTGTGCACTACAAGTCGCTGCACATGGAGCTCAACATATAATCCCTTACCTTTCGAGCATCAGATACCCAATCCAAATACGCCATCTTTACTGAATCTTTCTCGTCGACTCCAGGTCTCGGTGGTCGATCCAACTCTAGCATTTATTCAAGATTTTCATCATTGAGGACAGTCCTCAGTCTTGTGTTCCATTCAGAGAAGTTTTGTCCACTTAGAATGTTCTTTTCAAGCAATACTTTGAGTGGGTTAACCATTATAGAGATTAATTATCAAATTGCAAAAAATACCAAGATTATTCAGTTAGATGCTTTATATTGTTAAAACAAGTAATATTAAAGGACTTGTACAATTACTTATCTCCCACTATTTTTCTCAATTATTGTACTCCCACTGCAATAATCGGAAACCTTGTTGGATTAATTTTATAGTGAGTTATTGAGGTCCTCAATGTCTAGATGGGTTGCAACCTTTTTTGATATATGGCCCATCTAGGAATTGAGGTGGCGCCTAGTGCCAGTTAATCTAATTAACGATTCAATCCCTTTGGCTCATGAACCACTTAACCGCAACCTTTTTCGATATATAGGTGGTGATTCATCTATGTCTATTCCCATCAACTCTTATCAATCTAACAATTTAATCTCGCCTTGCAACCTTTTTCGATATATGGGTCGAAATTTGCTTCGACTGAAGGCATCAAATGAACTAAAGAAGATTAAGCATATTACCTTTATATATGACCCCCTAATACCGGGACGATGCCATATATAAGATGCAATCATCTCATTCTAAAGTTTGATGGAGAGCCAGGATATCAAATACCCTTTACTTAATTAGTATCATTTGATTAGGGAGAAGTAATAACTTGTCAACAGTTATTATATTTTGGGTCTCACTTTGCACATTAATTTATTTAGCATTTATTAAGGAAATGCATATGAAAAACGCCTAGCAATTTCTAACAACACACACGTATGGGCTTTAATCTAGATTGTCTTGAGCTAACGAGTCAATCAGGGAAGGGATCTAATTTATTACAAAAGAGCTTCTTGACTTTGCTCCAAGCTTGCCACCAACTTCACTCTTCATTAGACTTATCTAATATTTTTATTATATTGGTACATGCCTATACAATTGTTCTAATAAAAATAAAGATACAAATTGGGGGGCTCAAACTCTTGTCCAATACAGCCCAGGTAATAAAAAGAAACCAACCCTAAGCCCATACAAGATTTCACCATCACATAAAAATAAAAGGAGCACATAATCATATTAAACAGATATGTGATTATTATTAAATCATATTTAATATATAATTAAATCCAATTTAATTACTCTTCAAAAAATTAAATCCAATTTATTTTGATTTTTAATATTAATGGGCCAGGCCCAAACATTTACTTTCATTCAGTTAAAGTGGACTTTATCAAATAAAGCCCAACATGGGTGAAATAAGTTAAAAGCGAAATTAAACTCTAAGATTTCTAAAAATATATAATTAAATCCAATTTTACTTAATTTGGGCCAATCCAATTTAATTTAATCCATAAAATAAAGTAAGCCCAAGAAGCCTATTCAGACACTTAAATCCAATTTAAATATCAAGGATTAAATTTGATGATTTATTTTTAAGTGGCTAAAAAATCCAATATTTGGCCTTAGAAAAATTCAATTTATCAAATAAACTAATCAAAATTAAATCTAATTTAATCTCAATTGAAATCCAATTTTGAAAAATGAAAAAGACTTTATAGGGCTTTTAATTTTAAAATTAATCCATAAAAGAATTTTAAAAATGCAAATTGGGTTTGAGCCCAATTTTATTTACAAAATTATCCATTGGGTTCAAAATACTTCCAATGGAATAAATGTTTAAAAAATTAATTTTAAACATGTAGAATTAATTTTCCAAGGTCGGGGTCCGGTCCTACTAAACTCATGCCCTAGCTGAAAGCGTCGCGCGCCGCCACACACACACACACATCATGGGGTTGTGTGATCCAATCGCATGGCGTCGTGCATCTGTGCGGTCGGGCCGCGTCTCATGATGCGACCAGGCCGTGTCACACAGTGCGGGCACAACGCGGCCACCGGGCAGCGCACTGTAAGCTGCTCGGCGGCTAATTTTCGCTGGTGACACCATGGCTCCGCCTCGTCTTTTCCAATCATGCACTTTTAATCATCAAAATCCAATTGTTTAAATGTGCATATCAATAAATCGTAACACCCAATTTTTTTACGTTTTTGCATGCAATCATGGAAAAACATAAAATCATACATTCATATTCATCAAATAATACAAACATATGATCATATATTCATATTCATCAAATAATACAAACATATGATCATATATTCATATTCATCAAATAATACAAACATATGATCATATATTCATATTCATCAAATAATACAAACATATGAACGCATGAAAAAACTATCAAAGCCATGTATTTGTCGCTGATACCACTATTGTGAATCGAACCTGCGGATAATTTCTTTTCTCAATTAACAAAGCCCAGATTCAATTCATGCTTTTGATATGTTTATTAACATATAAATTGAATTTATCAAGAGAAGAAGTAATCCAATTAACTTTTGATGAAATTCTTAACCCTAGCTTTGAGAAGCAACAGATCATTCCTTCCTCTATATTATCACGTAAATGATGATCTTCGTTTCTTGAAGCTTGACCTCCTCTACCTCAGACAGGGTTGGATGGCTAGGGTTTATGGGGATGGAGAAAGAATTTTGTGTTTTACTTCTTTTCACTCTCTAAGATGAAAAATTATGACTTAGGTTAGATTTTTAATTAAGCACCTAGTGTTTATATAAAAATCACTGCTTGACTTACAAAGGGGGGGGGGGGGGCAACCTAAAGGCCTTATAGGATAGGCTTACTGGGCTTCATCCAATTTTAAGCCCAATGTTAAGTTGAAATTAATATTCCAAGTCCAATCTAATTGACAATTAATTAAATACTAAGGTCTTTTAGTTAATAGTACTTTAGTAATTCTAAATTAATAATACTATTAATACTGATTGAATAAACATATTTAATTACAATAATTAAATATATATTTATTATAATCAATATATCCCATTAATAATTTCCACTCTAAGTGAAATCACCAAATACCCTTATGAAGTAAAACTCCTTTATTTTATCACCTTTATGTAAAGCGACTCTCTAAACTCGTCTTGATTGGCATTGGGAGGATTCCAAGGATATAGTTATCACCAAGCCATTCCCGTGAAACTATACTGAAACCCAATCAAGTACGAGATTAATACGTCATCACGAACCTTGAAGTTACAATTACCATATGCGTATAAACGCTTCATTGACGCAACCCGATCAAGTAAGAGTCATGAAATGTCAACCTCATACAACTTGATACTGTACTATATAATCATACTGATGTGAAATTACCAAACCGCCCTTTGTATCCAATACATGTCAGTTATATTTGCTTTGGCCAAAGACTGTAATTTCACAACACCTATGATGTCCAGGTCGCTTCTCGTTTACTTTCGAGACATTGAATTCCTTATTGGCAGTCCAATTCCCATTGTCGAACACACCAAATGAATCGTACTTCGAGGTTGACCCCACCAACGGGTGATTGGGTCTAACTATTCTAATAACTTATTCAAAGGTATGAGCACAATGTAAATGACTCCTCAAGTCTAAAGCTCACTCATACTATCGTAATAGGTAATCCTTATCATTGACTGTCACCGACTAAAAACCCATGTGATAGGATTACAACGAGTCATGTTCGAATATGTTTAACTCCATTAATCATATTCATGACACCAGCTCCCACTATCCAATCAGTGTAAGATTAGCACTTTCTTATCAAAGCAAGTGTCATACGAGTTGAACCTAAACGCCCAATTTAGATTCTTTAACTCGCGAACCATGTTTATAAGATCAAGTACTTTAACTCCACTAGTGCTTCTACTTATCAAATAAGTAGTGGTGAGTACACCTTGATCTTAAGGACCAATTTGTTCAATATAATTCAATTAGATTTATTAAGAACAAATTCAACGCCTTTTATTAATGATCAATAATGTTTATACAATATAAATAAAATGCCGAATTAAATCTAATTCCTCAATGGCATAGAGGGCATAACACCTAACATGCGGCCCTTAGAGGTTTTCAATACTTCATAACCTTCACAGATGACCGTTCAAGTTATGGTCTAGTTTATTTGATGAAGTATAAATCAGAAGCACTTGAATGGTTCAAGGAATTCAAAGCTTTAACTGAAAAACAATCTGGGCATAGTATTAAGGCACTTCCATCTGATCGAGGTGGCGAATACATGAGCGCTGAGTTTGATGAGTTCTTAAAAGAATAAGGCATAGTATTACAACTCACTCCTCCAGAAACTCCACACCTAAATATGGTACTAGAAAGACGGAATCATACACTGTTGGACATGATACGTTCCATGCTTAGACACACTGACTTAACCATTTCTTTGTAGGGATATACATTATTTACAGTTGCGCATATTCTGAACAAATGTCCCTCAAAATATGTTCCCACCACACCATACGAGATTTGGTGTGGAAGGAAGCCTAGTATCAAGTACATAACAATATGGGATTGCCCCGCATATGTAAAGAAGACCAAAGTATATAAACTAGAGGATAGATCCTTGAAAGACCGATTTGTTGGTTTTCCCATTGATTCGATGGGATACCTCTTTTACCTGAAAAATGATCATAGGATCATCGTGGCCTTGCAAGCCTACTTTCTCGAAGAAGAATTCATTCGGGAAGGTGGTGCGGTAGAAAGATTGTTGTAGAAGAACAAGACGACGGCCCTTCGGAGACATTAGTTTGAGAATCACAAACTGAACCCATAATTACACAATCATCACAGCGACGATCTAGCAGAGTATCTTAGCCGCCTGAGAGATATGACTTTTGGCATGATGCGCAACATTATTTGTATGTTGTCACAGAAGGGAGCCATGGAGATGATCCCCCTGACTATGATGAGGCAGCGACGGATATAGATTCCTCGAAATGGCTTGATGCTATGAAAGCATGAAAAAGAGTTGATGTATTCGAACCAAGTCTGGACTCTTATAGATCTACCAAATGGTGTAAGCCCAATTGGATGCAAATGGATCTATAAGAGAAAGATTGGACCAGATGGCAAGGTGGATACCTATAAGGCCATGTTAGTGGCAAAAAGGTATAGTCAAAAGGAGGGCATTGACTATGAGGAAACCTTTTCGCCAGTAGCCATGATCAAATCCATTAGAATTCTGCTAGCCATAGCCACAAAGTTAGATTATGAAATTTGGTAAATGGATGTGAATACCACATTTCTAAATGAATACATCGAGGAGGACATTTATATACAACAACCCAAGGGTTTCATATCGGAAGCAAATTCTCATAAAGTTTGCAAACTTAACAGATACATTTATGGACTAAAACAAGCCTCTCGTAGCTGGAATCTTTGGTTCGATGAAGAAACAAGAAATTATGACTTTATCAAGAATGAAGACGAACTGTGTGTCTACAAAGTGGTCAGTGGGAGCAAGTTGACATTCCTGGTTCTATATGTATACGACTACTTATAGGGAATGACATAGGCTCATTGATGTTGATCAAGACATGGCTCTCAAGCACGTTCTCCATGAAAGACTTGGGAGAAGCTACCTACATTATGGGAATTCTCATATATAGAGATAGAGCGAATAAAATGACAGGACTCTCTCAAGCGCTCTACCTAGAGAAAGTCCTTAAGAAGTATGAAATGCATAATCTAAGGGAGGACTTTTACCCATGAGACATGTTATCCATCTTTCCAAATCTATGAGTTCTACGACGGACAAGGATAGAATGGAAATGAAAAATACACCCTATGCATCAGCAGTAAGGAGTCTCATGTATGCAATATTGTGCACGAGACCAGATCTGGCATATGTTGTGAGCATAGTTAGTAGGTTTCAAGCAAACCCAGGGAAACAACACTGGACAACAGTGAAGTGTATCTTGAAGTGCATGAGAAGAGCTAAACATATGCTTTTTATATATGGAAATGGAGAATTGAGGGTGGACGGTTACACAGATGCAGATTTTCAATCTGATCCAGATGACCTTAAATCCACCTCTTGGTACATATTCACGCTTAATGGTGGAGCAGTGTCTTGTAAAAGTTCCAAGCAAAGCACAACTGCCGATTCCACAATCGTGGTGGAATATGTGGCTGCATATGAGGTAGCCAAAGAAGTTGTTTCGATGAAGAAGTTCATAATTGAACTTCAAGTGGTTCCTAACATAGAAATGTCGTTGCCACTTTGGTGTGACAAAAATGAAGCAATTGTGCAAGCTAAAGAACCAAGGTCTCACAGCAAATCTAAACACGTAGTGAGAAAACATCACATCATTCGAGAAATCATTGGAAGAGGCGATATCACCATGTAGAAACTAACCTCAGTAGACAACGTGGCTGACCCACTCACCAAGCCATTATCACAGGCGGTGCAAGATAGACATCTTGAGAAGTTGGGCATCAAATACCATAGCGATTGGCATTGCGTGCAAGTGAGAGATTGTTAGGTGTATGCCCTCAATGCCAATGAGGAATTAGATATTTTGTACAAACTATTATGTTTCTATTTATAGAAGAAAGGTTCATTGGTTTTGTTCATATAAATCTCACTGGCATTTAATTGTATTGAACAAATAGTCCTTGAGATTTGAAGATAGACTTTCCACCTCTTATGTGGATAAGAGGAGGTACTAGAAGAGTCGAGTACTTAATCTCTTAATATTCGTTTGCGAGTTAAGGTATTTCAATTGGGCATTAAAATTTAACTCATATGACACTTACTTTGGCAAGGAGTTCCAATCAAACACTTATGAGATAGTGGGAGCTGGTGTCATGAATATAGTTAATGAAATTAACATATTTGAACTTGACTCGCATTAATCTGATAACATAGGTATTTGTTAGAGTATATGCCCTTAAATGCCATAAAGAGGATAGATTTATAGGGCATTAACTTGTAACTAAACAATATCTTTTAAAAATATATAAGGCATTATCTTGTTGTTTTCTTATAGGCATTTGTAAGGTGTTGATAAACAATGTAAAGTCCTTGAGAATAAGGCAAACCTTCTACTTCCTATGGGATAGGAAGAATGGCACTAGAAGGGTTTGATCCTTATTCTCTAAATAGGGTTCGCAAGTCTAAGAAAGTACTTGACTGGACATCAATACAGAATAAGGACTTGCATGATATAAGTTTTGACAGAGAAAGTGTCAGTCGAACACTATGGGAATGATAGTGGGAACTTATGTCATGGACATATAAGTTGGACTAATATGTTCGAACATGGCTCGCATCAGTTTCATCACATGGGTATTCACTCACTGACAGTCAATGATGAAACTGATAAGTTGTGATAGGTACGCGTGAACCTTAGACCTGAGGAATCGAGTTGAAGATGTACTTGTGACATCAAGTCTATCATTAGAGTAGTTAGATCCAAATCACCCTTTGGTGTGATCGACCTCGAAGTGCGACTTGATGAGCAAGTAGCATTGTTAACTGATTAGCAAAATGAGATTTATTCTCTCATAAGTGAATGAGCTAAATATCCTATGCAGTCATGAATGAGTGAGGTTAAAAAGTCTTTGGCCAAAGCATAAAATGACCTCGACTCATTATGAGCTAAGCATATGGTCAAGTCATGTGAGTTTGACTAAAACCATGACTCTCACTTGACTGGGATATAAGAATAAAAGGTTTATACTCGTACGGTATTCACAGTGTATATGGTTTGGAACGATCCTATTCATTCGTTCTCAATTGGGATACGATGTGAGCCACATGACTAGCTAGGTGTTACTCACATCCTTTTGGTTTCCTCCCAATTGCCTTTTGAGACGAACCTAAAGAGTCGCGCTTAAAGGAAATGCAAAAAGAAAATCATGGAAAAAGACTTGAGAGAATTTTCGGTATTGGATATCGAGATTAATTAATTAATCATTCGATGATTTTATTAATTAATTAAGTTAATGAATTAATTAATTCCTTAGAGAAATTTAATTATAATATTAACATGGATTTAATTGATTATTTAATTAATTTATTTATTGGATAAATAATATTAATTATTTAATTAATTAAATAAGCTTAATAGGGCTAAAGCCCGATGGCTAAAAGGCCACAAAATGGGCGTCCATGAGGGGGTAAAATTTAGCCTAGGTTATTGTTTCATTGTAGTATTAATATACTACTTAGAGAAAAATTAACCTAGGTCATCCACTTACAAACTTTCTCTCCAAGTCAAAGTCTCCTCCCTTTCTCTCTCACACTAGCCGTTGATCAAAGGTGAAGAAGAAGGGGATTTTTGTTTTTGACTCCAGCGTGGAAATTTAGAGACAGCGACGGATTTGCTGTTCAAGAAAGGATTGCATAGCTGGTTCAGATTTCAACATACACGAGAACGGTAATTAATTTCGTTAAACCTAATTTAAATACGAGAAATAAAGATGAGCCACTGGGATTTTAACTTTGATTCTTCTGCTACATTTTTTTGCTTTTTCGCCATTAATTTCCCAACAGTATTTACTCTTTCACAGTCAATGATTGGGATTAAGATTGCGATAGTATGTGTGAACTTTAGACCTGAGGAGTTATTTACAATGTGCTTGTAGTATTTGATATGTTATCAGAGTAGTTAGACCCGTATCACCTGATAGGTGGGGTCGACCTCGAAGTACAATTCACATGATGCATTCGACATTGTAAGATAACTGCCAATTTGAGATTCATCGTCTCGATAGTAAACGAGTATGTGACCTGCACGATCATAAGTAATTGAATTACAAAGTCTTTGGCCAAAGCATATAAATTAACTAATGATGGTCACTGAGGGTAGTTTGGTAATTTCACATTATTATGATTCCAAAGTACAGTACCAAGTTCTATGAGTTTGATGTACCATGGCTCTTACTTGATCGAGTCACGTCGGTGAAGAATTTATACGCTTATGGTAATTGTAATTAGGGTTCGTGATGACGTATTCATCTCGTATTCAATTGGGCTACGATTTGGTTCCACGGTGCTGGCTAGGTGACAACCTTATCCTTTGGTATCCTCCTATTTCCAATTGAATCGAGCCTAGAGAGTCGCGTTATGTGAAGAAAAGGAATAATATTCTATGCTAAGGGTATTTTGGTAAATTCACATTGGATGTGAATAACTGACAAAATGGATGGTATAATTTAATTAAAGATATTTAATTAGATTAAATAAATTAATTAAATCATTAATTCATAAGTTGAATTAATTGAAAATTAATCTATAAGTCGAATTATATTAATTAGATTAAAGTAATTAATTAAAACTCAAATTGGATTTGGACTTGGACTTAATTAATTAAACATGGGCTAAGATGGAACAAAGCCCGAAAGCCCATCCCACTAGGGCTCTAGCGGCTGCCCCCCTCTCTTGTGATTCGGTCTAGCGGATAAAAAAATTAATCTAAACCACTCCATAAATTGAATCCGAGGTTTCATGATATTAATTCGCAAAAATATATATATATATATATATATATATACGAAAGAGGACAATCAAATTACCTCTTGATGACAAAACTTTAATAATCAGCAGCAGCCCCAGACTCCTACCTCTAGATTATCACGTGGAAGAAAATTCTCCAAGAAAGCTCTGATCTCCTCCTCGGAAATAAGGGCGGCAGCTAGGTGGAGAGAGAAGGGGGGAATTTTGTCATTCTTTTGCTCTAGGTTTTCTTTGGCTCAAAGTCAGATTCAGAATTATGACTTGTGTAAAATTCTGACACTGACTAACAACTTATACCAAGTAACAAAACCCTAGTCCAACTATGAGGAGGCGGCCGCTAGGCCTATGTGGAATGGGCTTTCGGGCTTTGTTCCATCTTAGCCCATGTGTGATTAATCAAATTCAAGTCCAATCTAATTGACTTTTAATTAAGTACTTTTTTTTTGGTGTAAAGTAAACTTCATTACCAAGACAGTCAAGATTTACAAATTTGCAACACACATATAGATTTATTAGCACTTATGTGTGATTCAGCTATATTCTAGCACCTCTTAGAAATTTAAACCAAGAATAAACTCCTAGCTAAGCACTGATTCCATGTAAAGTTTCTTTCTTTGATTCAAAGGCTTCTTCTGTTGGCCTGTAATCCGTATAATCAGCTCCGCTTTCAACACCTCATAAACTAGTTCCTAGTCTCTCACTTCTTGTGTAAATATCCTCTTATTCCTTTCTTCCGAAATCTTATATATTGCCCCTACAATCCCTGCCATGATCACACTTTGCTTAAATTTCCACCCTTTCAATGCAAATCTCACCCAATTCTTCCATCTAGCATATTGGTTTGGACAATTTTCCCCTTTCAACCATATCATCACCCTGCTCATCAACTTTTTGGCCCATGCACAACTGAAAAATAAGTGCTCGGTTAAAATCGAAGAGTTTCTTCTTCCTTAACGTAAGCTCCCTAACTTGCTCCTCGTTCCTTGAATTAATCGACTCATTCTTTTCCTTTGATAAAGATTGCAAATTCCTCCACCAAAATTCACACTTGCTCGGATTCTTGATTCACTTCAAAGACCCAAGTGTTTCTCATCTAAAGTTGATCCACACCCCGGATACCCACTCATTTATAATTTTTAGCTAAGTTGATCTATAAACGTTTATTCTAACTCTAAGGAATAGTTTATGGGATTAAGGTGAAAGCAGAAATTACTTCTCTAAGTATATATTTTGGAAGAATTCTTGAATTCAAGATCTTGATGAATAATCAAGAACTCAAGAACTTGTATGTGAAGAGAGAGAAACGATTTTCTATGCTAGAGGAACGAAATTTTTTGGCTTGTGATGCTATGAAATTTTTGTTCTCTACATGTCCTATATATAGGATTAGGTTCTTTCAATTCTTTCTTATGTAGAACTCTTCTACATTAATGTTTTTCCATTTAGGAATAAAAGACTAATTAATTCCCAAATAGAACTCTTCTATTTTAATTAGTTTTCTTTCTCTCTAAGAAATCTTATTCCCGCCTAAAAGAAAATTAATTAAACTCCTTTAGTTATTTTCTTCCACCAAATTTTCGATCAAGGCTATAAAATAACTCTTTTAATAATTAATCCACCATACTAGATTAATTAAAAGTCACTTCCAATTAATTAAATACTTTCTAGACTTAAGTTTAATTAAATTGATCTTATCAACTTAATTAATTTATTTTTCCAACACTCGAATAAATAAAAGTCTTAATTAATTAATATATTAATTCAATTACTTTGAATTAAATTCCCTTAGTTAAGAAATGAATTTGTCCGAGTATTGTGTGTGACCCTTTAGGTTCACCAACATACTAGTAATGGGTTCATAACCTTTATGATTTAATTTGGATAATTAAATTGTCTCAATCAATTAAACACTTTTAATTAACCATCTTGTTATTTTAATCTTCATTAAATATAAGATACCCATAAATCAAAGAAAAGTTTCTAGCTACTTATCTTGAAGACCTAGATGTGGGCGATTCAAAGTGAACCTTTCCAATCGCGCATTCCATGCAAGTGAGATTCTTCCATCAACTAATTTCCCAATTGAATTAAGAATCGAGGAGTCTTATTGATCGAGATCCTTGTAAATTCAATCTTAATAATTCAAGTGTGTTTGACTAGTGATTAATTAATTCAAGAAACTCATTTCTTAATTAATTACTTACCTGCCTTGGCAAAGGATTACTCAGTCAAATCACTGAAAATATTATAGGAAATTCACTTGTTCATCTAGACAAGTAATGGATCCTTTGTTGTCAACACCAACCTCCATATACGAGTCACTACACCCAATCAACAGTCCATATGTGTCCTTGTAAAAGAACTGGCACATGAGTCAAAGTGCAGTGAGTCAATATACAAGATTACTGTGATGACTTAAATCAAAGAATTAATCTTTCACTATTGTGATTAAGAAACTCCTAATTCGACATATATAGAAATAATTCTAATTTAGGAAGTTTCAGTCAAGGTAATCAGTGAACTTGTTTTCAACAAGCACCCGCGTATGTGCATTTGTGTCAACTACACTAATGTCTATAAAACGAGTCATTCTCTAATTAAGAGTGTGCATCATAGGCGCAAGTCTATCCGAATTATCAATGTCCCATCTTGACAATTCTATGACTTGGACAGTATTTAGAAATCATAGCGTTAGAGACTTATTTTATGATATCCATCCAATGAGATATCAAGTCCCATAGCTATGTGTGAATTCTAGAGACTTGATCATACATTTATAACAATATAAACATAAGGTGAAGAAATGCCTTTTATTAATATAATGTAAAATGAAATTGTTTATTACAAGAATAGATGAATAGAGCCTATCTAGGATTGGCTCGCAGGGCACTGTTCTAACAGAATGATAGGACTTTCCGAAGCCCTTTACTTAGATAAGATCCTAAAGAGATTTAGGATGGAGGATTCTAAGAAAGGGTTCCTGCCAATGAGGCATGGGATACATCTCTCAAAAACTATATGTCCTTAAAGTGAGGAAGATAGAAAAGAAATGAGTGTTGTACCCTATGCATCAGCAGTGGGTAGTCTGATGTACGCCATGTTGTGTGAAAGACCCGACATAGCTTATGCAGTTAGCGTTGTTAGTCGATTTCAGGCAAACCCAGGCAAGGAACACTGGATAGCTGTGAAAAATATCCTTAAGTATCTTGAAAGAACAAAGGATATGATTCTCATCTATATAGGTGGTGACCTAAGAGTGGATGGATACACTGACTCGGATTTTCAATCTGATGGCGATGACAGAAAATCCACCTCAGGGTTCATTTTCACCCTCAACGGTGGGGCGGTGTCTGGGAAAAGTTCCAAGCAAAGCACAACCGCCGATTCCACCACTGAGGCTGAATATGTGGATGCTTCTGAGAAGTTGTTTGGCTTAGGAATTTCTTGGAGAACTTCAAGTGGTTCCTAGCATTCAACTCCCATTGCCGCTTTACTGTGACAATAATGGAGCAATAGCTCAGGCGAAGGAACCAAAGTCTCACAACAAGTCCAAACGCATAGAGAGAAGATATCACATCATTAGAGAGATCGTTGGTAGAAAAAAATAGCATTGCAGAAAATAGCATCAGCTAACAATGTAGCTGACCCAATGACCAAGCCTTTGGCACAAGCGATGCTAGATCGACATCTGGAGAAGATTGGTATTAGATACCATAGCGAATGGCACTGAGTGCAAGTGGGAGATTGTTGGTGTTATGCTTCAGATGCCATAGAGGATAGAATGTATAGGGCATAATCATTGTAATTAAACATTATTTATATAAAGGCGATTTTGAGTTGTTTTCTTATTGGCATTTGTAAGGTAATAATATAAAAAACTGAAAGTCCATGACATTGAGGCGAACCTTGTACTCCCTATGGGTTAGGAAGAATAGCACTAGAAGGATTCGGTATTCATAGTCTAAATAAGTTCACAGGTCAAAGAAAGTCTTAACTGGACATCAGGAACAGATAAGACTTATATGACATAAGATTTGACGTGGAAGTGCTAATCAAACACTAAGTGGTAGTGGGAGCTTATATCATTGACATGTCAGTTTGACTAACATGTTCGAACACGACTCGCATCGGTTCTGTCACCTGAGTTTCACTCAATGACAGTTAATGATAGAACTGATATATTGTGATAAGTACGCGTGAACCTTAGACCTAAGAAATCATGTCTCAGATGTACTTGTGATATCAAGTTTTTCATTAGAGTAGTTAGACTCAATTCACCCCATGGTGGAGTTAACCTCAAAGTGCAACTTGATAGACAAGTAGCTGTCTTAACTGATTTGCAAAATTGAGATTTATTCTCTCATAAGTGAATGAGCAATTATCCTATGCTGTCATGAATGAGTGAGGTCAAAAGTCTTTGGCCAAAGCAGTAAAGAATACTAGTGTTAGACACAAGAATAATCTTATTGACCTCAACTTATTATGTACTTATGCATATAGTCAAGTATTGTGAGTTTGACTAAACCATGACTCTCACTTAACTAGGATATAAAAATAAAAGGTTTATACTCGTACGGTATTCACAATAGGAAAGGTTTGTAATGATCCTCATCATTCATTCTCAATAGGGTTATGATGTGAGCCACGAGATTGGCTAAGTGTTACTCACATCCTTTTGGTTTCCTTCAAATTGCTTCTTGAGACGAACCTAAAGAGTCGTGCTTAAAGGAATTGCAAAGAGAAAAAGGCTTTTTTGACAAAAGAGTTTTTTGGTATTCGATATCGATTATTATTAATGTTAGGAATTTTACGTTAGATGTTTTGACGATGACAATTAGGATTTTATGTTAGACCCTAAAATATGTAAGTTTGATTTTAGTAGAAATCTTGTATAAGCTTTGAGCGTCAGATTTGTAATAGGCTTTACAAGCCTTGCTTTATTTTTGTTCTAGATTGTTATGCTAAGTATTCTTAGACTGAGCGTCTGATGATTTCTGAGTGAGTTTATCAGTAGTTTAGTTTGAAGACTCAAGCGCCTGAAGTATGAATGAAGATGAAGATTCCAAGCGTCCAAACAACCAGCTTTATCAAGCGTTTGCTATAGGACTGAAGTTATTCAAGGATGAATGAGCGTCTATCAATGACTGATTTCACCCGAATTTATTTCTAAGTCCAGAAGGAGTTTAATGCAAATATTCTCAGTGCATTAAGCGCCAACGGGCATTTAATAATGCATTAAATGCTGATAAGAGCATTAAATGTGATAAGCTCTTTCAGACGTACGGAGAAGCCACCCTAATGGACTGTCAACTATTCACAGACTGCAGCACCAACTTTTGTGCAGCAGATTTTCAGGAAAAAGAACAAAAGCTATTCACTCGCGGAAGTGAGAGACACACGCTTGTGCATGTGTCAAACGGACACTTTTTCCAAGAATGCTTATAAATAGGACTTCAACAACAAGCCAAAAATAACGATCAATTCCAAGCCAAATTGCTGTTGCATTTAAGTCTCATTCCTTAAACTCTCAGAAAATCCAGAATATTCAAGCAAACATTCTCTTTGCTTTTCTTCAAATCCTGAGACAATCAACCAATATCTCAAACATTCTTTTCGGAGAAACCTACATTACTATTTAGATATTCCCAATTGTTTGAACTTTATCAAAATCAAACAAACCGTTTAGAAAAACCCCATCTAAGCCTCGCGATCTGTGTGAAATCGAAGTTAGATACTTGCATTATTTCTGAGTGAAAGAAGCAAGGGGATTGAAGTGATTTGGAGCAGAAATCTGTGTGATCAAGGAGCTCAAGTCATCGACATCCATCTCTCCCTATTTTGTAGAAGATTCTGTATGACTCTTTGAGAATCATCTTAGTGGATTTCCTCCAAATGTTCAAGGAGAAGAAGGACGTAGTTGGGATTACACCACCCAACGAACCTCACAAATATTGTGTTCTTTACTTTACAGTCAATTCCCACATTATCATATTATTGCATAAATTGATTAAGTAAAACACAATCAATCGCTAAGCAACTAAGAAACACTTTGTGGCACTAAAGCTTTCAAAAGAGAAGACCCTAAAATCATTCCGGCTGTGCTAACACTGATCAAAGAACTGAACGCTTAAACCTATTTGGTTAAAGTATTCAAATCTTGAAGTCTAAGTTAACTTTCCAAGAAGTCTTCATTAGACGCTTTGCCAAAGCGTCTATATTTCAAGTACACGCTTAGTCAAGCGTCTACATTTCAAGCGTCCAAAATCATTTTAATAAGAATCTTTTTGAAGTCAAAAAAGACTTCAGGATCTATTCAACCCCCCTCCCCCTTTTAGACCCTTGCGTATGCCACTTGGGACCAACAAGTGGTATCAGAGCGGTTAAAGTTGAAATTTTAAAATTTCCACGCATAACTGCTTGTTTAGATCCTTTTTCAAAATCTAGTTGCTTTTAAAATTTTCATTATGGAATTTTCTAAAGTTCCCAAACTGACTGAGTCAAACTATGACACATGGAAAGTCAAAGCATTTACATATCTCTGTTCATGTGATGATGACATGTGCGATATTATTTCAGATGGACCAATACAAATTCTAAAGGTTATTACCAGAGCGCCTGGAGCCACGGAAGAAACTCTAGATGGCTATGTTGAGAAGGCTAAACAATAGTGGTCCATTGATGAGAGTCGAAGAGCAAATTTGGACAATGTTGGTCGGAACGCTCTATATACAGCTATCGGTGATTATGATAACTTATTCTACAAGATTAAGTCATGCAACACTACTAAGGAAATCTGGGATAAGTTTGCCATAATCTGTGGTGGCTCAACTGAGATTAAAGAGAACAAGCTTTCCATTGCAAAGGAAAGGTTTAACAGTTTCAAGATGTTGCCCATTGAGATTTTAGAACAATTGGATATAAGATTCACAACTCTTACTACAGAATTAACATCTTTGGGTATGGATTTACAGAATTGGGAAATGGTGGTCAAAATCTTTAGAAGTCTACCTAGTAGATTTTTGATGAAGACAACAGCTATGAGAGAATCAAATATGTTGGATCTTTTAACTCCAAAAGACGTTTTTTCAGAGTTCAAAGCATTTGAGTTTGAGTTAAATTCTGCCAGTGATGTTGTGAGTAGTCCGGTAATTGAATCTGGAGCGCTTATAGCATCAATCAAGGGTAAATTGGGTAACAAGGGAAAGGTTTCAGACATCAGTGAGGAAGAGGAGTTGCCCTGGCTGAATAGATTCAGGAAGTTCTTGAGATATGAAAAGAAAGGAAAAGGTTCCAACAATCAAGGACAGAGTTCATATCAAGCGCCGTCTCCAATACAACAACAGTTTCAAGCGCCTCAGTATTCTGTTCCTTCACCCCAAGCGCGTGTTCAGTACCAAGCGTCTGCTCAAAATCTCTCAGCGCCCGTGGTCTCAAAACCACACACTGCAAGGTTAACAAATGAACAAAAGATGAAAACTAATCTTTGTTATAATTGCAAGAAACCAGGGCACTACCAGGTAAATTGCCCTTAACCAAATGTATCCAAGCCCTCAAGGCAGGATCACGTGGATAGAAACCAATTCAGGAGCAACCTTCGTCAACAAGGTTTGCTAGCGGAATCAGAACCAGTGTCCGCACCTGAAGATTTGGAGTCTTCAGATGAGAGTAATGATGATGAGCCAGTGGATGACTCAGCGCTTATTTGTCTCATGGCCAGAGATGATGAAGCGTCTCCTGAGGTAAACACTGAGATATCTTACCCTCTTTCTTATGAAGAATTACTTGACAAAGTCAAAGAATATTACAATGTTTGTCAAGATGTCGCCAAAATATATCAAAATAACTTCGATATTATTTCATTTCTCAAAAGTGATCATGTGACGCTCAAAGCAGAGTAGCAAGTTCAACAACAATGCATTGAGAAGAACAAATCACTTGAGAGTGATATAATAAATTTGAAAAGTGATCTTGATATAATAGTCAAGAGAGAAGCTGAGCTGATCGCTAGACTTGCTAAATCAGAACAACTAATCTCATCATTGTCTAAAGCGTCAAGAAAGCTTGACAATGTGACTGAGGTAACAAGGTTATTTGGTAAAAAAATCGGTTTAGAATGCAATAAATTCGGTAAACAACCAAACAAATCTAATGTTACGGCAAACAACAAAGGAAAGGGCGATTTCTTTGTTGAGAAAGGTTCACAAGGTCAAACACAAAATGAACCGAGCGACAATGGTACGAGGCTAAATGAGAAAGCCAAAGCTGACTCAGGCAGGGGTAAGGCAAAGGCAAAAGATTCACAAAGACAGGTTCATCCAAACGCTCAAAGGGCTAAGGATAAACCTAACCACTGTGAATCAAGCACTAAGCGTCCAGCTCCAAAAGTGCAACCCAAGCCAGCGCCCAGGAAATACTAGCGTTAATATTCCCAACAGTCTAGATCATATTATCGCTACTATGATGATCATGATTATGACTACGATTATGATTACTATTATAATCGAGGATATTATTATACACCCAAAAAGCACACACAACACAATGTGAAACCAAAGAAGGCCAGTATTCCTACAATGAAGATTAGGCAAATATGGGTTCCTAAAGTTCTAATTCTAACTAACAATGCTACTAATGTTAAAGGACCCAAGCAACAATGGGTACCTAAACAGAAATAGAACTTCCCTTTTTTATTGCAGGTACCTAGAGTTAAAGCCGATACATCTGTTTGGTACTTCGATAGTGGATCGTCAAGGCACATGACTGGTTCCAAAGATCTATTGATCAACTATCGAGCTGCCAATGGTCCTCAGGTTGTATTTGGTGACAACTCCAAAGGTAAAACCAAAGGTATAGGTACTATGCATATGGGAAACATCATGATAAGTGATGTTTATTATGTTGAGGGTCTGAAGCACAATTTATTAAGCATAAGTCAATTCTGTGATAAAGGCTTTGAAGTCATATTCTCAAGTGACTGTTGCTATATAAATGACGCTAAGACTAAGTCTACTAAATTGAAAGGTAAAAGAACAAACAACGTATATTTGGTAAATTGGGGTTCAACAATTGATAACAACCCAACATGTTTTGTTGCTAAAAATGAATCTAAAACGGGTTGGTTATGGCATAGAAAAATGAATCACCTCAACTTTAAGACAATCTCTCAGCTTATAAATCTAATTCTTGTAGAGGGATTACCAAAAGGACCATTTCACAAGGATCGCCTTTGTGACGCTTGTCAAATGGGCAAACAAGTCAAATCATCTTTCAAGAGAAAACCTCATTTATCTACCTCTAGAATACTTGAACTACTTCACATGGATCTGTTTGGACCTGTTCAAATGATCAGTGTGAGCAGAAAAAAGTATACTTTGGTGATAGTAGATGATTTCGCTCGATTTACTTGGGTGGAATTTCTTTCATCCAAAAATGAAACATGTGACAGGTCAACAACGCTTATTCGGTAACTTCAAATATTGAAAAATCTTAAGGTTGCAAGAATAAGAAGCGATCACAGTACTGAGTTTACTAACAAGGTTGTTGAGAAGTTTTGTGCAGAAAATGGAATACATCATGAGTATTCAGCTCCAAGAACTCCCCAACAAAATGGTGTTGCTGAGCGCCGGAACAGAACGCTCAAGGAAGCCTCTCGGACGAGGTTAGTAGAGTCCAAGCTTGATTCTAAATTTTGGGCCAAAGCGATCAACACTGCTTGTTACACTCAAAAGCGTTGCATGATCAACAAACAACATGGAAAACTCCATATGAACTATGAAAGGGACGTAAGCCAAATGTTTCATACTTTCACGTCTTTGGTTCTAAATGTTGTATTCATAATAATGAATCCCAAAGCCTAAAGACATTTGATCCTAAAGCGGATGAGGGAATCTTTCTAGGCTACGCCAATAATGGAAAGAATTTTCGCATCCTAAATAAGATCAAATCGAAGGTTGAGGAATCTATTCATGTTGTTTTTGATGATGCTAACCAAGAACCGAGTAAGGTTAACATAAATGATGTAGGAGTTGAAGATCTGTGTCATCAAGCGTCTAAGATTACCATTGATGATGATAGTGACGACGATGATGAGATCTCAGTGTCACCTCTTAAGATTACTCGTGAGGTTATTTTGGATAACAATGTAAGAGTTGCTGATGATCATGAAGAGAGTGATCATCAAGAGCAAACAAGGAACTGTGAACTTGAAGCGCCTACTCAAGAGGGTAGTCAAGCGTCTGATCGTCAAGCGCCCGTTCAACCTCTTAACTCTTTCCAACCAGATAGACTATGGCTGCGTGATCATGCACCTGAGCAGATTATTGGAGATATTGGAGCACCTGTTAGGACTAGAGCCGCTACATTCAATGAGGCTATGTTTGCAAGCTTTCTATCTCAAATGGAACCTAAGAAAGTGGATGAAGCACTAAGCGACCCAAATTGGATTGAAGTTATGCAAAAAGATCTTAATCAGTTTAAGCGTAGTAAGGTTGGATGCTAGTACCAAGGCCAACTCACCAAGGAGCTATTGGAACTAGATGGGTTTATAGAAATAAGATGGATGAAAATGGCATTGTGATAAGGAACTAGGCCAGACTCGTAGCTCAAGGATACTGCCAAGAAGAGGGTATTGACTTTGATGAGACATATGCTCCTGACGCCCGTCTTGAAGCAATCCGTATGTTTCTAGCGTATGCAGCGTTCAACAAGTTTATGGTATATCAGATGGATGTGAAGAGTGTCTTCCTGAATGGTAAACTCCAAGAAGAAGTATATGTAGACCAACCACCAGGATTCATCAACAACCATAGTAAGGGTATGGTCTAAAAGCTACAATATTACAGTTCGTATGTGCCTGACTCTCAGCGTCTCAAACATTTTCCAACAGATAGGCTGATTAGATTTTCCAGAGATTACTACTCAGATGCGATCTTCTCTATTTGTCAAGCGCCGTCCAAAGTCTTTCCAAATCATGTGCTGGATATCATTGGTCCCATGTATATCAGGGTTATTGATATTCCAATTCGCACATTCATTCAAGGCACTTGCCTTCCTCTTCAGGAACTTCTGGAAGCTGCTTCAGATTCCTATGCAAATCTCGCCAATTGGAACTTTCAATTCGATGAATTCCGCCAAACAGAGTCAGCGCTTGAGGAAGCGCCTCTAAAGTTGATTAAAGAATCTGCACCAGCATCCGTCTCAGAAGTTGCGAGTATTCCAACGTTAGCTGAAGAGCTTGTTCAAGCGTCTCCACCAGAGGATAATCCTGACGCTTCTGAACATGTTGCTGATATGGCTGAGGATCTTCCACTCGATGTACGAGGTACAATTTTTGATCCTACATATCAAGCTCCCCTTGACTCACTCAAGCATACATCCAAATTTAAGAGACCGGCTCCTCAAGCGGTTCCTTCGATTGTGGGTCAAGCTTTTGGACCATTGTTGAAATCTTTCTTAGAGGAGATGAGCAATCATGCTACTCAAAATGAAGAATCCTTCCACTGGATTAAGACGGATTTGGCGAAGATTGAATCTCAGACTATGAGCGCCTAGATTGCTCATATGCGCGGTTCTGCTCAAGTAGCTGTCGATGAGTGTCGTAGAGAATTTCAAGATATGAATGATGCTACCAGCGCCAAGCTCCTCGCAATGCAGGAACATTTCGATAAGCGTCAGGATGATCTCACAGATTCAATGTCTCAGATTTCTAATCAGGTCAGCCTACTCACCGAGCACTTTCTGAAAGCTGATGATGGCAATAAGGGGGAAGAGCAGAGAAGAATGGAGAAGCGGAAAGCTTCTAGTTCAAGAACTTTCAGCCCTCCACTCAAGCGTCAAACTTTCTTTCATTCTCTACCAGTACCTTCAAGAGCTTTACGTGAACAGTTTTGATGTTCCATTCTCTTGACCGCCTATTCCAGAGCCCTCTTATCTGAAGATTATTGCTAAGGAAAAGAAGAAGTCAGATTTCATCAGAGCATTCAGAGTACGCTTAAGAATGATAGGTATTAACCCAGCTGAATGGGATAAGAAATTTGTTGCTTATAAAAAGAAACAACAAGAAGAAAAGAAGACAGTTATTAATAAAGAGCATGCTTCTATGATTAAGCTTGAAGAAAGTATTTCTGAAGCAATCAGAACAGAAGTAAACATAAGACTCAACACTTAAGATGAAGCTCAAGAAGAAGATTAAGAGATGTTGTTTACTTTGCTTCATTTATATTCTTGTCTCTTTTGTATTTTGCTTTAGTTGTAAAATGCTCGTACTCTCATTGATATATATAAAATGCATTTTTCAGCTGAAACACCTCGTTGAAGCTTAACTAACATTAACTAACTTATCTAACCAAGCTAACTTTTATTTTGGCTATCTAACTCTTGAACTATAAAAGAGTAAGTATTGTCATCATCAAAAAGGGGGAAATTGTTAGGAATTTCATATTAGATGTTTTGATGATGACAATTAGGATCTTATATTAGACCCCAAAATATGTAAGTTTGATTTTAGTAGAAATCTTGTATAAGCTTTGAGCGTCAGATTTGTAATAGGCTTTACAAGCCTTGCTTTATTTTTGTTCTAGATTGTTAGGCTAGGTATTCTTAGACTGAGCGTCTGATGATTTCTGAGTGAGTTTATCAGTAGTTTAGTTTGAAGACTCAAGCGCCTGAAGTCTGAATGAAGATGAAAATTCCAAGCGTCCGAACAACCAGCTTTATCAAGCGTTTGCTATAGGACTAAAGTTATTTAAGGATGAATGAGTGTCTATCAATGACTGATTTCACCTGAATCTATTTCTAAGTCAAAAGGAGTTTAATGCAAATATTCTCAGTGCATTAAGTGCCAACGGGCATTTAATTCAAATGCATCAAATGCTGATAAGAGCATTAAATGTGATAAGCACTTTTAGACGTACGGAGAAGCCACCCTATTGGACTATCAACAATTCACAGACTGCAGCACCAACTTTTGTGTAGCAGATTTTCAGGAAAAAGGACAAAAATTGTTCACTCGTGGAAGTGAGAGACACGCGCCTATGCATGTGTCAAACGAACACTTTTTCTAAGAATGCCTATAAATAGGACTTCAACAACAAGCCAAAAATAATGATCAATTCCAAGCCAAATTTCTGTTGCATTGAAGTCCCATTCCTTAAACTCTCAGAAAAGCCAGAATATTCAAGCAAACATTCTCTTTGCTTTTCTTCAAATCCTGAGACAGTCAACCAATATCTCAAACATTCTTTTCGGAGAAACCTACATTACTATTTAGATATTCCTAGTTGTTTGAACTTTATCAAAATCAAACAAACCGTTTAGAAAAACTCTATCCAAGGCTCGCGATCTGTGTGAAGTCGAAGATGGATACTTGCATTATTTCTGGGTGTAAGAAGCAAGGGGATTGAAGTGATTTGGAGCAGAAATCTGTGTGATCAAGGAGCTCAAGTCATCGACATCCATCTCTTCCTATTTTGTAGAAGATTCTGTGTGACTCTTTAAGAATCATTTTAGTGGATTGCCTCCAAGTGTTCAAGGAGAAGAAGGACGTAGTTGGGATTACACCACCCAACGAACCTTACAAATATTGTGTTCTTTACTTTACAGTCAATTCCCACATTATCATATTATTGCATAAATTGATTAAGTAAAACACAATCAATCGCTAAGCAACTAAGAAACACTTTGTGGCGCTAAAGCTTTCAAAAGAGAATACCCTAAAATCATTTCGGTTGTGCTAACACTGATCAAAGAACTGAACGCTTAAACCTATTCGGTTAAAGTATTCAAATCTTGAAGTCTAAGTTAACTTTCCAAAAAGTCTTCATTAGACGCTTCGCCAAAGCGTCTATATTTCAAGTACACGCTTAGTCAAGCGTCTACATTTCAAGCGTTCAAAATCATTTTAATACAAATCTTCTTGAAGTCGAAAAAGACTTCAGGGTCTATTCAACCCCCCCCCCTTTCTAGACCCTTTCGTATGCCACTTGGAACCAACAATTAATTAATTTGTCATTTGATGATATGATTAATTAATAAAATTAGTTTCTTGGAGAAATTAATAATATTTTAATTGATTCATTTATTTAATTAATTATTGGATAAATTAATTAAACAAGAATTAAATTAATTAAAATTGGAACCAAGAGCTAGTGCACGTTCAGGCTAGTGCACGGTCAACATGGGCGTCCAATATGGACGCCCTAGCCCTCGGTTCCCATGTATTTTGTAACTCTAAAGTTGTGTATTTATACACAACTTAAAATGAGTAAAAAACCCTAGCCTCCTTTTTTCACAGAGAAAAAGAAAGAATTCAGTCAAAACTCTCTCCCCTCTTCCTCTCTCTTAGTCGTGCACTACAGTGAAGAAAAGAAAAGGATTTCTGCTTTGGATTCTAGCACGAGGCTTTAGAGGCAGTGACAAATTGTCTACTCGGGTCATAATTCTGAAAAACACATACTAGGAAGAACACGTAAGCAATTCTTCCCTAAAGCTTGAATATGGAAAATCAGAGATGACCACCTTTGGGGTTTTTACATAATTCTTCCGTTGCGTTTTATTCTTCGTGTTCCCCAACAGATTTAATTAATAAGTGGATTAAGTTGAAAGTCAACTTAGCCGACACTAAAAGAAACTAAGCGTGTACTTTAGAGATTATAGGCTCAAGGAATTATTTAATTCCAAGCCTATCATCTCATATAAATACACTAAGCCTATTGTAAAAACTTAACCTACTATTTCATAATTCTACTGTATAGCAAGAGAAGAGAAAATCACTCTCTCCCTTAGCCGTCGGCCTCTACTGAGCCAGAGGAGAAGGATTTTTCTTCGTGCTTTATTCTGGCGTGATATCTAGAGGCAGGGATCCGGGATTGCTGCTGCTGCTGTTTCGAAAATAAAAACAAACTAGACTAGGGAAGAATTTCGAGTAGTCGATCCAAGCCCCGCGATAATCTATAATTTGAGATTATCTTTCAACCCCTGCGTTCGATTCGCTATGGTGGTTCAAGTTTTAAATTCAACGCTGATTATCGTCTTCGAATGAAATAATAACATAGTGAAGGAAAAATTCAAGTCAAGATAAAAATTACCCTTCTGATACTTAAATCTGGATAAAAGATAATTTTATACCTCCATGAGAATCTCTCGATCGAATGTATTATTTTTCAACCCCTGCGTTCGATTCGCTAAACGGTGGTTCATGTCTTTTAATTGACGTTTTAATTGTTCATTTCGAATATGAGAATGACGAATGAAAAACTCAAGTCAAGATACAAATTATCTATCGATACTTAAATCTGAATACAAGATAATTTATACCTCCATGAAAGTCTTCAATTCTAAAAAATTACAAGCAAACGAATGCTGATACATGCCTTGAAGGCAAATCCCATCGAGTCTAATACTAAATTACACTACATCTACTCCTAATTTACGCCACGATCTACTCTTACATTACGCTAGAAACTACTCCTAAGGCTAGAGCTATTCTAAGAGAATTGAAAATGTAGAAGTCTGATGATCTTGTGATGTCCTCTTTCTTTCTTTCTCTTCGCGCTTATATACTCCATTTCTTTTGTCGGTTTCTTCGCAACCTCCACGTTCTCCTCTACTTCTGGAACCGCTGTCAACCGTCTTCAACTGCTCTTTCAAATCTTTTCAACTTAGCGCGTCTCTGCAGATGATTGGCTATTTGGACTTCATTTTATTTTTCAGATTCGATTCTTGTGCTTTTGTTAATTTAGCCCATGTTTTTTGCCATTTTCTAAATTCAATGGGCCTTATTCTATTCATTTTCGAGTACAACTTCCTTCTTTTCGAATTTCTATAGTTTGGGCTTTGTAATTCGAAAGCCCAAATTATTTTATAGTATAAACAACTGCGAAAGTTAAAAGAAATCCTAATCTTCCAAAAGGTTAGTAATTTGATGAAATTTGATTTCATCTTATGTTTATATAAAATTATTTAACACCAAAAGTTATCCGATTTGTGAATCCGGATATGTTTTTATTTCCGCTGTGCATGATACAGAATTCACAACAAGTAGAGGTTGCTGCTGAAAATTTGTTGATTGAATACGTCAAACGGTAACTCGCAAAAAAAACGTATGAATGTTTTGCAAAAAATTCAATGGTACCATGGAGGGTGCGCTCGCCCCCCTCAATTTTGAAAAATTATTTTTTTTACTTTACAAAATTATTGATATTTGAATTTTGTCCCCCCTCAAAATCGAAATATATCATGCTTTCTCCCTTTTCTTTGAGTTCGCCCCCTCCCCAAAACCCAAAATTCTGGTTATAATGAAAGAGATACAAGAGTATAAAATATGTCAAAAGTTGTAATTGAACCTAGTTCCTTATTATATTTTCCCCTATAAATATAGCGTACCGTACCGCGCCCCTTCAATCCTTCATCTATCTACGAAAAAAAAAGTGTATAGCTATATCACAATAATCTCACTCCCTCTCAATAAAATTTCTGGCTCTGTCCCTGCCCGCACGGTTAGCCACCATGTCCCAACACATAAATGGTCAGTTTTGTCTTGAGAATTTAGTTCATCTGCACCAACTTGAGGAGCTGAGTATTCGGTTTCATTGTGGTGACTTACCTCTGCAGACGAACCTTGCATTTTCAAAGAATCTTAAAAAGTTAACTTTGAGACGTTGCGTAATTCCATGGGAGACGATGTCAGTCATCAGTTCATTGCCCAATCTTGAAGTGCTCAAATTGATGAAAAGTTCGTTTGTGGGTGGAGAGTGGGAGACAATAGAAGGGAACTTCTTCAGCTACTTAAGAATCGATCGAAAGCACAGACCTTCTAGATTGGAGAGTAGAAAGTAGCCATTTTCCATGCCTTGAGAAGTTGTTTATAAAGTGGTGCGCCGTGCTGAAGGGGGTTCCCCTGAGCGTAGGAGATATATCAATGCTTTAGAATTTGACTGTACAAAGCTGCAATGCAGCAACCAAAGAGTCAGGTGAGGCGAATACAAGAGAGCTTGGAGGACCATGACCTTGAAGTTCATGTTTACACAAAATGAAATGGAACTGTAACACAGGCTATGAAATGGACTGGTGCAGTGTTGATACTACAACATCGTGAAAAGATCTGAAACCATAACGAGATTCTTGACTGTTGTAAATAACCTTTAACAAAATTTCAATCTAGTATTTATTTTCGATAAGTAATAATCTTTATACGATTTAAGATCGCAACAATTGTGTCTATTTATATTAATTTATTTTAGACTTATGGCCTCGTTTATTATCTTATTTTATCCTATATATTTGAACTTTTATTATGTTGTTTGTGTAGCCCAATAATATCTCTCAATAATCAGAAGTTTTATTTCTATATGGAAAGGACCATAACTTGTTGCCGCATGTGGGCACATTGAGATTGTGAGACAAGAGGCTCTGGAATGCTCTTCGCTACGTCACTATAAAGCTAGTCTTCTTATAGTCGTATAGACGTATACATAGGATTAGACACCTTATTGAGCTAATAGCATTTTTATCTTGGATTCGTGGTTATAAGAAGACAATCAAAATACCGTCAAGTAGGGGTCGGCGATCTGTTCGGGTTTCAGGTTGTAAATATTGCGACCCGAAACCGAACCGATTTATTCGGTTTAATCGGGTTCGGGGGTCCAAATTAAGGGTTTTGACTAGGGTTGTTGAGTGTTGACTAATTATTTTGATATATTTTTTAAAAAAAAAAATATATGGTCGGGTTGTTCAGGACCCGAATTACTCTAACAAAATAAAAACTCAAACCCGAACCTGAACCGATTTGTGAGTTCGAGTTCGGTATAAACCCGAACCTGAACCGATTTGTGAGTTCGAGTTCGGTATAAACCCGAACCCCAAATTTACCCGAAAAACTTGACCCGATTAAGACAAACCCGATCAGGTCGGTTCGGGGTCC
The DNA here is from genome assembly GCA_019426215.1 of Buddleja alternifolia. Classification (NCBI taxonomy): domain Eukaryota; kingdom Viridiplantae; phylum Streptophyta; class Magnoliopsida; order Lamiales; family Scrophulariaceae; genus Buddleja; species Buddleja alternifolia. The sequence goes on from CM033391.1 coordinate 28,179,566, forward strand.
GAACAACCTGAGCCGAATGCCCACCCCTACCGTCAAGTGATGTGACTCTTCACGGGTGCAGTTGCTACTTCTTCCACTTTTATAAGATACAACAATATATCATTATTATACTTCGAAAGGGACAACCTCCGAAAGAGAGTGATGGCCTAGGAGAAATTGTCGAGCAACATTTTTCAGGATGATGCTATGCTCTACTTCTCTCTCTAAATCTTTGATAAATAGCCTTGACCATGTGTCGCCCGGAGAATGTACAAAAATAATGGATTTTAAACATTGTAACAGAATGTTAGATTTTACAATAACTATATTAACTCTTCGTGTCCTATTTATTTTGGTGTTTAAAAAATCTTTTCCTTAATAAAAACAGATATGTTAAAATGGATATTCAACTTTCTACAAAATCCAACTGTTTTTTTTCCTTTTGGCCAACCTTTTCTTATGGTTATTTTACACTAATGAAGTAATAATGTTACCAAAACTTTCAAATTTGGAACTGGAAAATATCCATTACAACTCCGTCAACACAGATGAATGCAATAAAACAGCTCCTCCCTCACTTCAATCAATACGAACCTCCAAAATTGCTAAAATCAGCACTCAATCTAATTTCATATATCTATTTCCACAAGGAGAAAAACAGAAACATCAATAAAGAAATGAAATCAAGAGCAAATGTATATTCGTACCCACTCTCACAAACCAATTTCTGTGAGTTTCAGCATTAACAAAAAATCATCCCACAAAAAAGGAACATACACAGCAATAGAGATATCATGCTTCGCATCTGAGTCCCAAAATCATTTCAAATAGAACAGTAGAAACTTTTATCAGACATCACATACTCCTGTAGAACGTCATGCCCGATTAGCATTCTTGTAATCAGCTTTAGCATAGAGCCATTGATCTCCTAGAGCGCAAAGCATCATCCATCGCAATAAACGATTTTCAATTTAATCTCAATTTGTCCATCAATCAATTTCTCCTTCTTCCGGATCATTTGAAGTATGTGGAGTAACACTTTGAGGTTCAACTTCTTCTTCTTCCGGATCATTTGAAGTATGTTGAATAGCACTTTGAGGTTCAACTTCTTCTTCTTCCTCTTCATCGTTCTTCATGTATAATCCAAGTTGCTCTAATGGATTACTACTTGCTCCAAATTTGAAACTGCCGAGACCATTTTGAGAATTTTCTGGGCTTGCTTCCTCTGTGAAGCCTCGTAAGTGCTCATCAGGAGCAGCTGTGAACATCTCTAAATCTTCCATAAACTGGCTATTTTCATTGATATCCACCGTCTTCTCCATCTGTTTATAATGTAAAGCTTTTCAGTAAAAGGAGAGACTATTTTTTTCACATTCCCCCAAACGAAATCTCTAATTTTACCTTCAGAAGAGCCTGGCGTGCCGCTTCTCTTTCAAGTTCTCGTTTCCTTTTGGCCTCTGCTGCAGCTTCTAATTCAATCTTTTTTTTAGCCTCTTCTGCAGCTTTGGCCTCAGCTTGCAGTCGAGCTTTCTCTGGTGACAATAATTCACACAAAATTCCATCCAGAATTAGACAAAATTAACATACCAGTTTCAGGCATCTCCACCAGAAAAAGGAAAAATAACGAAACCACTTATTTAGCCAAATACTCCCTCCACAAAACATGTAAGCACCTTTCTGTTTTTGTTTGTCAAAACAAAAAGATTCTCGCAAAGGTATTTAACATTCAAGTGACTACTATGCGCGTAATGTATATTTACAGCTCATGTATTAGACTTAATCTTATTTGACGGGCTATACTCAATAATCTTACATTTCATTTGTTTATGTTTTCGAGTCAAGTACAATGATATTAGTGTGAAAATAATGTGATGTACTTTGTGTTTGTTTATGCTTTTAGAAAATGGTTGGAAAATAGGACAATATGTCAAAATAGAAAATGATGGGTCAATATGTAATGTATACAATTATTAAGTGAATAAAAAATTATTAAAGCAAGAAAGAAAACGAATGAATAGTTGGGGTAGGTACTTACTGATGAGTGATAGTGTGAATTGATGAATGTGTTGATTGATTAGGTAGTTATATAGGGACATGAAGTCGAAAAAAAGGTGTTTTGGTTTAAAATGGTTTGCAGTGGTGATTCTCTAAAAATGGTATTTGAAACAGTAAACAAACAAGCCCTTAGCTTAGTAGACAATTTTTGTTACAAAGGAAAGGTTGCTCAGAATGTAACACTAAATTTATTTTGTTTCCATAAAAGAAGGGCATTCATGGACAACAGGGTCCAATTGTAGACTTTTCTTGTTTTCCAGGAAAAGTCCGGAGACTTCCATTTTGGTACGTAAAAATTATAACATGAATTAAAATTCACTCGAACCTTCTTTTCTTCGCCTTTGAAGCTCCTCTCTCTCAAGCTTCAATTTCTCAGGATCAGGTCTTTCTCCCTGAAATTTTTCATGTGTCACAATCAACACTACTACATGGCAGGTAATCAGAGCAAATCAAGCGGGCTGTAATTTACTACTAAATCAAACATTCATACTTTTTCATTGGAATTCTCTTGAGCTTTAATTATAATGTCGGCAAATCGGCTTCTCAATAAAGCTGCACGGTATAGCTTATCAGGGGAGACTTGCCTCTCTGGCGGAGCGCTCTCCCCTAAAGTGTTCACAGCAAATTGGTGAGATTATGCTGCACAGATAATAGCTTTCACTTTTTTCTTCATTAGTTATCATTGCTTACCATCTTGGCGACAATTAGGCTCGATATAGGAAGAGTTTGACCCTGAATTTTGCTCATTTAAAAAATCTGCAAAATAATAAAAAAGATATTTTAAAGTCGGAATAAAGAAGAGCATGAGAAAGTAACGTACGTGTTTTTTCTTCGTTCGTTATCATTACTATAAATATTTATTCTAGGGATTTTTTAACAAATTGCTTAAATAATTATTTTCACAAACACAAAAGCGCCTCACCTCCATTGTTTGGATCACCGAGGTCACTTTCCTTCCGTTCTGCTCTAGTATCTAGCATTTCCTGGAATCATACAGAGGAGCAAAAATTGTTAACAGCCACATTAATAAAAAGTTAAAATATACTGAACCTCCGCAAGACTTACTAGACAATTCACTAAGAAAAGAAGGAGAGAAAGGGGGGAGAAATTGCCAAAACAAAACCATACATTGACGATAGTTGCAGGAACTGCATTCTTAGCACCATTTAGTTCACTTGTAGAAGAACTTTCGGAGTCTGTGTCTGAGTAAAACAGAAAACCAAAACCTATTAGATTAGATTAACCGTTCAGAGGTTCAATAGCTCTCTCATAACCATTTTCTCAGGATGCATAAATGTTTATAAGGATAAGAAGAGGCACTGCAGGTAGTAAAATAAATACAACTTTAGCATTATCATGCAGCATATTTTCGAAACAACTACCACGAAAAGTAAATAGAAAGGAAAAAGGGAAGTGACAAGTGAGAGCTAAGCAAGCAAGAGAGGCAACATGGGGAAGGGGGCAAGAGGAGCATGATAACCGTCCCACACAACAACACATCTTGTACCGAAACATATAAGACACACAGGAGACGGAAGCAAAATCCCTCTGCTCCATTCACCTAAGGAAATTCTTTAGATTGCTTTGCTGACCAGTTGGATCAATATCAGAACTCAAAAACATGCTGGCAATTTTACAAAGATAGCAATGGCTACCAGCAAAAATGCATTTACCAAGTGATGAATATTCTCTGAGCATCATTTACCTAGACTTGAAAGCAGCAGGTAATCGAAAAGAAAACTTTTAAAAGCAGGTGGAGCTATGAGTTATAGAGCAGTCTACAAACCTTTTTCACGCATGCAGTCAATTCTTATCATAGACCGCAAAAGATAATCTACCCTCCTTCAAATTTAACAACCTATCTACCCTTTTCAGCAGATTATATTTGAGGCGAGATTTTAGCCTTGCATCTAGGGGCCTACATGATCCGGTATTCATGGTGTTTCAATAAAGAATTTACCGTATCAATTATGACTGTATAAATCCAAAACAAATTTTTTTTAATACCAGGACCATCAAATAAGTTATGGTCTCATAAGGTTTTGCCGTTTGTTTATATATGTGTGTGTGCGTGCACGCATATATTACATACATATATATATATATATATATATATTGCTTTGTCTTGACGTTATATGTTTTGTTTTGATGTACAATACAACGTTATATAACTTTCTAAACATATTTTTTGGACACTAATATCAACATGTCGGTCCCATCTATTTAAATTGTTAATTTAATACAAAGTACAAAATATATGTTATCAACTTAAAAATAAAGGTTGAATTATTTTCAAATATATAAGTTGTAAAATAAAGCAAAAAACTAATTACAAGTAAGAAATAATACTAATCACTACACTTGTGTGCGATATGAAAAGAGAAAAATGATGGGAAAAAAGAACAATTAATGACATAGATTCAAATGAGGATGGCCTTTTACTAGATTCATCTTACCAAGTTCTCAAAAGTCTAATTGATTTGAATTTTACGAGTTTTAAGCCATTTTATTTCATACTTCTATTATAAAAACAATAGAACATTCTTTTCACTTACCGATAAATTATGTAGAATTAAAAATTGATTAATTGATTTGCTAAATAACTGGACAACATAACTATATATACTTCATGGAATATTGTAACCAATAACTTGTACAATGACGATATGTTGAGAAAGAGATGATACCTAATCTGAATAATAAATGAGTGTCTTAAAGAACATTCTTGGATAAAAGAAGCGAAAGAACATAGCTACGGACTTAAAAGGTTTATGTGGTCGGATTAACTATAAATAATAGTTATAGTCTTATGGACATTGATACTTGTCAATTGATAAAAAGATATTGTGAAAGAAGGCCTGCATAATATATTACCAATCAGATTTTGAATATGAAAATATATGACAGGTCTGGTCCAGTATTTTCTCAGTATAGAATTCATGGAACCGAAACCATACCAAGATAACCAGTAAGGTACCTGTCAATACAAGCCTTTATTTCTTAAAGAGAAATCATGAATCCCAGTACGGTGCAGTACTGTTTTGAAAACCATGAACATATCAATGCAATGACAAAAAAAAAAAACCCAAAGAAGCCCAAAATCATTTAAGCGGACTCAAACAGGAATTGTTGAATATATTCAGCCAAAGAAAAAATTGGAGTCAAGAATATGCGACACAATGTATAAACTACTCCTTCCTAACAGTCAATAAAGTCAAACTGATAATCTCTCGTCTCATTTTCAAAACATTTCCCCCATATTTGTTATATCTAATATTCCAAATGTCCAAGTCCGAAAAACTTAATCATTTTTCCTGTTTTACTAGAAATTTTTATTTCTAGTGTTGGGCTTCCCAACAATTAAAATGCATTTACGAATGTTTACAAATCTGTGTTGCATGTTGTGTGTGTGTGTGTGTGTGTGTGTGTGTGTGAGAGAGAGAGAGAGAGGGAGAGAGAGGATTCTTTCCGATAACTATTCACTTCTTTTAGCAGAATTACAGGGGGATGGGGATCTGGAGAGTACAAGTCGCTATTCAGGACCATCACATATGTGTTTCATTGAATTGTGGACTTTGCAGCAAAGTAATAAGCTTCATCTTCCTCTTAGAGAAATAAGCACAGCTAATAGGAACGATTTGAGAGGATATAATAACTTGCACTATATAAAGACAAAGGTCTCTGAACTTGCAATTTGTTCGAATAACAAGAATTTACTTGCACACCCTTATTATTTACTAAGTCCACGCCAATACTATTACGAAGTAGTCATCTTTGAACTTTTCACTATCTAAATAAACCAATAATCTCAAATCACAAGCTAACTCTTTTTCAAGACTTAGATAACAACAGCATACGCCTAATGTTCCTCTCATAGTCTCATGTCCATTCTTATCATGAGGAGAAATGGGAAAAAAGCGCGGACATGAAAGCCCCACAATAACCTGGGTCACCCTCAAGTCTGACGGCTACTGTTAATTACATAGTGATGGGCTTTTACAATCCCCAACTCATATCAATAACAAAAGTTAAAGAATAAACATTTGGGTAACATTGTTTTTCTCCCAAGAGAATTTTGGCCGAGATCTTAGGGATTTTATTGCAATTATTTACATTTCACGTATATATGAATTACAACAAAAATGATAAGAGAAAGATCAGATGGCAAGGGCAGAAATAATAAATATAGTAATACTTAAAAAATAGTCAAATGACCCACTCTATTTTTTGACTCCAAGTTGTCAAATTTCCAGCATAATAAAAGTGAATGGTTTGTTAACTCAAGGGTTTATTTATTTTTATCCAAATGTTGAAGAAGAGACGATTAGATTGAGTTGAGTGTATGATAGGGACATCCATATACAAGCAATAATCACATAGACTGTTCACAAATTGACGTCTCTAAAGTTTTAACACTCCATTCTGCTAAATTACAACTGACACCATCTACAATTCTTCATATTTTGATCCCCGAAACCAAGTGCCAAGAGCATTGAATATCAATTTCCAAATGGACATGTAATAAATTGTGAACTCCAATTCTCTCCAAATTTGTGTGCACATGTGTACACACATTAGATATACAAACAATTTAATGTTATTGCTCATAAGATGGCAATATCAAAGTAAAATAGCCAAATTTATTCACTTATCTAGTCACAAGGAGGACCATATCAAAAGGATGAGAAACATAGAGAAATCAGAGAAGCTAAAAGATCCACACTTAGAATAGACATCGACTTTTAAACTGCTTTTGACTTGGATCAGATTACACCAATATTCCACACTAAATTTCACCTGGGTTGTTTTACAAATATAGGATAATTTTGATTCCATTCAAACGAAAAAGTTTACAGCAGTTGCTAATCATTAAACGATGTTTATCAATGCTTTGATGACATCGAACTAGTTCATTTGTCTGGTCACAGTTTTCAGACTACAGCTGAGTTTTCATGATGAAACAAGAAAACAAAGCACTCTCTGGACACAAAGTTTTATTCGCTGCTTACTACAAAAAACAGTAGCTTCCAAACTATATTTTCATTATTAGACATGGACGAACATAAAGTAATCTTATATTATACAGTCAGCTTAAATGTAAGTTACACTCAGACACAACACAATGAATCATTTTACATGTTTACTTTCATACAATAAGCATGCAAAAGAAGTACATTTCAATACCACAAATACAGCAACACCCATAGCCCGGAGTCACAAAAAGATCTTAGGCTGTGTCTGGATGGAAAGATTAAAATTGGGGGAACCAAATTTGAAGAAGCAGATTTAAAATGACTCATATTCAGTCTTCTGAAATTCGCCATAAGGAATGAAAAGATAGCTCAAAATGAGTGCTAAAAGATTTGAAATCAATAGGAGCTTAAAATTATCCAAACAAACTCAACGGGTTTGTATTATGGATTTGAAATCCTTGTTTCTGTAATCCTTTAATCAAAATGCCACCTTAGTTTTATCCAGATAAGTTATGAAAAATATATGGCCTAGTCAACATAGAGAAGCCCAGAGATAAATGTTCATGTTTCTTACAACAAGGAAAGCAATAAAAATGTCAGAATATAATGCCAAAGGGTTAATAAAAGCACAAACCGTTGGATGAGGAGCCAGACTCTCTACTGGAGCTCCTAGAACTACTGCAGTTACTGTTCCGTCGGACAGTATCCTTATCAGGAGAACTGGATATAGGAGGTGGCTCATTTCCACCAATATCGACATCCTCATCAGCTGGCTCATTTTCTGATTAGTTTTTCGAGGAAGTCATGAAAAAAGAAAGAGTGATCGGCTTCTGCAAGGTGTCCAAATATAGAACTAAAAGTCCAAATATTCCTTCATCAGCAGGAAAAAAATTACCTTTGCAAGGCTGGACAGGTAAACCGGTAAACCCTGATTCCTCGCGCATCTGTAAAGATAATACATCGTTAACACATTCACAATATGCTTCACATGAAGAGATGATTATAAACAAATGAAGTATAAAGCTAGGTCAGACAAATAAGCTCTTGAAGAGATATACCTCAATCTCACATGGCTCTGATATTGCTTGCTTTCTCTGCTTCTCCAGTAGATAATCGTCTAAAAGTTTCCGTAATACAAATAGGGTATCATCACTAACAGCATCCATGTCAATTTCAATCTCATCCTCGCTCACTTGACTAGCATTCAAAGTGCTCTGTTTCAGAAAATCTAATATATTTTCAGGCAGTTCTGCTAATAAGTCCTCCAACTCTGCACCCAGTTTTTCCTTCTCCGAATCACTCATTACCCGCTTATCTCTTTCATGCTTCACCTTGTTTTCTATAGATGCGGTCTTCTGCTTCTTAGCAGGAGGCACATAAGCACTTTCAGGTTCTATAATGACACTCGATTTTGAAGCCGTGGATTCATCTGCCGTGGATGGAATTTTCTTCTCAATCGCTTTCCATCTCACTTCAAATAACTTGCTCAGTATGTCAGCCATAACATAGACATCATGTCCAGGTGGGTTATAAGTCATTGCATTTTTGAAGGTGAGTCTCACATCCTCAGCAAACTCCATTGGACTGGTATATCGACTGGTCCGCAGCTTACTTTTTATTGTCCCCAAATCCATCGGATGCTTAATTACATTGAAGTAATCCGGGATATTATGTTTTATAATATCAACTGGCTCTTTAAAGATCCAACCATGTGTGTGTCCCATCAACCGATCCAATAGTGTCTCACACTGTTTCATCAACATAAGGAAATTGGTATTCTGTGGCAACCCCCGGTTCATTGATTCATTTCTCCTAGCTGACATAGCTCCACCTTTAGTACGGGGCCCATTTCTTCCAGGAGGACATTTTTTCTTCCCCGGCACCATAGGTGAGTCATTAGAAGGCATTGGCAAACTTTCCACCATAGCAGGTCTCTTTGGCACATTTTGAAAACTATGAAAATCAGTAGTCGGCGGGCGAACCATCTTATCTAAGCTAAAAGAAGCTATTTTCCTCTGAAGCTTTCTAACTTCTTCAAGCTCACTCTTCAACCTCACCTCCAAATCCCTCCTCTCCAAGTGGGACATCTTGGATAGTGAAAGGACCTGAACTGGCACGACAGATCTATCATAACCATCCTCATTCAAGCTAATGCATTTCCTATTGGGAGCAAAAGAGTCCTCTGAAGCAGTCAATTCTGCATCAACCCGACCTGAGCTCCCAAAACCTTCTGATTCAGCCACTGTTTCGACTGCATGCCTGTAATCTGGGACAAAGCCAGTGGGGTAATTCTTTGATACTTTCCGTGTTTTTCCCATCGTATCCCACGACAACGGCTTTGTGAATTTTTTCGGTTCCCTCTGTCCTGTGTAGTCTATTGGAATAGTTGGTGCCATAAATTCAACCCCCAAATTCTGCACATGTCAACTCTTACTCATTCAAAAACTTCTCCTCTGACACCGCAAAACACCCAACTTTCATGGGGGGAAAAGCCCACAGCACATATCACATTCGATTCCAATTTCAATTAAAATACATCTATCTCCAATAAACTTAAATTCCCCCAACTATGAACAATACCATGTTCAAAATGCACTTCACTTCAATTACGATTCTTCTTTTTTCTTTTCTCAAAATTACTTTGATTCAATCAAACATATGCAATAACAAACAAAAGCTCAAATGCAATAGAAATTCGAAGTTGACCAATCATTCAAAATCCAAACCCTAAATCGAACTGAAAAAATTGAACCTTTTTGTCTGATTGGAGAAAACGACAGCAGAGGTGAATGGAGAACCCAGAGACGAAAAATTACGAAAGCAACACCCAATTGAAAACGTTTGGATCCAGAAAGAGATAAAAGGTAGAGAGAGTGTGTGTAGGGTGGGTCCGACCCGTCTCGACTGAACCCTAGAAATGAAATGAAATGAAAGAGCAAATAACAAGAAAAATATCTCTAGAAATTACACAATAATATTCCTATATAGATACAAAGAAACAAATATACGGTACATGTTTTAGAGAGAGAGAGAGAGGACTTACGAGTTTCAGAATCGTTGAGGCGTTTGAGCATGGATAGATCGCCGCTATTTAAAGGCGAGAGTTGCCCACAATTTGACCGTGGATTTCGTGCCGTAAAATCCAACGGTTGGATATTTATCTTGTTCAGTGATCATGGATCTAAATCCTGCGGCTGGAGATGACTCAAAATAATACTTCCTACAGATGCTCGCCACGTGTTTACCAGTAAGCGAGAGTGGCGCAAATTGTACTTGCAGCCAGCTGAGGATTTTAGTCACTGAGCACGTGACCGCAAGCTGGCATTGACTCTTAAATCCCAAATACGCACGTGCTTATTGAGATTCCCTTTTGGGCCTTGTTTGATAAAAAAAAAGGCAAAAACTAAATTCATTCAAATTGGGCTTTTCCATGTTGGGCTATTGAATAATTTTGCTTTTCCAATTTTTTATTTTGAATTCCAGTTATCCGAATTGAGTCCAGCCCAATAGATTTTTTCATACCTCAATACAAAACCCAACTCGAGGATAAATAAAAAGGGCAAAACCTTTCCCCGTTTGAAATTGGAACAGATATAAATTTTAGGGAAATTACACACAGACCCCTTTACTTATCATGTAATTATCAACACATCCCCTCATGTTAAGAATTTATTATAATTACCACCCCTATATGTTTAAGAATCCTTACAATTTTACCCTCTATAAACCTTACAAATAGACCCTTTGAGAGGGGATGTTGGTAATTTTCAATAAGTGAGGGGAGGTTTTGGTAATTACACAATAAGTTAGGGGGTCGGTGTGTAATTTTTTCTAAATTTTATATATTAACTCTGAAATAAAATTGCAATCATCCAAATTATCCTACTCCGACTATCTAGCTCTAAGTGGACGAACCGGACGACTTTGGCGGCTACTCAAGCTTCATTCCCCAACTTTGGAGTCGTCTCTCTTCTCTCTAGAGTCATGCTTCTTGTCATTGCATGGAAGTCCTTACGGGGATGATCTCCACAATTAGTGTTAAACAACCAAGAAACCATATTTATCGAAAGATTAACGTTAATAATGAACATAGTGAAAGTGAATCGACCATGTGTTTGTGCAGACGCAGCAACAAGTTAATTAAAAAATTTACATAGGCACAATCGAGAGCAGTCTGCATAGTACAATAAAATTATAAGATCATCCATAAGGGGTTTAGCCGATTTACTTGTCTAGATGCTTATCTCGATACTACAATAGAATCGAGACACCCGATGAATTTGAACTGATGAAATACGATAGCCTTGCAAAATGCCTCCTCGGGATGCTCGCTTACTGCACGTTTTTGCCTCCTTCGAATTTGTGCTTCTTTGCTTAAATTCTTTCTTTGGATAATTATTTGTTTAGTATCCCATATGTTGCACCTTTAAGAATTATCCACACCTTAATCGAACATTAGTCATATTTGAGTTCTTCAGTTCTAGAAAGAAGACAAACTATTTGGCTTATGTAAGAAGGGGATTGGAGATGGTGTATAAACTCTATTCAAACAGAAAATAAGGGAGAACAAGACACAAAAATGCATGTGTGCGCTTGTTATGGGGAGGCTTGCGTGTGGGTTCACTCATATAGGGAGGCACACGCCTCCTTTGTTTTCCTCTACCTTAGCTTGTTTTTCTTGTCCCAATTTTATATAGTCAAAAATTAGAATTCTTTTATTTAATTAACTAATAACTAAAATAAAGAAATCTTCATATAATTAATCTAATAAGACTAATTGTTTAAATTGGGCACAATCCAATTATTTAATTAGTCCAGCACGACCAATTATTTAATTAGGAACAACCCCTCAAGTATCTCCAAAGAATTGATAAAACCAATTAATTAACGCTAACAATTAACTCCACCAAGACCCCTGTCTTAAATTTCGACTGAAATCTCAAAATTTTGGTTTTTCGGGGGTCCCAAATTAAAATCAAACTTTTCCGAAATTTTGATCAAAAATCCAAAATTTCTTGAAATTATTGTCGAAATCCGAAATTTAAAATAATATTACATTACTTTGTTAAATTTCCATCGAAATTTTGATTGAAACCTGAAAAAATTTTAAATTTAAAATAAAACTTGTTTATACAATTTTAAATATTTTATAGTAAAAAATTAGGGTCAAATGATCCTTCATATTAAAAGGAACGATAATAAATGACCAAAAATGTAAACCATTAAGAAGTAAATTTATATACTAATAGAGATCCGGGCATGACTTAGGAAAGAAATGCGCAAAAAAAGATTTTTACTAAAATCTCATAGAAATCCTCGATGTGGTTTTGAATAATGACTTTTATTAAAATTGTTTGATGAACTTCTTATGAGATTTGATTATTATTTAACTACCAAATCATATTTATATCATATTTTCACAGCAGGTTTTAGTCATGCTATTTAACAGGATTCATTATGCATATAATATATGTATATATATATATATATGTATAAAATATTATTAAGGTAAAAGATGCATAGTTATGATAATATTAGTTACCCAAGGTTTCAATGTAGATTTACAAATATTTCTATAAATTTTCATGATTTTTTTAAAATCGAAACAAAAATTTTGAATATCCCCAAAAATTTTGTAAATTTACTATCCTGATATCAATAGCAATACCGAGATTTAATACCTTGACCAAGACTATGAACTTTTTTTTTTAGGGACACCAAGACCTTGAACTGATCATAGGAGAGTGATTAAAGGACCAAGTCCACAGTGTTGTTCCCAAGTGGTATACGAAAGGGTCTAGAAGGGGGGTTGAATAGACCCTAAAATTGGGGCCTCAAGATATTAGAGGCCTTGGGTTCGACTCCCACCGAAAGCGCGTAGGCTTATCTCTACTTTCATAGTAGTTGTTAGCTTAATTGATTGTAATACTTCTTAATAGTTGTAATTTATTGCAATTGATATTAATAACATGTATTTTGTAACCATTCTATTAAAAAAAATAATAGACCCTGAAGTTCTTTCGAACTTAAAAATTTCGTATTAAATTTTTACAGGCTCACTAAATGCTAGTGACACACAGGTCAATGCTTGTCTATGCTGATTTAAGACTTATTTTTGAAAGATAACTTAGATAACAGGTTTGAGTGCTTGATCAAAGTAGGATCAAAGGGTCAGTGCTGATATTAAAGTTAGCACGGCGGAAATGAATTTTGCAAGTCTTTGTATTTTAAAAGGTTGTAGCGCTTAGAAATACTTAGTTTCTTTGATAATGATTTCAAAGATGACTTTATGCTTTATGATAGGATAAGAATATGATGAATATTAAAGCAATAGAACAAAAAATAATTGACACAAGAAATTGTAAGGTTCACTGGGTTTGTGTAATCCCAACTGTTAGAGTTATGCCCTCAAATGCCATAAGAGGATAGAATTATAGGGCATTAGTTTGTATCCAAACATTCTTGTTTTAATAAAAGGCTTTTGATGTTGTTTCTTATAGGCATTTGTAAGGTTTAAATAAACAATAATTAGTCCTTGATATTAAGGCGAACATTCTACTCCCTATGAGTTAGGGAGAACGGCACTAGAAGTGTTTGATCCTTAATATCTAAATTGATTCGCAAGTCGAAGAGAGTATTGACTGGACATCATTACTGTACATAAACTTGTATGATATAAGTTTTGACAGGGAAGTGCCTGACACGACAAAATCCTAGCAAGAGAACTAGGTCGCGTAAGTAGTAAAGTGGATTTCTAAGTCCGGGGTTATCGTATCCGCAGGGACAACTATAATCTAAGTACCAAGACTACTATATTACTCAATTCTAAGTTAAATCGGTCGATAGAAAGGTTGATTAGCTAATTAATAAATACTAGAAAATAAACTAAGGCAACGTCACACCAAATAAAGGAAGGAAACAATAGAGAGAAGCGATCAAGGCACATGGTTCAACCAATTATGCATTTCGATTGTGATTTAGGTTCTATTGGATTATTAGATTGATTTAGCTAAAGCGAAATTCCCTAACGTACGTACCACCCAATCTCTTGGCATAGCAACCCTATCCTTGGTAACGATTTCCTATATATCTCTATATGAAAACCCGATTAACGAGGATGCATTTAAGGTCTAGGAATTCCCCACGTGAATGGAAAGCCACCTAAAGAAACCGAGTCTATCTCTAGTCGGTTTAACTATAGGGTATTCAATGTTTATATCTTCCCTAGGTTATTATCTCTCGATCTCTAACCTAGGCATTTTATCAAACACTTGGTGATCAAGCAAATGTAGCATTGAGATCAAATATTGAATACATAGCTAAAACCAAAATTAATCCAATAAACACCAACAAATCAACAATCAAAATAACATAAATGGCCTATCCATGGCCTCAATCAAACAAGTTTAGCTCATATTCATGTCAAAAGTGCAAATATAAATCATACAAGTCATAGGAGATTTGAACAAATTCAAGAAACAAATATGTAAAAACTCCCTAATTTTTGTAGAGATGTGGATTCCTTGTTGAATTCTCCATGTTTTGACCTTCAATCTTCTCTTCTAAGCTCTCTCTCTCTCTATTTTCGTGTAGTTGCTGATATCCAAGGTGAGTTAGGGTAAAAAATGGCTAAAAGGGGTATTTATAGACCAACCCGCTGCCTTGAACGCCGCGGCGTTCGCTTGTTGAACGCCTCGGCGTTGGCTACTGCACGTGAACGCCGCGGCGTTCGTCCCCTGCTGCTCCAGCCAGTTTTGGTAAACTTCGCATAACTTTCTCTACCGATGTCGGAATTCACTGATTCAAGTTGCTGTAGAATCCTAAAACAAAGATCTACAACTCTCCAGAAGACACTAGGGCCGAAATCAAACGTTAAAGATGAAAAAATTGTCTCACAAGTCACTGAATGAGAAAACTCCATCGTAAGATGTTGGTCCCAAGTGGCCTACGAAAGGGTCTAGAAGGGGGGGGGTTGAATAGACCCTGAAGTCTTTTTCGACTTCACAAAACTTTTCGTATCAATTTTGAAATATTTGAACGCTTGAGAAAAGATAACTTAGATTTAATGATTTCAACGATTACCAAAGTAGGGTAACGTTTCAATCACTTCATCAGGGTTAGCACAGCGGAAATGTTTTTATAGCTTAGCGTTCGTTTTAACCAATTAGTCGCTTTGCAATTTTACTTGTCTTTTTCAGAATAATATGAAGTGAATAATATAAGACAATAAAATACATGACACAATAATTTGTAAGGTTCGTTGGGTGGTGTAATCCCAACTACGTCCTTCTTCTCCTTTTCACTCGGAGGAAATCCACTAAAATGATTCTCAAAGAATCACACAGAATCTTCTACAAATTAGGGAGAGAGGTGAAGACGATCTCGAGCTCCTTGATCACACAGATTTCAGCTCCAATAAAGATCTTCTCCAAGATGGCCTTGAGCTCCTTGATCACACAGACTTCAGCTCCAATAAAGACCTTTCTTCAACAAGCTTCTCTTACTCAAAAATACTGCTTGTGGAAGTCAACAATCTTTCTCACTCAGATGAAAGGTGTTGAGGGTTTATTGTAACAGGTTTGTTTGATGTTGGGAAGTTCAAACAACTTGGGATATCTCAATAATAATGTGGGGTTCTTCTTGGAAGATGTTTGAGATATCGGGTGACTGTCTGGAATATATTTGAGAAGCTTGAAGGATTTTGGCTATGGGGTTTGCAAGCTTTTCTCTCAAATTATTTCTCAGCTCTCTTTCACATTTACGTCTTTTTTTTTTACGCACTATTTTTTTCACAGAGATAGCTGAAGGGTACTATTTATAGAGAATTTTGGGATTTGTCCGTTGGACACAAGTCAGGCGCGTGTCTCTCACACAGAGCTTCAAATAGTCCCTTTTCTGACATTCCTTAATTTCTGCTGATTCCTATTGGACAGGAGCAGGTTTAAATTCTGAAAAGCTGACAGTCTAGTCAACAAAGGTGGCTTGTCCACAAGTCATACTGTCTTGTTTGCTTTTAATGCACTTATCAAGCATTTAATGCATTTTGAATTTATTTCCCGTTGGAAATAAATATCCGTTGGTGATTGCATTTCAGTCTTTGATAACTTGGGTTTTATCTTCAGGAAAATCTGAACGCTGTTCGCTTGAATAGTGATCGCTTGAACAGTAATACTATTTACTTGAATAGTGGTCGCTTGAATAGTAAGCGTTTGAATAGTGAGCGCTTGAATAGTGGGCGCTTGAATAGTAAGCGTTTGAATAGTAGCGCTTGAATAGTGGGCGCTTGAATAGTGGGCGCTTGAATAATGGGCGCTTGAATAGTGGGCGCTTGAATAGTAAGCGCTTGAATAGTGGCGCTTGAATAGTAACACTATTCTGAAGACGCTTGACTACTGTTCACTTGAATAGTAGCGCTTGAACAGATTCCTGAAATAATTCCTTAGCGTTTGACAGACGCTCAAAGCAAATCTTTATCTTCTCTTGACTTCAGACGTTGATCTTCAACTTCATCCTTGATAGACTCACTCAGAATTCTATCAGTGACTTGGTATTAAATACTTAGTCTAAAATCTATAAAGATAAAAATTACAAGCCTAACAAACTAACAAACTTTCAAATGCTTATACAAGTTTTCTATGAAAGTATAAACTTACATTCTTTTGGGGTCTAACATGAAATCCTATCTTGTCATCATCAAAACATCTAACATGAAATTCCTAACAATTTCCCCCTTTTTGATGATGTCAAGACCTTAACTCTTATAACTCTTTTATAGTTTAAGAGTTCAAAGAAAAGCCCAAAATAAAATAAGTTAGCGTTTGGAAAGTTTGATAAATTAGCTAATGTTAGATTAGCTTCAACAAGATGTTTCAGCAATAAATCATTCATTCATATATATAGAATTGAAAACGTATATGATTTATACTGAAACAATGATTACCTTCTTTTTCTTTCCCTTTCTTTCTTTTTAAAAAGCTTTTCTTTCTCTTCTTTTTAGAAAGCTTTTTCTTTCTCTTTCTTCCTTTTCAAAAAGGCTTTTTCCTTTTGGTCTCCTTAAACTGCTTTTCTTTCTCTTCTTCCCCCTTCTTGGCATCATCAAGGGAAGGCTGCAGTTCAAGTGATACATACTAGAAGAGGAGGACCAGTTGGTGTGGGGAAAAACTCGGCCACTTCTATCGACCGTTCAGCGTCCACAGTCACATCCACGTCTAGACGGACAGTGAAAGAAAAATAATATCTTCTAGTGAATTCCACAGTCACATCCACGTCTGGACGGACAGTGAAAAAATTCTCTAGAGATTTCCACCACCATTGATACCACTTGGTGGTAAATCAACAACCAACTATGTTTGGCCTCTAGTTCTCTCGTAATTATTAATTTATATATATATATATATATATATATATTTTAAATTATGCATGAATTTTATAAAAGTTTATATTAAGTGTTAAAGGGAATATGTTCAACGCTTAACATATACTACTTGTTAAAATGATATCACTTGTTGTAAGATTTATGTTGACGCTTGAAATTAAATCTTTTTATGTTTGAGCGTCCAACATATCATGCACAAATAACGATAAGCGTTGATGACCGATGCATATGAAAACAGTTTTTTTTTTATTATTTTTTTTTATCATTGACACTTATACATATGTACAAGTACAATTTTAAGGTTCCCCCTAAATTTGATAACTTGTAGCAATTTTGAAAACGCTTTTAGACAAAATAATAAAGTGAATTCCCCCTACATTATATGTCTAATGAAAATATGATGCATAATGATTAAGCGTTTAAATCATTCATACCTCGTCTTGGAATGAAGAACAGGATTTTCTCTTTTCATATCTTAGAAATTTCTTGAATTTCTTGACCAATAAGTTCATTTCCTTTTCTTCACTCGATTCTGTCGCTTCCGCCTCACTGACTGATTTTCCCTTGTTTTTAATGTTGGCGCTTAAAGCTCCGGATTCAGTCACTGAAGTCGACTTGTCGTTGATTGCACCCAATTCGAATTCAAAAGTCCTTAGCTCCGAAAACACATGCTCTGGAGTTAGAATCTCCAACATCTGTGATTCTCTCATGGCAGTTGTCTTCATCAAAAATCTACTGGGAAGACTTCTGAATATCTTGTTGACCATTTCCTTGTTGGTCAATTCCATGCCTAGTGACGCTAACTCTGTAATGAGCGAAGTGAATCTCGCGTCTAATTGTTCTAGCGTCTCATTGGGCTGCATCTTAAAACCATTAAATCTTTCCTTGGCAATAGAAAGCTTGTTTTCCTTAATTTGTGCTGAGCCACCACATATTACAGCCAACTTATCCCATATTTCCTTAGTCGTTTTACAAGACTTAACTTTGTTAAATAAGTTGTCATTGTCACCAATGGCTGTATATAGAGCGTTCCTCCCAACATTGTCCAAATTAGTTCTTCGGCGCTCATCTGGGGACCATTCATGTTTAGGTTTCGCTACATAATCGCCAGGTGTTGCTTCTGTAGCTCCAGGCGCTCTAGTGATGACTTTGAGAATTTGAATCGGACCATATGACACAATATCACACATTTCATCATTACACGAACACAAATAAGTAAACGCTTTGACCTTCCATGAGTCATAATTTGACTCGGTCAACTTAGGAACTCTAGCAAATGCCATGGAAAAAAGAATTTAAAGCAACTAAATTTTTTTTTTTTTTTTTTTTTTTTAAAAAAAGAAAGGATCTGAACAAGCAGTTACGCTTGGAAACGCTTAGGTTTCAACTTCAACCGCTCTGATACCACTTGTTGGTCCCAAGTGGCCTACGAAAGGGTCTAGAAGGGGGGGGGGGGGTTGAATAGACCCTGAAGTCTTTTTCGACTTCACAAAACTTTTCGTATCAATTTTGAAATATTTGAACGCTTGAGAAAAGATAACTTAGATTTAATGATTTCAACGATTACCAAAGTAGGGTAACGTTTCAATCACTTCATCAGGGTTAGCACAGCGGAAATGTTTTTATAGCTTAGCGTTCGTTTTAACCAATTAGTCGCTTTGCAATTTTACTTGTCTTTTTCAGAATAATATGAAGTGAATAATATAAGACAATAAAATACATGACACAATAATTTGTAAGGTTCGTTGGGTGGTGTAATCCCAACTACGTCCTTCTTCTCCTTTTCACTCGGAGGAAATCCACTAAAATGATTCTCAAAGAATCACACAGAATCTTCTACAAATTAGGGAGAGAGGTGAAGACGATCTCGAGCTCCTTGATCACACAGATTTCAGCTCCAATAAAGATCTTCTCCAAGATGGCCTTGAGCTCCTTGATCACACAGACTTCAGCTCCAATAAAGACCTTTCTTCAACAAGCTTCTCTTACTCAAAAATACTGCTTGTGGAAGTCAACAATCTTTCTCACTCAGATGAAAGGTGTTGAGGGTTTATTGTAACAGGTTTGTTTGATGTTGGGAAGTTCAAACAACTTGGGATATCTCAATAATAATGTGGGGTTCTTCTTGGAAGATGTTTGAGATATCGGGTGACTGTCTGGAATATATTTGAGAAGCTTGAAGGATTTTGGCTATGGGGTTTGCAAGCTTTTCTCTCAAATTATTTCTCAGCTCTCTTTCACATTTACGTCTTTTTTTTTTACGCACTATTTTTTTCACAGAGATAGCTGAAGGGTACTATTTATAGAGAATTTTGGGATTTGTCCGTTGGACACAAGTCAGGCGCGTGCCTCTCACACAGAGCTTCAAATAGTCCCTTTTCTGACATTCCTTAATTTCTGCTGATTCCTATTGGACAGGAGCAGGTTTAAATTCTGAAAAGCTGACAGTCTAGTCAACAAAGGTGGCTTGTCCACAAGTCATACTGTCTTGTTTGCTTTTAATGCACTTATCAAGCATTTAATGCATTTTGAATTTATTTCCCGTTGGAAATAAATATCCGTTGGTGATTGCATTTCAGTCTTTGATAACTTGGGTTTTATCTTCAGGAAAATCTGAACGCTGTTCGCTTGAATAGTGATCGCTTGAACAGTAATACTATTTACTTGAATAGTGGTCGCTTGAATAGTAAGCGTTTGAATAGTGAGCGCTTGAATAGTGGGCGCTTGAATAGTAAGCGTTTGAATAGTAGCGCTTGAATAGTGGGCGCTTGAATAGTGGGCGCTTGAATAATGGGCGCTTGAATAGTAGGCGCTTGAATAGTGGGCGCTTGAATAGTAAGCGCTTGAATAGTGGCGCTTGAATAGTAACACTATTCTGAAGACGCTTGACTACTGTTCACTTGAATAGTAGCGCTTGAACAGATTCCTGAAATAATTCCTTAGCGTTTGACAGACGCTCAAAGCAAATCTTTATCTTCTCTTGACTTCAGACGTTGATCTTCAACTTCATCCTTGATAGACTCACTCAGAATTCTATCAGTGACTTGGTATTAAATACTTAGTCTAAAATCTATAAAGATAAAAATTACAAGCCTAACAAACTAACAAACTTTCAAATGCTTATACAAGTTTTCTATGAAAGTATAAACTTACATTCTTTTGGGGTCTAACATGAAATCCTATCTTGTCATCATCAAAACATCTAACATGAAATTCCTAACATAAGATGTCTCTTCCGATGACGTTTTCACCTCCTTCCCTACATATCTGATCTTTGTCTTCAACATAAGAAATGTACCTTTGCCTCTTATCTTTCCATTGGTATAAGAAGTGTGTAATTTGGACATGGGTAGAGAAATCTATTCCATAAACTCTAGCACTGCGCAGACAGTTTGTATCTTTATGCATGATTTATCTTCAATTCTTGTTCTTTTCTCCAAATGATATGTTATTCTAGAAAATATGAGAAAACAAGGGTCCAAGCATCATATGTCATCAAATTATCATGAAAACAATCAAAACCAAGTCAATAAACGGGGGAAAACTAGTGTAAAAATAACATATATCAACTACCCCCAAACTTAGCTTTGATCGTCCTCGATCAAATACAATCAAGCACACACATGAAGATTGAAATTTTCATTTGCCAATTCATACACACAACAGCAAGCATTATATCTTCAAAATTGATTATGAAAAACTACACGATGCTTTTTAACATTCAACAATTTGAAAACCTCACAAAATCTTAGTTTCCATCCCTAAATCATGAACTCCCACGCCCATGTTCATGTCAAGAGCACACTTTAGACAAGATTATGCAAATCAATTGGAAAGTAAAGACATTGGAACAATTCAACATTCATTAACCCACCGGTGTGTATAAAGTGCAAAAGTCACAATCAAAAGGTCTTTCCGGTTTGTAACGTAAGGCTAGGTGATGGCTAGGACCGGAAGATATGGATAAAGTGACTAAGTCAAGAGAGCCTATAACTCAAAATCATCAATCTTAATTCACAAATAGACTACATAAACTTTCACAACTTATCACTTATCCCTTTTTCATTCTCTTTTGCTTTTCAACTTACAACCCCCAAACTTGTTTTTTTTTCATATCGGGTTGTACACAGAATTCCAAGCCAAATGATCAAAATGAGTGCCAAGATTCAAGCCTAGTCGAGAGCACAATTTTTTTTTTTCATATATATATATCTATCTCTCTCTCGACTATTTAGCCCATTGCTCAAGTTTTCATTTCATCCCCTTTTTTTACATAATACTTCAAACCTCAAATATCCCAACATAGCCAAAACATCACTATCTAACTCATGTACATTCAAATCAAAACAAGGTGACTACCCATATTCAAGTCAAATGATATGAAGTTCTAAACTCTCTTGATTGGGTGCAAGACATTGTTTTTCTTTTAGGGTAGAAGGTGGTTGTCGTGACTTATGAAATAAAGTCGAATGGTGGTTTCTAGTGTGCTTAGCACACTCCATTCTTATCAATACGGCTCAAATCAAGGTCTAGAGATTATGCAATATAGAGAAGGCCAAAATGTAAGGCTAACAACAATGAAAGATGGCCTAAATCATTTTATGACTTCACAACATTAATACACACTTCAAAGTCAACAAAATTGAAAGTCCAAAGTTTTAAATCCTCAAAAAAAATCGCATAAGCATGACTAAAAAGTGCTTTCAAGTCACAACATATGACATGTTGACCACAAATAAGGGACTTTGACTTCGAGAGAGTAGAGATATTCAAACGCATTATGCTCTTATGCAAGGGTGCACCAATTCATGAATTCTATATCAACAAGGTTGTACCCCCAAACTTAAATTAAACATTGTCCTCAATGTTCATGAAATAAATGCAATGTAAGAGGGATAAGTGATACAACCCTGAAATGGAGAGAAACGGAGGGAGCATGGTGGTGGGCTCATATCCCAGGATCAAACTGTGATCAAAACCTGAACGAGAGAAAACTCAAAGGAAACTATATCAACAATAAGACAGAAGAGAAAGCAAGCTAAAGACAAAAAGGAAAAGAAAAATAAAATAAAATAAAAATAACGAAGCTTGGGTTGCCTCCCAAGAAGCGCTTGTTTAAAGTCATTAGCTTGACTCTTTTTTTTTATTTTTCTTCTTCACCCAATACCAGTGGTACCCTTAGTAAACATTTGATCGAGGCCTTGTTTAAACTTCACAGTCTTCTTATCTTTTGTAGCCATTTCTCTCAAGGACTCGCCTACGGGTATGACTTGGTAAACATGATGAATGGTAGAAAAGTGTTTTGTTTCATTAAACAAGTCAAATTTCACCTCTTCTTCTCCAACTTTGAAAGTTAATTTACCATGCTTAACATCAATAATTGCTCCAGCTGTGGCTAAGAAAGGTCGTCCCAAAATAATGGGGACCTCAGCATCGTTGGCTATGTCCAGTATTATGAAATCGACTGGAATGATAAGATTTTTCACCTTGACCAAAATGTTCTCTAAGATGCCTACAGGGTGCTTGACCGAGCGATCCGCCAATTGCAAGGAGATTGTAGTGGGTTTTAAGTTTGTGAATCCGAGCTCCCTACACACAGATAAGGGCATGAGTGAAACACTAGCACCTAAATCACATAAAGATTTTGAAAAATTCAAATGACCAATAGTGCAAGGTATAGAGAAACTCCCTGGATCTCTTAGTTTTGGCGGAAGCATGTTTTGTAGAATTGTTGCACATTCCACCGTAGTAGGCATCGTATCATGCTCTTCCACCTTTCTTTTCTTGGAGATGATCTCTTTAAGAAATTTAGCATAGTTGGGCATTTGTGATAAAACATCTACAAGAGGAATATCAATACGCAATTGTTTAAAAATATCAAGAAACTTAGCAAATTGCTTATCTAACTTCCCTTTTTGTAATGCAAGTGGAAAAGGGGGCCTTGGTTTGGGTACGGAGGGTTCGGGTGAAGAATTTCCTAAAATAGGGGAGAACGTCGCGGTGTTAGAGGGTTGAACGCCGTGGTGTTTCACTCTAGTAGGTGCAATGGCACGGTGTTCCTTGGGAAACGCTGAGGCATTTGTTCCAGAGTCGGATGCTGCCTCGTTTTCGTCCGAACGGTGTGGTGTATCATCCTTTTTACCTCCCAAGTCTGAATCAGTGAAGTTCTTTCCACTTTGAAGAGTTATCGCATGAACTTGTTCCCTTGGATTTTCTCGGTGTCACTTGGTAAAGTTCCTTGAGTTCGTCCTGAAAGCATGTTGGCAATTTGCCCAATTTGAGTTTCTAAGTTCTTTAGTGCGACTTCTTGATTTTTTAAGCTCGCTTCTTGTCTCTTGGACATCATTTCTTGAAATTGAAACTTTTGTGTCGCCTCCGTCATGAACGTTTGCCACACATCTTCCATATTATTCTTTTTCTCAGTTTGTTGTGGTTGCTGGAACCCCCCTTGCCTTTGAAATGGAGGTTGCTGAAAAACGGGTGGTGGTGGTTTCGCCATATTCATATTTTGATTCCACGAGAAATTTGGATGATTCCTCCATCCCGGATTGAAAGAGTTCGAGTAGGGATTGTTTTGTTGACGACTTGAATTTTCCATGAAGTTAACACTTTCAACTGAGTTCGGTGCCACACATAAATTTCTTTGTAGGCATTCAAAGTTCGTGTGGTCACCTCCACAATTTTCACAATCGGCTCGGACATGATTCACCGCACCTCGCATGAGTCCTAAAGCATCTAACCTTTTGTTTAGGGCCTCCAATTGAACGGCTACTGTGGAGCTATTCCCAATTTCATACAATCCGGTGGGCTTCTTGGGCAACGTGATTTGTTCGGTTGGCCATTGATAGTTGTTCTCGGCCATGAGCTCAATTAATGCCCAAGCTTCCTCAGGTGATTTGTTCATGATAATACCTCCCGCGGCGGCATCTAGATTCGTACGGAGACTCGATCCCAAACCCAAATAGAAAGTTTGAACAAGTGTGGGCACGGCTAACCCATGGTGTGGGCATTTCCTCAAAAGTTCCTTGAAACGCTCCCATGCCTCATAAAGTGATTCTCCCTCATATTGACGAAAGCTGGTGATTTCATTTTTCATTGCGGCCGTCTTACCCGGTGGAAAATACTTAGACAAAAATTTATCCACCATTTGTTCCCAAGTACGGATAGAGGCGGTTGGCAAAGAGTTGAACCATTGTTTAGCTTTATCTTTGAGAGAGAATGGGAATAACCGTAAACTTATGGCATCGTCGGTGACCCCGTTGTTCTTGAAAGTGTGGATAATCTCCATGAATGTTGCTATATGAGCGTGTGGATCATCATGGAGTAAACCGGAGAATTGAACCTGGTTTCCTATCATTTGGATATATCCCGGAAGGATTTGAAAAGTGTTAACCTCTACCGGTGGTAAAACGATTGGCCCTGCAGCTCCTTGGATGTTTGGCATCATATAATCCCTCAAAGGGCGTTGCAGAGGCGCCTCTGGTTGGTTTTGATGAACGCGAAGATTTGCAAGCTCCCGACGAACCGCTTCTTCTAAGATAGCGGGATCTATGTGAATAGGAGGAGGATTCAGATTTGGATCCATTGTGGCTTGATAATGTTGAGCCTCTCTTTGTAGTTTTACCCCTCGAGTAAACGTTCGTTCAATTTCAGGGTCCAACTCCGCTAGTCCCACTCGACTAGTACGTGTCATGCACTAACCGAGATCAACCTTGCACAAAGAAAGACACACAATTTAAAAATAAAAGAAATGATCTAAGCTCAGAAAGAATAAGGGAATCTCAATATTAGATAAAAATAGTTGTCCCCGGCAACGGCGCCAAAAACTTGACACGACAAAATCCTAGCAAGAGAACTAGGTCGCGTAAGTAGTAAAGTGGATTTCTAAGTCCGGGGTTATCGTATCCGCAGGGACAACTATAATCTAAGTACCAAGACTACTATATTACTCAATTCTAAGTTAAATCGGTCGATAGAAAGGTTGATTAGCTAATTAATAAATACTAGAAAATAAACTAAGGCAACGTCACACCAAATAAAGGAAGGAAACAATAGAGAGAAGCGATCAAGGCACATGGTTCAACCAATTATGCATTTCGATTGTGATTTAGGTTCTATTGGATTATTAGATTGATTTAGCTAAAGCGAAATTCCCTAACGTACGTACCACCCAATCTCTTGGCATAGCAACCCTATCCTTGGTAACGATTTCCTATATATCTCTATATGAAAACCCGATTAACGAGGATGCATTTAAGGTCTAGGAATTCCCCACGTGAATGGAAAGCCATCTAAAGAAACCGAGTCTATCTCTAGTCGGTTTAACTATAGGGTATTCAATGTTTATATCTTCCCTAGGTTATTATCTCTCGATCTCTAACCTAGGCATTTTATCAAACACTTGGTGATCAAGCAAATGTAGCATTGAGATCAAATATTGAATACATAGCTAAAACCAAAATTAATCCAATAAACACCAACAAATCAACAATCAAAATAACATAAATGGCCTATCCATGGCCTCAATCAAACAAGTTTAGCTCATATTCATGTCAAAAGTGCAAATATAAATCATACAAGTCATAGGAGATTTGAACAAATTCAAGAAACAAATATGTAAAAACTCCCTAATTCTTGTAGAGATGTGGATTCCTTGTTGAATTCTCCATGTTTTGACCTTCAATCTTCTCTTCTAAGCTCTCTCTCTCTCTATTTTCGTGTAGTTGCTGATATCCAAGGTGAGTTAGGGTAAAAAATGGCTAAAAGGGGTATTTATAGACCAACCCGCTGCCTTGAACGCCGCGGCGTTCGCTTGTTGAACGCCTCGGCGTTGGCTACTGCACGTGAACGCCGCGGCGTTCGTCCCCTGCTGCTCCAGCCAGTTTTGGTAAACTTCGCATAACTTTCTCTACCGATGTCGGAATTCACTGATTCAAGTTTCTGTAGAATCCTAAAACAAAGATCTACAACTCTCCAGAAGACACTAGGGCCGAAATCAAACGTTAAAGATGACAAAATTGTCTCACAAGTCACTGAATGAGAAAACTCCATCGTAAGATGTCTCTTCCGATGACGTTTTCACCTCCTTCCCTACATATCTGATCTTTGTCTTCAACATAAGAAATGTACCTTTGCCTCTTATCTTTCCATTGGTATAAGAAGTGTGTAATTTGGACATGGGTAGAGAAATCTATTCCATAAACTCTAGCACTGCGCAGACAGTTTGTATCTTTATGCATGATTTATCTTCAATTCTTGTTCTTTTCTCCAAATGATATGTTATTCTAGAAAATATGAGAAAACAAGGGTCCAAGCATCATATGTCATCAAATTATCATGAAAACAATCAAAACCAAGTCAATAAACGGGGGAAAACTAGTGTAAAAATAACATATATCAGTGCCAGTCGAACACTATGAGTATGTTAGTGGGAACTTGTATCATAGACACATCAGTTAGACTGGTGTGTTCGAACACGGCTCGCATCAGTTATGTCACATGGGTTTTCATTCAATGACAGTCAATGAAAAACTGATAAGTTGTTATAGGTATGGGTGAACCTTAGACCTGAGTAATCACGTTGAAGATGTGCTAGTGACATCAAAGTCTGTGATTAGAGTAGTTAGATCCAATTCACCCATTGGTGGGATCGACCTCGAAGTGCGGCTTGATGGGCAAGTAGCAATTTTAACTGATTAGCAATATGAGATTTATTCTCTCATAAGTGAATGAGCTAAATATCCTATGCCATCATGAATGAGTGAGGTCAAAGACTTTGGCCAAAGCATTAGAGTTACTTATGTTGGACATGAAAGTATACTCAGTGACCTTGATTCATTATGAGCTGAGCATATAGTCAGGTCCAATGAGTTTGACTAAACCATGATTCTCACTTGACTGAGATATATGAATAAAGGGTTTATACTCGTACGGTATTCACATCGTGAAAGGTTTGGAATGATTCTATACATTCGTTCTCAATTGGGCTACAATGTGGACCACGGGACTGGCTAGGTGGTATCCACATCCTTTTGGTTTCCTCCCAATTGTCTTTTGAGACGAACCTAAAGATCCGCGCTTAAAGGAATTATAAAGGAAAAATCATGGAATAAAACTTGAGAGAGATCTTTCGGTATTTGATATCGTAATTAATTAATTGATCATTAGATGATCTTATTAATTAAGTTAATGTGTGAATTAATTTCCTTGTGAAATTAATTTTGGAATTAACATGTGTTAGTTAGTTATTTAATTGATAAATTTATTGGATAAATAATATTAATTAAATAATAAATTAATAAATACACAAAATGGACTAAGCCCGGAGGGCTTTAAAAACGCCCAAGTTGGGCATCCATATGGACGCTCGGGCCTTTAGGTAACTAGGTTAATTATTCTAGTTGTAGTATAAATATACTACTTTGTGAATAATTAAACCTAAGCCTCACTTGTGATTTTCTCTCCAAGAAAAACTTGTTGGGTTTCGCGTAAAAACACATAAACGCAGCGGAAGGATTTCAAAAATTTAATTAAAAACCCAAGAGTGTACTCTAATTTGCATAATTGAATATCAAACATGCATTAACGAGTAAATCCAACTTACCCGTTAAAGCGAGGTGGTAGGAGAATCCAATTCTTCATTTAAACTTTAGATTGATGAACTTCTTGAATTCTTCAACCCTCGTGTTCTTCAATTCTTGAAGTTGTGGATGAATCCAACAACGAATCACGTTGCCTCTAAATTATCACGCGCGAATTGATGACGAAAAATTCCCATCTTGTTCTCTATAGGGGCGACGACTTTGGTGCATAGAGAGGGAGGAAAGTTTTCTTCTTCTATTATTTGGAGAGTTACAATCCATGTAATGTATTCACCTTCTTTAGGTTAAAGTCAAGACAGCCCTTTTATAACTCAATAACATGTTGACCAAGACAAAACAAAAGAGACCAATTTGATCATCCAACCTAGCCTAATGGGTGTCCATGAGGACGCCCCATATAGGGCCTGGAATTCTTTTGTTTTGTTAAATAAATATATTAATTAAATAATAAAATTAATTAGATAAATTAATTCATTAATATATTTCTCTAAGAAATTAATTAATAATTAATCTTATCCAATAATTAATTATCTTATCCAATAAGCAATTAATTATTTAACTTATCCAATAAATTAAATCTCTCCAAAATAAAATAGAAAATCCCTTTTCAATTTTCTTCATCAATTCTTTAGCGCGACTCTTTAGGTTCGTTTCATTTGGCAATGAGAGAAAACCAAAGGAAGTGGGTAACACTTAGATAGTCATGTGGCCCACTTCGTAGCCCAAATGAAATACGAATGAATGAATCATTCCACAACCTTTTAATCGTAAGTACCGTGTATGTATAAACCCTTTGTTCACGTTCCCCGGTCAAGTGAGAGTCGTGGTTATGTCAAACTCACTGGACTTGACCATATGTATAAATTATAATAATACGAGATCATTGAGATCGATTTGGTGCCTAGCACAATCGTCTCGTTTGCTTTGGCCAAAGACTTTGATCTCTATTTATCTATAATTACATAAGGTATATTTTCATTCACTTCTGAGAGAACAAATCCCTCTTAAATATCTGCTAAGACTACCACTTGCCCATCAAATCCGCATTTCGAGGTTGACCCCACCAACGGATGAATTGGGTCTAACTACTCTAGTGAAAGACTTGACGTCACAAGTGCATCTTCAGCCTGATACTTCAGGTCAAAGGTTCACATATACCTATTAGCATAATCAGTTCTGTCATTGACAGTCACAGAGTGAAAAGCCATGTGACAGAACCGGTGTGAGTCGTGTTTGAGCATATCAGTTCCACTGATGTGCCTACAATCTTAATCTCCTATCATCCCATGATACTAGACAGGCACTCCCATGTCGGAGTTAAGATTGCACAAGTATTCGAAGTCTTTATTTGTCCATTAAATACTTCATATTACTTGCGAACTTGTTTAAGTAATCCAGATCGATCTCTCTAGTGCCAATTTTCCTATCCCATAGGAAGTAGAGGGATCACACTGAAAACATGGACAAAATATTTTACACTACTTATAGATACAGATAAAAATTATGTGAAAACTTAAATGATGCCTTTTATTATAAATAATGTTTAAGTTCAATACAAGATAGATGCCCTATTCATACTATCCTCTATGGCATCTGAGGGCATAATCCTAACAAAACTCTCCACCTCTCTCTCATCTCTCTAGCCATCCAAGAGGAGAAGAAAGAAGAGATTTTTGCTTTCAGTTCCGACGTGGTGATTTAGGGGCAGTGACGTTATTGCTGCTCCAAAAAGAATCAAGAAGCTGATTCAAAAATTTTAATTACGCGAAAAAGGTACATATTTCTCAACGTGATTTGATTATGTAAAATCAAAGATGAATCCACCATGGGTATTTTGTTTCTGCAGCGTTTTTATGTACAAAACTCAACAGTGGTATCAGAGCCATTTTCGTATTTAATCAAATACGTGATTTTATGTGTTTTTTCGTATTTAATCAAATCAATTTTAAACCATGATTTTTCTGTGTTTTTCTTGGATATTATTGTATGATGATATAGTTGAATTGAAAAATCGATTTGTGTGAGAAAACGGGGTCGAAAACCCCAGGGAATTGCGCGATACGCACGACGACGCCCGCACAGCGGCCAGACCCCCCTGCAACTATCGGCCGTGTGCCCACTTGCCCGTCGGGCCGTGCGCCCACATGGGCTCGAGTTTTTCGCTCGGGTCGGGTGGGTCGGGTCGAGTTAATTCCTGATCTAATTTTTAATAAACGGGCTTTGGGCTATTTTAATTATCCAGGTGGGTCAAAAGGATGATGACCTAGACTTTAATTAAATAAGCCCAAATTGGTTTAATTAAATTATTAGACATTCAATAAATTGGTTTTGGGCCAAACTCGTTAAATTTGAATGGGCCAATGGATGGTGATTTAAGTTTGATGAAATCGAGCCCAATTAGTTTTTATTGAATATTATTTATTTAAATAAAATAATTAATTTATTATTCTTGGAAAATTATAATTAATTAATTAATTTAAATAATAAATTCTCACTAGATGGTTTATTATTATGAAATTGAATAAAATTTGGAATTTTATTGGAAGAATTAATTAGTTGGACTAATTAATTATTATCTTAATCACCAACATAATTGCTTTATTTATCGCGAGCATGTATTATATGATGGTGACATTATTCATAGGCTTAGGTTTTCTTTTGGATGCATTTTCTTTTTTATGGGTTGTAAGGGTCGAATTTGAGCTCAATGTTTTTATTCTTAGAATTATGTATAGGATACCAATATTCTTATGTAATAGAAAGAACTAGAATAGGCCTTGAAAAAGAAAATGATCCAAGAATGAAAGGTGCTTGGAGCCCAACAAGAAGAATAGTATAGGCTTTTCTTTTTTCTTTTGACAGCCCATTGGCTTGGGCCCTCTAGAAAAGCCCATGAATATATGTGATGTTTTATAGCTTTTGATGCATGTTTTATTAGATGTAAGAATGCATGAAAAATCCAATCCTGCGCTATAAAAATGATAATGTGCAAAGTGAGACATACTTAAATGTTTAGAACATTAATTCTCCCAAACAAAATAATACTAAGTTTTAAAAGGGGAGCTAGGCGTCCAATGCCTCCACTAAGCTTCATGAAATCAAGAATTGAATCTGATACATGGCATCTTCCCAGTAAGTGGGGGTCATATATTAAGACGCGATTCTGAGATTTTATAAAGTACATTAGATGCCTTAATCGAAACATATCTCACCTCAAATATCGTTAAAAGGGTTGCAAGGTGAAATTCAAATGTTAGATTAAAAGGTGTTAGTGGGAATAAACTTAGATAGTCCACAAACCTGTATATCGCTAAAGGGTTGCGGTTGTTAGGTCTCATATTTTACATATTTTCATTATGATTTACCTCACATTTATCTTTATTTTATGCCTTGTTGTTAGTCTTTTCCTTTATTTTTAGCCTAATTTACGTATTTTGATTTCTAAGTCGTTTCAAAGCTTTTGTAGGCATAAAAGCGATGATTTTGATGAGTTGAAGGAGTATTTATTACGAGAGTAATGAAGGCTATCCAAGAGGATGTGAAGAAATGCATTAGAAAGGCCCAACGAGAATGTTTCGTTGAAAAAAAATGAAGAGAAAAAATTCTGCACAGCTGTGCAGCTGCGGATTTTTATATTTTTGTGGGCCGATTTTATGACTTGGATGAGCATAATTTATGTATCTAAGACTCCTTTTTAGTTAAATAAAGTGGCAAAAACGTTTTTATAGGCTAGAATGAGGTGGGAGATCATTATTCTTTGAAAAAAGTAGATCTTGGAGAGTAGATCTTGAAGAGGAGAAGAGAGTTCTTGGAGAAAAGTTTCATCTTCTCAAGTTGTATTCTTCCAATCCTCCATTGTTGAACATGAGTAACTTTATGTTTATGCAATTTATTTCTTGTTTTTCTTTAATTATGCATAGCTAAATTATTTTCTAGGGTTTAAGATGTAGTCTTGTGTATTGATTTGGATTATTGATGATTTATGGATGTGATTTCTTGTTTGGTTTATCTATTAATGAGTGTTTAATGCTTGTAATTTCTTGATCACCAATTGCATGATTTAAGATGAATTAAGAAGTACCGGGAGGTGAATTAGTTTATCGGTTCAGATTTAATAGACATGTGTAAATTGCTTAATAGGGATATTGGTAATTTTGCATGAGACTAGTTAAACAACATTCATAGAACTTAATGGATTCATCTAAATTAGTTTTTGATCATGGGAGTGACGTTAATTAATTTAGGTGGGTACTCATGAAGATCTCGGGAGAGTATTCATGTATTTAAGGAAATTGGGTCTTTAATTTAAACAAAAATGATAATCCATTGAAAGTCAATAATCCATAAAAATACCTTGATGAAATCTTAATCCCTAGGCCTTTCGTTAATTGATTGTTCGTTTTAATTATATTTGTGTTAATTATTTATAATTAATTCTGTTTTATAAATTTCGGCTTTTAATTAGTTAAAATCTCAAATCTTTGATAATCGATAGTTTAAATAATAAGATAAACTTTGTTTGGTACTTGATAACCTTCCCTGTGGAGACGATCTTACTTTCACTATATTATTTGTTCGATTCCGTGTTGTTACGGACGGTTAACAAATTGGCACCGTTGCCGGGGAAGGCAACAAATAGTCAATATCAATAAAAAATTGATTCTTATTAGTTTCGACATTTTTCTTTATTTATTTCTTTTTGTTTTGGATTTTTATTTGTTTGAACTTTGATACTTGCGATTATTGTTTTAGAATGGCAGAAGACATACAGAGGATTGAACCTGCTGCACAAAGAACTCTCCGGGATTATGCTACACCAATATATCAGAACTTAACCTCCAGCATAGCGGTACCAACTGTTCAAGCCAACACCTTTGAGTTGAAGCCGGTTATTATTCAAATGCTCCAACACACTGCATTTGAGGGAGATATTGAGAGGGAGGATCCTCATTCCCATCTGGGGAATTTTCTTGAAATTTGCAGTACTTTTAAGATGAATGGCGTTACTGAGGATGCCATAAGATTGCGACTCTTCCCATTCTCCCTGTCTAAAAGAGCTAAGGAGTGGCTAAAAAATCAGCCGGCAAATAAGTTCACCACTTGGGCTGATTTGTCGACTGCGTTTCGGACCAAGTATTTTCCCCCAGCTAAGACCGCTCAGTTAAGGAATGCAATCACAGGATTTATGCAAACTGATAGTGAAACCCTCTATCAAGCATGGGAAAGGTACAAGGAACTACTCAGAAAATGCCCACATCACGGTATTCCTAGTTGGATGCTTGTGCAGACTTTCTACAATGGTTTGTCACATAATATCCGGATGAATATCGATGCAGCTGCAGGAGGGAGTTTTATGGCAAAGAATCCGGATGATGCATTGGCTCTTATGGACGAAATGGCATCCAACAGTTATCAGTGGGCAAGTGATAGTCGGGCTGCAAAGAAAACACCGGGCATACACAATGTAGATAACATTACATTGCTTAATGCTAACATTGAAGCACTTGTCAAGCACATGGAGGGACTCAAGGGAAATGTTAGTGCAGTATCTCAACCTACTTTAGCTTGTGATGTTTGTGGGGCACCTCATATGGCAACTGATTGCCCACTCATTGAGCAAGCTAATTACCTATCCAATCAGAATAAACAGCAAGGAAATCCATTTTCGAACACCTACAATTCGGGTTGGCGAAATCACCCTAACTTTTCTTGGGGAGGTCAAGGGAACCAAGGAGCTTAAGCAAATCCTCCTAGACAACAGTTTCCTCCAGGTTTCCAACAACAAGGTCCTCAGAATTTTCAACAAGCAAATCAGTAAGGACCCCCACCTCGATAACCACAAGCTTGGGAATTAGCCATTGAAAAGCTCGCTAATGGAACAGCAAAACGGTTTGAGAATCTGGAAGCAAAAATTGATCTGGTAGTGGGAGCAACAAAGAATCTGGAATTACAAGTTGGACAATTGACAAGTTCAATGAATTCGAGGTCAAAGGGTACACTGCCTAGCCAAACAGAGGAGAATCCGAGAGGACAGTGTAATGCAGTGACTCTGATAAACGAAAATATAATTGAAGAATTTGAGCCACATGCTGTACACAGAGATGAATTTGTGACGAAGGATAATTCAATCTTTGAATCTTCAGACAAGGTTGAGCCAGAAAAGGTTATCCCGAAGCCATATGTGAAACCATATGTTCCTCCAATTCCATTTCCCCAAAGGTTGCAACACAAGAGGTTGGACAAACAGCAAGAGAAATTTCTTCAAACACTTAGACTGTTGAACCGCAACATTCCATATACAGATGCTCGGGCTCAGATGCCTGTTTGTGGGAAGTTTCTCAAAGAGCTGTTGAGCAATAGAAAGAAATTAGAAGACGTGGAAACAATCTCCTTGAATGAAGAATGCAGTGCCATAATCCAACGAAACATTCCTCCAAAGCTAAAGGATCCAAGGAGTTTTTCACTTCCTTGCACTATTGAAAAATTCCACTTTGATAAAGCACTTTGTGATTTAGGAGCTAGTGTTAGTCTAATGCCTTATTCAATTTGCAGGAAATTAGGCTTTCAAAAGCTTAAAAGCACAAAGATGTCACTTCAATTGGCGGATGGGAGCATAAAACGCCCAATAGGAATATTAGAAGACGTTTTCGTGAAAGTGGACAAGTTCTACATCCCATGTGACTTCGTGGTACTTGAGATGGATGAAAATTCAAAAACACCAATCATCCTTGGAAGACCGTTTCTCGCAACTGCGGGAACCGTCATCGACGTGCGTGCTGGCAAGCTAGCGTTGAACATTGGAGAGGAGAAGGTGGAGTTCGACTTAAATAAGGTGATGAAATCTCCGCCTTTTGAAGAAAAATGTTATTCAGTGGATGTGATTGAAGAGGCCATCAATGACGAAACTTCTCAAGGGAAAAGAGATCCATTAGAGTCGTATCGCGAAATATCTTCTAGACCTAAGGTAAAACTTAAATCTCTTCCTCCACATCTCAGGTACGCTCTTCTTGGCAACAATGAATTTTTATCTGTTATCGTACATTCTACTCTATGTACACCTGAATTGGACCCATGGTTAAGTGATTTGGAATGGAAGAAAGACGGAATAAGTTGGAATATATTTGATATGAAAAGAATTAATCGTGCTTTGTATTTTTCAGGCGATGATATTCCTCGAGGGAAAACAATTTCCCTCGCCAGAACTTAACAATAACTTTGTCTAAGTCGAGCTAATGACTTTAAACAACCGCTGCTTGGGAGGCAACCCAAGAGTTTTCGTTGTTTTTGTCATTATCGTTTTCTTCTTTCTGCTTATTTTGTTTTCAGTCAAAAACATGAAAAACGAGGTGCATGGGTTCTTATACAATGTAAATCAGGCTCATTTTAGCACCACTGTGCAAAAATTTCGCACTTAGAAGAATTTTATGTGCACAGTTGTGCAACTTTTCAGCACAGTTGTGCAAAATTTTCGCACAAGATCCAAACTCGCCGTGCACAACTGTGCAATTTTCGTGCACAATTGTGCAGAATTTTCGCACTTTTGCACCCAAAAAAA
This sequence comes from Buddleja alternifolia, assembly GCA_019426215.1. NCBI lineage: Eukaryota > Viridiplantae > Streptophyta > Magnoliopsida > Lamiales > Scrophulariaceae > Buddleja > Buddleja alternifolia. The sequence continues at coordinate 28,215,104 of CM033391.1, forward strand.
AATAATTGAAAATTGGGTAAAAATCCCTAATTCAGTCAACAAACCAATTTCAGCCAAAAACCCATCTCTCTCTCTCTCGATTTTCAGCCAAATCCCCAATTTGGTCAACACCAATACCCCACACTTCTCCATCTCCAGCCAAATTTCTCTCTCATTTCCTCAACCCACCAATTTCAGCCAAAATCTCTTTCAACCTCTCTCTCTCGTTTTCTCACAGAGAAGAGGGGCTCATCTTCTCCAACCACCTCCCACCGGAGCCCGCCTCCACACCGCACATCTCTCGATTTTTCTCCACCGCGTCACACACCGCACCGCCGCCTCTAATCCGGAAAAGCGCGACCGAGCGCGACTAAAAAACAGCCGCCGTCGGTTGTAAAGAACTCAAGCTGTCACCGCATCGTCTACATCACCAACGCCGTCTCTCTCTCTCGCTATGCCGCCGCCGCCGTTGTTCGCCATTCAGCCGTTGTTCTCCGTTCAAACACCACCGCCTTCGGCCAGAGCCACGCCACCGCCGTCGCGTTTCAATGACGTCGCCACCTCCGGGAGACATCTCTTCACAGCGCCGTCTCGGATCCACAACCCAGATCCGCCGTCTGCCGCCACCACGCTACTGCCGTCATCTCCACAACGTAGCTGAACTCCAGCTCGCATCTCCAGGCCACCTCTTTCTCAAGCAACTCAAATCAACCGCCGTCGACCGCCATGTTTCTTTACACAGCCAAATATTTGCTCTGTTCCTTCACACAGTTGTATCAGGCAGTCAACTTATTCACTTTCAAGATGCCAATGACACTACCGCGAGCGATTAATTGATAACAAAAGGGTTTAAAAAATAAAAATAAAAAAATATCCGAAAGTCTCGGACCCTCAACCGGCTTATACACTACTGTGAACTTCCAACCTCCAGCATTGCCGCCTTAGAGAGCTTCACCCTACCGACTCCCGGGCCATCACGCACATGCATAGGGGAGTATTTCTTTCACTGTTCTTTTAATTACATGTTGTTTTCGTTCTTGCATATCGGTTTCACTGTAGTACATTGAGGACAATGTGTGTTCTTTTAAGTGTGGGGTGGATTGTTTGCATGACGTGAATTGTGATTAGAGTATAATGAATGGTGTTAGGTCTCATATTTTACATATTTTCATTATGATTTACCTCACATTTATCTTTATTTTATGCCTTGTTGTTAGTCTTTTCCTTTATTTTTAGCCTAATTTATGTATTTTGATTTCTAAGTCGTTTCAATGCTTTTGTAGGCATAAAAGCGATGATTTTGATGAGTTGAAGGAGTATTTATTACAAGAATAATGAAGGCTATCCAAGAGGATGTGAAGAAATGCATTAGAAAGGCCAAACGAGAATGTTTCGTTGAAGAAAAATGAAGAGGAAAATTTCTGCACAGGCAACTGCACAACTGTGCAGATATTCTGCACAGCTGTGCAGCTGCGGATTTTTATATTTTTTGTGGGCCGATTTTATGACTTGGATGGGCATAATTTATGTATCTAAGACTCCTTTTTAGTTAAATAAAGTGGCAAAAACATTTATATAGGCTAGAGTGAGGTGGAAGATGAGAATTCATTCATTCTTACAAAAAAAAGTAGATCTTGGAGAAAAAAGAAGACTTCTAGAGAGAGAAAGGAGATCTTGAAGAGTTCTTGGAGAAGAGTTCTTGGAGAAAAGCTTCATCTTCTCAAGTTGTATTCTTCCAATCCTCCATTGTTGAACATGAGTAACTTTATGTTTATGCAATTTATTTCTTGTTTTTCTTTAATTATGCATAGCTAAATTATTTTCTAGGGTTTAAGATGTAGTCTTGTGTATTGATTTGGATTATTGATGATTTATGGATGTGATTTCTTGTTTGGTTTATCTATTGATGAGTGTTTAATGCTTGTAATTGCTTGATCACCAATTGCATGATTTAAGATAAATTAAGAAGTACCGGGAGGTGAATTAGTTTATTGGTTCAGATTTAATAGACATGTGTAAATTGCTTAATAGGGATATTGGTAATTTTGCATGAGACTAGTTAAACAATATTCATAGAACTTAATGGATTCATTAAATTAGTTTTTGATCATGGGAGTGACGTTAATTAATTTAGGTGGGTACTCATGAAGATCTCGGGAGAGTATTCATGTAATTAAGGAAATTGGGTCTTTAATTTAAACAAGAATGATAATCTATTGAAAGTCAATAATCCATAGAAATACCTTGATGAAATCTTAATCCCTAGGCCTTTCGTTAATTGATTGTTCGTTTTAATTATATTTGTGTTAATTATTTATAATTAATCCTGTTTTTATAAATTTCTGCTTTGAATTAGTTAAAATCTCAAATCTTTGATAATCGATAGTCTAAATAATAAGATAAACTTTGTTTGGTACTTGATAACCTTCCCTGTGGAGACGATCTTACTTTCACTATATTATTTGTTCGATTCCGTGTTGTTACGGACGGTTAACAAATTGGCGACGTTGCCGGGGAAGGCAACAAATAGTCAATATCAATAAAAAGTTAATTCTTATTAGTTTAGACATTTATTTTTATTTTATTTTCGAATTTTTTTTATTATCTGTCTCGCTCTGATCTTAATTTCTGTTTTAGGTTGAATATTGGTAGATGCACAGGCGTTCTTTGAGTGCACCTGCTCTTGAAATCGATCCAGAACCAGAACGAACTTTTCGAAGAAGCAGACGTCAACAAAGAGAGCATCGTAGAATGGCAGAAGACATACAAAGGATTGAACCTGCTGCGCAAAGAACTCTCCGGGATTATGCTACACCAACATATCAGAACTTAACCTCCAGCATAGCGGTACCAACTGTTCAAGCCAACACCTTTGAGTTGAAGCCGACTATTATTCAAATGCTCCAACACACTGCATTTGAGGGAGATATTGAGAGGGAGGGTCCTCATTCCCATCTGGGGAATTTTCTGGAAATCTGCAGCACTTTCAAGATGAACGGCGTTACTGAAGATGCCATAAGACTACGTCTCTTTCCATTCTCCCTGTCTAAAAGAGCTAAAGAGTGGTTGAAAAACCAGCCGGCAAATAAGTTCACCACTTGGGCTGATTTGTCGACTGCATTTCTCACCAAGTATTTTCCCCCAGCTAAGACTGCTCAGTTAAGGAATGCAATCACAGGATTTATGCAAACTGACAGTGAAACCCTCTATCAAGCATGGGAAAGGTACAAAGAACTACTCAGAAAGTGCCCACATCACGGTATTCCTAGTTGGATGCTTGTGCAAACCTTCTACAATGGTCTGTCACATAGTATCCGGATGAATATCGATGCAGCTGCAGGAGGGAGTTTTATGGCAAAGAATCCGGATGATGCATTGGCTCTTATGGACGAGATGGCATCCAATACATATCAGTGGACGAGTGATAGTCGGGCTACCAAGAAAACACCGGGCATTCACAATGTAGATAACATTACATTGCTCAATGCTAACATTGAAGCACTCGTTAAGCATATGGAGGGACTCAAAGGAAATGTCAGTGCAGTATCTCAGCCTACTTTAGCTTGTGATGTTTGTGGGGCACCTCATATGGCTACTGATTGCCCACTCGTCGAGCAAGCTAACTATTTATCCAATCAGAATAAGCAGCAAGGAAATCCATTTTCGAACACCTACAATTCGGGTTGGCGAAATCACCCTAACTTTTCTTGGGGAGGCCAAGGGAACCAAGGAGCTCAAGCAAATCCTCCTAGACAACAGTTTCCTCCAGGTTTCCAACAACATGGTCCTCAGAATTTTCAACAACCAAATCAGCAGGGACCACCACCTCGAGAACCACAAGCTTGGGAATTAGCCATTGAAAAACTAGCTAACGGAACTGCAAACCGTATTGAGAAGCTTGAGGCAAAGATGGATCAGATGATAGGTGCAACCAAGAATCTTGAAGCACAAATGGGGCAGTTGGCTAGTACTATAAGCTCAAGACCAAAAGGTACATTGCCAAGTCAAACTGAGCAGAATCCTAAGGGGCAGTGTAATGCAGTAACTTTGAGAAATGGAAGAACCGTGGGAGAATCTGAACAACCGGGGGAACCTAATGAGGAACAAGGAATAACTGAGGTTCCAGTTTCTGAGCCTTCAGAAGAGGTTACACCAGAGATAGTTCAACCTAAACCATATGTGAAGCCGTATGTTCCTCCAATTCCATTTCTCAAAGATTGCAGCATAAGAGATTAGACAAGCAGTACGAGAAATTTCTTCAAGTTTTTCGACAGTTGCGTATCAATATACCATTCGCGGATGCTTTGGCTCAGATGCCAATTTATGTGAAATTTCTGAAGGAATTGTTGAGCAACAAAAGAAAATTGGAAGACGTGGAAACAATATCTTTAAATGAAGAGTGCAGTGCTATAATCCAAAGGAGTATTCCTCCTAAACTCAAAGATCCAGGGAGTTTTTCTCTTCCTTGCACCATTGGTCAAGTTCAATTTGTTAAGGCATTGTGTGATTTAGGAGCGAGTGTGAGTCTAATGCCTTTTTCTATTTGCAGGAAATTGGGTTTTCAAGAACTCAAACACACAAGGATGTCCTTACAGTTGGCAGACCGGAGTGTCAAACATCCTCTGGGCATAATCGAGGATGTGTTGGTCAAAGTGGATAAATTTTACATTCCGTGTGATTTTGTGGTGTTAGAAATGGATGAGGATTCAGAGGTCCCGATTATACTTGGGAGACCATTCCTTGCTACTGCTGGGACCAACATTGATGTACGGGCAGGCAAGCTTACCTTGAACATTGGAGATGAGAAAGTGGAATTTGATTTGAACAAGGTAATGAAGTCGCCTGCCCTAGAAGAGAGTTGTTGTTCGGTGGATGTGATTGATGAGATAGCCCAGATTGAATTCGAGGGGGAGTTTCTTGAGGATCCGTTGGAGAAGTTGGAAACTAGAGATGATGAGAATCCAGCGATTGAAACAGTGACTCTAGCTCTAGACAACGATGATGACTTGCATAAAGAAGATCTTCTTCAAGGTAAAAGAGATCCACTAGAGTCGTATCCCGACATCTCCTCTAAACCAAAGGTAGTACTTAAACCTCTTCCACCACACCTCAGGTATGTCTTTCTTGGTGACAATGAATCTTTACCCGTTATTGTTAGTGGTACTTTGTCTGAACTTGAATTGAATAAACTATTAGAGGAGTTGAGGTTGAGAAAGAGAGCCATAGGATGGACTATTTCTGATATAAAGGGAATTAGCCCTACTTTATGCATGCATAGGATTCTCATGGAAGAAAATCATAAGACATCAATAGAACCTCAACGTAGATTGAATCCCAAGTTGAAAGAAGTTGTTAAGGATGAAATTATGAAATTGTTAGATGCTGGCATAATATACCCTATCTCGGATAGTCCTTGGGTTAGTCCTATACATGTAGTGCCTAAAAAAGGAGGAATGACTATAATGAAAAAAATGAATTAATTCCCACTAGAACAGTAACAAGGTGGCAGGTTTGTATTGATTATAGGAAGTTAAACAATGCTACTCGAAAAGATCACTTTCCCTTGCCTTTCATTGATCAAATGTTGGAAAGACTTTCGAGTAATAAGTATTATTGCTTTCTAGATGGTTACTCTGGATATTTTCAAATTCCAATTGCACCCGAGGACCAAGAAAAGACCACCTTTACTTGTTCATATGGTACTTTTGCGTATCGACGCATGCCTTTTGGACTTTCTAATGCACCTGCTACTTTTCAGAGATGTATGATGGCCATTTTTTCTGAGTTTATTGAGAAATCCATGGAAGTGTTTATGGATGATTTTACTGTGTATGGCTCGTCATTTGATCACTGCTTAGCTAATCTTTCTCAAGTCTTGTAGAGGTGTGAGGAAACTAATTTAGTTTTGAACTGGGAAAAATGTCACTTCATGGTGACTGAGGGAATTGTTTTGGGGCATAAAATTTCAGACAAAGGAATAGAGGTGGATAAGGCAAAGGTGGAAGTGATTGAGAAATTACCCCCACCCACATCAGTAAAGGGCATACGGAGTTTCCTTGGTCACGCTGGCTTTTAGTCGGTTTATCAAGGACTTCTCAAAAATTTCTAAACCCTTATGTAATTTACTTGAAAAAGATGTGGTGTTTAATTTTACTGATGAATGTTTACTTGCGTTCAACAGGTTAAAACAAGCATTGATATCTGCCCCAATAATCTCTTCACCAGACTGGGAATTGCCTTTCGAGTTGATGTGCGATGCCAGTGACTTTGCAGTAGGAGCTGTTCTCGGGCAAAGGAAGAATAAACGGGTTCATGTCATTGCCTATGCAAGCAAAACGTTAGATAGTGCTCAGGTCAATTATGCCACTACTGAAAAAGAGTTGCTTGCAGTGGTTTTTGCGTTTGACAAGTTCAGATCTTATCTTGTGGGGTCGAAGGTGATAGTGTATACGGATCATGCTGCAATCCGATACTTAATGACAAAGAAGGATGCAAAACCACGTTTACTCCGTTGGATTCTATTGTTACAGGAGTTTGATTTGGAAATTTGTGATAAGAAGGGTACTGACAACGTGGTCGCGGATCATCTTTCGAGGCTTGAACAAGGATATGACACAGTTGTTGAGGACATACCAATTGATGAGACATTTCCAGAAGAACGGTTGATGGGGATAAAACACGTTATACCATGGTATGCTGATTACGTGAATTACCTGGTGAGTGACATTCTTCCTCCCGGTTTAAGTTATCACCAAAAGAAGAAGTTCTTGGCAGAAGTAAAACATTACTACTGGGAAGAGCCTCTTCTTTACAAAGAGTGTGGGGATGGTGTCATTCGTCATTGTGTGCCATCTGACGAGTTTAAGAGTATCTTGGAGCATTGTCATTCCTTGGAATGTGGGGGTCATAACAGTACTTCAAAGACGGTTGCTAAGATTTGGCAATCAGGATTTTATTGGCCCACCATGTATCAAGACGCAAGGGTTTTTGTCATAGCATGCGATCGTTGTCAAAAGACAGGGAACATTTCTCGCCGTAATGAGATGCCTTTACAACCTATATTGGTTGTGGAATTATTTGATGTGTGGGGGATGGACTTCATGGGACCATTCCCATCTTCCTATGGCAATAAGTACATCTTGGTTGGAGTCGATTATGTATCGAAATGGGTTGAAGCCATCGCGACGCCGACTAATGATGCTCGTGTGGTGACAAAGTTCTTAAAAAAATATGTTTTCTCGAGATTCGGGGTACCACGAGCTATTATCAATGATGGAGGAGCTCACTTTTGCAACCGACAAGTGGAAAATCTCTTGAAAAAGTATGGGGTTACTCAAAAGGTGGCGACTCCATATCACCCTCAGACGAGTGGTCAGGTTGAAATTTCTAATCGTGAACTCAAGCATATCTTGGAGAAAACCGTTGATAATTCACGTAAGGATTGGGCCAATAGGCTAGATGATGCACTATGGGCATACAGAACCGCTTACAAGACTCCCATTGGTATGTCTCCGTATCGGTTGGTTTATGGTAAGGCTTGTCATCTTCCCGTGGAACTCGAACATAAAGCATATTGGGCAACTAAAGCACTAAATTTAGACTTAAAAGAAGCGGGATTGAGTAGATTGATGCAATTGAGTGAACTTGATGAATTCCGGTTGAATGCTTATGAAAGTGCACGAATTTATAAGGAAAAAACTAAAAGATGGCATGATAAGCACATTCAACCAAAAGAATTTCAAGTGGGTCAAAAAGTTTTACTCTTTAATTCCCGTCTTTGACTTTTTCCGGGAAAACTTAAGTCCAGATGGTCGGGTCCGTTTGAAGTTATCAAAGTTCATTCCCATGGAGCGGTTGATATTGTACGAGAAGGTTCCGGTGTATTTAAAGTGAATGGGCAACGGTTAAAGCTATACTTCGAAGGAGACAATATTCCTCGAGGGAAAAAAATTTCCCTCGTCGACCATCAACAATGATTTTCCTCTAAGTCGAGCTAATGACTTTAAACAAGCGCTGCTTGGGAGGCAACCCAAGAGTTTTTGATTCTTTTTGTCGTTTCGTTTTTCTTCTTTTTGCTTTATTTGTTTCCATATTTTATGTTTGAATTTTATTTTATTTTCGGTGCTTAAGTGATTTACTAATGCAAGTTATTCTTGTTGCAGGTCAAAAACATGAAAAACGAGGTGCATGGGTTCTTATACAATGTAAATCAGGTGCACAATTGTGCTCATATTAGCACCACTGTGCAAAAATTTCGCACTTAGAAGAATTTTATGTGCACAGTTATGCAACTTTTCAGCACAGTTGTGCAAAATTTTCGCACAAAATCCAAACTCGCCGTGCACAACTGTGCAATTTTCGTGCACAATTGTGCAGAATTTTCGCACTTTTGCACCCAAAAAAAAAAAATTTGAAAATTGGGTCAAAATCCCCCAAATCAGTCAACCCCCTCACAAACTAAGTCAACACATCCACCACACCACAAATTTTAGCCAAACTCTCTCTCTCTCTCTCTCTCTCTCTCTCTCTCTCTCTCTCTCGTTTCTCTTCACCCCACATAGTCAGCCGTCGCCGTCACGCTCACAATCAACCTCCGCCACCGCCGTTGTCTTCCACCACTGCCTTCGGCTGTCAAGAACTCACGCCTCTCAAAACCACCAACACTCCAATACAAACAAACACCCCAAACATCTTTCTCTCGTTTCTCTCACAAGCGAGGCGTCGGCTCTCTGACCAGTCGCCGGAGCCCAATCTCCGCCGCCGTTAAGCTCGCTCGCCGCATCTCCACCTCTACTAAATTCCGACCACGCCGCCGCCGTCAAATCTGTTCTCAGCCCCATCGTTCGACTGCCGTCGCATATTCTCTAATAAACCGCCGCCGCCGTCGTATTCTACCGTCACCGTCCCCACCTGCGCGACCGAGCACGCCTCGAGAACCAGATCCGACGTGGAGTGGTGAGTGCCGCCGCCGTCTTTCTCCTTCGCCACAGCCACGCCGCTGCCGTCTCGAAATCCAACTCCAGCAGCAACGCAAACCAGCTCCGCCTCGCTCGCCGCATCTCCACCGCCGACACCAGCGCGACCGAGCGCGGTTCACACTCCTCCGTCGCCCTTCTCTATCTCACTACCGCCGTCGTGACCCCACGGTCCGACATCCAACATCGCACTGCTGCCATTCTTTTTCCTCTGGGGGCGTTTTTATTCAAAGGACAACAGAGTCCTTTTATTTTCTTTACAGAGGGCCTATTATTTGTTTCAAGATGGCAAAAAGAAGACGCACAGGTACGGGATCTTCCACAGATCGTGCTTTACAATTGGTTCCGACGGATACTACCGCGAGAGAAAGATTGATCAACAAAGGTTTGACCAAATATCCAAAAATCTCCAACCCTTTACCGGCTTATGCGATTCTCAGTGAATTAGATTGTTTCCCATCCGTTATTTAGACAAAGCTGCTATGTTGTCTCTGTTTATTGAGGATGTTTTGAATGAAAAATTGATTGTTATGGGATGGGGTGATTTGATTAATATGAATGAACCGAGTTATCGATTACTTACGTTGGAATTTTTGGGTACCGTCGAGTATGTTGATGAGTTGTTGAAGTTTTGTATTGCCAATGTTCCGTATACGCTCACGAAATCGGAATTAGCTCATATCTTTAAATGGCCAACTTGTGGACTGACAGAATTGACCAAGGACCAACAAACTGAATTTTGGCGAGAAATTACTCGATTGCCAAATACGATTTACTCCGGTCATCGTTCTAATGCCTCGGATATTGTCGATTACACTCTTCGGTATTTTCATAGAATTTTAGCATTTACTATCTTTGGGAGAGGAGCATGTGGGAAAGTGTCTTCGAAGGAGCTCTGTGTCCTCTATTGTCTCCACCGTGGTGAACAGTGTGACTTGACAAATTTCTTCCTTGGACATATGGTTCAAGTCTCCAGGCGGCATAAGGGTCAAATTCTCCTCGGTGGGTTGATTACACGCATTGCAGAAAGTATAGGAGCTTTTGATCGACATCAGACAAATCTCGAGCCCATTCCGGGACCATTGACCATTGACTATCAATATCTCTGTGACATGAAGCTTCTGAGACTTGACAGACGAGGAGGGTATATTTTCAAGAGACACCCGAGAGATCCGATTCACATGGCAGCAGAAGGTAATAATCAAGGGCATTCATCTGATGATCATTCCACCAACAGTACCTCGGTTCCCATTTCTGCTTTCGCCAACCTTGAGTCTACTGTGGCAGAAATTCAACGAACTCAGACAGAAATGATGAGGCAGTTGTCAGCCTACTTCCAGTTCGTGAATTTCCATCCTCCACCACAGTGAGATCCACCCTACCGACTCCCGGGCCATCACGCACATATATAGGGGAGTATTTCTTTCACTGTTCTTTTAATTACATGTTGTTTTCATTCTTGCATATCGGTCTCACTTAAGTACATTGAGGACAATGTGTGATTTTAAGTGTGGGGTGGGTTGCTTGCATGCTGTGAATTGTAATTAGAGTATAATGAATGGTTTAAGTGTGGGGTGAAATTTGCAAATTGTGATTAGAGTTTATTGAATTGCTCAAGTGTGGGGTAATGTGGTTAAGTGGTGAAAGAATTGGGCATACGTCAATTTTTGCTGAGTTGTTGCTGAAAATTGGTTGACTTGTTCATAATATTTGTGTTCCCATATTTGAGCTCTTGACTAGATAAACATATGAATTTGATTTCTGTACATGGATACTCTTTTTATTGAGTTTGATCGCTGAGCCTGAAATTTGTAAAATTTCAATGCATCTTTACACACTACACACGAGTTCTAGTAAAAGGGATTGATCAGGGAGATAAAAGCAATTACATATTTTTTTTATATACATGGTGATATTGGAGGAAAGTCGAGAAAATGAAAAAAAAAAAATCGATGAAGAAAATAAGGAAAGAAAGTTGATTCAGTGGTTAATGAAAGCTAAAATCACCCAGTTTCGTTTCTAGCCTTTGTCACTTGAGTGATTAAGTCCGTTGGGGTGTCTTGACACCTAGTGCCTTAAAACCGACTGGTTTGAGAGTCATTGGCCCAAAACTCGTTACAAGGGTGACATAGAAAGCTTGATTAGCGAGACATTGCACGGGTTGATAAATTTTGAATGAAGAAAAGTGAACGAGGATGAAATATGATAGATGTTGTGTTCTTGCTTGAAATAACTGAGATGTTCCCTTGCTAGAATTCATAAATCAAGCACGGATGGATGTAAATGAAATTGAACTTGTTTGGGATTAGTGTGATGACTTGAGAGTAAAGATGTTCATATGTGGAAAAATAATGATTCTACGTGTTTATTGGTTTATGTGTGATGATTGTGGGGAGTCATAAATGTTGTGACTAGTTGCTGATTAGATGCACGGTGAGACAAATAGACGATTGTCATGAATTTTGTGGGTATATTCTCTACAAACCCTCACGAGACAAAACTCGTCCACTAGGGGTAACCTAGGGGTTTAACGGCTTGTTGCACATGCTAAGTGCAATCGTGTTCCCTACGAAAGTGGTGTTATCTTTATTTTTGTTTTTGTTTTGTTTGGATTTACTCGAGGACGAGTAAAGGTTAAGTGTGGGGTGTTTGTTAGGTCTCATATTTTACATATTTTCATTATGATTTACCTCACATTTATCTTTATTTTATGCCTTGTTGTTAGTCTTTTCCTTTATTTTTAGCCTAATTTATGTATTTTGATTTCTAAGTCGTTTCAATGCTTTTGTAGGCATAAAAGCGATGATTTTGATGAGTTGAAGGAGTATTTATTACGAGAATAATGAAGGCTATCCAAGAGGATGTGAAGAAATGCATTAGAAAGGCCAAACGAGAATGTTTCGTTGAAGAAAAATGAAGAGGAAAATTTCTGCACAGGCAACTGCACAACTGTGCAGATATTCTGCACAGCTGTGCAGCTGCGGATTTTTATATTTTTTGTGGGCCGATTTTATGACTTGGATGGGCATAATTTATGTATCTAAGACTCCTTTTTAGTTAAATAAAGTGGCAAAAACATTTATATAGGCTAGAGTGAGGTGGAAGATGAGAATTCATTCATTCTTACAAAAAAAAGTAGATCTTGGAGAAAAAAGAAGACTTCTAGAGAGAGAAAGGAGATCTTGAAGAGTTCTTGGAGAAGAGTTCTTGGAGAAAAGCTTCATCTTCTCAAGTTGTATTCTTCCAATCCTCCATTGTTGAACATGAGTAACTTTATGTTTATGCAATTTATTTCTTGTTTTTCTTTAATTATGCATAGCTAAATTATTTTCTAGGGTTTAAGATGTAGTCTTGTGTATTGATTTGGATTATTGATGATTTATGGATGTGATTTCTTGTTTGGTTTATCTATTGATGAGTGTTTAATGCTTGTAATTGCTTGATCATCAATTGCATGATTTAAGATAAATTAAGAAGTACCGGGAGGTGAATTAGTTTATTGGTTCAGATTTAATAGACATGTGTAAATTGCTTAATAGGGATATTGGTAATTTTGCATGAGACTAATTAAACAATATTCATAGAACTTAATGGATTCATTTAAATTAATTTTTGATCATGGGAGTGACGTTAATTAATTTAGGTGGGTACTCATGAAGATCTCGGGAGAGTATTCATGTAATTAAGGAAATTGGGTCTTTAATTTAAACAAGAATGATAATCTATTGAAAGTCAATAATCCATAGAAACACCTTGATGAAATCTTAATCCCTAGGCCTTTCGTTAATTGATTGTTCGTTTTAATTATATTTGTGTTAATTATTTATAATTAATCCTGTTTTTATAAATTTCTGCTTTGAATTAGTTAAAATCTCAAATCTTTGATAATCGATAGTCTAAATAATAAGATAAACTTTGTTTGGTACTTGATAACCTTCCCTGTGGAGACGATCTTACTTTCACTATATTATTTGTTCGATTCCGTGTTGTTACGGACGGTTAACAAATGGTTTAAGTGTGGGGTGAAATTTGCAAATTGTGATTAGAGTGTATTGAATTGCTCAAGTGTGGGGTGTTTGTTGTTAAATTGGTGAAAGGATCGAACATATTACATGTTTTTTTGTTGAGTATTGCGTGTATTGAATTGCTCAAGTGTGGGGTAATGTGGTTAAGTGGTGAAAGAATTGGGCATACGTCAATTTTTGCTGAGTTGCTGCTGAAAATTGGTTGACTTGTTCATAATATTTGTGTTCCCATATTTGAGCTCTTGACTATATAAACATATGAATTCGATTTCTGTACATGGATACTCTTTTTATTAAGTTTGATCACTGAGTCTGAAATTTGTAAAATTTCTATGCATCTTTACACACTACACACTACACACGATTACATATTTTTGATACATGGTGATATTTGGAGAAAAGTTGAAGAAGCAAAGAAAAGAAATAAAAAAAAAAGTCGAGAAAATAGAAAAAGAAAAAAGAAAAATAGTGCGAAAAAGTTGATTCTGTGGTTAATGAACGCTAAAATCACCCAGTTTCGTTTCTAGCCTTTGTCACTCGAGTGATTAAGTCCGTTGGGGTGTCTTGACACCTAGTGCCTTAAAACCAACTGGTTTGAGAGTCATTGGCCCAAAACTCGTTACCAGGGTGACATAGAAAACTTGACTAGCGAAACATTGCACGGGTTGATCGATTGTGAATGAAGGAGAAAGAATAAAGATAAAATATGATAGATGTTGTGTTTTTGCTTGAAATATCCGAAATGTTCCCTTGCTAGAATTCATAAATCAAGCACGAATGGATGTATATGAAATTGAACTTGTTTAGGATTAGTGTGATGAATTAAGAGTAAAGATGTTCATATGTGGAAAAATAATGATTCTACGTGTTTATTGGTTTATGTGTAATGATTGTGGGGAGTCATAAATGTTGTGACTAGTTGCTGATTTGATGAACGATGAGGCGGATAGACGAATGTCATGAATTTTGTGGGTATATTCTCTGCAAACCCTCACGAGACAAAACTCGTCCACTAGGGGTAACCTAGGGGTTTAACGGCTTGTTGCACGTGCTAAGTGCAATCGTGTTCCCTACGAAAGTGGTGTTATCTTTAGTTTTGTTTTTGTTTTTGTTTTGTTTGGATTTACTCGAGGACGAGTAAAGGTTAAGTGTGGGGTGTTTGTTAGGTCTCATATTTTACATATTCTCATTATGATTTACCTCACATTTATCTTTATTTTATGCCTTGTTGTTAGTCTTTTCCTTTATTTTTAGCCTAATTTACGTATTTTGATTTCTAAGTCGTTTCAAAGCTTTTGTAGGCATAAAAGCGATGATTTTGCTGAGTTGAAGTAGTATTTATTACGAGAGTAATGAAGGCTATCCAAGAGGATGTGAAGAAATGCATTAGAAAGGCCAAACAGGTAGATTGCACAGTTGTGCAGATATTCTGCACAGCTGTGCAGCTGCGGATTTTTATATTTTTGTGGGCCGATTTTATGACTTGGATGGGCATAATTTATGTATCTAAGATTCCTTTTTAGTTAAATAAAGTGGCAAAAACGTTTTTATAGGCTAGAATGAGGTGGGAGATCATTATTCTTAGAAAAAAGTAGATCTTGGAGAGTAGATCTTGAAGAGGAGAAAAGAGTTCTTGGAGAAGAGTTCTTGGAGAAAAGCTTCATCTTCTCAAGTTGTATTCTTCCAATCCTCCATTGTTGAACATGAGTAACTTTATGTTTATGCAATTTATTTCTTGTTTTTCTTTAATTATGCATAGTTAAATTATTTTCTAGGGTTTAAGATGTAGTCTTGTGTATTGATTTGGATTATTGATGATTTATGGATGTGATTTCTTGTTTGGTTTATCTATTAATGAGTGTTTAATGCTTGTAATTGCTTGATCACCAATTGCATGATTTAAGATGAATTAAGAAGTACCGGGAGGTGAATTAGTTTATCGATTCAGATTTAATAGACATGTGTAAATTGCTTAATAGGGATATTGGTAATTTTGCATGAGACTAGTTAAACAATATTCATAGAACTTAATGGATTCATCTAAATTAATTTTTGATCATGGGAGTGACGTTAATTAATTTAGGTGGGTACTCATGAAGATCTCGGGAGAGTATTCATGTATTTAAGGAAATTGGGTCTTTAATTTAAACAAGAATGATAATCCATTGAAAGTCAATAATCCATAAAAATACCTTGATGAAATCTTAATCCCTAGGCCTTTCGTTAATTGATTGTTCGTTTTAATTATATTTGTGTTAATTATTTATAATTAATTCTGTTTTATAAATTTCGGCTTTTAATTAGTTAAAATCTCAAATCTTTGATAATCGATAGTTTAAATAATAAGATAAACTTTGTTTGGTACTTGATAACCTTCCCTGTGGAGACAATCTTACTTTCACTATATTATTTGTTCGATTCCGTGTTGTTACGGACGGTTAACAGCGGTTTTGATGGATTATGGGAAAAGAAGATTGGACTGTCTATTGGATAGATTGATATTAGACATCACTTTAATTAAGTAATGGACCAAATACCGTTAAAGGGTTGTCATCCATTACATTGATTAAAGAAATCAATCTCCACTACGAAGTAGCAAACAACAATCACTTTCGATTTTCACAGTGGGAGTGTGAATCTCGAAAAATGTAGTAGGAGCCAAGTCATAAATCAAAGTCCTTGATTTTAACTTGGTTATAGTTTAGTTACAATCATCTAATCAAGTCTGGTTTATTTTCTGCATTTATAAATTGATTTATCTCTCTCAAAACAAAATGTCTCCCAAATCACTATCAAAATTGATGGAGAATACTATTCTTACTGGACCAAACTACATAGAATGGCTTACAAAGTTAAGGATGGTCCTTGGCAGTGAATCCATAGACTATGTGTTGGAAGTTGGTCGTCCTCCCATCCTTGGTAGAGATGAAGGTGATGAAGTTCGCCTAGCTCGTTGGGACTGGTGCTGTGACAACCATAGAGCAAGAGTGTACATCTTAAGCTCTATGTCCATTGAGTTTCAAAGATCCCATGATAAGATGGATGATGCGAGGGATATTATCCTTCACTAGGTTGAGTTGTTTGAAGAACGCGGTAAGACCGCCAGATATTTTATATCAAGAGATCTCTTCCGAACAAAGATGGCTGAAGGTGAGGATGTAGGAGAGCATGTTTTCAAAATGATGACCATGATAGAAAAGCTTAAATCTTTGGATTTCTACATGGACCTACATCTCCAAGTTGACCTCATCTTGCAGTCACTTCCTGATTCATTCTACTACTTCGTCATAAATTTTGACATGAATGACATTGAGGGTTCATTAGCTGGGCTACTGGACAAACTCAAAGTTGCTCAAAAACAGATAAGGGCGGATAAGTGGAATAATCCCATTGATGTCATTGTTCCTAATTCATTAGATGAACGAAGGAACAATAACAACAATCTGAAAATGGGAGCTTCTAAGGGGTCTCACAACAAGGTGCAGAGAAGAAGGAACAAGAGGGCAAGATATGAGGACAAGTGCTTATGTTGTGGTGAAATAGGTCACTGGAGGAGAGACTGTCCAAATATGAACATTGGAGCGAAAGGTAAAGATTTTTATGTTTTTGAAACTAATTGTTCTATTACCATTTTTTCCACTTTTTGGATTCTTGATTCAGGAGTTAATACTCATGTATGTTGTGTGAATCAGGATCTGGAACAAAGTAAGAAGCTGAGCCCTGTTGAGGTCAAGATAAGAGTAGGCAGCGGGCAGAGCGTCGCAACTACTGGAATTGGATCTACCTCATTACTTCTAAATTCTGGACATTTACTATTTCTGGATAATGTTTTGGTTTTGCCTAATGGGCTTAAAAATATTGTTTCAATTCCCGTTTTAGTTAAGAATGGTTATACTTTCCGCTTTATGGATGAACATTGCAACATTTATTATGGTAATAAATTAGTAGGCTTTGCTTCTTTAGTAAATGGTTTGTATTACCTTAATGTCCAAAATGAGTGTTCTGTAAATACTATGCAAAGAAAACGTGGTAGGCAAGGAATTAACCAAAGATTGATTTGGCATCTTAGACCAGGCCATGTCGGTGAACACAAAATTCACAAAATGGAGAAAGATGGATAAGGATTGGATCCCTATCCTACTTGTGAGTCTTGTCTCAAAGGCAAGATGGCTAGATCTCCCTTTACAGGGACTTTTCAAAGAGCCTCACAAATCCTAGGTTTAGTGCATACCGATGTTTGTGGACTATTTGGAGAAATGGCTCGTGGAAGTTTCCTTTACTTTATCACATTCACTGATGATCATTCTAGGTATGGTCTAGTGTAAGCATAAGTCTGAATCCATTGAAAAATTCAAAGAATTCAAGGCTTTAGTGGAAAATCAAACTGGACAACATATAAAAGCTCTTTGATTTAACCGAGGAGGAAAATATATGAGTGCAGAGTTTGATGAATACCTCAGAGAGAATGGTATAGTATTATAGCTCACACCTCCAGCGACACCACAGTTGAATGGAGTAGCCGAGCGAAGGAATCAAACTTTGTTGCACATGGTTCGTTCCATGCTCAGCTACACTGACTTACCCATTTCACTGTGGGATCACGCACTCCTTAAAGCTGTACACATTTTAAATAGATGTCCCTCCAATATGAGATATGGATAAATAGGAAATCAAGTCTTAATCACATTAAAATTTGGGGATGTCCTGCTTATGTCAAGAAGACTAAATTGGACAAGTTGGAGGCTAGATGATTAAAAGGGCGTTTCGTTGGTTATCCTGAGGATTCCATAGGATACCTCTTTTACCTGCACGATGACCAAAGGATCATTGTAGCTTTACAAGTCCACTTTCTTGAAGATGATTTCATTCAAGAAGGTGGAGCAGGTAGAAGAATTGTTCTTGAAGAACAAGACGAAACTCCGGGGGATACATCTACACAGGAAGTAAGAACCGGACCTTCTGTATCACAACCACAACCGCGAAGATCAAGTAGGGTACCTCAACCGCCTGAGAGGTACTGATATCTACTGTAGAGAGAGACAAAGCTCTTTCCTGTATTAGAGGAGGGTCAAGGGGATGATCCCTCCACATATGATCAAGCGATGGTGGATGTGGATGTCGTGAGATGGCGTGAAGCTATGCAAACAAAAATAGACTCGATGCATTCAAACCAAGTCTGGACACTTGTAGATCGGCCTGATGGTATTGTACCAATTGGGTGTAAATGAATTTACAAGAGAAAGATTAGTGTTGATGGCAAGGTTGACACCTATAAAGCCAAGCTAGTGGCAAAAGGGTATAGTTAAAAAAAAGGAATCGACTATCAAGGAACCTTTTCGCCAGTAGCTATGACCAAGTCTATAAGAATTCTACTTGCAATAGCAGCTCACCTTGATTATGAGATATGGCAAATGGATGTCAAAACTGCTTTTCTGAATGGATTCCTAGAAGAGGATATCTATATGAATCCATTGATAAAGCAAATGGACTCAAACAAGCATCTCGTAGCTGGAATCTATGTTTCGATGAAGGAGTCAAAGGATTTGACTTCATCAAAAATGAAGAGGAGCCATGTGTTTATAAGAAGGTTAGTGGGAGCAAGATATCATTCCTTGTGCTATATGTAGATGACATATTACTAATAGGAAATGATATATGAATGCTTAGCACTGTTAAGAAGTGGCTTTTGAGTATTTTCTCCATGAAACACTTGAGAGAAGCTACATACATTCTAGGGATTCAAATTTATAGAGATCAAACAAATAGAATGAGAGGGCTCTCTCAAGCCCTTTACTTAGAAAAGATCCTAAGGAGATTTAGGATGGAAGATTTTAAGAAAGGGTTCCTGCCAATGAGTCACGGAATAACACTCTCGAAGACTATGTGTCCTCAAAGTGAGGAAGATAGAAAAGAGATGAGCATTATTTCCTATGCATCAGCAGTGGGTAGCCTGATGTACACAATGTTGTGTGCACGACCTGACATTGCTTATGCAGTAAGCATTGTTAGTCGATTTCAAGCAAACCCAGGCAAAGAACACTGGATAGCTGTGAAAAATATCCTAAAGTATTTGAAAAGAACTAAGGATATGATTCTCATCTATGGGAGTGGTGACTTAAGAGTGGATGGATACACCGACTCGGATTTCCAATCAGATGTCAATGATCGAAAATCCACATTGGGGTTCATATTCACCCTCAATGGTGGAGCGGTGTTTTGTAAAAGTTCTAAGCAAAGCATAACCGCAGATTTCACCACAGAGGCTGAATATGTGGCTACCTCCGAGGCAGAAAAAGAGGTTGTTTGGCTAAAGAAGTTTCTTGGAGAACTTCAAATGGTTCCAAGCGTGAGCTCCAGTTGCCACTTTATTGTGATAACAATGGAGCAATAGCGCAGGCAAAGGAACCGAGGTCTCACAACAAGTCCAAAAACATTGAGAGAAGATATCATATCATAAGAGAGATCGTTTCCAGAGGGGACATATCTGTTCAGAAAATAGCATCAGTAGACAACGTCGCTGACCCATTGACCAAGCCATTAGCATAGACAGTGCTAGACAAACATCTTAAAAAGATGGGTATCAAATACCATAGCAAATGACATTGAGTGGAAGTGGGAGATTGTTAGGGCTATGCCCTCAAATGCCATAAGAGGATAGAATTATAGGGCATTAGTTTGTATCTAAACATTCTTGTTTTAATAAAAGGCTTTTGATGTTGTTTCTTATAGGCATTTGTAAGGTTTAAATAAACAACAATTAGTCCTTGATATTAAGGCGAACATTCTACTCCCTATGGGTTAGGGAGAATGGAACTAGAAGTGTTTGATCCTTAATATCTAAATTGGTTCGCAAGTCGAAGAGAGTATTTACTGGACATCATTACTGGACATAGACTTGTATGATATAAGTTTTGGCAGGGAAGTGTCAGTCGAACACTATGAGTATGTTAGTGGGAACTTGTATCATAGACATATTAGTTAGACTGGTGTGTTCGAACACGGCTCGCATTAATTATGTCACATGGGTTCTCACTCAATAACAGTCAATGACATAACTGATAAGTTATGATAGGTACGCGTGAACCTTAGACCTGAGTAATCACGTTGAAGATGTGCTTGTGACATCAAAGTCTATCATTAGAGTAGTTAGATCCAATTCGCCCGTTGGTGGGGTCGACCTCAAAGTGTGTCTTGATGAGCAAGTAGCAATCTTAACTGATTAACAATATGAGATTTATTCTCTCATAAGTGAATGAGCTAAATATCCTATGCCGTCATGAATGAGTGAGGTCAAAGACTTTGGACAAAGCATTAGAGATACTTAGTGACCTCGATTCATTATGAGCTGAGCATATAGTTAAGTCCAGTGAGCTTGACTAAACCATGACTCTCACTTGACTGGGATATATGAATAAAGGGTTTATACTCGTACGGTATTCACAGCGTGCAAGGTTTGGAATGATTCTATACATTTTTTCTCAATTGGGCTACGATGTGGACCACGGGACTGGCTAGGTGGTATCCACATCCTTTTGGTTTCCTCCCAATTGCCTTTTGAGATGAACCTATCACAACTTAGCAGTTTTGGTTTAATCAAACTAATATAAAAGAGAAAATCTAACTACACAAAATACCTTTCTTACTATTTCCCTCGTACAAATTTTTGATCTATCAACCCGAACCAAAAAATTTTGTCTCCTTGTTTCCGTGTGTAACCATCGGCCTCCACGAAATCCCGAGCTCCATTTTTTTGTTCCTCTTGTATCTTCAAGTGATCGAATCGTCTAAGGTGTATCCACACCTCCGTATAGTTCTCAATAAATATATATATGGTGCTAGCCTATATATTTATTCTAAATCCAATTTAAGCTTAATATATGAAGGTTGGAATATTATGTAAAAGACTAAACTCAACATATGAGCAAAATCTTGTCTAAATAAAAAGGGCTAGGGGCGGCTACTTAGAGAAAAATAGAAGACACAATTTTTCTCTCTTTCTTTTGTGTTGGGCGAAATTTTCACTATGTGAAAGTGTGTGTATGTGTGTGTTTTTATTAACACACATATTTATAGAGAGACTCCTGGGTTTAATTTACTTGAAAGTCAAGATGAAATCAAATCTTCAAGATTTGACCTTCATCTAATCCTAAGTAAACTCAATCAAGGATTTTTCCTTAAAACAAGGAACTTAGTCAACAAGCTAACTAATTCCTTTTCTCTCTCATAAATATTTCCTTGATACCTCCTTGATCAGTCTTGGAGAGGAATTAAGTCCTCTCCTAATGTTCGCCCATGTACACGCCCACTTCATGTCTTGGAGTCCAAGAATTTTATCTTACTTGATTTAATTCTTGACTCCTATTTAATTAAATAGTCCAACTATTTAATTAAACACTACATAATATTTAAAGTCCAATCTTAATTATTATTAGCCTAATTATTATTAATTTTATTTAATTTTCGACCGAGTTTACTAATTAAAACCCTTGGACTCTATTAGGCCCATTAATTAATTAATAGTCCAATTAATTGATCTTCCACCAATTAATTAATATTCCATTTTAGGTAAGTACTTGACATTCCTAATTTCACCTCAACTTCCAAAGTTGATTAATCATATCTTATAAGCAGGAACCTTAGGAGTTAGTTTGTGACCCCTTAGGCTCGTTCATGTGCTAGTAGTAAGTGCACTTTCCAAAAGTGTCAGTGTACCTTTGTTTATTTAGAAAGTACTAGATTAATTCTTCTTTGATTTAATCAAACCATGTATTATTCACCATAATATCATGGTACCTACAAATCGAGGTTACTGTCTAGCAACGGGCCCCAAAAACCTAGACACGAATAATATTAATATACTTAACCTATCATAACCACGATCCTCGCTTAAGTAAAATCTTCCCATCATATTTTTCGGGTTGGTATCTTGAGTAATGACTTAGTCGAAACTCTTACGACTCAATCTCTATGGTTCCTTCATTGCATGATATCGATTCTCGCAATCCAAACGAGGAAACACTCCGCCTCTTTGGATTGCCATACTTTGCGCAAAGTTTTCTTGAATCGATTAATTGAGCAAAACATAGGAAATGTCTGATTAGCTAAATCAGTGATGGGTCCCATCTTGTTCTCTCATATACCTTGACACATAATCATACTATACCCAAGATATGCCATATGATGACTCGCAAAGGAATCATGAGATGAGACAAAGTATAATTGACTATGCTCAAAGTAACCAATGGAACCTCAGGTCCATAAGTAATACTCTTACACCTACGTGATTATTGGAAATTCCACATTCGATGAGGAAAATTATTTTAGGAATTTCCAATAGGGTTGTTCAGTTCACTCATTATTCAAATGAGAACCCTCATACACATCTATGCCTATGGAACGAGGCACGTTCTCTAAGAACACATGTGTACAAGAAAGTCTTTCGGGTCTTTGTCAATATCCCTCATCTTGACAGCCCCTTTAACGACTTGCAACCTTTTAAGAATCACGACCTTGGAGACATATTCTATCATCGTCATTCCCGATGTCTGATGATGTCCCAAAGTCATGTGTGATTCATGGGACTTTGTTCTAAGCATATATAGATAGTTTAAGAACAAAGAATGCCATAAAGGTTTTGACTTATTATAGGAAGATCGTCATAGAGTATCTCGAGAATGGGGTCTAAATAATTGGCGCGCTGGGCATCTACTCTAACACTTATCAAATTTAATGCTCTTATCAAGCATTAAATGAGTTTATCAAGTATTAAATGAATTTGAATTTAATATCCATTGAAATTAAATTCCTGTTGAAGATTGCATTTAAGTCCCTCTTGACTTAGAATTTATTTCAGGTGAATTTTGTCGCATGGACGCTTATCACTCTGAATGATCTTCAAGCGCTTAATCAACCGCTTAGATGATCTCTATCTTCAATTGTCTTCACAAACTGATCTTCAACTTCAACTTGATAGACTCACCTAAATTCTATCAACGCTCGCTCAAGCGTTTAGATACTAGTCTAAAAACTATAAGAATATAAGTTTTCGATTAAAATTATAACTCGATAACATTCAAACGCTTATACATATTCTAATAAAGTTAAACTCACATATTTTTTTGATGCAAGTTAAACTTAAATAATCTTTTATAGGTCTAACATAATGCCTATCTTGTCAACATCAAAACATCTAACATGAAATGTCCCAATAATTCTCCGCTTTTTGATGATGTTAAGACCTTAACTCTTTTATAGTCAAAGAGTTTGACCAGAAGATTAAATAAAGTTAGCATTTAAACAGTTAGAGCTGTTAGCTATAAGTTAGCACAAATAGCTTCAACTAGGTGTTTCAGCGAAAAACTCATTTCATTCATTCATATGATAAAACATTTTAAATAAAATGAGTTAAGAGACATGAAAACATACAAGAAATGCTTAAAGAAAATAAAAAAACTTTAAAGCTTAACGTTCAGTAGTTTGTTTGCTTCTTTGCGATATTTTTCTTCTTGCTCTGTGGGCATCTTCACAAACTTCCACAATGTATCATTTGCTTTCATTAGTCACTGATGGGTTGTATTTATGAAGTTTATGTACAATTTCTCAGCCATAGTTTCAAAATTATAGACTCGATTGTTCCAAATGTAAGGATCAATTCCAAGGATGCGCATGAGCTCGTAAAAAATGACATGAGTTCTTGTCGTCGGAACTTTGTTCGTTGGAATGGAGAAACATATTATCCATAGAGAGGGATTCCGAGTTCTCAAGAAGCTCTATGGAAAAGTCAGGGTTTGGGAAGCCTCTATAGAAGCCGGGCTTCCATTTCTTGAGGATCGCTTGCTGGATGCTCGAGATTGCCTGTTGCAATTCATCCCGATGCTTGTCTTTAAAGCTTTGAAGGACCAAGCTCTTATACTTACCATTTTCCTCCTTCTTCGCATCATTACTGTTAGGAAATTTCATGTTAGGTGTTTTGATGATGACAAGATCGGTTTTATGTTAGACCTCAAAGATTATGTAAGTTTATCTTTATTAGAATATGTCTAAGTGTTTAAAGTTATCGAGTTGTAATTTTTAGTTTAAAGCTTTTTATCTTTATAGTTTTAGACTAGTATCTAGTGTTTGAGTTCTAAGTGAGTCTATCAAAGTAAAATTGAAGATCAGTGTCTGAATACTTTGAAGATAAATGATTCTTTAAGCGGCTGTCAAGCGCCTAGAATCTTTCAAGGTGATCATGCCACAAGCGTCTATCTTCACCTGAATTAAGTCTGAAATGAATAAGGACTTAAATGAAACATTCAACGGACATTTAATTCCAACAGAAATTAAATTCAAATGCATTAAATGCTTGATAAGAGCATTAAATGAGATAAAGACTATTGACATACGAATGAGCCTTTCCCATTGGCTGTCAACTCAAAGTAGGTCTGCTAGCAACTCTGTGCAGTAGAATTTTTAGAGATGTCAAAAAAAGACCAGTTCACGCGCTCTGTGCTGAACACGCGCTTGCACGTGTCCAACGGACAAATCCCAAGAAAAGTCTATAAATAGACCCTTACAACGCAACCCTAAATACCGAGAAAATTATCAAAAGTTTGATATATACTTACGCTGTTGAAATCTATCTTTATCCCCAAAGCTCAAATCCTGCATAGCCAAAAATATTTTTGAGCTTATACATCTCTACAGCCAAACCAATATCTCTTAACTCCTTATAGAAGAACTATCATTTCTAAAGAGATATTCCAAAAGTGTTTGAACTTTCCAAATCAAACAACCCTTTGATAAAACCCATCAACCTCTTCAATCTATGTAACGAAGTTGTTGAAGACAAAGCAGTATTTCTAAGTGAGAGAAACTTATCAGAAGAAGATCTTAGCCGAGTTGAAATCTTTGTGATCAGGGAACTCGAGATCAAGTCTTCACCATGCTATTTTGTTGAAGTTGTCTTTGTGAAGCTTTGTGATTCATTATAGTGAATTCCTCCTGTGTGGAAAGGAGTAAAAGGTCGTAGCTGGGATTACACAAACCCAATGAACCTTACAATTCTCTTGTCTTTCATTATTTACTATTTTATTGCTTTATCTATTATCATCTATTTACATTATCATAAAGTATACTTTTATAAATCTAAAAGAGCAACTAAGCACTTTCTAAGCACCTGTTTATTCATACTAAGAGACTTGTACAAATCTTCTATTGTGCTAACCCTGATATAAGTACTGAGCGCCTGATCCATCTTGATCAAGTACTCAAAGCTATTATCTAAGTTATCTTTCTTACAACAAGTCTAAGAATTCGAAAAGAATTTCAGGGTCTATTAAATCCCCCCCCCCTCTATACCCTTTCGTATGCCACTTAGGACCAACAAGTGGTATCAGAGCGGTTCACGTTGAAATTTTTCAAATTTCCAAGCATAACTGCTTGTTTAGATCCTTTTAAAGTTTAGTTGCTTTAAGTTTCTTTCATGGCATTTGCAAAAGTACCTAAGTTGACTGAGTCAAATTATGACTCATGGAAGGTCAAAGCATTCACTTATCTTTGTTCTTGTGATGATGAATTGTGATATCATTTCAGATGGCCGATTCAAATCTTGAAGGTCATCAGTAAACCGCTTGGAGCCACAGAAGAGACCCCAGACGGTTTTGTTGAAAAGTCTAAGCATGGGTGGTCTACAAATGAGCGCCGCAGAGCAAATTTGGATAATGTTGGTCAGAACGCTCTATATACAGCCATTGGTGATAATGACAATTTGTTCAACAAGGTTAAGTCGTGTTCTATGACTAAAGAAATTTGCGACGAGTTGGCTACAATCTGTGGTGGGTCAGCTCAGATCAAAGAGAACAAGCCTTCTATTGCCAAGGAAAGGTTTAAAGGTTTCAAGATGTTGCCTAATGAGATGCTAGAACAATTAGATATAATATTTACTGCTCTCGTTACGGAGTTGACGTCTATAGGCATGGATTTGCAAAATCGGGAAATGGTGGTTAAGATTTTCAGAAGTCTCCCTAGTAGATTTTTGATGAAAATGATGGCTATGTGAGAATCGAATATGTTGGATCTTCTAACTCCAGAAGATGGTTTTTCAGAACTCAAGGCTTTTGAGTTCGAGTCAAATTCAGCGAGTGATGCAGTTAGTCCAATGATCGAATCTGGAGCGCTAATAGCATTAATTAAGGGTAAATCGGGTAATAAGGAAAAGGTGTCAAATCTAAGTGAGGAAGAGGAGTTAGCGTTGCTAAATAGATTTAGAAAATTTCTAAAATATGAGAAGAAAAGAAAAGCTCCAAAGCATCAAGAACAGAATTCCTATCAAACGTCTCCTCCTACTCATCAACAGAATCAAGCGCCTCAATATTTTGCCCCACTTCCTTTAGCGCCGATTCAATACCAAGCGTCTTCTCCACAGAATTTCTCAGTGTCAGTGGTCTCAAAACCACAAACTGCAAGGTTAACAAATATACAAAAGATGAAAACTAATCTTTGTTATAATTGCAGGAAGCTAGGGCACTACCAAGTAAATTGCCCTTATCCAAACGTATCCAAGCCCACAAGGCAGGATTACTTGGATAGAAACCAATTCAGGAGCAAACTTTGTCAACAAGGTTTGCTAACATAATCAGAACCAGTGTCCGCACCTGAAGATTTGGAGCCTTCAGAAGAGAGTAATGATGATGATGAGCCATTGGATGATTCAACGCTAAACCATCTCATGGCCAGAGACGATGAAGCATCATCAGACTCACCGTCTAAGGTAAATACTGAATTAGCTTATCCTCTCTCTTATGAAGAATTGCTTGACAAAGTAAAAGAATATTATAAAGATTGTCAAGATGTCGCCAGATTATATCAAAATCACTCTGATGAGATATCAACGCTCAGAGGTGAAAACGTGACGCTCAAGGCAGAGTTGCAAGTTCAGAAACAATGCATTGAGAAGAACAAATCACTTGAGACTGAAATCACACAGTTGAAAGGTGATCTTGATACGATAGTCAAGAAAGAAGCTAAGCTGATTGCTAGGCTTGCTAAATCAGAGCAACTCGTCTCATCATTGTCTAAAGCATCAAGAAAGCTAGAAAATTTGATTGAGGTAACAAGATTATTTGGTGAAAAGACCAGTTTAGGATGCAATAAATTCGGTAAACAACCAAACAAATCAAATGTTATGGCAAACAACAAAGGAAAGGGTGTGTTCTTTGTTGAGAAAGGTTGAAAGAGTCAAACACCTACTGAACCGAAAGACAATGGTACGAGGCCAAATGAGAAAGCCAAAGTTGACTCAGGCAAGGGAAAGACGAAAGTGAATGATTCACAAAGAAGGATTTATCCAAACTCTCAAAAGGCCAAGGAGAAACCTTGCCACTGTGAATCAAATGCTAAGCGTCAAGCGCCCAAGGTGCATCCTAAGCCAGCGCCAAGGAAATACCAGTGTCAATATCCACAACGATCGAGGTCATATTATCAATACTATGATGATTATGATTATGATTATGATTACTATTATAATCGAGGATATAATTATGCACCCCAAAAGCATACACAACACAAGGTGAAACCCAAAAAGGCTAATCCTCCCGCAATGAAGACTAAGCAAATATGGGTTCCTAAAGTTCTAATTCAGACTAACGCTACTAATGTGAAAGGACCCAAGTCGCAATGGGTACCTAAAAAGAACTAGAACTGCCCTTTGAATGTAGGTACCTAAAGCTAGAGCTGATACACCTGTTTGGTACATCGATAGTGGATCGTCAAGGCACATGACAGGCTCAAAGAATCTCTTGATCAACTACCGTGCTACCAATGGTCCTCAGGTTGTATTTGGTGACATTTCCAAAGGTAAAACCAAAGGTATATGTACTGTGCATAGGGGGAACATCATGATAAGTGATATAGATTATGTTGAGGGTCTTAAGCTACTCTTTTAAGCATAAGTCAATTTTGTGATAAAGGATTTGAAGTTAAATTTTCAAGTGACTATTGCTATATTAATGACGCTAAGACGGGATCCACTAAATTGAAAGGAAAAAGAACAAACAATATTTATTTGGTAGATTGGGGTTCAACAATTGATAACAACCCAACATACTTTGAGGCTAAAAATGAATCTAAAACGGGTTAGTTATGGCATAGAAAAATGAATCACCTCAACTTTAAAACAATATCTCATCTTATAACGCTAAATCTTGTAGAGGGATTAACTAAAGGACCTTTTCATAAGGATCACCTTTGTGATGCTTGTCAAATGGGTAAACAAGTTAAATCATCTTTCAAGAGAAAGCTTTGTTTATCTACCTCTAGGATATTTGAACTACTTCACATGGATTTGTTTGGACCTGTTCAAACGGCTAGAATGAGCGGTAAAAAGTGTTCTTTGGTGATAGTAGATGATTTCTCTCGATTTACTTGGGTGGAATTTTTTTCATCCAAGATAAAACATGTGACAAGCTCACAACGCTTATCCAGCAACTTCAAACTTTGAAAAATCTTAAGGTTGCAAGAATAAGGAGCGATCATGTTATTGAGTTTACTAACAAGGTTGTTGAGAAGTTTTGTCCAGAAAATGGAATACATCATGAGTATTTAGCTCCAAGAAATCCTCAATAGAACGGTGTTGCTGGGCGTTAAAACAGAATGCCAAAGGAAGCCGCTAGGACGATGTTAGCTGAGTCCAAGCTTGCTCCTAGGTTTTGGGCCGAGGCAATCAACACTGCTTGTTATACTCAAAATCGTTGCATGTTCAACAAAAGCATGGTAAAACACCATATGAACTATAGAAGGGACATAAGCCAAATGTTTCATATTTTCACGTCTTTAGTTCAAAATGCTTTATTCATAATAATGGATCCTAAAGCCTAAAGACATTTGGTCCTAAAGCGGATGAGGAAATCTTTCTAGGCTATACAAAAATGGAAAGAATTTTTGCATCCTCAATAAGATCAAGTCTAAGGTTGAGGAATCTATTCATGTTATTTTAGATGTTGCTAACCAAGAGCCGAGTAAGATTAACGCTAATAATGTAGGAGTTGAAGATTTATGTCATCAAGCGTCAAAGTTGATTATTGATGATGAAAGTGACGACGATGATGAGATCTTGGTGTCCCCTCCTAAGGTTACTAGTGAGGTTATTAAGGATAATATTGTAAGAATTGTTGATGGTTATGAAGAGAATGATCATCAAGAGCAAAATGAAAATTGTGAACATCAAGCGCTTGTGCAAGAGGTTAATCAAGCTCCTGAACAACCTCTAAACCCATTCCAGCCAGATAGACTATGGCTACGTGATCATCCACCAAAGCAATTTATTGGAGATATTGGAGCTCCTGTTAGGACTAGAGCCGCTACATTCAATGAGGCCATGTTCGCGAGTTTCTTATCTCATATAGAACATAAGAAAGTGGATGAAGCGCTAAGTGATCCTAGTTGGATTGAGGCCATGCAAGAAGAGCTTAATCAGTTTGAGCGTAGTAAGGTTTGGACGCTAGTATCACGACCAACTCACCAAGGCGTTATTGGAACTAGATGGGTTTGTAGAAACAAGATGGATGAGAATGGTATTGTTATAAGAAACAATCCAATTAGGATCACTTATTTTCGAATGGTAAGAGTATGGTCTACAAGCTAGATAAGGCGCTCTATGGACCTCAAGCATGGTATGACACTCTCTCTATTCTTCTTATTGGTAAAGGCTTTTCAAAAGGTAGCGTTGATACAACGTTATTCAAAATTACTAATGACGAAGATATTATCTTAGTCCAAATATATGTTGATTATATTATTTTTGAAATCTACTATTAAGCGTCTGTGTGAGAAATTTTCAAAAATGATGCAAGAACAATTTGCAATGAGCATGATGGATGAATTAACTTTCTTCTTAGGATTACAAGTTAAACAACTCCCTAATGACATATTTATTAACCAAGCTAAATATACACGAGATATGATTAAGAAATTTGGTATGAAAAATCCATCATCTTCGAAAATTCCAATGAATCAAACACTTAAGCTAGATAAAGATGAAAGTGGGAAGAAAGTGGATATCACTAATTATAGAGGTATCATTGGATCACTTCTTTATCTTACTGCTAGTAGACTTGACATTATGTTTTCGGTATGCATTTGGGCATGCTTTCAAGCCAAAGAATCACATTTAATTGCTGCCAAGAGAATCCTTAAATACCTAAAAGGCACACAACATGTGGGCTTGTGGTATCCAGAGGACTCTCCTTTTGAACTAATTGGCTACTCAGATGCAGATTTTGTAGGATGCAAAATAGATCGAATGAGTACTAGTGGTACATGTCAATTTGTAGGTGATAGGTTAGTTTCATGGCATAGTAAGAAAGAACAATCCACGGTGACTTCTGCTGCTAAAGCCGAGTATGTAACCGCTGGAAGCTGTTGTGCACAAATTCTTTGGATGAGGCAACAACTTAGAGATTATGACATAATCCTAGGTCCTACCCCCATTCATTGTGATAACCAAAGCGCCCTAGCCATGACTTTAAACCCTGTTCTTCATTCCAGAACCAAACATATTGACATTAGATACCATTTCCTTCATGGCCATGTTCAAAAGAAAGATATCTTTATGCATTTCATTGGAACAGACAAACAATTGACAGATATCTTCACCAAAGCGCTCAATGAACAACGCTTTCTCACTTTAAGAAGTGAACTAGGTATGATTGATTTAAATGCTTGATCATTCAATACATCATACATTATAGGCATAAAATTTAGGGAAATTTACCTTATTTTATGATCAAATGATTTGAAAAGCACTAATTAATTGTCCAATTTAAGGGAACATAATTCAGGGAGAACCTTAAAAGGATAAAATTAGAAAAGTGAAAATAACCAAAAATGTTTCTCTTTGCATTGGTCACAAGAACTTGTATTTCTGCAGCACTTGTATTTCTGCATTAAAATTGTTTAGACGCTTCAAATTAAAAACATTCTCAGCGTTTGAATATTCTCTTGAAAAAAAGCTAAACGCTTAACCAATCCCCAGTTAGCTCTTAGTAAAAATGAATTTCAAAAGACATACTACCTAACGCTAAACAGAGATAGTGGATAAGTCAGAGTAATTAATGCTGAAATGACATTCACTTGCTCTGATCAAGTAAACCCAAAAGGTAATCACTGCTTTTCAAAATGGCGGTTCAGCTAATGTACTCGCGCGTCTACACGTGTATTTCGGGCGGGTACAACTCATGCTGAATATTTCAAAAATCTTTGAAATTAAAAAAGTAACTGCAAAAAGTAATCGCGGACACCAAAATTTATATCTTGTCTTTACCTATCGCAGTTTCCATATTTATCGCTTATTTTCAAATCCGTTATTATGAAATTTACAACACATATTTAATTTCTTTGACACGTGGCCATATCGGAATTGATCAGTTATTTTTTCTTCCTTATAAATTCTAGAAATTGCAGAAATGTCCATTTTATCACTTTCATATTCTCTCAAAAGCTTTCTGCAACTTCTCTCTTCTTCAAAACAACTAAATCAAAGTTCTTCAACTTCTTCAAAAATGGCCCCACGTAAATCCTAAAAATCTGTTGCTGCTCCTTCTTCACCGAAAGCCAAGGACAACAGGGACAAAAAGATGTTCAAGTTAATCCTGGATTTCTTGTTGACTGGGATTATCTTTACCCCAAACAACACTTTCCTGTTCTAAGCATCTTCCTTTCTTTCGATGAACAAAAACTTAAACCTTTTGTTAGGTTTGCGCCCTCGATGCCAAGGAGGACTCAGAGAATAGGGCACTAGTTTATAATGTACAACCTATAATTAATATAAAGGCATTAGCAAGTTGTTATATAATTCTTAATGACATCTATAAGTCTTAAATGAACAACTAGTCTATGTGTGTCAAGACAAACTTTCGCACTCCTTATAGTAGTTAAGGAGATGAGCACTGGAAGGATTGGTACTTGAACACTTAAATGGTTCGCAAGTTGGAGAATCTTAATTGAACATTGAGATTCATGTGGACTTGTATGACACATGCTCTGACAAGGAGTGCCACTCTAACACTATGGGATAGTGGGAGTTTGTGTCATGGATACACTGATTGTATTGGATCAGTGTATTTGAACACGGCTCGTAGTAATCCGATCACATGGGTTTTTACTCAGTGACTGTCAATGATTGGATTACTAATTATGATAGTATGCGTAAGGCATTGACCTGAGTAATCAAGTTGAAGATGTGCTTGTGACATCAAGTCTGTCATTAGAGTAGTTAGATCCAATTCACCCGTTGGTAAGGTCAACCTCGAAGTGCGGCTTGATGGGTAAGTAGCAGTCTTAACTAGTTAGCAAAATGGAATTCACTATCTTGAAAGTAAACGAGAAGTATCATATCCGATCATAGGTAAATGAGATTAAAGTCTCTGGCCAGAGCTCATGAACTAATCCGTGTTGGACATTGAGGGTAGTTCGATAATCTCATATTACTATGATACTTAAGCATAACATCGTGTCCTGTGAGTTTGACATATTCCATGACTCTCACTCGATCGGGATACGTCAATGAAGGGCTTATACTCATACAATATTTATAATCTAGAGGTTCGTAATGATATAGTCATTTCGTACTCAGTTGGGCTACGATGCTGGCTAGGTGTCACCCACATCCTTTGGCATCCTCCCATTGCTAATCGAGATGAATCTAAAGAGTCGTGCTATAAGAATGGATGGGGAAATCGATTGTTGTATTTGGAGGACGTTTTGGTAATTTGTCATTTGGAAGAATGAATTAATTTAATCAGTTGTTTAATTGGATTAAACATAATATTAAATTAATTATGTTGACTAGGTCAACTATGTTGTTGTTTAATTACTTAGTTAATTAATTAATTAGACTATTAATTTAATATGTGTATATTTAATTTGATTAAATATTAGAGGGTTAAATTAATTGGGCTAAGCTGACTAAATCAACATAACCCAATAGAGTCCAATTGGGCCCTTATGGGGCGTGTGTTTGATGGGCTTAGTTGGACGATTTATTCACAAGTTTTAAAGTAACACAACATAACATAAGTTAAATGATGTGAATTAATAACTCAATTCCTCCCCCAAATATACAACACAGTAAAAGAAATTCTCTTCCACTCTCTCTCTCACCTAGCCGCCATTACGGAGAAAAGAGATGGAGAGTCAATTCGACTCGTGATAATCTAGATGGGGCACATGGATCGTTGAACGAAAACTTGAAGATTCACGAGAATTGATTGAATACGCAAAAAGGTAAGTTTTCGTATTCATATTTTTCATTAAAATCAACGAATAATAAATCGATCTTGGCTTTGGGAATTTGGATATGATTTTTAATTTCCACTGTGCATGATACCAAAATTCACAGCAGTGGTATCAGAGCCAAATTTATTGGCTTCGTTGATTTTGTATACACAATTACATGTTTATGTGATTGAATATCATGTTTAGTTGCGTAATTGATGATTTAGTATCAATCACGAATGGATCGAAATATTCTGACAAATTTTTGTAATTTCGTATTAATATAATTGGGGCTGAAAAATCGGAATATTTGTGATTTAAAATCGTCTTGTTCGATTCATAAATCTGAAATTTAAGGGAATCAGTTTCTGTAAATTTATGATTTTCTGAAAAATAGTTTTTCTGTGAATCTGAAATTTGGGGCTGATTTTGGAATTTGTTTAATTGGGCTGAAAATCTCGAGTTTGAAGGCTTGGAATCAATTTTGATTTTGGGAGAAATCTGAAAATTAAAGATGGTTTTTGGAAAATCAATGTGATGAACACTTTTGAACATCAATTCTCGAAGGCGCGCGACGACAAAATTGACGCTTAAAGCGCCGCTGTTCGTCGGAGATGGCGTCACCTGAATCTTCATCATTTTCTGCTAAAAGAGACGGCAGAAATCGGCGGAAATTCTATGGTGGTGTGGGGCGGCGTTGAACGAGCTGCCAGGACCTACTGTTGACAGCGCTGAAAGCGCAACCCGTCTCGCCGCAAAACACCATGTAGATGGCTGTCGATTCGCCGGAAACTCCATGGAAGTCGTCGACCTGGAGCAGCTGAAATCGGTCGAAACATGTTGATTTTGGCCGCTTCGGAGTCGGTGAGGGTTGGAGATACGACAGGCGAAGGCAGCGGTGTCGGCGCCGCTGCCATAACCGGCGAATTCTCCGGCGACGGGAGATGACGGCGCGCGGTTGAAGGAAGAAAAAGGAGTGTTGAGTTAGGCTGCTAGGGCAATTTTTATGTGTTGGGCCGAGCCCAACGCATATTAAATTATGTGTTGGGCTTGGTCCAATGCATATTTAATTAATAGGGAGTTGGGTTGGACCCACTCGGATTCATTGTATAATGGCCCAACCTGATTTATTTAATTAATAGGGAGTTGGGATTGGCCCACTCGGATTAATTAAAATAATTCCCAAGATGATTTGTTAATTAATAAGGAGTTGGGCTTGGCCCAAATCTGATTAATTAAATAAATGGACCAACCTGATTTCAAAATTAAGAGGTGTTGGGCTTGCATTTAAATGAATATGGGTTTATTTGGATATTGATCCAATGACACCCATTCAATTAAATTGGACTGGACTCAATACCCATTTATTAATTGGGTTTTTCCTTCTTTTCTAAATTAAAGTGTTCAATTAAATTAAATAGGATTTAATTTGTAATAAATTAAATTGGATTTGATTTATATTAAATAAAATTGGTTTTAATTTATTCTTCCAAATCAAATGGGATTTAATTTTGTAAACGATTAAATTGGATTTGATCTTTCCTCTCAAAATTAAATTGGATTTGATTTTGTAATAAACTATATGGGATTTAATTTTTTTTATAATAAATTGAATTGGATTTAATTTATTTTAAGTTAAATTGGATTTAGTTTACCTATCAAAACTAAATAAATTTTAATGAAGTTATTAATTAAATTGGATTTAAATTTGTAAGTTGATTAAATTGGATTTACTCACCTATCAAAATTAAATTGGCTTTAATTATATACTTAATTAAATTATTTTTAATTTTGTTACGATTTGTGAGCCCATGGAAATTCAATTAGATTTAATTTCACTTTGATTAAATAAGATTTATTCCTCCCATGGAAATTAGATTAGATCTAATTTCACTTGGATTACATTATATTTAATCTTCCCATGATAATTAAATTGGATTTAATTATTTGTAAGTTAGATTTTTTGATCGTATGAAAATTAAATTGGATTCAATTTGACTTCGATTAAATTTGATTTAGTCTTAGTATGAAAATTAAATGGAATTTAATTTTGCAATAGTTAAATTGGATTTGACTAATAAATAATTTTATTTTATTTTATTCTTATGTTCATATATATGTCTTTTATTTGATGCATGCTTGTTTTATGTGATGGATACACTTTTCATGGACTTAGGATTTATTTATTTTATGTTAATGATGCATGCTTAAAATATTTATTATGTTGATTAGCCCATTGGCTTGGGCCAATCTAGACAGTCTATGAAAATGTATAATTGTAGAATTGCTAGGTTTTTCTACGCTTTATATGCATGTTAGCATGTTAGAAGTTAAATGTTAATATGCTTTGTGAGACCTTTGTTGGGAATAAAATTGCATAAAATCAAATAATGCAGCGGAAGAATATATTTAAATCCCAGTGACTCATCTCTATTTCTCATATTTAAATTGGGTTTCGAATTCAATTACCGTTCTCGCGTATGTTGTATTCTGAACCAGCTTTGCAATCCCTTCTTGAACAGCAAATCCATTGTTGTCTCTAAATTGCCACACCGAAGTCAAAAATGAAAATCTTCTTCTTTTTCTTCTCTTGAGGGAGACGGCTAGAGAGAGAGAGGATGGAGTGTTTTTAGTTGGAAAAAAAGTTTGTGTTAATTCACTTAGTTATTTTTTCACTAAGTAGTATATTTATACTACAATAGAAGACAATAACCTAGGTCTCCAAAGCCCTATTGTGGACGCCCACTTCAAGGCTTTTAAGCCTTTGGGCTTTAGTCCTATTTTGGTTTTTAATTAATTAAATAATTAACATTATTTATCCAATAAATAAACTAATTAAATAATCAATTAAATTCATGTTAATATTATAATTAAATTCCTCTAAGGAATTAATTAATTCATTAACTTAACTAATTAATAAAATCATCTAATGATTAATTAATTAATCTCGATATCCAATACCGAAAATTCTCTCAAGTCTTTTCCATGATTTTTCCTTTTGCACTTCCTTTAAGCGCAACTTTTTAGGTTCGTCTCAAAAGGCAATTGGGAGGAAACCCAAAGGATGTGAGTAACACCTAGCCAGTCACATGGCTCACATCGTATCCCAATTGAGAACGAATGAATAAGATCATTTCAAACCATATACGCTGTGAATACCGTACGAGTATAAACCTTTTATTCTTATATCCCAGTGAAGTGAGAGTCATGGTTTTAGTCAAACTCACATGACTTGACCATATGCTTAGCTAATAATGAGTCGAGGTCATTTTATACTTTGGCCAAAGACTTTTAACCTCACTCATTCATGACTGCATAGGATATTTATCTCATTCACTTATGAGAGAATAAATCCCATTTTGCTAATCAGTTAACAATGCTACTTGCCCATCAAGTCGCACTTCGAGGTCGATCCCACCAAAGGGTGATTTGGATCTAACTACTCTAATGACAGACTTGATGTCATAAGTACATCTTCAACTCGATTCCTCAGGTCTAAGGTTCACGCGTACCTATCACAACTTATCAGTTTCATCATTGACTATCAATGAGTGAATACTCATGTGATGAAACTGATGCGAGCCGTGTTCGAACATATTAGTCCAACTTATACGTCCATGACATAAGTTCCCACTATCATTCCCATAGTGTTCGACTGACACTTTCTCTATCGAAACTTATATCATGCAAGTCCTTGTTCTGTATTTATGTCCAGTCAAATACTTTCTTAGACTTGCGAACCCTATTTAGAGAATAAGGATCAAACCCTTCTAGTGCCATTCTTCCTATCCTATAGGAAGTAGAAGGTTTGCCTTATTCTTAACGACTTTACGTTGTTTATTAACACTTTACAAATGCCTATAAGAAAACAACAAGATAATGCCTTATATATAATAAAAAGATATTGTTTAGTCACTAGTCAATGCCCTATAAATCTATCCTCTTTATGACATTTGAGGGCATACACTCTAACAACCTTATTTAATGCTTAAATTCTCCTAATTAAATAATACTGAGTTATTAAAGGGCGCTGAGTGTTCTCTCCCTCCACTAAGCTTAATGAGATTAACAATTGAATCTAATATATGACATTTTCTCAGTAGGTGGGGGTCATATATTAAGACTCAATTCTGAAATTTCATAAAGTGCTTTGTATGCCTTAATCGAGACATATTTCACCGCAAATATCGTTAAAGGGTTGCAAGGTGAAATTCAAATGTTAGATTGTAAGGAGTTAGTGGGAATGAACTCAGATAGTTCACAAACTTATATATCGTTAAAGGGTTGCGGTTTGGTGAATTATGGGAAAAGAAGATTGAATCATTTATTGGATAGATTGGTGTTAGACACCACTTTAAAAGGTTAGTGGGCCAAACATCGTTAAAGGGTTGCAACCCACTTAACCATTTAAAGAACTCAATCACTCACTACGAAATATATCCAACGAGATTTTTGAAAATTGCAGTGGGAGTGCAATGTTTCGAAAAATATAGTGGGAGCCAAGTAAAATTAAAGTCCTAATTTTTACTTATGTACAATATAAACACCTAATTGATATCTTGTTTTATTTTCTGCTTTAGTTTATATCTCTCTTAGATAAAAACCCATTTATTTAATTATGCTCGATGATTTTGTCAAAACTTGCCTAACCAAATCAACTGACTTGGAACTTGGGGATGTTCCTTAGTTTAGTGTCATTGAATTGTATGCTTACAGCAAGCATTACTCAAGTCTAAGTATGGGACGATGAGTACGGGCTTAAATATGAGGCGTATTGGGTATAGAATTATGTGTTTTAAAACTAAGTGTTCTATGACCGATTTTCTCAACTTCTTGTATTCTATATTCTAGAGCTAGTGCTCATGTTTGAATAATTAAAAAGAAGTACAAAAGTTTGGATTGTATTTGTGGGTTGTTATTCCTGTGGCAAATGGAATCCTATTGTGTATTGGCTATGAAGAAGTACGCAACTCTTTCTGCAACAATTACACCATAGTCCAATTCTGTTGCATCCATTGACTTGAAATTTATTAAATTCAACGCTCTCGTTTTTCATTTGATTAATTACTTTAATTGTTCTTGGGGATTTCTTTCAGCTTCAAAATTATCTGACATTCGTTTATCAATGCCCATTTTCTCTTTGCAGTTTATATCTTTGATGTGCTTTTTATTACGATACCACTATTAATTATTCTTATTTAGATCTAGTTGATCTTTGTTGGCAAAAAATGGATGTGTGGTTAATTTATTTTGGCCTACTCACGATCTTTATAATTCGAATTCAGCGTTACATGTCTTGTGGTGGACGATAATTTTCTAATTTTTAATTATTTAAGATAATGGTGAAGGGCAGAAGATGGACGAAGACAGATTTCTTCATATCTTGGCTAGTTGCAAACTAACTCATAAATTGAGGGGATTGAATATGGACGTTTTTTCGTGGGAGCGAGTTTTAATTAGATTAAATTGGCTAGAGGTGAAGTTATCCTCGCCAATGGTTAAAGATCGATTAGATCAACTTTATATTAGATACAAGACGTTTTGATGTCTTATAGGTCGCCTAAAATTCATCTGGAACAGGGATTCTAAGAAGATAACGACTCCACTGGACTGCTGAATCCTTTTATTCAGATTGCGTACCAATTTTTTTCTTCATTAAGATATCTATTTAATTTTTAAATAATTTCTGCAGACCTACCCAGGCGCTAAAAAATACCATTTTCAAGGGGAACCACGATTGGATAGATTTAAGTGTTTGTTCGAGCCTATAAAAGATTATGTTGCGGACGATTCTGAACAACGATACCAGTTTGATGACACCCTTAAGGTGCAATTTGATGCCGCGAACAATTACATTTTGATTTGTCGAAAGTTTGAATGGGATGTGGTCTAGGGAACGATTTTTCGTATTTTTTTATCGGAATAATCGATCATTTACGTGATGAGCGGACGTTTGTAATGTTCTATTGTAGAAAGTGTTTTGTCTTCGTATCAGATGTATGTCTTGTTTTTTATTTGGTGGGGTAGACAATAAATTAATTTATGAAATTTGCAAGCTTTGTTATTTTATTCGATGCGTTGTATGCCAGTTATTTATTTTATTATGGGATACCAGATAGGAATGAGAACGAATACATTTAGTACAAATTAATAACAAACGTCAACTGTATCTGTTATTGGTTTATTGCATAGGGAACCTAAAAATTTTCTGTTTAATTGTTGTATGGTTTTGTGGATAGTGTGTTTAGCCAGATTGGTCTTTGAAGGTCGTATAACAATTTTCTTGGGATTTGTTAGGTATGTCGATTAAATATTTGTTTGCAAATATTTCTTTTAATATAATATATTTGGCGAACAAGCGTTCAGATTTTATAATTTAGTTTGGGATCTTAAAAGGTTTTATGTCTCTACAATCAAGCATATTCCTCAGAACATGTTCTATTCAACATACTCCACATAAATGACAATCTCAAAATCGAGGCAAAATGAAGCAACTCACAAGCTTCGAGGTGTGTGTGCTTAGCCAAAATTAGGTGTACATGAACTTTTGAAACCATGTTGTTAGGAATTTCATGTTAGATGTTTTGATGATGACAATTAGGACTTTATGTTAGACCCCAAAATATGTAAGTTTGATTTTACTTAGAAACTTGTATAAGCTTTGAAGCGTTAAATTTGTAATAGGCTTTGTTTATTTTTATTCTAGATTGTTAGGCTAAGTCGTCTTAGACTGAGCGTCTGATATGTTCTGAGTGAGTTTATCGGAAGTAAAGTACGAAGACTCAAGCGCCTGAAGTCTGAATGAAGATGAAGATTCCAAGCGTCTAGAATGACCAGCTACATCAAGCGTCACTCGTAGGATAGAAGTGATTCAAGGATGAATAAGCGTCTATCAATGACTAATTTCACCTGAATTTATTTCTAAGTCCAGAAGGAGTTTAATGCAAATATTCTCAATGCATTAAGTGCCAACGGGTATTTAATTCAAATGCATTAAATGTTGATAAGAACATTAAATGTGATAAGCACTTTCAGACGAACGGAGAAGCCACCCTATTGGACTGTCAGCTATTCAAAGACTGCAGCACCAACTTTTGTGCAGCAGATTTTTAGGAAAAAGGACAAAAGTTGTTCACTCGCGGAAGTGAGAGACACGCGCTCGTGCATGTGTCAAACAGACACTTTTTCCAAGAATGCCTATAAATAGGACTTCAACAACAAGCCAAAAAAAAAGGAGAACAATTATCAAGTCGAATTGCTGTTGCATTGAAGTCTCGTTCCTTACAATGTCAGAAAAACCAGAAGATTCAAGAAAACATTCCTTTTGTTTTTCTTCAATTCCTGAGACAGTCAATCAATATCTTAAACATTCTTTTCAGAGAAACCCACATTACTATTGAGATATTTCTAGTTGTTTGAACTTTATCAAAATCAAACAAACCTATTAGAAAAACCCTTATCCAAGCCTCGCGATCTGTGTGAAGTCGAAGTTGGATATTTGCAGTATTTCTGGGTGAAAGAAACAAAGGGATTGAAATGATTTGAAGCAGAAATCTGTGTGATCAAGGAGCTCAAGTCATCGACATTCATCTCTCCCTAATTGGTAGAAGATTTTGTGTGATTCTTTGAGAATCATTTTAGTAGATTGCCTCCAAGCGTTCAAGGAGAAAAATGACGTAGTTGAGATTACACTACCCAACGAACTTTACAAATATTGTGTTCCTTACTTTACATTCAGTTTTCATATTGTCATATCATAAACTGATCAAGTAAAACTTAATCAAACGCTAAGCAACTAAATACACTTTCTGTGACGCTAAAGCTTTTAAAAGAAGACTATAAAAATCATTCTGCTGTGCTAACACTGATCAAAGAAGTGAACGCTTAAACCTATTTGGTTATAGTATTCAAATCTTGAAGTCTGAGTTAACTTTTTAAAAATAGTCTTCGTTAGACGCTTCACCAAAGCACCTAGATTTTAAATGAACGCTTAAGTCAAGCGTTAGACACTTCAAGCGTCCAAAACTTTTTGATACGAAATTTTTGAAGTCGAAAAAGACTTCAGGGTCTATTCAACCCCCCCTTTTAGACCTTTTCGTATGCCACTGATAAGAGGCGTTCTTACGTGTTTTTAAGCCTGTGATCTGACATTTTTGGATTTATTTATTGCCTAAATCATGCCACATTTGCGTTTAATCGGGGTGTTAAGTGATTTCAGGTGATAAAAGAGAGCACACAAAGAAAAGGACAAAAAACGATGCATGACATAATTTCAAGCCTGTTGACCACGCCCAGGCGCCAGTATGACCACGCCCGGGCGCCGAGCAAGAAGCAGCAAGTTCAGCATCCTGTTGCCCACGCCTAGGCGCCGCCTTACCCGCGCCTAGGCGCCGTATTGTCCGCGCCCGAGCGCCGTTGTCTCCACGCCTGGGCGCCGTACAGCCCGAGCCTAGGCGCCGGCGTAACCGTTTTTCAAGTGTATAAAAGCCAGATTTCAGCAATGAAGGGGGGTTCAGACTCTTGGGGATTCAAGGCGATTTTCTGGGATTTTGACCAACAAATTCATCAATCTTTGAAGGAGAAGAAGGGGGATTAAGCTAGAGATTGAAGTTCAAGCTAGGATTCATCATCAACCAAGCCTTAGGGAGTTTTACTTGCTTTCATTGCATGTTTATGTTGATAATTATGTATATGATTGTTCTAGATCTTCTTGAGCTATTGATGATGAGCTAATTTTGTAGAACTAAGGCCATGTGAAGGGCAAATTTATGAGTCAATATATATGAAGTGATTTTTGTATTAATTCTCCTATTGCTTTGTGTGTTAATTCTATGCTTTCATTCCAATCATGTGCTTGATCACCATATGCTTGCTATCTTGCCTAATCTAGTCGTTCGAGAGAAGATAAGTTAGGGTTCAAGGGAATTAATACATCATCCAAAATAAATGAGGAATTGCACCTAGAGATAGGTAAAGATTTCCGGGTGCTGTTAGCCGGGTTCATCCGGGGAAGATCTAAAACGTTAATGTGTGGTTATTGATTAGATTCTCGGATAGACATATTTAAGGAACCGTCAATTAATCATAGGATTATTATGAGCCGAGACATCGCGTAATAGTTAACTAAGGAGTTTCCACCAAAGCAATAGGAGTCTACAAATTCGAGGAGTAACCCATATATATTGACGAGTAGATTTGGTCGTAGCATGTGCTTTAGTCATTTATCATACGTGAGTTTTAATCTATAGCCCGTTTCCTCTTTTATCCTTCGTTTACTCAATCAATTCTTGCAATTTACTTTAATTGTCTTTCTTTTATTGTTAATCATAAACTAAAATACCTAGTCCTTGAGGTTCGACAACCCGGACTTTTAGTCCACTTATTACTACGCACGACTAGTATACTTGCTATCCAAGCACGTTAGGTTCTAGCGTGTCAGCCACTTGGGACCAACAAGTGGTATCAGAGCGGTTAAAGTTGAAATTTTAAAATTTCCAAGCATAACTGCTTGTTTAGATTCTTTTCAAACTTAGTTGCTTTAGATTTTAAACATGGCATTTGCTAAAGTTCCCAAACTGACTGAGTCAAATTTTGACACATGAAAAGTCAAAGCATTTACATATCTCTGTTCTTGTGATGATGACAGGTGTGATATTATTCAGATGGGCCAATCAAAATATATAAAGTTGTCACTAGAGCGCCTGGAGCCACGAAAGACACTCCAGATGGTTACGTTGAAAAAACGAAACAAGAATGGTCTCCAGATGAGCGTCGAAGAGCTAATTTGGATAATGTTGGTCGTAACGCTCTATATACGGCTATTGGTGATAATGACAACCTATTTAACAAGATCAAATCTTGCAAAACCACTAAAGAAATATGGGATAAGTTGGCTACAATTTGTGGT
The DNA here is from genome assembly GCA_019426215.1 of Buddleja alternifolia. Lineage (NCBI taxonomy): Eukaryota > Viridiplantae > Streptophyta > Magnoliopsida > Lamiales > Scrophulariaceae > Buddleja > Buddleja alternifolia. The sequence goes on from CM033391.1 coordinate 28,258,240, forward strand.
GGTTCAGCACAGATTAAAGAGAACAAATTTTCCATTGCCAAGGAAAAGTTTAACGGATTTAAGATGTCACCCAATGAAACTTTAGAGCAATTAGACATAAGATTTACAGCTCTAGTTACAGAACTTACATCATTGGGAATGGATTTACAAAATCGGGAAATGGTGGTTAAGATCTTTAGAAGTTTACCAAGTAAATTCTTGATGAAGACAACTGCTATGAGAGAATCAAATATGTTGGATCCCCTAACTCCAGAAGACGCCTTTTCAGAGCTCAAAGCATTTGAGTTTGAGTTGAATTCTGCTAGTGATGTTGTGAGCAGTCTGGTGATTGAATCTGGAGCACTTATAGCATCAATTAAAGGCAAATCGGGTAATAAAGGAAAGAATTTAGATATCAATGAGGAAGAGGAGTTGGCTTTGCTGAATAGGTTCAGGAAGTTCTTGAGATATGAAAAGAAAGGAAAAGGTTTCAATAATCAAGGACAAAGTTCATATCAAGCGCCTTTTCCGGTGCAACAACAGTTTCAAGCGCCTCAGTATTCTATTCCTTCACCCCAAGCACCTGTTCAGTACCAAGCGTCTACTCAAAATCTCTCAGCTCCAGTGGTCTCAAAACCACACACGGCAAGGTTAACAAATGAACAAAAGATGAAAACTAATCTTTGTTATAATTGTAGGAAACCAGGGCACTACCAGGTAAACTGTCCTTATCCAAATGTATCCAAGCCCTCAAGGTAGGATTACTTGGATAGAAACCAATTCAGGAGCAACCTTCGTCAATAAGGTTTGCTAGCGGAATCAGAACCAGCATCCGCACCTGACGATTTAGAATCATCAGAGGAGAGTAGTGATGATGATGAGCCATTAGATGACTCAGTGCTCATATGTCTCATGGCCAGAGATGATGAAGTGTCTCCTGAGGTAATCAATAAATTATCTATTCCTCTCTTTTATGATGAATTACTTGACAAAGTCAAAGAATACTACAATGAATGTCAAGAAGCTGCCAAAATATATCAAAATCACTTCGCTATCATTTCATCGCTGAAAAGTGTTAAAGTAACGCTCAAAGCAGAGTCGGAAGTTTAGCAACAATGCATTGAGAAGAACCAATCTCTTGAGAGTAAAATTATTCAATTAAAAGGTGATCTTGATATAATAGTCAAGAGAGAAGCTGATTTGATCGCTAGACTTGCTAAATCAGAGCAGCTCATCTCATCATTATCAAAAGCTTCTAGAAAGTTGGATAATGTGACTGAAGTAACTAGATTATTTGGTGAAAAGACCGGTTTAAGATGCGATAAACTCGGTAAACAACCTAATAAATCTAATGTTATGGTGAACAACAAAGGAAAGGGTGTTATCTTTGTTGAAAAAAGGTCAAAAAGTCAAACGCTAAATGAACCTAGCGATAATGGTAAGAGGCCAAATGAGAAAGCCAAAGCTGACTCAGGCAAGGGTAAGGCTAAGGCAAATGATTCACAAAGACGGGTTTATCCAAACGCTCAGAAGGCTAAAGATAAGTCTGACCACTGTGAATCAAGCGCTAAGCGTCCAGCACCAAAAGTGCAACCCAAGCCAGCGCCAAGGAAATACCAGCGTCAATATCCAAATCAGTCAAGGTCATATTATCGATACTATGATGATTATGATTATGACTATGATTATGACTACTATTATAATCGAGGATATTATTATACACCCAAAAAGCACACACAGCACAATGTGAAACCCAAGAAAGCCAGTATTCCTACAATGAAGACTAGGCAAATATGGGTTCCTAAAGTTCTAATTCAAACTAACAATGTTACTAATGTTAAAGGACCCAAGCAACAATGGGTACCTGAACAGAAATAGAACTTTCCTTTTGATTGCAGGTACCTAGAGCTAGAGCCGATACATCTGTTTGGTACTTCGATAGTGGATCGTCAAGGCACATGACTGGTTCCAAGGATCTTCTGATCAACTATCAAGCTGCCAATGGTCCTCAGGTTGTATTTGGTGACAACTCCAAAGGTAAAACCAAAGGTATAAGTACTGTGCATAGGGGGAACATCATGATAAGTGATGTTTATTATGTTGAGGGTCTAAAGCACAATTTATTAAGCATAAGTCAATTTTGTGATAAAGGCTTTGAAGTCATATTCTCAAGTGACTGTTGCTATATAAATGACGCTAAGACTAATTCTACTAAATTGAAGGGTAAAAGAACTAACAACGTATATTTGGTAGATTGGGGTTCAACAGATGATAACAACCCAACATGCTTTGTTGCTAAAAATGAATCTAAAATAGGTTGGTTATGGCATAGAAAAATGAATCATCTCAATTTTAAGACAATCTCTCAGCTTATAAGTCAAAATCTTGTAGAGGGATTACCAAAAGGACCATTTCACAAGGATCGCCTTTGTGACGCTTGTCAAATGGGTAAACAAGTCAAATCATTCAAAAGAAAACCTCATCTATCTACCTCTAGAATACTTGAACTACTTCACATGGATTTGTTTGGACCTGTTCAAACGATCAGTGTAAGCGGTAAAAAGTATACTTTGGTGATAATAGATGATTTCTCTCGATTTACTTGGGTGGAATTTCTTTCATCCAAAGATGAGACATGTGACAAGTTAACAAAGCTTATTCGACAACTTCAAATATTGAAAAATCTTAAAGTTGCAAGAATAAGAAGTGATCATGGTACTGAGTTTACTAATAAGATTGTTGAGAAGTTTTGTGTAGAGAATGGAATACATCATGAGTATTCAGCTCCCAGAACTCCCCAACAAAATGGTGTTGCTGAGCCCCGGAACCGAACACTCAAGGAAGCCTCTAGGACGATGTTAGCAGAATCCAAGCTTGCTCCTAGGTTTTGGGCCGAAGCGATCAACACTGCCTGTTACACTCAAAATCGTTGCATGATCAACAAACAACACGGTAAAACTCCATATGAACTATGGAAGGGACGTAAGCCAAATGTTTCATACTTTCATGTCTTTGGTTCAAAATGTTTTATCCAAAATAATGGATCCCAAAGCCTGAAGACATTTGATCCTAAAGCGGATGAGGGATTCTTTCTAGGTTATGTCAAGAATGGAAAGAATTTTCGCATCCTAAATAAGATCAAATCAAAGGTTGAGGAATCCATTCATGTTGTTTTTGATGATGCTAACCAAGAACCGAGTAAGGTTAATGTGAATGATGTAGGAGTTGAAGATCTACGTCATCAAGTGTCTAAGATTACCATTGATGAAGATACTGACGACGATGATGAGATCTCAGTGCCACCTCCTAAGACTACTCGTAAGAATTCACTAGATAATATTGCAAGATCTGCTGATGATCATGAAGAGAGTGATCATCAAGAGCAAACAAGGATCTGTGAACTTGAAGCACCTACGCAAGAGGATAGTCAAGCGTCTGATAGTCAAGCGCCTGTTCAACCTCTTAACCCCTTCCAACCAGACAGACTATGGCTGCGGAACCATCCACCTGAGCAGATTATTGGAGATATTGAAGCGCCTGTTAGGACTAGAGTCGCTACATTTAATGAGGCTATGTTTGCAAGCTTTTTATCTCAAATGGAACCTAAGAAAGTGGATGAAGCGCTAAGCGACCCAAGTTGGATTGAAGCCATACAAGAAGAGCTTAATCAATTTGAACGAAATAAGGTTTGGACGCTAGTACCAAGGCCAACTCACCAAGGAGTTATTGGGACTAGTTGGGTTTATAGAAACAAGATGGATGAGAATGGCATTGTGATAAGAAACAAGGCCAGACTCATAACTCAAGGATATTGCCAAGAATAGGGTATTGATTTTGATGAGACATACGCTCCTATCGCCCGTCTTGAAGCAATCCGTATGTTTCTAGCGTATGCAGCGTTCAACAAGTTTATGGTGTATCAGATGGACGTGAAGAGTGCTTTCCTGAATGGTAAACTCCAAGAAGAGTACGTTCAACAAAGCCATGTTAGATGTTTTGATGATGACAATTAGGACTTTATGTTAGACCCCAAAATATGTAAGTTTGTTTTTCAGCTTTGAAGCGTTAGATTTGTAATAGACTCTGCTTTATTCTTATTTTAGATTGTTAGGTTAAGCTGTCTTAGACTAAGCGTCTGATATGTTCTGAGTGAGTTTATCAAAAGTAAAATTTGAAGACTCAAGCGCCTGAAGTCTGAATAAAGATGAAGATTCCAAGCGTCTAAAATGACCAGCTACACCAAGCGTCACCTTATGGATAGAAGTAATTCAAGGTTGAGTAAGCGTCTATCAATGACTAATTTCACCTGAATTTATTTCTAAAGTCCAGAAGGAGTTTAATGCAAATATTCACAAATGCATTAAATGCCAACGGGCATTTAATTCAAATGCATTAAATGCTGATAAGAGCATTAAATGTGATAAGCACTTTTAGACGTACGGAGAAGCCACCCTATTGGACTGTCAACTATTCAAAGACTGCAGCACCAACTTTTGAACAGCAGATTTTCAGGAAAAAGGACAAAAGTTGCGGAAGTGAGAGACACGCGCTCGTGCATGTGTCAAACAGACACTTTTCCAAAAATGCCTATAAATAGGACTTCAACAACAAGCCAAATACAGAGAACAATTATTAAGTCGAATTGCTGTTGCATTGAAGTCTCATTCCTTACAATCTCAGAAAAGCCAAAACTTTCAAGAAAATATTCTCTTTGCTTTTCTTCAAACCCTGAGACAGTCAACCAATATCTCAAACATTCTTTTCGGAGAAACCCACATTACTACTGAGATATTCCTAGTTGTTTGAACTTTATCGAAATCAAACAAACCTTTTAGAAAAACTCCTATCCAAGCCTCGCGATCTGTGTGAAGTCGAAGTTGGATACTTGTCGTATTTCTGGGTGAAAGAAGCAAGGGGATTGAAGTGATTTGGAGCAGAAATCTGTGTGATCAAGGAGCTCAAGTCATCGACATCCATCTCTCCCTAATTTGTAGAAAATTCTGTGTGATTCTTTGAGAATCATTTTAGTGGATTGCCTCCAAGTGTTCGAGGAGAAGAAGGACGTAGTTGGGATTACACCACCCAACGAACCTTACAAATATTGTTCTTTATTTTACTTTCAGCATTCATATTGTCATATCATAATCTGATAAAGTAAAACTTAATCAAACGCTAAGCAACTAAATACACTTTCTGTGACGCTAAAGCTTTCAAAGAAAAGACTCCAAAAATTATTCCGCTGTGCTAACACTGATCAAAGAAGTGAACGCTCAAACCTATTTGGTTGTAGTATTCAAGTCTTGAAATCTAAGTTAACTTTATAGACAATCTTCGTTAGACGTTTCACCAAAGCGCCTATATTTTAAGTGAACGCTTAAGTCAAGTGTTAGACACTTCAAGCGTCTACTTTTCAAGCGTCCAAAATCCTTTTTAATACGAATCTTTTGAAGTCGAAAAAGACTTCAGGGTCTATTCAACCCCCCCTTCTAGACCCTTTCGTATGCCACTTGAGACCAACACTGATGATATTGCTGAGGATCTTTCTCTTGACATACGAGGTACTGTCTTTGATCCGACATATCAAGTTCCTATTGACTCTCTTAAACACTCATCCAAGTTCAAGCGACCGGCTCCTCAAGCGGTTCAATCAGATGAGAGTCAATCTTTTGGTTCTTTGCTCAAATCCGTTTTGGAGGATATCAGTGCTCATGCTAATCAGAACGAAGAATCTCTCCACTGGATTAAAAATGACTTAGCAAAGATTGAGTCTCACGTTATGAGCGCTCAAATTGCTCATATGCGTAGTTCAGCTCAAGCGGCTGTTGGTGAGTGCAGACAAGTTTTTCAAGAAATGCATGATGCTACTCACGCCAACCAACTTGCCATAAAAGAAGAGTTTGAAAAGCGCCTCGAAACCCTAGAGACATCTTTGAATGATGCTACCAGCGCCAAGCTCCTCGCACTGCAGGAACGCTTTGACAAGCGTCTGGACGACATCACAAACTCTATGTCTCAGATTGCTCATCAGGTAAGTTTACTTACAGAACATTTTCTAAAGTCTGATGATGGCAATAAGGAGGAAGAGAAGAAGAAAGGAGAAAAGAGGAAAGCGTCTAGTTCAAGAGCTCAAGAGCCTCCGCCTCCTAAGCGTCAAGTTTTACCTTCTCCTTCTGCGCTAAGTCTCCCTTCTTGGATAACTGCTGTTGGAGTAAGTGATTTTGCTGGAGCGCCTAGTAGAACGCTAAGAGAACCTCCACAAGCACTCTATCCAAATCTACCAATACCTTCTAGAGCACTGCTTGAACAGTTTGACATCCCTCTTCAAAGAGCATCTATTACAGAACCTACAGATCCAAGAATTTTAGCTGAAGAGAGGCAGATGTCTGACTTCATCCAAACTTTCAGAATTTGCCTAAGTTATATTGGTATTGACCCAATTGACTGGGACAAACACTTTACTGCTTTCAAGAAGAGACAAAAAGAAGAAAATAAGCTCATAATCAACAAAGATCATGAAGCAATGATGACTTGGGAAGATAACCTAACTGAAGCTATCCGAGTTGAAATGCCCAAGCGATACAAAGTTAGACCAAGTCGTTAAGGCCTTTTGATTTGCATAATCTATATTCTTGTCTCTTATATATTTTTTTGGTTGTAAAATGCTTGTAATCATTGATATATAAAATGCATTTTTTCAGCTGAAACATCTTGTTGAAGCGTAACTAACTGTATCTGACCTTATCTAATCAAAGCTAACTTTATTTTGGCTGTCTAACTCTTGAACTATAAAAGAGTAAGTATTGCCATCATCAAAAAGGGGGAAATTGTTAGAAATTTCATGTTAGATGTTTTGATGATGACAACTAGGACTTTATGTTAGACCCCAAAATATGTAAGTTTGATTTTACTTAGAAACTTGTATAAGCTTTGAAGCGTTAGATTTGTAATAGGCTTTGTTTATTTTTATTCTAGATTGTTAGGCTAAGTCGTCTTAGACTGAGCGTCTGATATGTTCTAAGTGAGTTTATCGGATGTAAAGTATGAAGACTCAAGCGCCTAAAGTCTGAATGAAGATGAAGATTCCAAGCGTCTAGAATGACCAGCTACATCAAGTGTCACTCGTAGGATAGAGGTGATTCAAGGATGAATAAGCATCTATCAATGATTGATTTCACCTGAATTTATTTCTAAGTCCAGAAGGAGTTTAATGCAAATATTCTCAATGCATTAAGTGCCAACGTGCATTTAATTCAAATGCATTAAATGTTGATAAGAGCATTAAATGTGATAAGCACTTTCAGACCTACGGAGAAGCCACCCTATTGGATTGTCAACTATTCAAAGACTGCAGCACCAACTTTTGTGCAGCAGATTTTCAGGAAAAAGGACAAAAGTTGCTCACTCGCGGAAGCGAGAGACACGCGCTCGTGCATGTGTCAAACAGACACTTTTTCCAAGAATGCCTATAAATAGGACTTCAACAACAAGCCAAAAAAAAAGGAGAACAATTATCAAGTCGAATTGCTGTTGCATTGAAGTCTCGTTCCTTACAATCTCAGAAAAACCAAAAGATTCAAGAAAACATTCCTTTTGTTTTTCTTCAATTCCTGAGACAGTCAATCAATATCTCAAACATTCTTTTAAGAGAAACCCACATTACTCCTAAGATATTCCTAGTTGTTTGAACTTTATCAAAATCAAACAAACCTTTTAGAAAAACCCTTATCCAAGCCTCGCGATCTGTGTGAAGTCGAAGTTGGATACTTGCAGTATTTTTGGGTGAAAGAAGCAAGGGGATTGAAGTGATTTGGAGCAGAAATCTGTGTGATCAAGGAGCTCAAGTCATCGATATCCATCTCTCCCTAATTTGTAGAAGATTCTGTGTGATTCTTTGAGAATCATTTTAGTGGATTGCCTCCAAGTGTTCAAGGAGAAGAAGGACGTAGTTGGGATTACACCACCCAACGAACCTTACAAATATTGTGTTCCTTACTTTACATTCAGTTTTCATATTGTCATACCATAAACTGATCAAGTAAAACTTAATCAAATGTTAAGCAACTAATCTTACACTTTCTGTGACGCTAAAGCTTTTAAAAGAAGACTACAAAAATCATTTCGCTGTACTAACACTGATCAAAGAAGTGAACGCTTAAACCTATTTGGTTATAGTATTTAAATCTTGAAGTCTGAGTTAACTTTCTAAAAACAGTCTTCGTTAGACACTTCACCAAAGCACCTAGATTTTAAGTGAACGCTTAAGTCAAGCGTTAGACACTTCAAGCGTCCAAAACTTTTTAAGACAAAATTTTTGAAGTCGAAAAAGACTTCAGGATCTATTCAACCCCCCCCCCTTCTAGACCCTTTCGTATGCCACTTGGGACCAGCACATGTAATAAATTCTCAAATCCTTTCTACCGAGTCAACAATCAACTTCTACATAATTATTCGTTAAAGCACAAAATTGCAATTATTGGCATGCTAATCATTAGGAACTGATAACATGTGCAATGTTCTATTTTATTAGGCTTTCTATGATACCCATGTAGTGAGTTTTAGGTCAATGACTCTCAAACCAAGTGGTTTTAAGGCACTAGGTGTAAAGACACTCAAAAGAACTTAATCACTCGAGTGGCAAAGGTCATAAAACAAAACTAGGTCATTTAAGCATTTCAATTATTTCTTTTCATTACATTTCAATCGGTTCATTTTACTACCAGTCATTCTTTAATTCTATGAAATAGAGAGAAAGAGGGAAATAAATGCAAACAATGGATCAAAAGATCACATTTTTCTTCAAAACATGCTCGATAAATTCATCATTGATTACAATATTTTTTTAATCCAAAATCAAGTATAAATCTAAAGAAATGAACATATGATACGCCAAATCGCCATAGGACAACAAACTGGAGGAATGACCCACCCCTAACTTATCTAGCACATTATCCTCAATGGGCAAGGAAACAAATATAAAATAAGAGGACAGAAAGACTTTCCTGAGAAATGAAGGCGCACGAATATTCAAAGGTGATTGGGGAGACACTGAGAAGAGTCAACACAATAGATGAATATGCTAAGATATAATCAAGACAAAACAAAGAAACATCAAGAAGATCGGAAAAATTAGGCTCGATTATGAGAAGTTTATGCCACAAGTGCGTGTAATTAGTTTGATGTTTGAGTTCAAGAATAAATCATCGCAATTGAGGAAAATAAGAGAATAAAGTACATATTCAGTGAAGAACCGAGAAATCAGAGTCTTACATACGAACGCCAGTAGGAGTTACGCACAGATGTAAGGATCACAATTTAAGGATCACAACTTACTCACGGACGCTAGGATGCATTACATACGGATGTGGTTTTCGGTCAGACAGTTTTGGAAATTTCCAATTCTAAACCTAAAAGGACTATTCCAAAATTATATCTATAAATATTAGATGTAGCTGGAAAAGAAAGGGACTGTTAGGTTAGAGGAGTGCTATATACACGTTTTTAGGGTTAGGATTTAATTCTTCAATATTCTTGGATACTTTTGGATCAAGATTACATAAGTTTTGAAGAGCAAGAAGAAGGAAGGTGATCATCTTCTACAAGAGGGAGTTTCTTAGATTTAGATAGATTTTTTATCTATGAATATTTATCTAGTTCTTTGTGTCTTTTCTTATATAGTTATGAACTAATTTCTTAGATTAAGACCATACAAAGGCCGAATTGATCTTGAAAAAATTATGAGAGTTGTTTGGTTCAAGTTAATTATATGATTGCTATGTATTATGATTTTTGTGCTTTTATTACATTCATGTGACCAGCTACCATATGTTTAATTAATTGCCTAGTTTATCTGTTCGAGAGAAAGTGAATTAGGGTGCAAAAGCAATCATAATATCTTCTAAGCCACTTGATGCTAGGGATAGCTACATAATGCTGTTAACCTGGTTTATTTGAGAAAAATCGAATTTATTCGGGGGAAATTCTAGTTTGTAATGCATGCTAGAGAGATTGCTACACCCAATCTAGCGTAGGTTATCATGAGCGAGGGATCAGATTGATAATAATCTTAAGGAATTTTCCACCATAGCATTGTAGTCTAATAACTTGAAGAAATAACAATCATATATGAAGCAAGTAAATCTGTGTTGATATATGTGTCTTAATCACTTCTCTCATCATTGCTTTTAGCATCTTAACTAAATTCTGTTTAGTTAAATATCTTATTTTTATATCTTTTAAACCTTGAGTTATACTTGCATTAATTCTCCATAAAACTAGAATACAAATCTCTGTGGGTTCGACATCTCGGACTTAATTGTCCACTCTAATACTACACACGATCAGTCATCTTGCTGTTAAATACACGACTGGGGTTTCATGCATCACGTTTTTGGCGCTGTTGCTGGGGATTTTTTTATTTTAGTTTTTGATTTGCAACGGGGATTTGCTCTATTTTAGTTTTTGATTTAATTGCAAGTCTTAATTTTTTTTTAATTTTTAGAATTCCAACAATGGTGGCAAAATTTCACAGTTTATCGCTAAAAGAAAAAATCATCTGGTTACAAAGCACTATCCGAGATAGAAACCGTTAGTAGTTCCACCTCGTCCTTGGGATGTATCACCAAAGGTTGAATCACCTATGCCAATTACAGCGCCTGTAATGGTTGATGTCATCCCACTACAAAATCAGATACAGAGTTTTGTTCTAGATCCAAAACCCGATTACACTTGTATGGATTTCTAGAATTCAATGAAGGAATTCTATCAACGATTGAGAGAGACAAGGCTACAAATCGAGAGTTTTTCGAGTAATATCCTTGAAAAAGTACTCGAGGTAGTATCAACAAGGGACAAAAAAGAAGCAGAGGGACAATCTGATATTGTTGCAACACGTGACGAGAGAAATAAGAAAAAGCAGGAAGTTCAGAAATTCACACCTAGGAATTGACGTCCGAACGTGCATCACTCAATGTTCGAGCATGCGTGAATCTATTAAAAATCGATGAGCCACTGTTAACAAAATCTGAACGTTTCAATCAAGACATTCAAACGTGGTAACCCCTTAAGTTTGGACGCCCTTAACAGTGTGCCCCAATTTTGAAAAATCTCCTTCTACTTTTTCTCCACCCCCTAAATTTCGTTTACCGTTCCCTTTATCCCTAAAAAGAGGAAAGAGGAAAGAGTAAATTTGATCAAGTCTTAGACAATTTATGGAAGGTGAAAGTTAATGAACCCCTTGTTGAGTCTATTTCACAGATGCAATGTATCTTTAAGCTGTCCAGGGACATTTTAATGAACAAACAATCGTGGGAAGAAGTGAATACGAGCTATCTAGAAGAAGTTTGCCAGGTAATTTCTATCGCAGATCTATCAATACAGTACAAAGACTTAGGACCATTGTCTATCTCGTGCACCATAGGAGAAACAAAATTAGATCGTGTAATTCTGGATGAGGAAAGCAGATATAATCTACTTCCTTACACATGGTTAAAAAAATTGGGATTTGACGAACTAAAGCCAACAACAGTGAGGTTTAAAATCGAAGACGAATCTTTAAAACACTTGAAGGGAGTTGTCTAGATGTGCTAGTGAAGATCGAAAATCATCACTTCCCTGTTGATTTTGTGACCTGTGAGATGGACGATATCAGTAAAACACCTCTGATCCTAGGGAAACCTTTCCTAGCCACTGGTAAGGCCACACTTGATAAGGTAAATGGTAAGTTAGTCCTGAATATGGGGCGAAAAAGACTAAGTCTTAATGCGTTCAAAGAAAAACGTCATCTATGTGCTTATCTGAATTATTTGCAGCTAGATGTAGTAAATTCTTTGAGTATTGAGAAATTGCAAGAACATTCTTCAAATGATCCTTGAGAAACGAGCCACAAGGAATTTTAAAAAAATTGTTAGGGAACTGTCTAATTGATACTGCAAAATCATTACCCATAACCGGTATTGGAACTCAGCTCATTCTGGAAACTGATAGAAAGGTGGATGATTCATGCTGTCCACGTCATGAACCACCCTAAATCAACTCTAAAAAGTCAAGTTATTGACTTTAAACGAGCGCTTCTTAGTAGGTGTTGGTCTTAAATGGCATACGAAAGGGTTTAGAAGGGGGGGTGGGGTGGGGTGGGGTGAATAGACCCTTAATTTTTTTTCGAATTTTAAGACTTGTTTTCAGAAAGTTAACTTTGGACAATAGTTTTGAGTACTTGATCAAGATGGATCAGACACTCAACACTTATATCATGGTTATCACTGTGGAAGATCTGTACAAGTCTCTTAGTACGAATAAATAGGCACTTAGAAAGATGTTTAGCTGCTCTTAGAGATTTAATAAGGTATGCTTTATGATAATGTAAAAAGATAATAATGAATAAAGGAATAAAAAATTAAATAATAAAGACACGAGAATTGTAAGGTTCGTTGGGTTTATGTAATCCCAGCTATGTCCTTCTACTCCTTTTCACACAGGAGAAATTCACTATAATGAATCACAAAGCTTCACAAAGACAGCGTCAACACAATAGCAAATGATGAAGGCTTATCTCAAGTTCCCTAATCACAAAGACTTCAACTCGGCTAAGGTCTGCTTCTGACAAGCTTCTTTCACACAGAAACACTGCTTTGTCTTCAACAACTTTGTCACAAAAATTGAAGAGGTTGAAAGGTTTTATCAAAGTTTGTTTGATTTGAAAAGTTCAAACACTTTTGGAATATCTCTTTAGAAATGATAGTTCTTTTATGAAGAGGTAAGAAATATTGGTTGGCTGTGGAGATGTATAAGCTCAAAGATATTTTAGCTATGGAAGTTTTGAGCTTTTAAGGATGAAGATAGATTTCAACAGCGTAAGTGTATATCAAGTTTTTGATAATAATTCACGGTATTTAGGGTTGAGCTGTGAGGATCTATTTATAAACTTTCTCGAGATTTGTCCGTTGGACACAAGCAGGAGCTTGTTTAACACGAGGCACGTGACTTAGTCTTTTTCTGGCATCTCCGAAAATTCTACTGCACAGAGTTGGTAGCAGACCTACTTTGAGTTAACAGCCAATGGGGAAGGCTTATTCGTACGTCAATAGTTCTTATCACATTTAATGCTCTTATCAAGCATTTAATGCATTTGAATTTAATTCCTGTTGGAATTAAATGTCCGTTGAATGTTGCAATTAAGTGCTTACTGAATTCAGATTTAATTCAGGTGAAGACAGGCGCTTGTGGCATGATCACCTAAAATGATTCTTAAGCGCTTGACAGTCGCTTAACGAATCTCTTATCTTCAAAGTCTTCAGATGCTGATCTTCAATTTCACTTTGATAGACTCACCTAGAATTCTATCATAGCTCAAGCGTTAGATAATAGTCTAAAACTATAAAGATAAAAAGCCTTATACTGAAAATTACAACTCCATAATTTTAAACGCTTAGACATATTCTAATAAAGATAAACTTACATAATCTTTGGGGTCTAACATAAAACCTATCTTGTTATCATCAAAACATCTAACATGAAATTTCCTAACAATAGGCAACCCAAACATCTTTAATTTTTGCGTTTGTTTTCTTTTTCTTTTTTGTTTTGTTTTTCTTTGTTTGTTATTTTTCGTCTTTTGATTCTGTCTGTTGTGTTTTTGTAGATAGAAGATCCTAGGCATGTTATGACATTATCCAATTTACGTTTGGGAGTGTGGTGAACCTTTTTGATCAAATTTTTTTTTCCTTAAAATTTTTGCATTCAACGTTCGAACGTGGCACTTTTACGTTCGGGCGTAATCCTGTTATCACGTCCAAACGTGTGGATTCTCATTGTTTGAACGTGGAGCCCAATTTCATTTTTTTTTTTATAAAAGCTCATACTTTAGAGTTGATCCCTCAGATTTCAAACATTCGAGCGGAGTCACAGAGAGAACCCAAAAGCCCTATCTTTTCAAATTCTCAAAAACCCCTCTTTGAAAAGCTCAATCTTTGCTAAAATTGGCTTACACCACCACTCCAATTGTCTCCACCACCTCTCCATAAGAAATCGCAGTCATCTCTTCCGGAAGTGACTGACGATTTGCCCTTTCCAGTGTCACATCTGAGTATGGATTGCGTGACGTCCGGGCATGAGTTCTCCAATTCTGAATTTCATGTCTGCTGGTAAGTGATTGACTTACACCCTCTTGAAATTTCACTTTGAAGCCGTGTGGGGCTTGTTAGTTGTTGATATATTGTTGATTTGTGTGAATTTGAAGTGTTGGTGGATTATTGTTGAAATTGGATTGTTGTGAGTTGGGTGTTTGTGATTTGGGGGATTGTGGTTAGAGTAGTAGTGTTAATTTGGGTTGCAGACTTTACTGTTAAAAATTCTATTCTAGAAAAAATGGTAAGGATAAGAGGAGGAACACTTATGGGCAGTTCATCGAGAAATCCCAACCCCATGCTGGGGGATATACAGGGGTTGGAAACGGAGTAGTTGGACCATAGATTTGATAATTTGGCTGTGCAGAGTATCTACCGATAGTTAACTACTCAGATGATTCACAAAGAGAGTCCGATTATAGGACGTTCCAAGGTTGTCACGAATGTCATCCGATTCCACATGTTAGAGCCATTTTATGAGGAGCCACAGAAGATAGTGGTGCCATGGGTTTAGGAATTTTATGCCCACACGACTAAGATGTATAAGAGGCAGGTATATCTGAATATGGACTAAATTCGAGTTCGAGGCACTGTGGTTAATATATCGCATGACCATATAAGAGCAGTATAGGGTTGTCAATGTTGGACGAGTGTGAGCTCGGTGATTTGGGTTAGTAACAGGTGAATTTGGAGGCAGTTCGGGAAGCTATTACTGTGGAGGGATTTGAGTGGGGCACTGGTGGCCGACATCTTCACCTAGGAGATTTGACAGGCGTGGCATTCTTTTCGTGTGAGATGATTCATTGCATTCTTCCGACTACGATAAGTCGGAGGTGACGAGAGATAGAGCAGTATTAGTTTATGCCATCCTATAGGAGAAGAAGATTAACTTTGTGAACTTGATTCGCAAAGCGTTGAAAGGTCAAATTGAAAAGTTTGGTAAAGAGGAGGGGAAGAAGAGGAAGAAAAAGGACAAGACGGCAAAAAAGAAAAGAAAAGAAAAGAAGAAGAGTCTATTTATCTTCCCATCTTTGATTATAGCTTTATATCAGATGGCTCAGGTTCCCAAGTTTGAGAACGACGTCTTTGAGGAGTGTGGTATTCCGATTAATTATTCTAAGACGACTAAGGCACCCACCGTAGGAAAAAAGTCTAGGACTTCACAGGGGTAGAGCTTGGGTTCAACAGCAGCACCACCAGCACCGACTACTATGGATGAGCTACGACAGAACGTGACCCATCTATAGACCCGCAAGACCACTCTTGAGGACACTTTTCAAATGGGGATGTCGGTGACCATGGCTAATTTCCAGATGATGAGTCAGTATCAGAGGCAGATAGCTATGAAGTCGGATTTGTCTGCCAGGAGACCTGTCTATGCTTACTCCCCTGTTCCATTGTTCCACCGTCTTCCTACTCCTACGACCGATGCTCATATGTTTGATGAGGATGATTTGGATGATGATGATGATGCCGAGGCTGATGAGTAAAGACAACCTGGATTTCTAATTTTTATGTTTTTATTTATGTCTTTGGATTTTTTTTTAGTTTTTATGTTTTGGTTATGTTAGTTTGTGGATGTTTGTTTTTGTTATATCATGCTAGTTTTGTGGGATGTTTAATGCTTGGTTTGAGTTTTGTTATGATTAGTAGTTTCTCACTTTTAAATTTTTGGAGTTGGAACGACATTGGAGTTGAGCTTCCAAGTGAACTTACATAGGAAAACACACATGAGGAATTTTGGTTTGCTTTTCAGAATCCTAATCGGTAGTATTTTTTTTCTTTTTATTGTTCGATTTTTACGCTTTAGCTTGTACAACATTGGGGACAATATTGGAGTTAAGTTTGGGGGTATGAAAGTATTAAGGAATGCATGTTTCATGTTTTAGTTCAAGTTTGGAGGAGTGCCAATTTTTTTTTATTTGAGATATATGCTTTTTTATATTGAGAAAATCAAGTATGAAAAAACTTTAGTCCCTCCAATTGATGCATTGAGATTGATTAATTTGGAAAAATGGCGTGACTTCTGTGACATAATTTGAATTTAATGAAATTTATTTATCTTTGAAATTGCTCGTGGAGACCCTAGACTAGAGTTGATTTCCTTAGATAATTCAAATTGCACATAAGTTGAGGGTAGAGGAGTTGAGAGGATAACCATCTTGAGGCACTTAACCAATTTTTCCCAGAAATATTGGCTTAGATGCTTTCATAAAGGTTATAAGATTATTAGTTAACTTTGTATGCTTAAATAATGAATTAATAAGTTTGAATTTTGGTATGACTAAAAAAGGTCAGGCTAATATGTATTGGAGGTGAAAAGTCTCACGCCTACATACTGTACTATTATACTAATTTGAGCTAAGCTCAAGCCAAAGAAAGTTTAATTGGTGAAAGATCTTGTTTCATTTTGTGGCATTTGACACTCTAGTGATTAAATCCTTAAGAGTGTCTCTACACTTAATGCCCTAAAACTATCAAGTTTAGGAGTCGTTGATCTAAAACTTGCTACATGGGTGTCATAGAAAGCCTAATGGAATAAAACGTTGCACATGATCTAGCCTTAATGAATTTTAAGGGAAGTTTCATATGAATTTAAAGTTTGAATGTTCGAGAAAATGGAATTTAAATGTCTATGGAGTTTTCTATGATTCTTGTGCCTTGAGATTGATCAAAAGTTGATAGATATGGGATAATTGTCCAAAATTTGGTAAGGATGCCTCTCGACTATAATGCCTTAGATTTATTTCACTACGCCCTATGGAGTCTTTTTAAGTATTGGTGTCACATGAGCAAAATTGTTTGATATGTATATATATTTTTGAGCTTTAAAAGGATAATTTTGTGTCATTAGTTCTTGTTAAATAAGTTGATGTGTATTGATTGTTTGGGTCTGAAATTTGTTAGATTTTGTGGGTATATCATCTGCAAACCCTCACAAGACTATACTTGTCCTTTTTGGGTAACATAAAGGTTTAAAGGCTTATTGCGCATGCTAAGTGTAATTGTTGACTCCACGAAAGTGAGTTTATCCTTTTTGTTTTGTTTTTATTTTTCTTTTGTTAGAAGTTTTTGATCTTAATTCTATGATTATCATTTCTCGAGGATGATCAACGCTTAAGCTTGGCGGTGTTGATAGGGTTGAGATTTACGTAATTAATCCCATGTATTCATATGAATTAGGCTCGATTATGAGAAGTTTATGCCACAAATGCGTGTAATTAGTTTGATATTTGAGTTCAGGTATAAATAATTGCACTTGAGGAAACTAAGAGAATAAAGTACATATTCAGTGAAGAACCGAGAAATCAGAGTCTTACGTACGAACGCTAGTAGGAGTTACGCAAGGATGTAAGGATCACAATGTTTGAACATGGATAAGAAGTGCGCACATACCTTGGGGTGCATTACGTACGGACGTGGATTTCGG
This sequence comes from Buddleja alternifolia, assembly GCA_019426215.1. NCBI lineage: Eukaryota > Viridiplantae > Streptophyta > Magnoliopsida > Lamiales > Scrophulariaceae > Buddleja > Buddleja alternifolia. The sequence goes on from CM033391.1 coordinate 28,275,769, forward strand.
TCAGACAGTTTTGGAAATTTCCAATTCTAAACCTAAAAGGACTCTTCCATAATTATATCTATACATATTAGATGCAGTTGGAAAAGAAAGGGGGTTTTAGGTTAGAGGAGATCTATATACACGTTTTTAGGGTTAGGATTTAATTCTTCCATATTCTTGGATACTTTTGGGTTAAGATTACATAAGTTTTGAAGAGCAAGAAGAAGGAAGGAGATCATCTTCTACAAGAGAGTGTTTCTTAGATTTAGATAGATTTTTTGTCTATGAATATTTATCTAGTTCTTTGTATCTTTTTTTTAATACTCATGAACTATTTCTTAAATTAAGACCATACAAAGATATGGTGGTAGGTTATGTTGGATTATTGAAGATGTATAATGTGCTTTCATAATCATGTAATGGAATGGATTCTGGAGTCTCTTTGTTGGATTCTGGGTACTACAATGCTTCTATCTCTGTTTCAACACACGTAGATTCTGGAGGTAGTGTTGTTGCAGTGATGGGGTGTAGACAATGTAGTGATGAATCGAGATTTTGTTCAACTTTTGTATTCGACGCTACACCATTCTCTTCTATGTTACTCTGCATAGTGTCTGATGCTCTCTTTGACAATACGTTGGTAAGTTAGTTGAGTTGCATTTGCAGGTCCTTAATCGTTCTCTCTACATTATCAAGACACTCATAACTCTTCTTCATGTATTGGAGCACCAACTCTTAAAAACCCGGGTCCTATCGCATTGTTGTTGATAATACCCTTGGCTCTGAAAGGAAGAACTATGTTGTTTCAGGTATGCGGGTGAAGTTTTCTTAGCATCATAACTCAATGGAAAGTACTCTTGAGGTTTTCTCCACCTATGCTGACAGTAGTTGTTGTAGTCACTATGATGAATGCCCCCACACCATGTACAATAATGTTGCACTCGACTCTCATCATATCCAACAATCCATCTATATTGTGGCAAATGAAAGTCATAGTTGCTCATCTATTCAAGAATCAAAATAAATAAGTGACTTAAACTTAGAGAAGATAAATGAATCACAATATCAAATAACTCAATTGTCCCTGCAACGACGCCAAAACTTGACACGAATTTTCCTAGCAAGTATACTAGGTTGTGTGTAGTGATGGAGGATGTTTAAGTACAGGTGTGTATCGTCTCCACAGGGGCAATTGGATCCAATGTATTACACATCTCTAAGTGAAATCAAATTAATTTTTTAAGGATATTATTTGAGAGGGGATGTGCGTCCTTCTCTGGAAAAGCTGGAAATATAAATTGGTAATTTATATCAAGTAATTAATGAACTGAGGATGATTTCTATGCTATTTTCCTTTCAATCAGGTAATTTTCACAAAATTTCGACCGAGTTGGATGAATATATTGGTGGGGACGTTTACAAAATTAGACCTCATTTGCAGGGGTGTTGAAATTTTAGACCTCTTATGTCTGAATTTCTTTTTCCTTTATTTTTAGCGGCTAAATCAAAAGGTAAAGTCCAAATTGTCCCTGAATTGTAACACCTTGTCAACCTCTTTACACTATTGAATATTTTAAGATTTACAAATCAAGTCCCTTATTCTTAAGAATAACACATTTAATCCTTTAATGTTTAAATTTGGTTTATTTAGTCCATAATATATGAAAAACGTCATTAATTAAAAGTAATTACATAAATTAAAAGTAATTAACATAATAATTACAGAAATAACATAAGGTTACTGTACTCTTTTTTGGATTGTGAATTAAAACTCATATTCTATCATTCTCAAGTAAGAGGGTTGCTTCGAGAATCCGACTTATGTTGGAAAGAAATGAAGTACCTATCTTACTCTTTCAAAATTTAAAATATAAACTTAATTCATTTTAAAAATTTACAACGTAGTAACCTTGCTTTGATAAATAGCTCGAAAAAACTTTTCTGATGTGGAAGATCAGATAAATTGCAACCACAGAGCATACTCAGAATACTCAAGCTCTGATACCATTTTGCTTGCACACTGGGGGGAATTATCCCGCATATTTTGTCTCCCAACCATTAACACCGAGAAGGTAAACAAAATCTTCCCAAAACAGTATCAAAGATTATTAAAAACAATAATTTGTACAGCGGAAACATATTTTTGGGACGATGAAAGAATAGAATGTTACTATTGTTCATCATCATTTTTGGCATTTTTAATGTTTTTGTGTTTTCAGTTTTTTAATGTTTTTGTATTTTTTGAACATGAGAGAATTATAACATTTTTAAATAGTAGGGGAATCCCGTCCCTGGGGGTAGTTTACTCGCTATGCATTATAAAGCATATAAAAACTTACAAGATATTATTGCACACAAAGAAGATATTTTATTATAAGAAAGGTGAGAGACTCTCTAGCAACCAAAAAGTGTGGGTTGAAGAGTATTCAAGGGGCAATTTTTACAAATGAGGGTAGAGGTCCTTTTATAGGTCTCGGAATTGAAAAACATTACAACAAACTGAAATAAAATTTTGACATCCACAACAGGTAGCTGGTAAAGCTACAATGTTGCTTTTATTATATGAACAGTAACTACCAATAATGCCACATGTGGCCAAAAGAACTTAAAGTAAACAGTAAAAAGTTGCTAAAATTTTGAATGCTGTCTGCATGAGCTGTCTCTTGAAATTATTACTTCTATCTTGTAGCTGAATTATTGCTCTTATATTGTTGCTTTGTTGAAAAATTACTGCCTTTAATGCTTTGGCTGGATTATGGACTTCCTATTCCTGAGCTTGATGCTCCAAAATCTGGTACATATAGTGGAGGACATTCTACACTTGTCAATGCTTTAGTTCCTTGAAACCATATTCGATGATAAACTCGATCATTAGCTGAGATGAAAATACTATGATGACGTTCTTGAAACAAAAGTTGAAATCTTGTAGTTGAATCTGTATTTATCATATATCTTCGCTGATCTTTTCTACGAGTTTCAACGGCTAGTTTCGTCTCTACTATGTCTAAAATGGGATTTATGGCATCGTGTAATAACCAAAATGCTACTGATGGTGATGATGAACTTTTTTCATAGGCTTCATGTATCCAATAAAATGTATGTCCCAATTGAATGTTTGCTTTTATCCAAATTGGTGGTATGGCCGTGACTTCAATTCGTAGAATATCTATTCCTCTACTAAGCTAGAGGCTTACTGCGTCTGTTAGATGTCTTCCTAATTTTTTTAACTTGATCTGAATCAGTAACATATAGTCTTGATACAAAACCAAAGTCTAGAAGCTGTGCAATAGTGATGAAATTGTCTTCGATCCATCCTTCTTGAAAAATTGACGTGCCGATCTGAATATTTGGCCATGAAATATACCTTGTAGTATAAAATTTTAGGGTTCCTTGCTGTCTGATTGGCTTTCCTTTCCATTGTAAAAGAGCAGTGGAAGGCAGAATTCCGTCTATTTTAGCGGTCACAATTAATTGAGCTACTTTTAACATCTTTCTATAGAACGCTTCTTCTGTTTTTTGCCAAATCATATTCTGTAATCCTTCAGGTAGGGATGAAATTGTTTGAGTAGGGAAATGAAAAGTTCTGACTGATAAATATTGTAGGAATTTTTGGTGTATTTCTTTTGGTACAACTCTTTGATTGAGCTTTAAAACATATTCTTGAAGGTTTTCATGTTGAATTAAAAGGTCTTGGTATAATTTGTTTAAGTTAGAGAATTTCTTTGTTACGATGTCAAGATCTTCTTCTAGTTGATCAACGTCTGGGCTTATAGGCTATTTTTCTGATGATAAATTCTTGGGTTTCGCATTTTCAGCATTGAGCTGAATGTAAAAATTTGGGCCTAGTAATCTCCTTGCTGCTGCTATTGCTTCGTAGAATTGCTTAAAGGGTATCATATAACCATTTGAAACTTTTTGAATACTTTTTAGTGCCTTTTGATAATTTTCAAAAATTCCAACTGGCTCTCCTCTAATAACGAGATAAACTGCTGCATCTTTTACTGGAAAATTTTTATTTTCTTTTTCAAAGTAATAGCAGAGGGCATTTAATGCTGCTAATTTGCTGGATGAAGTGTGAGCTTCCCATAGAGCATTGAGTAGAATACTCTGTTCTTCAGTTATATAAGAAGTATCTCTCGGAGGCTTGAAATTATGTCTAACTAGAAGTACTATTTTTCCAAAGGTTTTTAAAGCTGGTATAGGAAAAACGCTTTGTGTAGCTAGATTGAAAAATCGAGTTTCTACTGTGAATGCTAGTCTATGCTGGCTAATTTGTTGAAAATTAGGCCTGAAAGCTGGTCTTCGGACTATTTGGTTGTAAGCTGCAGAGCGAGGTCGTGTTTGTTGGTTGTCTTGGTCGTTGGAAGCCATGATCTGTTACCCAAAATTAGAGTTAATTGGCTGCTTAATAAATCTGCTATGCTATTGTTTGATCCTTTAATATGTTCAAATTCTACTTTATATGCATTACCTTCTATTGCATTTCTAAAATTTAACCATCTTTTATTATTTTGTTTTCTAGAATTTTCATTTTTTATGAATCTAACTACAGCTTCACAATCTGTTCTGATGGTAAAAGGTTTATTTAAATATAGTCTAAAATGGTCTATTGCTTTAACTATTCCTGCTATTTCATAATCTAGACTGGTCCAATTACTTCCTGTTTTATTAAAGTTACCACTGGAATAAGCTGATATTTTTTCTTCAATTTTTGGAGAAAATTTATGAGGTTTACATTTTAATATTGCTCCACATCCTTCTATAGAGCTATCTACTTCTATTATGATGTACTCAGTACTTAAAGGTAATTCTAAAGGCTTAAGATCCTTAACGACTTCCTTAATTTTTCTAACTAGATTAATATCTTCCTGATTAAAGTGTCTTTGGCTTGATTTTCCGGTTTTCTTATATAAAAGTCCGACTAATTTACTAAGTTTAGAAATAAATTTTCTAGAATAATTTAATATTCCTAAAAACACTTGTATTTGTTTTAAATTTTCTAGTTTATCTGGAAAATCTAAAATCTTTTGAGCTATATGAGGTTGTAATTTAATCTGTCCATTTCCTATTTCCAAACCTAAAAAACTTATTTTTTTCTTAAAGAGTTCCATTTTCTTTTTAGACACTACTATTCCATTTTCTTCTATTAAATTAAACACTTGTTTTAAATGATCTTGATGTTGTTTAAAATTTTCAGAAGCTACTAAAATGTCATCTATATATACTAAACAGAAATCTAAATGTTTAAATATACTATCCATAAATCTTTGAAATATTGTTGGAGCATTTTTTAATCCAAAAGATAGAACATTCCACTCGAAATGTTCTTCACTACAGCTGAATGTTGTCCATTTTTTGTCTTCTTCTACCATTTTAATTTGATTATATCCACTTTTTAGATCAAATTTTGAAAAAATCTTTTTATTTTGTATTAGATTAATTAACTCATCTTTATTAGGTATTCTATAAGCATCATCTTCTGTATTATCATTAAGTCTCTTATAATTATATACTATTCTAGATTTTTCTCTTTTTATTTTTGCATTATTTCTTACTATAAATGTTGCCGATCTATGTGGACTATCACTTCTTCTTATAATACCCATTTCTAACGTTTCTTTTATTTGAGTTTTGAATTCTTTTATATCTTCGGGAGTATATTCTATAGCTGCTGTTCTTATTACTATATCGAGGTTTAAGATGTTTAGTTTAAAAGTATAATTCACTTTATTTTTGGCTAAATCATCTCCTATAAATCCTAACATTTCTAATTTATGCAAAATTCTTTCATTTTCTAGGTTTAAAATTTCTAATCCCTTTCCTATATCTCTAATTTCTTCATCTAATAGGATATCTATGGTTTCAGATTCTATAATATTTTGTTCTAATTCTTTGAAAAAATCTAAATCATTATTACCATGTCCACCACGCTTCGTAGTCAACTCTGTTGTTTAATGTATCTATTAGTTGAAAAAGTATAATTATGTTTGCTAATAGTAATATAATTTTTTCCTACTAATATACTTCCATTTAATGCACAAGTAAAATTTAATCCTAAAAGGAATTCTTGGCTTTTTATGTTATCAGGTGCTATAAGGACTTGTTCTAAGGTATATTTGCTACTATAATTTCCTGAAAAATCTTCAAATTGTATTCCTATATTAATTAACTCTTTTGTTATTTTCATTAATCTATTTTCTGCAGTTCTACTAGTAACAGTGTAAGTTAATTGTGTTTCAAATTCTTTAGGTACAAGACTAGAACTAAGCATACTTTTTGTACTTCCTGTATCTAAAATGGCTTTAGTTTCAATATATTTTTCTTGATTACACCATATTCGACAATCTAAAAGTATTAAACTACTAGTATAAGGTACCTGTATTTGGGGTTCATATGATGTATTTTGTAAATGGGTTTCTTCTAATTGTTGGTTAATTTCATCAATTTCTTCTATAACTACACCTTTTCCTTTATTTTGATTACCGCTTATATTTTCATTATTTTTTAATTTTAATTCTAATAATTGTATTCTTAAGTCTAAATTTTCTACTTTATGACTTAGAATTTCTATCGTCTCTAGTTTTTTACTGGGTTTAGGAGATACATTTGTTTCTATATTATATGCGTCTTTAGCACAAATAAAACAAATTTCGTCAAAACATATATTGCACTGATATCTTAAATGCATATCAGGATATAATCTACAAATACTACAGGCTACACTCATAGTTCCTTTTCCATTTATATATTTATGTTCACATGAATTATTCATATAGGTATATTCTATTATATTTGAAATTTCTGGTCCTTCTTCACTTACTATACTAAATATACTCTCATTATCACTTTCATTACCATCTATACTTACTACATCTTCATCTAATTGTTCTGCTATGGCTGCCCTTTCCATATTAAACTGTCTTTTCGGGCATCTATTAGCTAAATGTTTAGGATCTCCACAAATAAATCAAGTGCATTTCCTAGTTGATGGCTTTCTAACATAATTAGAGGGTTTTCTTCCTTGTCTATATTGTCTAAAACTAGATTTTGGTTTATTTGATTTCCTTAATATCTTTCGTTTTGGCTTAAAGTAATTCTTCTGTCCATATTGTTGTGGGTATATATAGCTTTTCTACAAAATTCATAAGATTGTTTTCTAATTTGTTCTCTAATAAATTCTTCTTTACACCATTCCTGAAGTTTAAAGAAAGTATATTGTACTTTAGGTCCTATACCTAACCCTGTGAGATTACCATTGGTATTTATCCATTCTTCATGTATTCTTTTTCCTAAATCTTGTGGTAATTTTGTAAAATATCTATTACATAATTCTTCATCAAATGCTTTATTAGCTTCTCCTATTAATCTTGTAAAATCCTGACTAAAAGGTATAATATATTTCATATCGGTTATAGTGAGTTGTTCTAGATCTCTAAGTGCCGTATCTTGTATGAATGTATTTTCTCTTCCTGGATCTATTCCTATTATTAAAGTTCTAATAAAACTAGTAAAATTGTAAAGATTATTATCTAATGCCTTTATTTCATTAATTCTATTAGGATCCTTTTTCTTCTTACTTTGCCAAATAGATAAAGCTGTAGGTCCTAAGCAGGTTTCTAAAAAGTTAAACATATCCATATCTGCCATTTTATTTATTTCTCAATGTCTTACTACACATTGTTCCCATATATTTACTTCTTCAGGCCACATTTGTGGACTTCCTAATTCAATTACTAACATGGTTCCACTCATGGTTTTTCCTATGGGTTGTCTTGCTCCTATATATTTATTAGGCCGGGTTGATCCATATTCATATGTGGGACTTTTCCATTCTGGTCTACCACTCATTTCTACATTTCTAGCTGGAACTTCACTATAATCTGGTTCTACTCTAGTTCTTTTTCCTATATTACTACTAGTACTTGCTTGACTATCTGCCATAAAAGTTACTTCATTATTATTTTTTCCTTATTTAAAAAAAAAAAATCAAATTTTATTTTTCCTGAGCATATATCATCTACTAAATCAATATTATAATATTGTTTAAATTCTTTTTCAGCTGATTCTAAATTTATATCTAAATTCATTGCTTCAAAATACATTTCATCTACTAATTCTCTTAACTTATTTATCTCGAAATTCTTTTTTAATATTTCTTCCATATTTTTTGGTCTATAATCATTTTTAAGCTGACTTTCTAATTGTTTAATTTCTTCTTCTATATTTTCCTCCTCTTCTTCCTCTTCACTTTCTAAGTCAGATAATATTTCCCAATTTGAAAATCTACTAGTTATTCTAACTTCTTCTTCTTCTATAATATTCATATAGCTTGTTTCTGTTTCCTTATCAGTTTCTTCTTCTAGATCTTCTAAATTTTCTTTGGGATCTTGCTTTTGGTAGTTAAGAAATCTAATAGAAGTTTGACCTCTACTATTTGCATACATTACACTTTCTCCTGGAATCTTAAACGTCTCATTTTCTTCTAAATGTTTGGTTAATTCCCATTCTTTTCCATTTAAATCGTTATTATCTATATTCAAAGGTTTAATCATTTTTACTCCTACTGAGGCTAATCCATCTATTATCCCATCTATATTAATTTTGTATTGAGGAAAACTATTATTGATTACTCTTTCTAAAAATGCTATAGAAACTACTAAGTTGTTACCATCATATGTTTCATATCCTCTAGTTTGTAATCCTATAGTAATTTTATTAATATCTTTAATACTTTTCATCATGTTTGGAGCTACATGAAATATTCCTACATTAGTAGTCATATCTATTTCCATACTAGCAAACACTGCTCTCCTAGCATCAGACCAACTTTTATCTAATAATAAAACTAAAACCTTTCCGCCGGTTCCTTTTCTAGTTAATCCTTTTATTCCTACAATAATTAATCCTAAATGTATATACTTATGTTTTAACTGTTTTAATTGTTTTATACATTCTGTGCTAACTAAGCTTATATTTTCAGCATTTGTTGTAACTTTTACTTCTTTTTCTCTAAATTTCTTAATTAAATGTGTGTTAAAATCCATTTTTCCTACTTTGTATAATGTTTTAGGTTTTAACTTATCTATTCCCTTGTTATTATATAAATTAAGATTTTCTTCTACGTCTATTATCTCTTCTAATTCTACTTCTCTAGCTGAGCTTTGACTTCCTGATCCTCTAAACATTCGTTTAGTGAAAGTATTACTTATATGTTGTAAAATTTATTACGTACGCAAAATTAATTTTGAAATTATCTTTTGAATGCTTTTTAGGGGACATTGGGTGTTGCTTGTGACTGATCCAATTAAAGAGATCGTTTATTATCTGGATTCTTTGCACGGTGATCCGAATAACCGACGTGATATGAAAGAAACAATCAATCAGTAAGTTTTTCATTCAATCAATGTATCTATTATATTTAATATTAATTTTAAAGTGTATATATCTTCCTAGATTTCACATATATATTTGCTTGATATTGACATCTTTACTTGTTTTTTGATGTTTTTAACAGTGTTGTGTTGATGTTTCGTGCAAATCGTAACACCCAAAAGATCAAATCCAAAAACATGGCCTGTAAATGGACTTGTATAAAGGTTAGTGTAATTTTATATTTTCAAGAGATTATTCGTATAAAAGTTATTGTTCTAATACAATTTTGATTTCAATTTTGTAGTGCGCCATACAGTTAAACGACAAAGATTGTGGCTTCTTCATTATGAAAATCATGAAGGATATTATTAGCCACGGAGAATCTACAATCCCACCAACGGTATGCATAATCCTAATTAATACTCATCATCAAATTCTAATTTCCCTTTTTAAGTTATTACACCTTTGTTGGGTTTTCAATCTCTATCTTGCAGTACTTTCCTGATTGTCAATACGTCACTTACTCTATAGAGCAACTTGATGAAGTACGTTGCGAATTGACACAATACATTTTTCAATGCGCTTTTGGTATGGTGTAAGTTGCAAATTGTTGTAAATTTTTATTTGATTTGTTGTATTTAATTGATTGATTGTAAACTTGTTATCATTTGTCGGAGATTATACATAAAATTGATTTGTTGTTAAGAGGAAAGAATTGGTTTTTGTTGTTAGAGATGATCATTTGGTGAAGTTAATTTTGGGTTTTAATTTGTTGTTTCTGTTGAATTGGTTTTTATGGTTTGTTGTGTTAGTGTGTTGAATTTTGAGCTTATGGGAAGCTGGTTACTATAAATTGTGTACAGTGCAGCTAGGAAAATAATTAATTTTTTTTAAATAAATACACCTATTATAGGAATAACCGCTATAATAGGTGACCTAATTATAGCGGTTATTCATATAACCACTATAATAGATTTTAAAAAAATAATTAAATAAATACACCTATTATAGCGGTTTTTTACGTAACCGCTGTAATTGGTTTATGCCTATTACAGCGGTTTTTTACGTAACCGCTGTAATTGGTCCCTATTACAGCGGTTACGTAAAAAACCGCTGTAATAGGCATAAACCAATTACAGCGGTACCTATTATAGCGGTTAATAGGTAAAAAAAATCAGCTGTAATAGGTCATTTCTGTAGTAGTGTTCCTTTCTCTTTTTCTTTATTTCACTTATAGTTCTACTAGTACTACTAAATGATTTCAACATTTTTTACCAATATATATATTTTTTAGGTTCCTTTTTAGGTTTTTCAGACTCGTCTAGTGCTAGATTTGCTAATCTTTCTTCTATACTATCTTGTAAATCTCCCTTAATTACTTGAGATACAGTGTCTATCTTAGTGCTTAATTTTTCTAGTTTATTTTCTAATTTGTCTAGCTTTTCAAATACTTGTAAAATTAAAGCAAATTGGATATTCCAAAGTTTAGGATATAATTTGTCTGAATTACTAGTTCCTTGATAGGTAGTAAATCCTTCCTCAGTATATAAGTATTTATTTGCTAGTTCTATGGCTCTTTTATATTCTAATCTATTGTCTAGACTACTCATCCACTAACTATTCGTTCTATATTTTTTAGAGTTTTACTTGTTTCTAAATTTTGAGTTTCAAATTTATTTATTTTTTCTATCACTTGACTTAGCGTTCTCTTTGTTTCAATTTCTAATTGTTTTATTTTACTACTTTTCAAGCTATATTTTAACTCTATTATTTCGTCTTTAGTAGGGAAAAGCTTATTATACTTTTTAACAATTTTCAAAGTTTCTTCAGATTTTTGTTTAATATAATCTAAATTATTACTTTCACCTCTTTTTATTATTTCCCTATTTATTAAAACAGCTTCTTTTAATGATTCTAAGGTTTTATAAAACTTGGTGTTTTCTAATTCTAAGTTAGACGCTAGAGATATAAATAAATCCGTTAAACTATTTAAGTGTTTGTTTTCTGAATGTAAATTATGTTTAAAGCTTGAATCAAATCTACAAATAAATTTATGTTTATCTAAAGAGATTATGGTTCTATCGGCTAAACTATATTCTAGATCTAAATATTCTAACCTTTTATAATTAGAAAGATCTAGTTTTTAATAAAATGCTGCTATTAATATATTCAAAACTAATAGGTATTTAATATAGTTTTCGTGATCTCGTAATCTAGGTGGTATGTTATGATAATTATTAACCCAACTTTCTCTGCTATTTATTAATTGATTTCGTAATTCTAATATTAATTCTGTATTAGTATAATCTAAGTTTTCCAAAGTATTAAGACAGTCAATAAAAGCGCTTAAAATATGAGCGGGAATTGGCATGTAGGTAAATTATGAATGCAAATAAAGTTTTTATGCAGATTTATAAAAAAAGGTTGGGATTCCTTTTTCTTTAAAAATGTATAATATTTCTCTCAAGATTTTTTGATGTTTTTGTTGTTTTTTGGGGCCAAAATAAACCATTTTCAAAGTTCTAGGACTAAAGGTAATTAAATTGAAAGTATAGGGACTATACGAAAGATTTTAAATAGTATAGGGGGTCTTGAGCAATTTCTTGATAAAGCAAGGAGAAAACTTGCAATTATCCCTCTTTTAACTTTAGTAAGGGTAATTTGGACTTTTTCAAGCTCATAGGGGTCTATTTTTGCAAAGCTTTTGTAATGGGGTTTAAATTTGATCAAGCATATGCAATTGGGGTCTATTTTTGTTAAATTCCCGATATTGGTGCTATATTTTTTTTGAGTGCGTCAAAAAAACATTTGTTGTTTAGTTATTGGATTTCCATGGATTTAGAACTACCTCAACAGCAAAGCGTGACATTATTACATAGTTATAATTGATCGGGCATGTTGAGGTGAGAGATACGTATGCCTTGTGAGATATAATTGTCTGAACATGAAAATGATTTAGTTGGCAAGTTTAGTCTTGCTTAAAATTGATTGATAATTAAGAACTTTGGTATAACTTTATAATAAATGTGGGCATACAATCGTAAAATGATATCTTCAAAATATTTAGGAAGAATGTTGGCAGCATATAATTTATTACAGGTGGAGTGGAACACTATTAGCAATGAATGACTATAGGACCCTATTAGAAGTTGTTGTAAAATTCCCGTGGTATGTGTATGGTTAGCCTGGTGTCTTTATTAATTTTTATTTTAGAGTTGTGATTATAACCTTCAATTGTTCGCAAATTCAGTTATTTTAAACGGTGACCTTAGCTTTCCTTTTAAATGGTTACCTGCCATTTTCTTTAAAAGAGCATGGGGAAATCCCCTTCTCCTTAATTCACCAATGTTCGCCTATCGAAGGACTTTTGAGGTGCATCTATGGGTAGCAGACTTTAAGGGTGTCCCGTGTGGGGGAGGGATCAGCGATCAGGTTGAGGAAATCGCGAGTATGTAAGGATTCATTAAACGTGGTTCAACAACATAGCTCGGCCGACGTGTTTCATTAATGATTGGATTAATTTACATTGTTCTATTGCGTGTGTGAGGTTGGTTGTGCACCCATTTTCTTATATGTAGGTCATTTGGATTTTTTCAGGAGATCAGCATTTAGATTAATTCCCCTTCAAATTTCCAACACATTTTTCCTATACTGAATGGTTGAGAATTAGATTCGAGTTTATGTTATGCATCGGCATGCCGCTTGAAATTTATGATGCTTTATATACAGCCAGACATCGAAAATTTTACTTTTTAAAGTAACGTGTCTTGCATGGTTACCTTTCATTTTAATTTTTTGCTGAAGTTTTGTTATCAGATATAAAAGAAAGTCCGTTTCATGACGTGTAAATAATGGGAGAATTATATACAAGGAGGCTCGTCGTTCATTCCGATTTAATTCCAAAAACAGTCAATCATGATTGAAACTACAATCAGTGCATGCGAGATATACTTTTTAAACATCGTTGGTGTGAGATTATAAGCATAAAAGCTAAGATACAGATTGCATATTATAGGATAGCAAGGTAGAGGAATCCTACCTCAGCTCTAAAAATATACGACTTGATTTCCTGGCAAATCATAGGCCTTCAAAGTCCTCAATCGGATGGTTTTAAGCTATGATGCACCGACACTCCAAAAAACCACCACGGGCGGTGTCGGGCGCGTTCGGACACCGACACTCCTCCGACACGCCTCCGACATGCCCGTCGCCATCGTCCGGCAACCACAATCGCAGGTTTATCTTCTTACTTTTAAACTCCTATTTCACAAATTGGAAACCCTAAATCCCCAAATTGAAGAAACCTATATAAGAGAAATAGAGAATTGAAGGTATGAGGTATCTCCCCAAGGTTTGTTGATTGAATTTGTTTGAGTTATATGTATCTATATAGATCCATTTATTATATGTGTTTGATTTGGGGTGTTTTTGCCTTTTTATATTTCATTTGTGTTGAATTATGTGATTATATATAATATATATATATATAAAAAAAAAATTGGACAGCCGTGTCGTTTTCTATTTTTTTACAAATGCCGTTCCCCGTGTCCGTGTCCGTGTCAATGCATCATAGGTTTTAAGTAAGCACAATAAGCAAATCCAAGGACGTCAGGAGGCCAATGAAGGAGTATATCTTTGCTACAGTGTCGAAGAAAACGATCATGTCTGGATCGTGATTTAAAACCTTGAATTATGCAAAGAGTGAGCATATTGGACGTGAAACTTGGTTGGTGGTCCAAATGAGGATATGACTCGATTTGGTAGTGGGCCTCTCTTCACGTTCCATCACCGATGCTCTGAATAATAACTGGGCATTTCTATGATTATGTTTGGAGTAAGTGATATTATTGCGGATGAGACATCATTGTGAACGACAACCAATATTGTGTTCTCATATGCAGGATAAAGCCACAAATACATCTCGGATGTTACGAGGTTGGCAACATTTATTAGCTCCATCGTCAGTTAGCTTGCTTAAGAATAATTAGTACAAAAAAAAAAAAAGTTAGCTCTCCGTAACCGAACAAATAAATTTTGTGTGTGAATGCTGATATTGAAAGAACGATGGACTTTGAAATATATTAGAACATTATGCATCATGTAAAATTTAGTGTAAGGAATACTGGGTCGATGACTTATTATTGAAGGGTTGAGGCTACCAATTGCGGAATGTCTTTATTTACTATCAATGAACGGGTTATAGGGATCAAAATTAACAAATTTCCAAAATTATTAGCGAAATCCTTTGAAAATGGTGATAAACTTACTTTCTATGTGGATGTAAATAAATAAATAAATAAATAACAACACGCTGATAGGAACGATGGATTCTTTTTTCAATGTAGATATTCAAACATATTTGATTATACGACGAAAATAAATACTCTTTACAAAAATAAAGATACTTTATTAATGAATATAATAAAGAGCGAAAGGTGAAATAAATGTTTGTGGGCTTGTTCCTAACTATTTATAGCATGAGAGTGTTCAAAAAAAATCTTCTAGATAATTATGAGTTTGGTTAGCGCGATAGGGGTTGTAGGAGTGTAGGGTTTGATCTAAATATCGGGATAGTGTTTCAATCCATCAAGTCAAATTAAATGCAAGGGCCAGGTATAAAATTGTTATCAACCCTGGCCTTTTTTCTAGTGCTAAATAAACCCTGATTTTGCTTGGTATTTGTATCATGTCCTCACCAATTTGTAACTGGTCGAGAGGATTATATGATTACATGACTGTGTCTTGGATTATTTTTCCGCTTTTCCTATAAAGAATATACAATCATAGATTTTATAATAGTTGTTATTTTTTATAAAGAGGGGTCAGATATGTTACTTGCTTCGGTATGACGAAAAATTTAAAAAATGTATGCTTATTCAAGTTAGAAACTTTTTACGTACTATTGATAGACTATTGACGAGTATGGATCAGATTTTGTTGGAGTACTGTAGAATGGCTGTTTGGTATTTATTTTCTTGGTGGTTTGAGTGACAAACCACTTTGTTTGGGCTACAATTTAAATTTTTTATTATTCATGGTTTATATAATAGACCCTTTATAGCAGAGCAATAGGTTCTCCCGATAGAAGAGGTAGACCTAGTTGGAAAGATGTGATCATACAATACTTGAAGGAAGGCATATTGCTAGAAAATACCAAGAGGCAAGGAGGGTCGAAATGCATTTATCTACTTTCAATTTGATTGAAGGAGAAATATGTAATAAGTCATTCCAAGGCCCATTTCTAAGTTACTTAAGCCCCAAAGAGGAAGATTATGTGAAGAGATAAATACGTCGTGGTAGCTGCGGAAATTATTATTAGAGAAGGTCTATAGGGAAGAAAGTGGAATGTCAAAGATATTTTTGGCCGAGCATACCAATGAATTGGTCAAGAAATGCGTGGAATGCCTGTTGGGTTGGTTTTATTCCTTGGGTGGCTCGTGACAGTGGAAATTAAAATTTAAACGTACAACCACCCGAAACAGGAATAATGGTGTGCTCGATTACGTTTTGAAGAAGGTTACGAGAATTTTTACCTTTCGATTAAATTCTCGCAGCAACAATTTAGATCTTTTCAACCCTGTGGTACAAGTCCACACGATTTCTTGGAGGAAATCGCCCGTCAATCGTATCCCCGGTGTTAGTGCTCCAAACGTCGCACCTCTAAGATGTATCCACATCTCGTTCAAGTCACCACCTACTTCGTTATTGGTGCTAGCCAACGAAATAGATCTAAGTCTAAAACCTAGGCTTGATTATGTGAAGGGATGAAATATGTGAATCGTTGAGTTCAACACATGAACAAAACGATGTCGTATTGGAACAAGGTAGGGGCGATTTTGCTCAAGGATGACAAGAAAAAAAAACTCTCTTCTTTTTCCAGCTAGGGTTCGAATTTTTACACTCATAGGAGGCTTAGGGTTTTAGTGTTGCATTCACATATATATAGAATAGGAGTCCTAAAATCCTAGTCCAACTGCAAGACTTGGAGAAGAAGAAAACCCTTTTCTTCTTCACCAAGAATTCGAACCCCTCTCATCTCTTGGCTCAAAAATCGGCCATCATCCTTTAATTGGAATCCAAGAATTAATTCTTGACTCCATATTTAATTATGGGCTAAACCTATCAATTAAATATTCTCATATAATTAAAACCCATTTAATTATATATATATATATATATTACTTATTCCAATTGGCTTATTTATTTGGCCCAACTAAATAAAATACTTGAACTCTTCTAGGTCCATTAATTTAATTATTTCTACAAGATTAATTAAAATAGTCGAATTAATTGAATTGCCTCTTGTGTATATCATAGCATATATATAGAATAGGGGTCTTGTGTATATCATCGCGTACATTATACTAACTATAGCCGAGGCATAAGGTGTGTGGGACATTCTTACTCTTTCTTCTCGAGTCTTAGGAGACATCAACTTAGAAAGTGTAATCCCATGTCCCATTGGCAAGAATCCTCTCTTGGATTCTTCCATCTTAAATCTCTTAAGTACGCGATCGATAAACGCGGATTGTGAGACTCTCAGCAGCCTACTCGATCTCTCTCGGTATATCTTCATAGCAAGTACGTAGGATGATTATCCCATATCATTCATGGAAAATTATTTAGAGAGCCATAATTTAGTCAACTGCATCATTCCAATATTGTTTCCGATCAAAAGAATATCATCAACGTAAAGTATGAGAAATGTAACCGTGCTCCCACTAACCTTCTTGTACACACAAGCCTCTTCAACATTTTGCACATATCCATACTCTTGTATGATAGTGTCAAACCATTTATTCCAGCTTCGGGAAGCCTGCTTTAATCCATAAATGGACCTTTGGAGCTTACACACTTTGTGTTCGCTCGTCTCGGATGTAAAGTCCTCTGGTTGTTGCATGTATATCTCTTCCTCAATCTCTCCATTGAGGAATGTAGTCTTTACATCCATCTGTCAGATCTTAAAATCAAGATATGCGGATATGGCAAGCAGAATCCTAATGGATTTCAGCATCGCCACTTGCGAGAAGGTTTCCTCATAGTCAACGCCTTGTCTCTGAGTGGATCCTTTTGCCATGAGGCGTGCCTTATAGGTTGCCACCTCTCCATCGACTCCAAGCTTCCGCTTATAGACCTACTTACAGCCAATGGACTTCACGCCCTATGTTGGGTCCACCAAGGCCCATACCTCGTTGGAGTCCATGGAGTCCATTTCAGACTTCATGTCTTTTAGCCATTTTTCCCAATCAATGTCAGCCATTGCTTCTTCATAACTCTTTGGATCAAAGTCTAAGAGAGGATTTTCTGAGTTCTTTTCTTCCAACAGGCCAAGCCATCTTTCAGGCGCCTTTGGAACTCTTTCATATCTCCTCAAAGGTTGTGTGTTCTCAGTAGGTGTATCGGAATCAGCTTCATTGGTGTTGGGTGGGTTATTTTGTACTCCTTTATTCGAATCACTTTGATTCATCTCATCAAGTTCTACAGCCTCGCCTTTCCTATCCAAAAGGAATCCTTTTTCCAGGAAATTGGTACTTCTTGAAAGAATCACCTTTTGTTCCGTAGGGTTTTAGAAGTAGTATCCAATAGTTTCCCTTGGATATCCTACAAAATAACACAAAGAGTATTTGGGATCCGATTTGTCTCCCACTAAATGTTATACATAAGCGGGGCACCCCCATATTCTCAAGTGAGCATACGAGGGTGACTTTCCACACCAAGTTTCATACGGGGTCTTGGGCACAGCCTTGGACGGCGCCCTATTCCACAGATAGGTTGCCGTTTCAAGATGATAGCCCCACATGGACTTAGGAACCTCAGTGAAACTTATCATGGATCGAACCATATCCAACAATGTTCGATTCCTACGCTCGGCTACCCCGTTATGTTGAGGTGTGCCTAGCGGAGTCCACTGTGACAGAATCCCATTCTCTTTAAGAAAATCAATGAACTCAGAAGACAAGTATTCTCCTCCCCGATCAGATCGAAGAGCTTTAATACTTTTTCCAAGTTGCTTCTCTACCTCATATCTAAACTCCCTTAAATTTCTCAAAGGATTCAGATTTATATCTCATCAGATATACGTAACCATACCGAGAATGATCGTCGGTGAAGGTTATGAAGTAGCTAAACCCTCCTCAAGCATTTATGCTCATAGGGCCACACACGTCCGTATGGATCAAGTCTAATGGACTTGTGGCCCATTCCGCTTTACCCGAAAATGACAACTTAGTCATTTTCCCTTTGAGACATGATTAACAAGTTGTCAATTCATCTAAGTCTTGGAGACCTAAATGAGTTGCCAAGCTTCGAATTCTTTCTTTGGAGATATGACCTAGTCTCTCGTGCCACATTAGTGCGTTTGCTTGATTATCTCGTTTACGTTTATTTCTTTGTTGAATATTGAGATTAGAAATTGTTGGGAAAATAGTATAGACTCCATCTTGCAATTTTGATTCCATAATAAAAGATGATTCATAAGACAAAAACAAAGTTTTACTACGAATCTCAAAATAATAACCCTCTCGATCCAAAACCAGAATCGAGATAATGTTTCTTATTATTTCAGGAATTAAATAAACAGAATTTAATACTAAATTTCTATATCCTATCCCTAAGTAGATCGTCCCCATGGCCTTGGCAGCAACCCGTGCTCCATTTCCCATCTGCAGGGTCATGTCTTCTCTACTTAGCTCCTGGATTCTTGTCATCTCCTACAAATTATTACAGATATGAACTCCACATCCAGTGTCTAGAATCCAAGAAGAATCGTTAATCGAGAAGTTAACTTCAACAAAGAACGTACCTTGAGAAGGTGGCTCTTTGCAGTTCCTTTGCCAGTGCCCAGTCTTCCCACATTTGAAGCACTTATCCGATTTGGCCCTTTTCACCTTTATGAATATGAGTATAAGAGTGATCTGTAGAACCTGAGGTTCCATTGGATGTCTTGTACACAATTGAACATATCTTGGTTTGTTACATGATTACTTAGATGATCGCAAATGGGCAAAATCAGACATGGGCTAATTGTGTATGAAGGCACGTGAGAATCAAGATGGGGTCTATCTCTGACATTAGTCTTGTCAGTGAATCTCCTATGTTTACATAGTGAATCGACTTTAGGAATCTTCGTCCGAAGTATGATATCTAAAGAGACGTAGGGTTTCCTCGTTTGGATAGTCAAAAGTCGATCTCACCGTATTTGGGAAACATAGTTATTGAATTAATAAAGCTTCGACCTTAGCCACTGCTCTAGATTCAATCGGGAGATTAGATGGAGAGATATGACTTATACAAGGATCAAGATCACGAAAGGCGTATCTTTATCTTCGTTTTTGTCTAGGTCTTCGTGGCCCGTTGCTAGACAGTAACCACGATTTGTAAGTGCCGAGAATTAATATGGTGATTAATTAGAGGCTTGATTGAATCAAAGGAATGATTTAATCTAGTGTTTTCTATGTAATATAGTGACGGCCAATTGTAAGGTTAAAGACAATGAAAGATGACCTAAATCATTTCATGACTTCGCACACTCAACACACACTTCAAAGTTGACAAAATTGAAAGTTCAATGCTTTAAATCCTCAAAAAATCACATAAGCATGGATAAAAAGGCTTTCAAGTATAAAATAAGACAAAGGATTTCATCTTAGATGAAGTAGAGACACTCAAATGAATCATGCTCCAAGAAAAGATATAACAAAACATGAATTTGAAATCATTGACAACCGAAGTTTTCTAATCCCAAATCAAGTATGAAACTCAACAAATGAGTACAAGTTACACCATATCGCCACATCACAATTAAATAGGGATGTCTAACCCACCCCCCAACTAATCTAGCACATTGTCCCCAATGAGCGGACATACACATGTAAAGTAAGGGAAAGAAAGACGTCCCTGGTGGTTGAAATTAATTGATGTTCAAAAAGCGAATGAGCAAAAAGGCGAAGAGTTTGACAATAAAGCCTAGCCATCTGTGAACTTAGAAAAACAAGACGAGACAAAAAGCATCATCATAACAACTAAGAACACTTTAAACGAGAGAAACAAAACAAAAAGAAAAATAACGAAAACGAAAGAAAGCATGTAAAACGTGGGTTGCCTCCCACGAAGCGCTTGTTTTAAGTCATTAGCTCGACTCCCTTGCACTGCTCCTGGTGGATCATAAGGAGCAATGCCAACTTTATATGGAAGAGCCTTTTTGTTTTTTTTTTCAGTTGCATAAAGGCTTCTCGCCTCCAATCTCTATCACATAACCTAAAAGAATTATAATTAAACATAAGGTCTTTTTCAAAAATACATAATTGAAGTGTAAAGATGAAAGTTTAATTGGAAGTAAGACAGAATCCTCAACGGATGATTGCAACTCATATGCGGTTGTCCCAAATTCCCATAGACTTGTTTTTGACAACTCAAATGGTAGTATATCGAAGTGATTTATATATCCTCTAATTTTCTCATTCTCGACCGTAGTATCACTTGGGTTCTCAAAATATGCATCGAATGGATCACTAGAGCTGTAAACCTTGACTTCAACCTCCTCCACTCTGTCTCTCTGGTTATTGATACACTTTTGTAAGAATTCAAGAGATATGGTAGTAGGAGGTGATGAGTTCTTGAACATTTCTAGTGTCTTTTCTTGGTCATTTGATGGAACCAGTGATGTTGTCTCTTCTTCACCACACATAGATTCTGGAAGTAGTGTTGGTGTAGCAATGGGTGGTAGACACTGTGGTGTCGAATCAACAACTTGTTCAACTTCTGTATCAGGTACCTCATCATTCTCTTCTGTGCCACTCTGCAAAGTGTCTGATGATCTCTCTGCCAATAAGTTGGAAAGTTGGTTGAGTTGTGTTTGCAATTCCATCATAGATGCTTCGACATTCTGAGACCGTTCATCATTCGTCTTCATCCATTGAATTATCAACTCTTCAAAACTTGGGTTTCTATCGCGTTGTTGCTGATAATTCCCTTGATTCTGAAAGTCAATCGGCTGAAATTCTTCTTGCATCATACTATCATGTTGAAGGTATGCGAGTGAAGATCTCATAACATAAAAACTTAATGGAAAATCTTGATGACTCCTCCCCCCGTGTCGACAGTAATCCCTATGATGAACGTCTCCACACCACAAACATAAATCTTGCACTTGACTCCCGTATTCGACACCTTCATCCCATCCTTGTTTTGACCAATAAAAGTCATAGTTGCTCATCTATTCAAGTATAAAAAAAATAAAAAAATTAAAACAACTTAGTCTTAAAGAAGATAAGTGAATTACAATATCAAATAAAGCAATGGTCCCCGGCAACGGTGCCAAAAACTTGACACGTGATATTCCTAGCAAGTGTACTAGGTCATACAATGTAATAAAGTGGACAATGATCCCAGGTATGTAACGTCTCCACAGGGACAATTGCATTTTATGCTCTTAATTGCTATGTTACCCAACTCTAAGCTAAATCAAAATATAAGATGAGAGATGTTTGAACTATGAAAATAAACTAAGGATAACCATATGAAAAACAAGGTAATATATCAAATGGAAAGAGATGATTGGCTTATTATCCTACTATGCTCCATTTTGTGCTCATAAACTCTCAATTACCCGGATTATTAGAATGTTCTTGTTATGGAGAAACCCCCTAAGGTATTCATTACTCAATCTCTTGAAATAATGAGCCTATACTAGCCAACAACTCCCTATATCTCTATAGCGAAGATTGAATTAACTAACATGCATTAAGGTTCAAAGGGATTCCTTGCTTACGAAGATCCTACATTCAATCGGGTCATCTTATCACAAAAAGCCACACAACACAATTGATTCTATCTCTAGTCAATTGTTACGTTATGATATTTGATGTTACGATGCTGCCAATCTTAATTATATTATTCCAAAGCAGCCAATGAAAATAAAAACAACTTGTACCATATTCTTGAACTAATTGGACCACATTTGTTCTTCTAATTCCCTTGATAAATTTAGAGAGAATCATGGGTATGAGATTCGTCAAATCTTGCTTTTACTTGGAATTTTTGTACCACGATGTCTTTAAACACTAAAAAAAAAAAAATATTAATGACAAAATATTAAGTGACAATATTAAAATTGTCCCTAATTGTAAATTTCTAATGATAAGAATTTTTGTTTTGTCACAATAGTAGTTTTACATGTTTAACATTGACAAAATTTGGTTAGAAGTTGTCACTCTTGATAATTAGGGACAAGAAAATTGTTATCACTATTGATAATTAGTGATACACCTATAGTGACAACAATTATTGTTGTCATACTATTTGTGTTGTCATCAAGTTGTCACTATAGTTGTGTTACTAATTGTCAATAATAACAACTTTAAAAAAATTTTGTCACCAAAAATTCTTATTATAATAAAATCAAAATTATTATTATTTATTATATATATTCAGTAATAATTATGATATTGTCATTTCAAAATTTGTCTGGTGAAAGCTAATAATTGAACTCGCAACTCTGGATTCCATGCACTTTCTGATATTCTCATATTAACCAAAGGAGTGTAGCATATATGATGGGAATTCACTAAAGACAAAAGAGTAATGAAAGTTGAAAAAAAAAAATCGTAAGAAATGAATAAAAAAAGCAAGTTTTGGAGGGTAAATTGCAATATTGGTAGCATAGAATAGGGTTAATAGCAATTTTAGTCTAATTAGTTGCTTATAAACTTTTAAAATTAGTCTTATGTGATGCACTTTTATTTAATTTTTTGCAATTTTGGTCTTGACCATTGAAATTTGGGTTTCACGCATGTATTGCACGTGCACAGTGGTGGACGCACATACATATAGGGGGGGGGAGGTCAGTGCCCCCAATTTGTAAATTATATTAATGGTCCCACTCAAATTTTTAAAGGCCCCTTCAATTCCAATTTTCATCTCACTCTCAGTAAATTGTACCCCCAAGGTACGGAGCCGGGCGGGGGGGGGGGAGGTCAGTGCCACCACTCAAAATTTGTAAATTATATTAATGGTCCCACTCAAATTTTTAAAGGCCCCCCTCAATTCCAATTTTCATCTCACTCTCAGTAAATTGTACCCCCAAGGGACGGAGCCGGTAAACCCCCCCTCCCCCTCAATTTTGAAAAATTATTTTTTTACCTTACAAAATTTTCTATATTTGAATTTCGCCCTCCCTCAAGATCGAAAAATATCACATTTTCTCCCTTTACTTTGAGTTCGCCCCCACCCCCCACCCCCAAAACCCAAAATTCTGGCTATAACGAAAGAGATATAAGAGTATAAAGTATGTCAAAAGTTGTAATTGAACCTAATTCCTTATTATATTTTACCCCATAAATATAGCATACCATACCGCGGGAGCCCCCCTTAAATCCTTCGTCTATTTGGCAAAAAATAAATTGTATAGCTATATCACAACAATCTCGCCCCCCTCGGTAAAATTCCTGGCTCCGTCCCTAGTGCCTCCATTGACCCAAATTTCTAGATCCGCCACTGCATGTGTGGCTAAACTTATTATTGATTACATACTAGACACAAGATAGACTAACGGTTTTCATCCGCTTTTTAAACAATAAACATTGGGTTTAAAATTGCAAAAGAGACATATCATATGAGGCTGATGCTATAATTTTCTTCTTTGGAGAGAATTGAAAATTCTCGAAAAGTACATTCGATTTTAGTTGCTTTTAACATAAACGGGAAAAATTTATGCTAAACCAAGTCCTAGTGTCTATATCTCTTACATAATAAAGTGTATTTTGTGCAGTCTCTATACTCACTTATGTGAGAGAAATAGCCACAAAATTCACACTTGAACCATTAAACTCAATCTGATATAAAATTACCCACATAAACGGATTCCTGGTCATGTCATTAGAAATGTATGTAAATTTGTTACCATACTATAGAGTTATGACGTTGTATTCTTTTATAAATGTATTGGGCGGCAGTTTTAGCAGAACACCATGTTAAATGAAATAAATATATGATGGTTTATCTCATCAATGCACTCAATGTTTAGTTAACCGTCACTACAACAAAATATAATATAAGTGGCAAAATTTAAAGTAGCAATATTAGAATTATTACTGGATAAACAAAAATGAGTGATAATAATTTTTACTTTGTTACCATAAAGATTTTTAGTGACAAAAATTTATTTAAAGTTATCACTATTGACAATTAATGACAAAGGAAAATTAGTGACATATGTATAGCGACAACATAAATAGAGTGACAACTACAATTGTTGTTACTAAATTGTCACTAAAAATGCGGCACTAATTGTTAATAGCGACAACAACTTCATTGTCATTGATTAGAATTAAAGAGTGGCCATTTTTATATAAATCATGTCACTACTCAACATATAAAACATATTTTTTTGACAAAACAAAAAATTCTTATTGTTGAAAATTTATAATTAGAGATAATTTTAATATTATTACTTAATATTTTATCATTAATGTCTTATTTTGTTGCAGTGTCTAAAAAATGTTTAGTTAACCCTAAAAGTACTTGAATCAATTCCTAGATGGCAGGATTGCTACCAGTACCAATGGTCCTTTAACTACCCAAAAATAATATCATAATAATTGACAATAAACCTAACAATTGTTGAAAATAAGATGTTATATAAGAGATTGAAGTGTTTATGGATTCATCTCACATTTGGTAATACCGTAATTTGGGTCGATTGTATTTTGGTACTAAATTTTTGAAAAGTCTCAATTTGCAAACTGTAACTTTCATTTGTTTCAATTTCAATACCACTGTTAGTCAACTATTGATAGGCACATTAAGTTTTTTTATTATGGGGCAATAAGTAGTTTTTGTTTGAAAATAAAGGGAAAAAATGATACATATTTCATTCACTAAATACCTTATGATAAAAGATACAATAAAATTAGGATAAAATGTATAAAATTTCCAGTGTTATATCAAAAATACAAAAAGAACCATGTGTTAATGAAATCACCTTTGTGTTATTAATAAGCCTGCGCGAAATCTCCATTCTCTTAGAAAGAGATAAGGAAATATGTGTGTTTTGAGTGAAATAACACTATATACCTTTTATGTTGTATGAAGAAAGTATACATGTGAAATGAGCATTGTCAATAAAGGAGAAAAATATGCTCATTTTTTGGCAGAATGCAAGTTTCACACAGACTTGACAATAACACAAGAGGGTGTTTAGCCTATATCATTTACACCCGACTTCTTTTGCATTTTCAATATAACAAGAGGATTTCATGTTGTTTACTCATAAAATTAGGGCAAATCGCATTTTTCATTTACAGTGCCCAAGTACACTTTTAGTCTCGAACTTTATATAAATCTTACAGTTAGTCTCATAACTTTTTAAATATCTCACATTTAGTCCAATCAAATTTTTTTATCCAAAACTTAACGGCCAACTCTGTTAGTCAATATCTTGACTGATTTTTGGGGGAGATTTTGAGCATGAGTGACACATGATATTGAATGAAAAATATTGTGAATATTAAATATAATCTATGTGTGAGTGCATTCACACATGAATTCTCCAACAACAACAAAAATGAATCAAAATATTGACTAGCGGAGGTAACCGTTAAGTTTTAGACGTAATATTGAATTGAGACTAAAAGTAAGACATTTGACGAGTTATAAACACAATATGATTTATATAAAATTCGGGACTAAAATATAGTCAGGTATAATTACGGAAGGAAAGATTAAATTTCCCCCCATAAAATTACAAGAAGATGTAACAATCTGTATTATCAAAACGACGGGTAATTTTATGGTGGATAGAGAGTGTTGCTCCTGATCTATTTTCCACCATATAAATACTTAGCATGGGTGGTTTATAAAGAATAAATGAGTATGAAAACTATTCCACTCATTTTTAAATATGTAGTGTAAAATAATTTGGGAGCAATATTTTGATCTACTTTAAAATTTCCCCAAAACTACCAAAACCATGAACCAATAAATATGTGAGCCAAAGTTTTCCTACACACACCGAACATGTCCCCTCGTCAAACATTCAAATCGGAAAAGCCTACATAAAAATCCTTGGCCATCCACGTGGCGGAATAGGACACGTGAAGCCCATGCAATCCCGGTGCTGCTGGAATATTATTGGCACACGTATACCTTGTTCTGGAACTTCCACCACCATAGATATACACCAGGCAGCCTTACGTGCCCCCTCTTTTGCCTCCCCGTAATCGCCACGCCCTCCATTCTCATTGGCTCTCTATCTCGGTCCCCCGTTTCTTATTGGCCGCTTCAGCTTACTGTCACGTGGGACCCTAGCGCCACGTACCACCAATCACCGCTCTCACACGGCGTGATGCTTCTTCTGTACCCTCATCCTCCCAGTATAAATGACCCCCCCAAGTTGTCCAGTCCTTTGATGCATAACATTATTATTATTATTATTATCTACCCATATTATTTAGGGACAGGGTTAATTACAATCAAAAGAAATATACACACACAATATATGGACCAAAGGGGAGGGTGCTGCTTAGCAAGGTACGCCGGGGGTGCGTACGATCTGTCTAAGGTGGATAGGATAATGCTCAAGTTTCGTCCCATAGCTCCAAAACCAGCCAATAATGTCTCTCTTTCCGGCAGCGGCGGAAGCTGCGGTTCCTCCACACCGGAGAACAGCGGCCCATCTTCTGTCAAAACCGGCCGTGGAAAAAGAAAAGGTTGTAATAAAACTACTGTAAACAAGAGGTGTAGGTGCGGTAGCAGAAAAAGGAAGTTCTCACCGGAAAACACCGACTCCGGCGGAGAAAAGGAAAAGGAAAAAGAAAAGGCTGTCAAAACGCTTCCGTTGCTTCCGGAGGCTCCCGACGTGAAGGAAAGTACTACTGCGTTAAAGCAGCGTTTTCCTTTATGGCTGAGCTTTGAAAATGGAGGGAAGGGCGTTGATCAGTCGTGGTTCGAAGATCCGACCACCGTGATCGCGCGGCGGGTGGTGGTGGTGGGATCGTGGGTGAAGGTGGAATGCGTGACGGACACCTGTATGGTGGATTGTCATGGGTACGGCGGGCTAGGGATAGGGCGTACGGATGAGGAAAGGGTGATGAGTTTGGATCTGGACACGTGTCCGGGGTTCGTATCCGACGGTCTGAATAGGGTGAGGTGGACGAACGGCGCGTACAGGCGGATGGTGGAGGCGGCGGGCCAGGGGGAGGTGGTGGCAACGGTGGTTATGGAGGAAGGGGTGACTTTACCGGTGGGATGTGCGGCGTTCACGTGCAGGGTGAGGGTGGTCACGTGCGGGAAGGAGAAGAGCAGCTTTCAAACGGCGCCGTGTGACGTGTGGAGAATGGATTGTGGAGGGTTTGCATGGAGGCTTGATACTACAGCTGCTCTCTCTTTGGGTCGCTGATTTAATTATTAGGATCTAATCACAAAATGGTCTTTAATTATACTAATCGATGTATTATTGGGGATTACCGCGATGCGAAAATTGTGAATATTCTTTTTTCTAAAAATAATGTTGTTTTCCATCTTTTTTCTCCTGGGTACTTGAAAGCGTGTGGTAATCCGACCAAATGGTGGTCTTTTAAATTAAATCTGAGCATCTATTTTAAATTGCGATTTATTTTCTATTTCATTCATATATATGCATGATTTTCTTAAATAGATAAATGTTGTATATTTTGTACACTATATTTATATAAGTATATGGAATATATATGCAGTAAATAAGAGATGGAACACAAGTTGTAATAAATGAACTGGGTCATCTAGATTTATGATTATATCGCTAATTTGGAGGAGCTTGATCCGTGGAGTTTGCGAGTGTGATAATTACGTAACTTGTTATTCAACAAGTTCCAAATTTTGTTCCGCTCTTGATTTATATGTGCGATTTAGATTTCCTTACATACTATTTTTTACATTGCACATTTCCGTCTCAATTTAAATGTGTGATCAACGGATTAATTACATTACATTTTCTCGCCATATATTTCATATATATACAAGTTCATATTTCCTAATTAATTATTGTTTTTCTTTAATTCTAACGTTGCATGCTACGATGCATACACTCTAAAAATTTATCTCCTGTATTGTCGGACACACGTCGTGTTCGTATTCAATTGTTGAGAGAAAAAAAAATACACATTAATATTTGTGTTTTAGCTGTGTGTACTAATTTTTTTTTAAAATTCACATATTTTTAAAAAATCTTTTCCCCCATTATCATCATATTCATAACCAACTTAATCATTTTATATATCAAATTTTAATAAAAATTAACTTTATATCATATTTACACTACTTTTAATCAAATTTTTAAAATACATCCAAACAAACAAATTAAATTAATATTTTCACATGAATTTTTGTAATAGACATTCCTCAAAAAATACTCAAAATTCATTTTAAAAAATACAACCACGGAGCTAAGTGAGATAAGCCGTATAGTATATATTTTCATCAGTACATAAGTTTTACAAGTGAAGTAGACTGAATTAATATTTTCGAGTTAATAATTAATGTTTGTGGAAAGATATATATATATATATGGTGTGCTCATAATTATATATAGATAGATAATCTTAGTTTAAGGAGATTTGGAGTGGGGAGATAGATATGATTGGTGTGTGTGTGAGAGAGAGAGAGAGATGATTGTGAATGTTTGTGATGGAATAATAAACCTAAGAAAGATAAAAAAGCTGCAAACTTGGCGAAGCTTTAATAGAGAATAGAAGGTACGTGTATTTTGGGACAGATGGAGGTTCATCACATGTGCATGCTTTTTTTTTTTGAATAATAATGAAGATAAGGCTAAAATCCCTATACTAACCAGAAGACAAAAGTACCCCTAATTTGCTATTCATTTACATGACAGGACTTGGATCAACGTAATTATTTTTGGACGGGTCGGATCCGAAGGCAACTTGACCCGCCGACTCGGATAATTTTGGTCAATTAAGAGAATGACACGAGTCCAAAACTAGTTGGCCCAACTATCAAATCATGAATAGTGACATACTCTTATTATAAATACCCCATTCTGTTCATTTATGAGGGGGATCAATATTTACTTCTCTCACAAAATTCTCTCGTCTTACTTCGTATCCAGTATTGTTGTAGTCATAGTTACTCTTGTATTCTACGAAGTAAACACGAGTATATCCAAATTCATTTTGAACTATGTATAGACTTGATCCTATCTAATTAAGTATGTAAGCTTCCAATCTATAATCTCATTTAACAGGTTCTGGTTCGACCCATTTAGGTCGTAGGTTGGGTTCGAATTGGTCCAGCGAAATTCGAGCTAAATCATTTGGCGCCGTCTGTGGGAGATTTTTAGTGGTCGTTGGAAATTTCGTTATCATGGAAGAAACGAGTTAGAGACAAGGAAAGGTAGTGCAAGTTGAGTCCCACGGATCCCCTTCGAGGGTGTCACAACCGAACCCCAAAGTGGAAGAATCACAAGAAAAGATAATGGTAATGACCAAGGTAGAATTTAATCGAAGAATGCAGGAATGGGGGTAGAAATTCTTCCAAGAAC
Organism: Buddleja alternifolia; assembly: GCA_019426215.1. Taxonomy (NCBI): domain Eukaryota; kingdom Viridiplantae; phylum Streptophyta; class Magnoliopsida; order Lamiales; family Scrophulariaceae; genus Buddleja; species Buddleja alternifolia. Next base: position 28,305,653 of record CM033391.1, read on the forward strand.
AATTAGCGAAGATGCCGACCACGCCAAACGTGGGGAATGCCCATCCTACCCCGGCCACCGAGGGACGACAATTCCAAGAACTCGACCTGGAAAAGGGAACGAGAGGTAGATGTTCGCAATATGGGGGCACGTCGATGCCTATTTCAAGAACTTGTTCCTCAAAGGGAACAAGGAGAAACGAGCCAAGGTGAAAGGGAACAGAGACAGAAAAAGGAGGGTAGTCCACACGAAGCGCGAAGTGATGCAAACTCGGGACAAAGATTGAAGGTGCGAATTGAAGTGGAACCTGATCTCGAGCTAGTAGAGATTAGGTAGAACAAGGAGTCGCAAAGACGCTTCCTCATAGTCTTGGCACTGCAGTGTCGTAATTATCCATTTCACGTGAATATTCTGTCAGAGGAAATGCCATTAAATTTCAAAGTACCAGATTTGCCGAAGTACGATGGAACTAGGGAGCCCCCAGAGCATGTTATTACTTTTGAAACATTGATGCCTTTACATAATTTAAGTGATGCGGTGAATGAGAAGATATTTCCAACAACATTTGTGGGCCATGTGATAGGTGTGAAATTTATGTTTTTTAGAGGCCGTTATTTGTATGATTTACATGGATTTATGCATGATTTTATACCACATATGCGTTTAATTTGTCTATTTATAGGTATACGTAAAAATCAGTGCAATTTACAGAAAAGGGTGAAAAATGAGTATAAAAGAAGATTTGAAGTACACAAAATTGTTTACTGCATCTGACGTTCGAACGTGAGTCATGGGACGTCTGTACATGGATTAGTCAATGTCGAACGTGTGAAGAATGGCGTTCATACGTTAAGGAGTTTTCAAAGAATTCAGTTGCTGGAGCTGACGTCCGAACGTGGGAATTCAAAGTCAAATAACTTACAGAGAAGTCAATGTCCGAACGTGGACGTTCGAACGTTGTGGTCGGCTGAGCAGTTTTAGAAATAGGGATATTCCACCCTTTTAACTATAAATACCAGATATTTTCTCTAGGGTTAGAGTCCGTTTTTCAGCAATAAAATACACCTTAGGAGAGTAAGAAGAAGGTGTAAGGATTATGCCCTCCATGCCATAGAGGAATTGGATTAAATAGGGCATTTACCTTTATGTTGTACAAACTCTTATTCTTTAATAAAAACATTATTTTGTTCATATTAATCTTGATGACATTAATATAAGCATTGAACAAATAAGTCCCGAGTAATCAAGAGGGAGCTTCTACTCCTCAATGGTTGGAGGAGATGGACATTAGATGTATCAGTTCCTTGTTTATTTAAACTAGAGTTCGCAAGTCGACGAGTCTTAATTAGGCATTAAGACCAGACTTGTATGACACAAGCTTTGACAAGGAGTGTCAGTCGGTCACTTTGGATGGTGGGAGCTTGGTCATAGATATATCAATGGAATTGATATATTCGAATATGGCTCGTCGTAATTCGATCACATGGGTAATTAATCTTTGACTGTCAATTATTGAATTACTAGTCACAGTAGTGTGCGTGAGCCATAGACCTGAGGATGCACAAAAATAAGACTTGTGACACTGAACGAGTTATTAGAGTAGTTAGATCCAATTCACCCTTTGGTGGGATCAACGTCGAAGTGCGTTCAGAAGGACAAGTGGCAAGTGTTCGGTGATTGCCAATAGGGGATTCACTGTCTCGAGTAGTAACGAGTTAAGGTCCTATGCGATCGTAGGTAAATAAAATTATAAGTCTTTGGCCAAAGCAGGAAAACTAACTTATGTATAGTACATAAGGGTAGTTCAGTAATTTCATCTTACTATGATTCTATAAAGCACAACATCGAGTCCTATGAGTTTGACATAATCCATGACTCTCAGTCGATCGGGATGTTACAGTGAAGGGCTTATAATCACACGGTGTCTGTGACCTAAAGGTTCGTATTGATCTATTCATTTCAATTGGGTTTCAATGTGAGTCCACGTGACTGACTTAGTGACACTCACATCCTTGGTTTCCTCCCAATGCCAATTGAAACGAACCTAGAGAGTCGCGCTTCAAAGGAATTGAGCGAAGAAAATTCTTTCGTTGTCAAATATATAAATTATGTAATTTGTTATTCGATTAGCAAATGAATTTATTTGATTAATTGGATTAATGAATAATTTGATATATTTATTATGAACGCATTAATTTATTTGATTAATTAGATTAATGAAAATACATTAACTATAATAAATAAATAGACTTATTTATTATACTTATCATTTTATTAAATAATTATAGGGAAAATATCACTTTTGGTCCCATAGGAGTTCAACCAAAACACCTTTAGTCCTATAGGAATTTTTTAAACACATTTGGTACCTTTGGACTCAAAAAGTGACACTTTTGGTCCCAACAGTATGTTTTTGGACGAAAAATATCAATGCGAGACACACTCTATTAGAACGAGTGAAATATAAAACAAAAATTCTAAATTAAATTCATTTTTGGTCCCCAAACCATCCAAAACACTTGCTATTTTCCGCCAATTTTTTAACTTTCGGGACCAAAAGTGTCAAAAATTATTTTATGGGATTAAAAGTGTTTTGGCCGAACTCCTATGGGACCAAAAATAAATTTTTCCCAATAATTATATTATTTAATTTAGAAGATTATTATTTAGTATTATATTTTAATTGGATTAAAATATATTGGACCTAATTAATAATTGGACTAAGTTGAAAGTCAACTTAGCCCAATAAGGGATAAGAGGGGCGTGTGTAAGGCGTGTAAGTGAGAGTTGGATGGGCTCAAGGAATTAGTTAACTCTAAGCCCATCACTCCTTATATATATCTAACACTGGTTCAAAAATAATCTAACTCTTACATTAGACTTGACAGTAAAGAAAGAAGAAGAAAAAAGTTTCTCTCTTATCCCCTAGTAGCCGTCGGCCTTAGAGTGTCATATGGTGGTGCATTTTTCTTCAAGTTCGATCCGCGCGTGATATCTAGAGACAGGAGTTTACCAATTGCTGCTATCCGGAAGATCAAGTTTTGAATCAAATCAAAAGGTCAGTGAAAAAATGAAATTAGATTTCATCAATTATTAATTTTCGAAATTATGAAAATCATTAAAACCCAAAAGTGATCCAATTGTGCATCTGGATATGTATTTACGTTTTCGCTGCACATGAACTAGAATTCACAACAGTGGTATCAGAGCTAACTTATGGCTTTTAATGATTTTGATATGAATATGTTGGATTTTATGTTTATGATGAAAGATATGATTAGATTATGATTTTTCATGATTAGATTTATTTTTGAAAGTTAAATCTGAATCGTAATTTGATTGTGTTAGGAATTTCATGTTAGATGTTTTGATGATGACAATTAGGACCTTTGTTAGACCCCAAAATTATGTAAGTTTGTTTTTCAGCTTTGAAGTGTTAGATTTGTAATAGACTTTGTTTTATATTTGTTCTAGATTGTTAGGCTAAGTAGTCTTAGGCTAAGCGTCTGATAATTATTGAGTGAGTTTATCAGTGATAAAGTTCGAAGACTCAAGCGCCTGATTTCTAAATGAAGATAAAGTCTCCAAGCGTCCAAATTGACCAGCTATATCAAGCGTTACCTTATAGGACAGAAGTAATTTCACCTGAATTTATTTCTAAGTCCAGAAGGAGTTTTAATGCAAATACTATCAAAGCATTAAATACCAACGGGCATTTAATTCAAATGCATTAAATGCTGATAAGAGCATTAAATGTGATAAGCACTTTCAGACGTACGGAGAAGCCACCCTATTGGACTGTCCACTATTCTAAGACTGCAGCACCAACTTTTGTGCAGCAGATTTTCAGGAAAAAAGACAAAAGTTGTTCACTCGCGAAAGTGAGAGACACGCGCCCTTGCATGTGTCAAACAAACACTTTTTCCAAGAATGTCTATAAATAGGACTTCAACAACAAGCCAAACATAGAGAACAATTATCAAGTCGAATTGCTGTTGCATTGAAGTCGAATTGCTGTTGCATTGAAGTCTCATTCCTTACAATCTCAGAAAAGCCAAACTTTTAAGAAATTATTCTCTTTGCTTTTCTTCAAATCCTAAGATAGTCAACCCAATATCTCAAACATTCTTTTCGAAGAAACTACATTACTACTGAGATATTTCCAGTTGTTTGAACTTCATCAAAATCAAACAAACCTTTTTAGAAAAACCCCTATCCAAGCCTCGCGATCTGTGTGAAGTCGAAGTTGGATACTTGCCATATTTCTGAGTGAAAGAAGCAAGGGGATTGAAGTGATTTGGAGCAGAAATCTGTGTGATCAAGGAGCTCATGTCATCGACATCCATCTCTCCCTAACTTGTAGAAAATTCTGTGTGATTCTTTGAGAATCATTTTAGTGGATTGCCTCCAAGTGTGCGAGGAGAAGAAGGACGTAGTTGGGATTACACCACCCAACGAACCTTACAAATATTGTGTCATTTACTTTTCAGTCAATTCTTTTAACTATCATATCATTGCATAAACTGATTAAGCAAAACACAATCAAAAGTTAAGCAACTAAGAATTTCTTGTGACGCTAAAGCTTTTTAAAAGAAGACTACAAAAATCATTCCGCTGTGCTAACACTGATCAAAGAAGTGAACGCTCAAACCTACTCGGTTATAGTATTCAATTCTTGAAATCTAAGTTAACTTTATAAAAACAGTCTTCGTTAGACGCTTCACCAAAGCGCTTATATTTTAAGTGAATGCTTAAGTCAAGCATTAGACAATTCAAGCGTCTACTTTTTCAAGCGTCCAAAAACCATTTTAGTACGAAATCTTTTGAAGTCGAAAAAGACTTTAGGGTCTATTCAACCTCTCCTTTCTAGACCCTTTCGTATGCCACTTGGGACCAACAGATTGCATGATTTATATTTTGAATATAAATCAAGTTGTTTGTATTGGATAAGAATATGTGGTTTGAAAAATTGCTGAATTTCGGCTCAGGGAGTCGAGACGGCACAACCTGACGGGGAAGGCTGCGCGTGCGCTGTGCACGCACAACAGCCTACTGGGCAAGCCACCATGTGGCTCATTAGGGCCACACAATGCTTGCGCAGCAGGCGCTATGCGCACGACGTGTTGTGGAGCTACTCGTGTAATCGGGCTAATTATTTTATTTTATTTTTTAAATTTCGAACCGGGTTTGACCTGCCAGGGGTTTGACTTGTGGGTTTGACCTATGGATAGACCCATGGGTCAACACAATTTTAAAATTAAATAAAATATTTATTTTAAAATAGTTTTAAAATTAATTAAAGGATAAAATAATTTTTGAAATTAGTTTTATGCCTAATTTTAAATTGGATTTAAAATTAAAATTAATCTTAGAACAAAGAAATTTATTTTGAATTAATTCTTTGTCGAATCAATTGGGATTTGATTCTTTGAGACTAAATTGGATTTATCTTCAAATAGGACTAAAGTTGAGTTAATTTGTAAATTGGATTTAATTTAATTTTTTTGAAAGAACTCCAACATGTTAGCTATCTTTTATAATCTTTTGATGCATGATATTGTGGGATGCCTTCCATGGACTAGTTTTATTTATGGGTTTTGTTTTCTGGGTTGTATCGGGTCTTTAGTACTCCCCAGTTTATATTTTAATTTTTGTAGAAATATGTATAGTATGCATTTTTTATCCATGTAATTAGAATAGGACTTTTTTGAAAGAAGATTTGCTTGGAGCTGGAAGACCTAAAAGTTAGACATAGGTTAGATCTTATAGGTTCCCTCACCCTCGATTGAGCCATTGACTTGACTCAATCTAGATAAGTATATGGAAAGCATGTGTGAGAGAATTGCTAGGCGTTTTCTATTTTATAATCCATGTATGCATGCTATAAATGGACAATGTACAAAGTGAGACCAATTAAACTCAAATTCTCCCATTGGATGAAAATACTGAATTTAGAATAAAAGGAAATTGGATGTCCTAGCTCTCCATCAAACTTGGGAGAAATTAAATTAATGTCAATATGCATAATTTCTTCCCAGTAAGTGGGGTTTATGTATTGCAACATTTATTTAAAATCTCTAAGTGGATTAGATGCCATCAATCGAAAAAAATTCCACCCCATATATTGATAGAGGGTTGCAAGGTGGAATTCAATTGTTAGATTGATTGGAGGTTGATGGGCCCAAGTTCAGATAGATCACAACCTAAATATCGTTAAAGGGTTGCGGTCACGTGATCTATGAGCCAAACTAAAGATTGAATCGCATGTTAGACGATGCTGGCAAGGATTGTCACTTTAATAAAATTAGTCAGCCATATATCATTAAAGGGTTACAACTCACCGAATTTAGTAAAGTACTCAATCACTCACTACGAAGTCTTTCCAACGAGATTTTTGAATATTGCAGTGGCTGTGCAATGATTCGAAAAATGTAGTGGGAGCCAAGTGAAAATTTAAAGTCCTGTCTAATTTTACTTGGTGTACAATATAATAGCTTAATTGAATCTTTCTTTATTCTCTGCAGTTGTTTTATTTTCTCTCTCAATATGGTAAACAACGCAATCATTGCATTGCTTGAGAAAAAACGTCCACACTAGACCCAACTTCATCGACTGGTTTAGGAACTTAAGGATAGTCCTTGGTTACCAGTTAATCCACTATGTCTTGGGCATAAAACATCCCACTATTCCCTTAGCAGATGCGGATGAGAGTGTGCATTTCTTTTACAGAGACTGAGTCACTGATAATGCATGAGCCAGAGGATTAATGCTCAGCTTGATGAGTTATGATCTTTAGGACTCCCATGAGTGAATGGATAATGCGAGGATCATACTACTTCATCTGAAAGTTCTCTAGCCCGTAGGCGGGAGATCTATACGATTCTCCACTCCGGGAATTTTGATATCAAATTCCTCAGAAATGGAGTATTTTACCCTAAAGACCTGTACTGTACGAAGGTCTAGAGTGGATTGCATATTGCTTCAAGAGAGATATACAAGAGGCGTTCTAACTACAACCTCCCCCTTAGACTCATTATCAACATCATTCCCCTCACGATGTGGATTTTCCTTGTGATTTGGACCAGAACCCTCAGGTGTATTTTTATTTGGCTCGGGCACGTTATTCTCAGCCTCGTATTGATTTGTTTCTAGGTTGTAATCATCTATAGTCCTAGATAGAGAATCAACCCCCTCTTTCTCCCTAAATACTAACCTAAAAGACTCGTCAAACCGAGTTCTAGACGTAGAATGCTCCATGATTTAACAAACTAAGATGCGAATAAGTAAACGAAGCAAACACAAAAACAAAGAGAACAAATACAACACAAATCAAACATAAAAACAAGAAATACCTAGTACGTGAAAATAAAACTTAAAAGCTTGATGATGGATGAAGTTTCTGGAGTCTGACAATGCACATCAAACCACGAAGAATAACTCTTCTCTTTTTTTATCTTTGAACACTCTCTTTCTAAAACGGAAAGCGAAGAAAATGAATAATGGCTAGATAAACTAAGAAAATGAACAAAGCATAATTTGTTTCTATAAAATTTTTCAAAATCATCAAGAACAAACACACCTTTTAACCCATTAATCCATGAGATTCGACACCCAAAACAAAGCATAAACCCAAATTAAAGCCAAATGATATGAAGTTATATGCTCTCTTACTTGGGAAATACTTTGTTTTTCTTTCTTTTAGGCTAAAGGGTGGTTGGTATGGCTTACGAAAGAAAAGCGAATGGTGGTTTTTAGTGTGCTTAGCACACTCCATTCTTATTCAATACAGCTCAAAATAAGGTCTAGAGATTATGTAGTATCGTGAAGGCCAATTGTAAGGTTAAAGAAAATGAAAGATGGCCTAAATCATTTCATGACTTCGCACACTCAACACACATTTCAAAGTTGACAAAATTGAACGCTCAATGCTTTAAATCCTCAAAAACTCACATAAGCATGGCTAAAAAGGCTTTCACATATAAAATACGACAAATGATTTCATCTTAGATGAAGTAGAGACACTCAAACGAATCATGCTCCAAGCAAAAGTATAACAAATCATGAATATGAAATCATTGACTATCACAGTTTTCTAATCCCAAATCAAGCATGAAACTTAACAAATGAGTACAAGTTACACCAAATCACCACATCACAATAAAATTAGGACGTCTACCCCACCCCCAACTAATCTAGCACATTGTTCCCAATGAGCGAACATACAAATGTAAAGTAAAGGAAGGAAAGACGTCCCTGATGTTTGAAGTTAAGTGATGTCCAAAAAGCGAAAGAGCAACAAGGCGAAGAGTCTGACAATAAAGCCTAGCCATCTGTGAAGTTAGAAAAACAAGAAGAGACAAAAAGCATCATCAAAACAACTTAGAACACTTAAAACAAATGAAACAAAAAAAAAATAACGGAAATGAAAAAAAGCATGTAAAACGTGGGTTGCCTCCCACGAAGCGCTTGTTTAAAGTCGGTAGCTCGACTCCCTTGCACTGCTCATGGTGGATCATAAGGAGCAATGTGATAAGAGGTGTTTTTACGTGTTTTTAAGACCGTAATTCTTATGATTTGGATTCACTTATTGCTTAAATCATGTCACATTTGCATTTAATAGGTGTGTTAAGTGAATACAGGTAATAAATGAGAATACATGAAGAAAAGGGAAGAAAAACGATGTACAAAACAAGTTCAAGCATGTTTTTCAACACCTAGGCGGTTTATGCATCTCCTACCACATTCGAGCGATAATTCCGTACATTTTGAGACCGACTTAGACAAAGTTTCCTTCTATAAAGTTCTAGATGTATGTCTTAGCTTCAAATGGGAACTTGAAACATCCAAATCGGAGGTCTATAGAGATAATTGTGAAGGAAATACGATTGCTGCGCCGAACAGAGAAGTACATGTGCGAAGATACGCCCCAACGCCCTCCTAGTCATGCCTAGGCATGGATAGTCCGAATGTTACTCCTTTTCAGCCTAAATTCCAGCATTATATGATGGGTAAGAATCACTTTTGGCCATAATTCAGCACATGTGTTGAGGGGTTGTCATAAGTGTGTTTCTTGGTAGATTTACTTTATGGGCGCCAAATCAGAAACAACCTCCATGTTGAAACGTAATTTAGGTATACTTAGAGACCGAATTGGACAAAATGTCCTTCTGCAAAGTTGTAGATCTATGTGTTAGCTGAACATGGGGACTTGAATCATCCAATTTGGAGATCGTTGGAGAAGTTTATGAGGAAACTACTAAAATTGCGCTGGAAAGCAAAAAAATGGCAGCATGCATGTGTTTTGTTGAAGTTTTCACATGGTTATGCTTGGTGGAATTCTTAATGGCCGAAAGTTCAGCATTTTTTAGCTGGTTGGAATCTTAAAAGCAAAACTTTAAGCATCACCTTAGGTGGAATTCTCATTGGGGAACTTTAATGAGAATTCTTAATGCATACTTTAGTGGAATTTTGGCTATAAAAGGAGGGGTAACCCATACTCTTCATCATTCACTATCAATTTCAGATTCTTAGAGGAGAGGGGGGCAGCCCCTAATCTGATTTCTCCACCATTCATCACCATTCTTCATCACTCTTGGAGGGGAAAACTAGAGGAAGGAAAAGAGCTTGGGGATTGAAGGCTCAACTTCAAGATCCATCATTATTCACTTTTGAGGGAGTTTTTATAGCTTTTCATTTCAATTATGTCTATGAACATGTGTATTAATTCATTTATGTTTTTCATATTATCCATTATGAACTAAATTCATAAGACTAGGGCCATGTAAGGCCAAATTGTGATATATGCTTATAATAGATGATTGTTGAGGTTGTTCTTATATTGTTATGTGATGTGAATTTGTGTTTTTGCCTATCTTGCATATACTTGATCACTATATGTTAGAATCTTATGCCTAGGTTAATATTTCGAGAGAAAATTGACTTAGGGTGCAAGAAATTCACATCATGACCCGTAACTAATGAGGAATTGCCCTAGACATAGGTAAAGATTCCCGGGTGAAGTTGTTCGATTCAAATCGAGTGAACTCTAGTACGTTAATGCATGTTTAGTGGTTAGATTTCCGGATAGGAATATTTGGGAAATCACGATCTAAGCATAGGAGTTTATACGCGAGACATCGGTTATTCTCTACCCTCGGAGTTCTCACCATAACAATATAAGCGTAATCCTTCAACTAGAATCTTTATAAGTATAATTGATCAATTTGAACCTAGCATGTGCCTTAGTCTCCCTTTATACTTTGTGTAAAATCAATTGTGTAATCTTGTTCTTATTGTATGCATTTTACCTATAATTTACTTTAATTATATTTGTTCTTTTTTTCGTTAAAATCATAAACTAAAATTCAAGTCTCCGTGGTTCGACAATCCGGACTTCTCGTCCAGTTTTATTACTACACACGACTAGTGCACTTGCTATTATAGCACGTTAGCTTTTAGCGTGTCAAGTTTTTGGCGCCGTTGCCGGGGACTTGTTCATTTTAGTTTTTGATTTTTCGTTTAAATTTTCATAATTCTTAGTTCTTCGTTTATTTCTAACCTTTCTTTTATTTTATTATTCTAATTTTGTTTTTTGTGTTTAATTGTTAGGTGTAATTTGTGGTGCATGACCCGCTCTTCTAACGAGCCTCTATACAATTTTGAGCTGGAGATAGAGCGTGTTCTTCGATCTAGTAGACGCGCTCGAGAAATGGCCGACAATCTAAATCCAAATGGGAATTTTCCCGACATAAATCTCCCGGAAAACAGGGAATGGTTGCAAAATCTATTCCAAGCTATGCAACCGGCACCTCCTCAAAGACTTCCATCGGTCCGAGAAAGTCTACCTCCAAGGGTCCACACTATACCGGGGCCCGTAGTCTTTCCAAATTTCTTTGCACCAAATTATCACATTCCGTCACACATCTTTAGCATGGTGCAAAGCGAACCCTTCTATGGAGAGCCCCATGAATCACCTCATGAGCATTTGGAGACTTTAGACGATACTCTCATGACTACCCAATTTCATCCACGGGATCTCGATGCAATTCGTCTAAGAGTCTTCCACTTCTCATTAAAGGAAAGGGCGACCATGTGGTACAAATCTCTACCACCCCAATCCATCACAACATGGGGACAATTGGTCGATGCCTTTTTGAGCAAATTCTTTCCACCCTCCAAAATCAATGAGCTAAGGAGCAACATTAAGGAGTTTAAGCAGGGGAATCATGAGTCCTTAGCCGAGGCATGGGCTAGATATAAAAACATGCTCCGAAAATGTCCGGATCACAACCTAAGATTGAGCGAGCAAGTATTACGATTCCATGATGGAGTCCGTTCGCGCATCCGAAATAGGCTCAATGCCGGCGCCGGTGGTGATCTCCTTGGGCTCGATTGCCAAAGTGTGTGGGACAAGATTGAGCAATTAGCCCGGGAAGATGAACTCTATCCCGATGATGAAGAAATCACACCCACTAAAAAGATTGCTTGTGTTCAAGAGTTGGGCGAAGAAGTTGCTTTGGAAACAATGGTTGGCAATGTAAACTATGTTGGAAATGCCAATCGACCTCAATTGAACTTCCATGTGCCCGAAAATTTTCCAAGGAGGCCCAATCCGGCACAAAATGCCCATCCCGGCGTCTATCAAGCACCAAGGCCCCCATTCAACAATAACCAAGCTCAAAGGCAAGGTAATCCTCATATACAAAGGCAAATAAGACCTCTTACAACCGAAGAGCGTCTCGATGAACAAATAAAGAAATCGGATTCAGCAATCAACGAACTCCGTACTATGATGAAGGATATAATGATGGACATGAAGGATTTAAAGACACAAATGGGTCAAATGGCAAAGGCGATCAGTGAGAGAGCCCCGGGAACTTTACCAAGTGACACAGAAAAAAACCCGAAGGAGCAATGCCACGCCATCACCTTAAGAAGTGGCAAACAGGTAGTCAATGATGCTGTTCGCATTTCCGCGCCCGAGCGCCTCGATGAGAACGCCCAGGCACCGGAATCAATCCACAGTGAACGAATGCTTCGCAATTGTGCGCCCGAGCGTCCCGATGATCACGCTCAGGCGCCCGAGACCCAGCGCCTTGGCGCCGATTGTCGCGCCCAGGCGCCACCTCCTGAACCCTCCACAGCGGGCTCTTCAACTCCAACGCATCCTCCCATCGAGGTCCGTCTGCCATTTCCTAATGCACATAGAAAGAAAAAAAAGGAGATGGATCCAAGTTTCCTTCGAATCTTAGCAATTCTTCGTGAGGTTAGAATTAATATTCCTTTTATAGACGCAATTTTACAAATGCCAAATTACGTGAAATTTTTCAAGGATATTTTATCCAACAAACAAAAGTGGGAGGAAAACGAAACGGTGTGCCTAACCGAGGAATGCTCCGCCGTATTGCTTAATAAATTACCAATGAAACTTGAAGACCCTGGGAGTCTCACTATTCCTTGCACGATTGGGCCATTATCCTTCGAAAAAGTTTTGTGTGACTCGGGAGCTAGCATCAACCTCCTCCCGTACTCTCTTTTCAAAAAGTTGGGCCTTGGTAACCCAAAGCCGACTTCAATGAGCCTCCAACTTGCCGATAGATCAATCAAGAGACCACGGGGAATAATCGAAGATGTAATCGTTCAAGTCGACAAATTCTATTTCCCGGTTGACTTTGTGGTTCTTGATATGGAGGAAGATGTTGAGGTACCCCTGATCCTAGGAAGACCATTCCTAGCCACTGGTAAGGCGGTAATCGATATTGCCAATGGTAAGCTAACCTTAAATGTGGGAGATGAAAAGGTCACCTTTGATGTTTTTAAAGTGCTTAAACACCCATGTGATCCTGACTCATGTTTACGCATCGATGTATTTGATATGTTGATTGATGAGACTTTTCAGGCACAAATGGTAGACGACCCATTGGAGACATGTCTTTCCAAATCTATGGATGTCGATTCAGCGAGTGAAGAACAATTGGAAACCATGTTTAGCGTAGAGAAGCCACCTCTTTACCACGTCATTGGAGCTAAAAAATTAGAAAGATCACTCTTGGCTCCTCCTCGCCCTTCTATCGAAGAGGCCCCTATCCTTGAGCTTAAACCATTACCATTACATTTGAAATATGTATTTTTAAATGATAATGAGACTCTACCTTTAATTGTCTCATCTTCTTTGACAGGAGAACAGGAGGAGCGACTCATGAGAGTATTGAAGGCCAACAAAAAGGCCTTCGGGTGGAAAATTGCGGATATAAAAGGCATAAGTCCAGCGGTGTGCATGCACAAAATACTCATGGAGGAGTCCGCAAAACCTACACGCCAACCACAAAGACGGTCAAATCCACAAATACAAGAGGTGGTAAAGAAAGAGGTTATAAAACTACTCGATGCAGGTATAATCTATCCTATCTCTGATAGTGCATGGGTAAGCCCGACTCAAGTAGTACCCAAGAAGGGCGGAATAACTGTGATAGAAAATGCGAACAATGAATTAATCCCTACTCGAATGCTTACCGGGTGGCGTGTGTGTATAGATTATCGCAAGTTAAATGATGCCACTCGTAAGGACCATTTCCCCCTCCCATTCATTGACCAAATGCTTGAAAGGTTAGCTGGACATGATTTTTATTGTTTTCTAGATGGGTATTTCGGCTATAACCAAATTGCCATAGCCCCCGAGGACCAAGAGAAAATAACTTTCACTTGTCCCTATGGCACGTTTGCTTATAGGCGGATGCCGTTTGGATTATGCAATGCCCCGGCCACATTTCAACGATGTATGATGGCGATCTTTCATGACATGGTTGAAGAATTCCTTGAGATTTTTATGGATGATTTTTCTGTGTTTGGAACCTCATTTAACACATGTCTTGATCATTTGGACCGTGTTCTAAAACGCTGTGAGGAAACAAATCTTGTTTTGAATTGGGAAAAATGTCATTTTATGGTCCGGGAAGGGATTGTGCTAGGTCACAAAATCTCCCAAAAAGGGATTGAAGTGGACCAAGCCAAGATTGAGGTAATAGAAAAGCTTCCTCCACCTACATCGGTGAAAGCCGTGAGGAGCTTTCTTGGTCATGCCGGCTTCTATAGGCGATTTATCAAAAATTTTTCCAAAATTGCAAAGCCGTTATCTAACTTGCTTGTCAAAGATGCACCATTCAATTTTGATTCCCTTTGTTTACAGGCCTTCATAACTCTTAAGGAGCTATTGATATCTGCTCCCATCATGGCACCTCCCGATTGGAGTTTGCCCTTCGAATTGATGTGTGATGCTAGTGATACCGCGGTGGGTGCGGTCCTTGGCCAAAGGAAGGATAAGGTATTTCAAACCATCTACTATGCTAGTAAGACTTTAAATGATGCACAAATGAATTACGCAACCACGGAAAAAGAATTACTAGCCATAGTATTTGCATTTGACAAGTTCCATGCTTATCTCATTTTGAATAAAGTAATTGTGTACACCGATCACTCCGCATTAAAATACTTGCTTGCCAAAAAGGATGCCAAACCTAGACTCATTAGGTGGATTTTACTTCTTCAAGAATTTGACATAGAAATTAAGGATAAGAAAGGAGTAGAAAATGTTGTTGCCGACCACTTGTCTAGGATAGAGATTCCTAAGCCTGAGTGCGTGTTTGATAAACCTATTTGTGAGGAGTTTCCCGATGAGCAATTGTATGCTATACTTCATAATGATGCTCCTTGGTATGCCAATTATGCAAATTATCTTGTCACGGGAGTTCTTCCTCCGGATATCACTTATCATCAAAAGAAGAAATTCTTATTTGATGTGAAGCGATATTTGTGGGACGAACCATATCTATTTAAGATTTGTGCAGATGGCCTCATTCGACGATGTATCCCCGAGGAGGAAATAGCATCAATTCTCGCCCATTGTCATGATATGTCGGTAGGTGGTCACTTTGGACCCTCTAAAACAGTGGCTAAAGTGCTTCAATCAGTTTTCTTTTGGCCTACTCTTTCTAAAGATGCATTCTTGTATGTTCAATCTTGTGATAGGTGTCAACGAACAGGTAACATCTCTAAAAGACACGAAATGCCATTAAATAACATACTTGAATGTGAACTATTTGATGTATGGGGTATTGATTTTATGGGACCCTTCCCTAGTTCTTGTTCCAATAAGTATATTCTTGTTGCGGTCGACTATGTCTCCAAATGGGTCGAAGCTGAGGCTTTACCAACTAATGATGCTCGGGTGGTTACTCGATTTTTAAAAAAAAAGATTTTCACTAGTTTTGGAACTCCTAGAGCAATCGTTAGTGACGGGGGCACCCATTTTTGTAACAAACAATTCGAGCACTTACTGAACAAGTACGGGGTACGGCATAAAATCTCAACCCCATATCATCCTCAAACGAGTGGTCAAGTGGAGGTGTCGAATCGGGAGATTAAACGCATTCTTGAAAAAACGGTTAACGCATCTAGAAAATATTGGTCCCTTAAACTAGATGACGCCTTGTGGGCATATAGAACCGCGTTTAAAACTCCGATTGGAATTTCCCCATATCGCCTTGTCTTTGGAAAAGCATGTCATTTACCGGTTGAGCTCGAACATCGCGCTTTTTGGGCTATTAAATTTCTAAATTTTGATTCTCAACTCGTAGGTACCAAGCGATTACTCCAATTACACGAACTTGAGGAATGGCGCCATCAAGCGTATGAGAACGCCAAGCTTTACAAGGAGAGAACGAAAACATGGCATGATAAGCGTATTATTCCCCGAGAATTTCATGAAGGAGACAAGGTTTTACTATACAATTCTCGCCTTCGACTTTTTCCCGGGAAGCTCAAGTCAAAATGGTCGGGACCATTTGTTGTATCTCGTGTGTATGCTTCTGGTGCCATTGAACTTATAACGGATAATGGACGAACCTTCATGACAAACGCCCAAAGATTAAAGCATTACATAGGGATTGACGGGTCGAGGGATAAAGTGACCATTCCCCTCCAGGATCTTTAGCGATTCTTTATCTCAAGTCGAGCTACCGACTCTAAACTAGCGCTTCTTGGGAGGCAACCCAAGTTTGTAAGTTTTCTTTTCTTTTTGCTTTCGTTTTTGTTTTGTTTAGTTTGTTTCTTTTTATTGTGTTCAAGCATGCACTTTGGGCATGTATGTTTTTCTTATGCTTGATGGTTTAAAAAGTTGAAGTGTTAGATATGATGCACATTTGGACCCCACCTTTAGAGATTCTTATTTTACTCGATAAGAGGAGAAACTTTGTAAGGATGCATTGGAAGCTTAAGGATGTTCTTCAATATCCTTGGTTGTAAGTGTTCTTTTACCTTTGTGTATGCATGTTGTAACAACATTGGGGACAATGTTGGATTTAAGTTTGGGGGTAGAAGAGTATCTATTTTGAATATTAAAAATGCAATCCTAATTTTTAACTTGAATTTGGGGAAAGTTTGTTTGATATCATGTTTATATGCTTCTTTGTTGAGAAAATCAAGCATGAAAAATTCTTAGTCCTTCCAATTGATGCATTGAAATTGATTGACTTGAAAAATGGCATGAATTCTTGAAATAATCTGAATTTAATGGAATATATATATATCTTTGAAATTGCTCGTGGAGACCTTAGACTAGAATTGATTCTTAGATGATTCACAATGCACTTAAATCGAAGGTAGAGGAGTTGAGAGGATAACCATCTTGAGACACTTAAGGAATTATTCCCAGAAATATTAACTTAGATTTCTCATAAGGTTATAAGTTGAGTAGTAATTTTATATGCTAACAATGAATTGGAAAGGTTGAATTTTGGTATGACCAAAAGTGGTCAGGCTAATACGTACCGGAGGTGAAAAGTTTCATGCCTATATACTGTACTATTATGCTAATTTGAGCTATGCTCAAGCCAAAAGAAGTGAATTGTTTAAAAGATCTAGTTTTATTTCGTGGCCTTTGATACTCAAGTGATTAAATCCTTAGGAGTGTCTCTACACTTAATGCCCTAAAACTATCTAGTTTGGGAGTCATTGGTCTAAAACTTGTTACATGGGTGTCATAGAAAGCCTAATGGAATAAAACATTGCACATGATCTAGCCTTAATGAAGTTTAATGGAAATTCCATATGAATTGAATGTTGAATTTTTGAGATAATGAAATTTAAATGGCTATGAGATTTTCTATAATTCTTGTGCTTGTGTTTGATCAAAAGTTGATAGATATGGGATTAATGTCCAAAATTTGGTAAGGATGCCTCTCGACTATAATACCCTAGATTTATTTTTCACTATACCCTAGGGAGTCGTTTCAAGTATTGGTGTCACATGAGCAAAAGTAGTTGATATGTATATATATATTTGTGAACTTTAAAAGGTTGATTTTTGCCATTCATTCTTGTTGATCATATTGAGATGTGTTGATTCGGTTGGGATTGAAAATTTGCTAGATTTTGTGGGTATATCGTATGCAAACCCTCACGAGACTATAACTCGTCCTTTGAGGTAACTCAAAGGTTTAAAGGCTTGTTGCACCCGCTAAGTGCAATCGTTTACTCCACGAAAGTGAGTTAGTTAGTTGTTTTGTTTTCTCCCATTGAATGATGTTGGTCTTGCCTTATAGCTCTTATTGCTCGAGGTCGAGCAATTGATAAGTTTGGGGGTGTTGATAAGAGGTGTTTTTACGTGTTTTTAAGACCGTAATTCTTATGATTTGGATTCACTTATTGCTTAAATCATGTCACATTTGCATTTAATAGGTGTGTTAAGTGAATACAGGTAATAAATGAGAATACATGAAGAAAAGGGAAGAAAAACGATGTACAAAACAAGTTCAAGCATGTTTTTCAACACCTAGGCGGTTTATGCATCTCCTACCACATTCGAGCGATAATTCCGTACATTTTGAGACCGACTTAGACAAAGTTTCCTTCTATAAAGTTCTAGATGTATGTCTTAGCTTCAAATGGGAACTTGAAACATCCAAATCGGAGGTCTATAGAGATAATTGTGAAGGAAATACGATTGCTGCGCCGAACAGAGAAGTACATGTGCGAAGATACGCCCCAACGCCCTCCTAGTCATGCCTAGGCATGGATAGTCCGAATGTTACTCCTTTTCAGCCTAAATTCCAGCATTATATGATGGGTAAGAATCACTTTTGGCCATAATTCAGCACATGTGTTGAGGGGTTGTCATAAGTGTGTTTCTTGGTAGATTTACTTTATGGGCGCCAAATCAGAAACAACCTCCATGTTGAAACGTAATTTAGGTATACTTAGAGACCGAATTGGACAAAATGTCCTTCTGCAAAGTTGTAGATCTATGTGTTAGCTGAACATGGGGACTTGAATCATCCAATTTGGAGATCGTTGGAGAAGTTTATGAGGAAACTACTAAGACTGCGCTGGAAAGCAAAAAAATGGCAGCATGCATGTGTTTTGTTGAAGTTTTCACATGGTTATGCTTGGTGGAATTCTTAATGGCCGAAAGTTCAGCATTTTTTAGCTGGTTGGAATCTTAAAAGCAAAACTTTAAGCATCACCTTAGGTGGAATTCTCATTGGGGAACTTTAATGGGAATTCTTAATGCATACTTTAGTGGAATTTTGGCTATAAAAGGAGGGGGAACCCATACTCTTCATCATTCACTATCAATTTCAGATTCTTAGAGGAGAGGGGGGCAGCCCCTAATCTGATTTCTCCACCATTCATCACCATTCTTCATCACTCTTGGAGGGGAAAACTAGAGGAAGGAAAAGAGCTTGGGGATTGAAGGCTCAACTTCAAGATCCATCATTATTCACTTTTGAGGGAGTTTTTATAGCTTTTCATTTCAATTATGTCTATGAACATGTGTATTAATTCATTTATATTTTTCATATTATCCATTATGAACTAAATTCATAAGACTAGGGTCATGTAAGGCCAAATTGTGATATATGCTTATAATAGATGATTGTTGAGGTTGTTCTTATATTGTTATGTGATGTGAATTTGTGTTTTTGCCTATCTTGCATATACTTGATCACTATATGTTAGAATCTTATGCCTAGGTTAATATTTCGAGAGAAAATTGACTTAGGGTGCAAGAAATTCACATCATGACCCGTAACTAATGAGGAATTGCCCTAGACATAGGTAAAGATTCCCGGGTGAAGTTGTTCGATTCAAATCGAGTGAACTCTAGTACGTTAATGCATGTTTAGTGGTTAGATTTTCGGATAGGAATATTTGGGAAATCACGATCTAAGCATAGGAGTTTATACGCGAGACATCGGTTATTCTCTACCCTCGGAGTTC
Source organism: Buddleja alternifolia (assembly GCA_019426215.1). Lineage (NCBI taxonomy): Eukaryota > Viridiplantae > Streptophyta > Magnoliopsida > Lamiales > Scrophulariaceae > Buddleja > Buddleja alternifolia. The sequence continues at coordinate 28,324,907 of CM033391.1, forward strand.
TCACCATAACAATATAAGCGTAATCCTTCAACTAGAATCTTTATAAGTATAATTGATCAATTTGAACCTAGCATGTGCCTTAGTCTCCCTTTATACTTTGTGTAAAATCAATTGTGTAATCTTGTTCTTATTGTATGCATTTTACCTATAATTTACTTTAATTATATTTGTTCTTTTTTTCGTTAAAATCATAAACTAAAATTCAAGTCTCCGTGGTTCGACAATCCGGACTTCTCGTCCACTTTTATTACTACACACGACTAGTGCACTTGCTATTATAGCACGTTAGCTTTTAGCGTGTCACAATACCAACTTTGTATAGATGAGTCTTTTTGTGCTTTTTCCAATTGCGTAAAGGCTTCTCATTTCCCATCACATTCACAAATCCTGAAAAACTAAGATATGAGCTCAGATTCACTTTTATAAAAATGTAATAAAATTGTAAATAACTAAAAGTGAATTTTAAAGATGGGGAGTTTTCCATTGATGGTTTTAATAAGTATATGGTCGGGCCTAACTCCCTGAGCCTTGATTCTGACAACTTTAGTGGTGATATATCCCAGTGACTTGTATATCTTCGGATCTCCTCATTCTCAACCGTAGTATCACTTGGGTTCTTAGTGTATGCCTCGAACGGGCCACTAAAGTTGTAAACTTTGTCTTCAACCTCCACCACTCTAGCTCTCTGGTTATTGATGCACATTCTTAAGAAATTAAGAGATATGATGGTAGGTGGCGTTGGATTCTTGAATATTTCTAATGCTCTTTCTTGGTCATTTGATGGAGTGGATTTTGGGATCCCTATGCTGAATTGAAGGTGCTCCAGTGATGTTGTATCTACTTCACCACACATAGATTCTGAAGGTAGTGCTGGTGTAGCAATGGGTTGTAGACAATGTGGTGTCGAATCAACAACTTGTTCAACTTCTGTATCAGATACCTCATCATTCTCCTCTGTGCCACTCTGAGAAGTGTCTGATGATCTCTCTGCCAATAAGTTGGAAAGTTGGTTGAGTTGTGTTTGCAATTCCATTATAGATGCTTCGAGATTTTGAGACCGCTCATCGTTCGACTTCATCCGCTCATCGTTCGACTTCATCCATTGGATCATCAACTCCTCAAAACTTGGGTCCCTATCACATTGTTGCTGATAATCTCCATGGTTCTGAAAGTTAGCCGATTCAAATTCTCCCTGCATTAGAAAGGGGGACCTATCTTGTTGCAGGTATGCTTGTGAATCTCTCATAACATAATAACTCAATGGCAAGTCTTGCTGACTTCTCCACCCGTGTTGACAATAATCGCTATGATGAGCGTCTCCACACCACGAACATAAATCTTGCACTCGACTCCCGTATTCGGCACCTTCATCCCATCCTTGTTTTGACCAATAAAAGTCATTGATGCTCATCTATTCAAGAATAAAAATAAATAAAAAACAGAACATAACAAAACAACAACTAAAAAAAACAAAAACAGCAACTAAAAACACAAAAACAGCAACTTGAAACACAAAAACAGAAACTTAAAACACAAAAACAGCAACTAAAAACACAAAAACAGCAACATGAAAAACAGCAACTTAGTCTTAGAGAAGATAAGTGAATTACAATATCAAATAACGCAATTGTCCCCGGCAACGGCGCCAAAAACTTGGCACGCGAAATCCTAGCAAGTATATTAGGTCGTGCAATGTAATAAAGTGGACTATTTAGCCCGGGTTATATCGTCTCCACATGGACAATTGGATTCAATGCTCGTAATTGCTATATTATCTAATTCTAAGCTAAATCAATTTATAAGATGATAGGTGTTTATACTATGAAAATAATCAAAGATAAATAATATGATAAACAAGATAATAAATCGAATGGAAAGAGGTGATTGGGTTATGATCCTACTATGTTCTATTCTATGTTCATGAACTCTCAATTATCTGGATTCTTAGAACGTTCTTGTTATGGCGAAACCCCCTAATGTATTTATTATTCAATCTCTTGAAATAACAAGCCTATACTAGTTATCAACTTCCTATATCTCTATAGTGAAGATTGAATTAACTAACATGCATTTAGGTTCAAAGGAATTCCTTGTTTACGAAGATCCTACATTCAATTGGGTCATCTTATCACAAAAAGCCACACAACGCAATCGATTCTATCTCTAGTCAATTGTTACGTTATGATGATTGATTTTTCGATCTCCCTTTATCTATCTCCTCTCGGTCTCAAGACAAAGCATTTTATCAAACACATGGTGATCAAGCATATGCAAGCATTAAGCACAAAATCAAACATGTAACAAGAATGTAATAAATCCGGAAATTAATGATTCATTAAACACAAAACATCACAAAGTATTCACATAACCCAACCACAAAGATGCTTAGCTCATACTTACAATAACAAATAATTCAACAATTCTATAAGACATAGTTGATAAACTAATCAAAGAGAAAGAGTTGAATTACTCCCTATTACAAGGTGTGAATCCAAGCTTTGATGATGAAAAATGGTTCCTCAAACTTCCTTAGGTCTTCCTATGGCTTCCCTATGTGTTTTTAGAACAAGTGTTCAGTGTTTTCCAAGAGAAAAGTGTGTTAAAAAGGAAGAAAACGGCGGACTTAATTTTAGGGCTTCGGGAGAATTGGACCGCGGCACAAACTCTTATCAAACCGCGGTCCTCTGACGCAGAATTCACAGCTTTCGTATTTTGATCATAACTCTCTCTACAAATGTCGGATTGAGTTGATTCAAGCTGCTACGCGAAGGTAAGAAATAGATCTACAATATTGAAGAAGAAACCTTAGCATGATTCGGCCTGTAAGAGGACGAAAAACTCATTTATATATGAGCATTGTGTAAAATCTTTCGTCAACTATCTTCTTTTGTTTCTTTCGTCAATTTCAAGCTCAATTTGGATCTCTTTTCTCATATTTCATGCGTAAATCAACTTTTATCCTAGAAAACAAGATATATACCAATCAAAACATTATGAGGGATAAAAAATGATCAAAGTAACGATCAAATCATATTACAATGGGGCATAAAATACTGTAAAATACGGACTTATCAAATGCCCCAAAGAAATTTTAGATACTTTAGCATCATTCGGCACTCAGTTGGATCTAATTGGCCAAGCAGTAGAATGTTTATCTACTAAGCTCGATGCCTTCAACAATAATTGTTGGTTCCAAGTGGCATACGAAAGGGTCTAGAATTGAGGGGGGGGGGGTGTTAAATAGACCCTGAATTTTTTTTTCAAATTCTTAGACTTGTTTTAAGAAAGATAACTTAGACAATAGCTTTGAGTACTTGATCATGATGGACCAGGCGCTCAGTACTTATATCTGGGTTAGCAGAACAGAAGATTTGTACAAGTCTCTTAGTATGAATAAACAGGCGCTTAGTTGCTCTTTTAGATTTATAAAAGTATGCTTTATGATAATGTAAATAGATGATAATAGATAAAGCAATGAAACAGTAATAATGAAAGACACGAGAATTGTAAGGTTCACTAGTTTTGTGTAATCCAGCTTCACTAGGTTTGTGTAATCCCAGCTATGTTTTTCTACTTCTTTCCACACAGGAGGAATTTACTATAATGAATCACAAAGCTTCACAAAGACATCTTCAACAAAATAGCAAATGGTGAAGACTTGATCTCGAGTTCCCTGATCACAAAGATTTCAACTCGGCTAAGATCTTCTTCTGACAAGCTTCTCTCACTCAGAAATACTGCTTTGTCTTCAACAACTTCGTCACACAGATTGAAGAGGTTGATGGGTTTTATCAAAGGGTTGTTTGATTTGGAAAGTTCAAACACTTTCGGAGTATCTCTTTAGAAATGATAGTTCTTCTATAAAGAGGTAAGAGATATTGGTTTGGCTGTAGAGATGTATAAGCTCAAATATATTTTTGGCTATGGAAGATTTGAGCTTTAGGGATGAAGATAGATTTTAACAGCGTAAGTGTATATCAAGCTTTTGATAATTTTATCGGTATTTAGGATTGAGCTGTGAGGATCTATTTATAGACTTTTCTTGGGATTTATCCGTTGGACACATGCATGCGTATGTTCAGCATGGAGAGCGTGAACTGGTCTTTTTCTGACATCTCTGAAAATTCTGCTGCACAGAGTTGGTAGCAGACCTACTTTGAGTTGACAGCCAATGGGAAAGGCTCATCCGTACGCCCATAATCCTTATCTCATTTAATGCTATTATCAAGCATTTAATGTATTTGAATTTAATTCCCGTTGGAATTAAATGTCCGTTGAATGTTGCATTTAAGTCCTTATTGATTTCGGATTTAATCTAGGTAAAGACAGGCGCTTGTGGCATGATCACCTTGAAAGATTCTCAGGCGCTTGACAGCTGCTTAAAGAATCGCTTATATTTAAAGTATTCAGGCACTAATCTTCAATTTTACTTTGATAGACTCACCTAAAATTCTATCATAGCTCAAACGCTAGATACTAGTCTAAAACTATAAAGATAAAAAACCTTAAAATAAAATTACAACTCGATAACTTTAAACACTTAGACATATTCTAATAAAGATAAACTTACATAATCTTCGGGGTCTAACATAAAACCTATCTTGTCATCATAAAACATCTAACATGAAATTTCCTAACAATTTCCCCCTTTTTGATGATGTCAAGACCTTAACTCTTTTACAGTCCAAGAGCTAGAAAAATTGACAAAGATTATACAAAGTTAGCGTTTAAAAGTTAGAGGTTAGCTATAAATTAGTACATATAGCGAGAAACAAGATGTTTCAGCAAAACTCGTGCATTCATAATTTGTCATGCAAGTACAATGAGTTTATAAACTTAAACATTCATAAATTGCTTAAAGGAAATAAGACAATAAGATCTAGCGCTTTCTTTTTGTGGAAGAAGGTTGCGATTTGCTAGCACTCTTTTGCTCTTGCTTGAAAAAAATTTATGCAAACTTCCACAACTTATCATTTGTTTCCCTCATGTTTTTATGAGAATCATTGGCATATTGTTTATTACCCATTTTCTCGGCCAATTCTTCAAAACTGTGAAGGCACTTGTTCTAAAGGGAAGGATCGACTCCTAGTTCACATAACAAATCTTTAAAGATCTCATAGGTCCTTGTGACGGGAGCTTGGTGTAGATTAGGATATTTTGGAATGAAAACAACTAACGGAAGGATGCCTAACTCTTCAAGAAGCTCTACAGAGAAATCATGAATTGGGTAGACATTGAAGAAATGAGGTTTGCGTTTCTTAAAAATGGCTTGCTGGATTGATGAGATTGCACTTTGAAGTTCTTCCCAGCGCTTATCCTCAGAGCTTTGACGCTCTTGGATGAGCCTTTACCTTTTTTCCCCTTCTTGACATTAGCAAGAGGTTGAGAGGAACGAATCTCAGTCAAGTCTCTTCGCAGGAGCTCGACTTCATCGATCAGAAGAGCTACTTGAGCAACGATACTTTTAGATGTTGAGTTTGAAATATTGTGATGTTCAGCGTCTGCAGAGGCATTCAGGGCGAGTGAGCAGTTGATGCTTTCAGAGAGATCTATGATTAGTGGGACCATCTTATTCATCATATTCATGGTGCTTTGGTTAGCCTGATTGCGCATATCATTTAGTCTATTCCTCTCCACAGCATAAAGAACGGAAGTGCACTGATTTTCCAATTGAGGTAGAAGCCCTTGATATCGAATAAAGAATTCTTGACCACCTTGTTGAAGTCCTGAGCGTCTAGATCATTATCGCTGTTTGAACTATCACTTGAGGAATGTGCTGGAGGAGGCAAAGAGTCTTTGGAAGCTACAACTTTTCCTCTAGCAGGGTCTCTGAAGAGAGGTTCCTCAGATTCAGTAACTTGTTCCTTTTTGGGAATAGCAGCGTCTGGAATTTGGACTTTAGCAATGTCCATGATGTAATCATCTCCATCGGTCTCAACACTTGAAATAGATTCAATGTGAACAACTTGAGCAGGAGCCCTGGAAAGAGCTTCTTCCTTGAAAATTATCTCCACGTCATCATCTGATGGCACTTTTCAGATAAAAACAACACGAGCTTCTGCGAACTCGAAGGCAGGTTCTGTCAGTCGCGGAGCAGGAAAAAAGATATGGTGAAGGTTAGAGAGCCACTGCAACGATAGAATAAGAGGAGCATTGGGAATGATCTTTGCTGGAATCATTTCCACTGAAGGCATGATCTGGGTCCATGGAATGTTCTCTGATATGGTAGATAGCAGAAAGAGTTCTCTTTTGAATATGGCAATTAGACTTTAATTAGCAGCTACCCACATCGGACCGATAGCGTCTATAGGGTGTACTGGAGTTAACCTGGCGTTGGACCCTGAAATGAAGAAGAGAGAGTCCTCAGTTTGCGCCTTGAAGAAGTACAACAACCTATCTTCTGGCAATACTGGAAGGGTTGAGGTATAGTGCTTGCAATAATCTTCCAAGTAAGGCAGGATAGCTTGAACGAGCGCTAGGCGGCAGTGCCCTTCTAGTAGATCAATTATCTTCTGGTAATGAGCGCTTAACTCCTGGGGATAAGAATCCAGAAATATGAATTCGGAAAACTCATTAACGCTTGCCCCTGTCCCTGTGATGACATTCTTAGTGAAGATATGGTCGAAAACCTTTATAGCATCTCTGAGCTTCGTTTGATTGACCAAGAACTCATAGCGTTGCTCAGAGTCAACTTCCACACTGACACTTGAGGATTTTCCATTGGGAGAGCTGCTACAATCTGGAAAAAAAAGATTCTTCAACTGGACGCTGAATAGATGGCAAAGCTTGACTTTGTCCAAGTCGTTGAATCTGCGAATTAAGACAATAGAGAGCAAACTGCTTTTGCTTCTCATGAATTACCTGATTGAAAAAAATCAGGTTGACCACCATTTCTTCAAAGGTATGGTGATTAAACATATAGGCTTCAACCTATTCTGCTTCTTTAAGTAACCACCTAGTTCCGGTTTCTAAAATAGCTCTCATGCCGCAATCATGAATGTTCTTAAAGGCAAGGAAACGCTGGAGATCTGCGTTGTAATCTCCATGCCAAACTCTCTTAAAGTAGAGTTACGCTTCATGAGAATTCATCTGCTTTAGATCCGCTGGCTTATCAGGAATGGTGATTCTGACACGCTAGAAGCTAACGTGATTTAATAGCAAGTATACTAGTCGTGTGTAGTAATAGAAATGGACGGTAAGTCTGGGTTGTCGAACCTCAAGAACTAGTTATTTAGTTTATGATTTTCGATAACAAAGGGAATTAAACTAGAGATTTAACTAAACAAGAAGGTAGAATAACTTAAACGAAAGTAAAGAGAGATTAAACTTCCAAGGTGGAGAGGTAACTGAGGCTCATGTTCGGGCACATGTTGTGTTGGTCCCAAGTGGCATACGAAAGGGTCTAGAAGGGGGGGGGGGTTGAATAGACCCTGAAGTCTTTTTCGACTTCAACAGCTTCGTATTAAAATGTGTTGGACGCTTGAGGAGTAGGCGCTTGAATGAGCGTCTGTTGAAGACTATTTTTAGAAAGTTAAGTTAGACTTCAAGATTTGAATACTATAACCAAATAGGTTTAAGCGTTCACTTCTTTGATCAGTGTTAGCACAGCAGAATTGATTTGATAGTCTTCTTGTTTGAAAGCTTTTAGCGTCACAGACGGTTTCTTAGTTGCTTAGCGTTCAATTGAGTTTTACTTAACAGATTTATGCAATGATATGATAATAAGTCAATTGACTGAAAAGTAAATAACACAATGGTTGTAAGGTTCGTTAGGTGATGTAATCTCAACTACGTCCTTCTTCTCCTTGATCACTTAGAGGTAATCCACTAAAATGATTCTCAAAGAATCACACAAAATCTTCTACAAATTAGGGAGAGATGGATGTCGATGACTTGAGCTCCTTGATCACACAGATTTTTGCTCCAAATCACTTCTATCCTCTTGCTTCTTTCACCCAGAAATAATGTAAGTATCCAACTTCGATTTCACATAGATCGCGAGGCTTGGATGGGGTTTTTTCTGAACGGTTTGTTTGATTTTGATAAAGTTCAAACAATTGGGAATATCTCAATAATAGTGTAGGTTTCTCTGAAAAGAATGTTTGAGATATTGGTTGACTATCTTAGGAATTGAAGAAAAGCAAAGAGAATTTTTGCTTTGAATGTTCTGGCTTTTCTGAGAGTTTAAGGAATGAGACTTCAATGCAACAACAATTTGACTTGGAATCAATTGGTGTTTTTGGCTTGTTGTTGAAGTCCTATTTATAGGCATTCTTGGAAAAAGTGTCCGTTTGACACATGCACAGGCGCATGTCTCTCACTTCCGTGAGTGAACAACTTTTGTCCTTCTTCCTCAAAAACTGCTGCACAAAAGTTGGTGCTGCAGTCTGTGAAAGTTGATAGTCCAATAGGGTGGCTTCTCCATACGTCCAAAAGAGCTTATCACATTTAATGCTCTTATCAACATTTAATGCATTTGAATTAAATGCCCGTTGGCATTTAATGCACTGATATTATTTGCATTAAACTCTTTCTGGACTTAGAAATAAATTCAGGTGAAATCAGTCATTGATAGATGCTCATTCAACCTTGAATAACTTCTGTCCTAATGAACGCTTGAAATAGCTGGTCTTTTTGGACGCTTGGAATCTTTATCTTCATTCAGACTTCAGGCGCTTGAGTCTTCAAACTTAACTACTGATAAGCTCACTTAGAATTAATCAGACGCTCAGCCTAAGACTACTTAGCCTAACAATCTAGAATAAAAATAAAACAAAGCCTATGAAGCCTATTACAAATCTAACTCTTCAAAGCTTATACATGATTTCTACTAAAATCAAACTTACATATTTTGGGGTCTAACAAGTAATCCTCATTGTCATCATCAAAATATCTAACATGAAATTCCTAACAATTTTCCCCTTTTTTATGATGGCAGTACTTACTCTTTTATAGTTCAAGAGTTAGACAGCCAAAATGAAAGTTAGCTTTGGTTAGTAAAAGTTAGTTAATGTTAGTTACGCTTCAACGAGTTGTTTCAGTTGAAAAATGCATTTTTATATATATCAATGATTACAAGCATTTTTACAACTAAACAAAAATTACATAAGAGACAAGAATATAGATAATGCAAATCAAAGAGCTCTAATGACTTGGTCTAACTACTTATTGCTTAGCCATTTCAGCTCGGATAGCTTCAGTTATGTTGTCTTCCAAAGTCATCATCGCAGCATGATCTTTATCAATGACGAGCTTATTCTCTTCCTTTTGTCTCTTCTTGTAAGCAGTAAAGTGTTTGTCCCATTTAGTCGGATTAATACCAATATACCTTAGGTAAATTCTGAAAGTTCGGTTGAAGTCAGTCATCTGCCTCTCTTCAGCTAAAATTCTTGGATCAGTAGGTTCTGGAATAGATGCTCTTTGAAGAGGGATGTCAAACTGTTCAAGCCTTGCTCGAGAAGGTATTAGTAGATTTGGATACAGTGCCATTGGAGGTTCTCTTAGCGTTCTACTAGGCGCTCCAGCAGAATCACTTACCCCATAAGCAGTTATCCAAGATGGGAGATAATATCTTTGCGTAGGAGGTGGAGAAGTTAGCTGACGCTTCGGCGGCGGCGGAGGATCTTGAGCTCTTGAACTAGATGTTCTCCTCTTCTCCCCTTTTCTCTTCTCTTTCCCCTTATTGCCATCATCAGCCTTTGAGAAATGTTCTGTGAGTAGGCTAACCTGATTAGCAATCTGAGACATTGACGCTGTAAGATCATCTAGACGCTTGTCGAAATGTTCCTGCATTGCGAGTAGCTTGGCACTGATAGCATCATTCAGTGTGGTCTCTAAGGTGTCTAGGCGCTTCTCAAATTGCTCTTTTATGGTGAGTTGGTTGGCACGAGTAGCATCATTCATCTCTTGAAATTCTCTGCGACACTCACCAACAGCTGCTTGAGCAGAACTGTGCATATGAGCAATCTGGGCACTCATAGTTTGAGATTCAATCTTTTCTAAATCAGTCTTGATCCACTGAAGGGCTTCAGCATTCTGAATCGCGTGATCATTGAATTCCTCCAAAACTGATTTCAAAAGTGGCACAAAGTTTTGACTCACATCAGAAGGAACCGCTTGAGCAGCCGGTCGCTTGAATTTTGATGTGTGCTTAAGTGAGTCAAGAGATACTTAATGCGCTGGATCAAAGACAGTACCACGTACTTCAATCGGTGAATCAGCAACATCTGGATCTTCAGATTCAGGAGTGTAAGGATGAACCTCTGGTGGAGACGCTTGAATATGTTCCTCAACAGATGCTGAAATACTTGCCGCTTCAAGTGCAGGAGCTTGAGCTATTTCAATAGATGCTTCCTCAGGCGCTGACTCCGATTATCGTAGTTCAGTGAAAGGGAAATACAAGTTGGCATATGGCTCATCTGCATATTTGTAGGTTGCACTTTCTAGAAGCTCAGTTAGATGTTGAAATGGAAGGTAAGTACCTTGAATGAATGTGCGAATTGGACTATCTATGGCCCTAATGTACATGGGACCAATGATATCCAACGCATGATGCGGAAAGACTTTGGACGATGCTTGGTAAATAGAGAAGATCGCATCTGAGCCGTAATCCCTGGAAAATCCAATTAGCCTATTTGTTGGAAGATGTTGGAGATGCTGAGATTCAGGCACATAAGAATTGTAGTACTCTTCCAGGTAGGGATAGATAGCTTGAGCCAGTCCCTTTTCCTTTCCAGCAATGAGAGGACAAACTCATAGTGATTGAGTGCCTCTTTGCGAATAGACGGGAGCAATGGATATGCTCGAAAGGGATTAATGACTAAGTCGTTCCATTGTCTAAGATTAGCAGTGAAGATTCTATCGAAATGAGAGAGAGGGGTCATAATCTTCACCATCATATTGAAACTATCTTCGCAGTGGCTTGGGAAGAAGTTCAAGCAAGATTCTGAAATAATGCCACTGGTTGATGCTTGAGCGTTGAAGCGAAGAGGAGTTGTGGAGAGTCTGTGAAGTTCTTGACGCAGACACTGCTCAATCTGATGACGAATTATTGGGAGCTTGAGAATAGGCCCAACTCTCTGTTGATGCTTCGTAAGGCAATATTTGGCGAATTGACGCTTTTTGTCATGCATACCTATGCCAAAAAGGTGGGGAGCTTGAACTAATTCTGTGAAGGTGTATTGATGACCCATATAAGCTTCAACCCAATTGACTTCTGATAAGAGGTGTTTTTACGTATTTTTAAGACCGTAATTCTTATGATTTGGATTCACTTATTGCTTAAATCATGTCACATTTGCATTTAATAGGTGTGTTAAGTGAATACAGGTAATAAATGAGAATACATGAAGAAAACGGAAGAAAAACGATGTACAAAACAAGTTCAAGCATGTTTTTCAACACCTAGGCGGTTTATGCATCTCCTACCACATTCGAGCGATAATTCCGTACATTTAGAGACCGACTTAGACAAAGTTTCCTTCTACAAAGTTTTAGATGTATGTCTTAGCTTCAAATGGGAACTTGAAACATCCAAATCGGAGGTCTATAGAGATAATTGTGAAGGAAATACGATTGCTGCGCCGAATAGAGAAGTACATGTGCCAGGATACGCACCAACGCCTTCCTATTCATGCCTAGGCATGGATAGTCCGAATGTTACTCCTTTTCAGCCTAAATTCCAGCATTATATGATGGGTAAGATAATTTGCATAATTGGCATACCAAGGAGCATCATTATGAAGTATAGCATACAATTGCTCATCGGGAAACTCCTCACAAATAGGTTTATCAAACACGCACTCAGGCTTAGGAATCTCTATCCTAGACAAGTGGTCGGCAACAACATTTTCTACTCCTTTCTTATCCTTAATTTCTATGTCAAATTCTTGAAGAAGTAAAATCTACCTAATGAGTCTAGGTTTGGCATCCTTTTTGGCAAGCAAGTATTTTAATGCGGAGTGATCAGTGTACACAATTACTTTATTCAAAATGAGATAAGCATGGAACTTGTCAAATGCAAATACTATGGCTAGTAATTCTTTTTCCGTGGTTGCGTAATTCATTTGTGCATCATTTAAAGTCTTACTAGCATAGTAGATGGTTTGGATTCACTTATTGCTTAAATCATGTCACATTTGCATTTAATAGGTGTGTTAAGTGAATACAGGTAATAAATGAGAATACATGAAGAAAAGGGAAGAAAAACGATGTACAAAACAAGTTCAAGCATGTTTTTCAACACCTAGGCGGTTTATGCATCTCCTACCACATTCGAGCGATAATTCCGTACATTTCGAGACCGACTTAGACAAAGTTTCCTTCTACAAAGTTTTAGATGTATGTCTTAGCTTCAAATGGGAACTTGAAACATCCAAATCTGAGGTCTATAGAGATAATTGTGAAGGAAATACGATTGCTGCGCCGAACAGAGAAGTACATGTGCCAGGATACGCACCAACGCCTTCCTAGTCATGCCTAGGCATGGATAGTCCAAATGTTACTCCTTTTCAGCCTAAATTCTAGCATTATATGATGGGTAAGAATCACTTTTGGCCATAATTCAGCACATGTGTTGAGGGGTTGTCATAAGTGTGTTTCTTGGTAGATCTACTTTATGGGTGCCAAATCAGAAACAACCTCCATATTGAAACGTAATTTATGTATACTTAGCGACTGAATTGGACAACATGTCCTTCTGGACAGTTGTAGATCTATGTTTTATCTGAACATGGGGACTTGAATCATCCAATTTGGAGATCGGTGTAGACTTTTATGAGGAAAATACTCAGACTGCGCTGCAAAGCAAAAAAATGGCAACATGCATGTGTTTTGTTGAAGTTTTCACATGGTTATGCTTGGTGGAATTCTTAAGGCCGAAAGTTTAGCATTTTTTAGCTGGTTGGAATCTTAAAAGCCAAACTTGAAGCATCACCTTAGGTGGAATTCTCATTGGGGAACTTTAATGGGAATTCTTAATGCATACTTTAGTGGAATTTTGGCTATAAAAGGAGAGGGAACCCATACTCTTCATGATTCACTATCAATTTCAGATTCTTGGAGAAGAGGGGGAGGAAGTGACAGATCCATAGAGAAGAAAAGAGGGGAGAGAGAAGGATTCTTGATTCATCATCATCATTGGAGAAGGAAGATTCAATTGAAGTTCCATCATTATTCACTTTTGAGGGAGTTTTTATAGCTTTTCATTTCAATTATGTTTATGAACATGTGTATTAATTCATTTATGTTTTTCATATTATCCATTATGAACTAAATTCATAAGACTAGGGTCATGTAAGGCCAAATTGTGATATATGCTTATAATAGATGATTGTTGAGGTTGTTCTTATATTGTTATGTGATGTGAATTTCTGTTTTTGCCTATCTTGCATATACTTGATCACTATATGTTAGAATCTTATGCCTAGGTTAATATTTCGGGAGAAAATTGACTTAGGGTGCAAGAAATTCACATCATGACCCGTAACTAATGAGGAATTGCCCTAGACATAGGTAAAGATTCCCGGGTGAAGTTGTTCGATTCAAATCGAGTGAACTCTAGTACGTTAATGCATGTTTAGTGGTTAGATTTCCGGATAGGAATATTTGGGAAATCACGATCTAAGCATAGGAGTTTATACACGAGACATCGGTTATTCTCTACCCTCGGAGCTCTCACCATAACAATATAAGCGTAATCCTTCAACGAGAATCTTTATAAGTATAATTGATCAATTTGAACCTAGCATGTGCCTTAGTCTCCCTTTCTATTTTGTTTTAAATCATTTGTTCAACCTTGTTCTTATCTTATGCATTTCACACTCATTTTACCATTATTGTTTTGATCTTTGTTGTTATAAAATCTTAAACTAGAATTCAAGTCCTTGTGGTTCGACAATCCGGACTTCTCGTTCACTTTTATTACTACACACGACTAGTGCACTTGCTATTATAGCACGTTAGCTTTTAGCGTGTCAAGTTTTTGGCGCCGTTGCCGGGGACTTGTTCATTTTAGTTTTTGATTTTTCGTTTAAATTTTCATAATTCTTAGTTCTTCGTTTATTTCTAACCTTTCTTTTATTTTATTATTCTAATTTTGTTTTTGTGTTTAATTGTTAGGTGTAATTTGTGGTGCATGACCCGCTCTTCTAACGAGCCTCTATACAATTTTGAGCCGGAGATAGAGCGTGTTCTTCGATCTAGTAGACGCGCTCGAGAAATGGCCGACAATCTAAATCCAAATGGGAATTTTCCCGACATAAATCTCCCGGAAAACAGGGAATGGTTGCAAAATCTATTCCAAGCTATGCAACCGGCACCTCCTCAAAGACTTCCATCGGTCCGAGAAAGTCTACCTCCAAGGGTCCACACCATACCGGGGCCCGTAGTCTTTCCAAATTTCTTTGCACCAAATTATCACATTCCGTCACACATCTTTAGCATGGTGCAAAGCGAACCCTTCTATGGAGAGCCCCATGAATCACCTCATGAGCATTTGGAGACTTTAGACGACACTCTCATGACTACCCAATTTCATCCACGGGATCTCGATTCAATTCGTCTAAGAGTCTTCCACTTCTCATTAAAGGAAAGGGCGACCATGTGGTACAAATCTCTACCACCCCAATCCATCACAACATGGGGACAATTGGTCGATGCGTTTTTGAGCAAATTCTTTCCACCCTCCAAAATCAATGAGCTAAGGAGCAACATTAAGGAGTTTAAGCAGGGAAATCATGAGTCCTTAGCCGAGGCATGGGCTAGATATAAAAACATGCTCCGAAAATGTCCGGATCACAACCTAAGATTGAGCGAGCAAGTATTACGATTCCATGATGGAGTCCGTTCGCGCATCCGAAATAGGCTCAATGCCGGCGCCGGTGGTGATCTCCTTGGGCTCGATTGCCAAAGTGTGTGGTACAAGATTGAGCAATTAGCCCGGGAAGATGAACTCTATCTCGTTGATGAAGAAATCACACCCACTAAAAAGATTGCTTGTGTTCAAGAGTTGGGCAAAGAAGTTGCTTTGGAAACAATGGTTGGCAATGTAAACTATGTTGGAAATGCCAATCGACCTCAGTTGAACTTCCATGTGCCCGAAAATTTTCCAAGGAGGCCCAATCCGGCACAAAATGCCCATCCCGGCGTCTATCAAGCACCAAGGCCCCCATTCAACAATAACCAAGCTCAAAGGCAAGGTAATCCTCATATACAAAGGCAAATAAGACCTCTTACAACCGAAGAGCGTCTCGATGAACAAATAAAGAAATCGGATTCAGCAATCAACGAACTCGGTACTATGATGAAGGATATAATGATGGACATGAAGGATTTAAAGACACAAATGGGTCAAATGGCAAAGGCGATCAACGAGAGAGCCCCGGGAACTTTACCAAGTGACACAGAAAAAAACCCGAAGGAGCAATGCCACGCCATCACCTTAAGAAGTGGCAAACAGGTAGTCAATGATGCTGTTCGCATTTCCACGCCCGAGCGCCCCGATGAGAACGCCCAGGCGCCGGAATCAACCCACAGTGAACGAATGCTTCGCAATTGCGCGCCCGAGGGTCCCGATGATCACGCTCAGGCGCCCGAGACCCAGCGCCCTGGCGCCGATTGTCGCGCCCAGGCGCCACCTCCTGAACCCTCCACAACGGGCTCTTCAACTCCAACGCATCCTCCCATCGAGGTCCGTCTGCCATTTCCTAATGCACATAGAAAGAACAAAAAGGAGATGGATCCAAGTTTCCTTCGAATCTTAGCAATTCTTCGTGAGGTTAGAATTAATATTCCTTTTATAGACGCAATTTTACAAATGCCAAATTACGTGAAATTTTTCAAGGATATTTTATCCAACAAACAAAAGTGGGAGGAAAACGAAACGGTGTGCCTAACCGAGGAATGCTCCACCGTATTGCTTAATAAATTACCAATGAAACTTGAAGACCGGCGCTTGGGCACCGGAGTCTGAAGTGTTTCATCTTGAGTTCTTTTGATACGTTGTCTTTTGCTCTTTTCTTCGTTTGCATCCATTTAAGGCCTGAAATCACTTAACGCATGGATTACATGCACATGTGGCAAGAATCAAGCGATTGCTGCGCCGAATAGAGAAGTACATGTGCCAGGATACGCACCAACGCCTTCCTATTCATGCCTAGGCATGGATAGTCCGAATGTTACTCCTTTTCAGCCTAAATTCCAGCATTATATGATGGGTAAGATAATTTGCATAATTGGCATACCAAGGAGCATCATTATGAAGTATAGCATACAATTGCTCATCGGGAAACTCCTCACAAATAGGTTTATCAAACACGCACTCAGGCTTAGGAATCTCTATCCTAGACAAGTGGTCGGCAACAACATTTTCTACTCCTTTCTTATCCTTAATTTCTATGTCAAATTCTTGAAGAAGTAAAATCTACCTAATGAGTCTAGGTTTGGCATCCTTTTTGGCAAGCAAGTATTTTAATGCGGAGTGATCAGTGTACACAATTACTTTATTCAAAATGAGATAAGCATGGAACTTGTCAAATGCAAATACTATGGCTAGTAATTCTTTTTCCGTGGTTGCGTAATTCATTTGTGCATCATTTAAAG
The DNA here is from genome assembly GCA_019426215.1 of Buddleja alternifolia. Classification (NCBI taxonomy): domain Eukaryota; kingdom Viridiplantae; phylum Streptophyta; class Magnoliopsida; order Lamiales; family Scrophulariaceae; genus Buddleja; species Buddleja alternifolia. The sequence goes on from CM033391.1 coordinate 28,341,506, forward strand.
TCTTACTAGCATAGTAGATGGTTTGGATTCACTTATTGCTTAAATCATGTCACATTTGCATTTAATAGGTGTGTTAAGTGAATACAGGTAATAAATGAGAATACATGAAGAAAAGGGAAGAAAAACGATGTACAAAACAAGTTCAAGCATGTTTTTCAACACCTAGGCGGTTTATGCATCTCCTACCACATTCGAGCGATAATTCCGTACATTTCGAGACCGACTTAGACAAAGTTTCCTTCTACAAAGTTTTAGATGTATGTCTTAGCTTCAAATGGGAACTTGAAACATCCAAATCTGAGGTCTATAGAGATAATTGTGAAGGAAATACGATTGCTGCGCCGAACAGAGAAGTACATGTGCCAGGATACGCACCAACGCCTTCCTAGTCATGCCTAGGCATGGATAGTCCAAATGTTACTCCTTTTCAGCCTAAATTCTAGCATTATATGATGGGTAAGAATCACTTTTGGCCATAATTCAGCACATGTGTTGAGGGGTTGTCATAAGTGTGTTTCTTGGTAGATCTACTTTATGGGTGCCAAATCAGAAACAACCTCCATATTGAAACGTAATTTATGTATACTTAGCGACTGAATTGGACAACATGTCCTTCTGGACAGTTGTAGATCTATGTTTTATCTGAACATGGGGACTTGAATCATCCAATTTGGAGATCGGTGTAGACTTTTATGAGGAAAATACTCAGACTGCGCTGCAAAGCAAAAAAATGGCAACATGCATGTGTTTTGTTGAAGTTTTCACATGGTTATGCTTGGTGGAATTCTTAAGGCCGAAAGTTTAGCATTTTTTAGCTGGTTGGAATCTTAAAAGCCAAACTTGAAGCATCACCTTAGGTGGAATTCTCATTGGGGAACTTTAATGGGAATTCTTAATGCATACTTTAGTGGAATTTTGGCTATAAAAGGAGAGGGAACCCATACTCTTCATGATTCACTATCAATTTCAGATTCTTGGAGAAGAGGGGGAGGAAGTGACAGATCCATAGAGAAGAAAAGAGGGGAGAGAGAAGGATTCTTGATTCATCATCATCATTGGAGAAGGAAGATTCAATTGAAGTTCCATCATTATTCACTTTTGAGGGAGTTTTTATAGCTTTTCATTTCAATTATGTTTATGAACATGTGTATTAATTCATTTATGTTTTTCATATTATCCATTATGAACTAAATTCATAAGACTAGGGTCATGTAAGGCCAAATTGTGATATATGCTTATAATAGATGATTGTTGAGGTTGTTCTTATATTGTTATGTGATGTGAATTTCTGTTTTTGCCTATCTTGCATATACTTGATCACTATATGTTAGAATCTTATGCCTAGGTTAATATTTCGGGAGAAAATTGACTTAGGGTGCAAGAAATTCACATCATGACCCGTAACTAATGAGGAATTGCCCTAGACATAGGTAAAGATTCCCGGGTGAAGTTGTTCGATTCAAATCGAGTGAACTCTAGTACGTTAATGCATGTTTAGTGGTTAGATTTCCGGATAGGAATATTTGGGAAATCACGATCTAAGCATAGGAGTTTATACACGAGACATCGGTTATTCTCTACCCTCGGAGCTCTCACCATAACAATATAAGCGTAATCCTTCAACGAGAATCTTTATAAGTATAATTGATCAATTTGAACCTAGCATGTGCCTTAGTCTCCCTTTCTATTTTGTTTTAAATCATTTGTTCAACCTTGTTCTTATCTTATGCATTTCACACTCATTTTACCATTATTGTTTTGATCTTTGTTGTTATAAAATCTTAAACTAGAATTCAAGTCCTTGTGGTTCGACAATCCGGACTTCTCGTTCACTTTTATTACTACACACGACTAGTGCACTTGCTATTATAGCACGTTAGCTTTTAGCGTGTCAAGTTTTTGGCGCCGTTGCCGGGGACTTGTTCATTTTAGTTTTTGATTTTTCGTTTAAATTTTCATAATTCTTAGTTCTTCGTTTATTTCTAACCTTTCTTTTATTTTATTATTCTAATTTTGTTTTTTGTGTTTAATTGTTAGGTGTAATTTGTGGTGCATGACCCGCTCTTCTAACGAGCCTCTATACAATTTTGAGCCGGAGATAGAGCGTGTTCTTCGATCTAGTAGACGCGCTCGAGAAATGGCCGACAATCTAAATCCAAATGGGAATTTTCCCGACATAAATCTCCCGGAAAACAGGGAATGGTTGCAAAATCTATTCCAAGCTATGCAACCGGCACCTCCTCAAAGACTTCCATCGGTCCGAGAAAGTCTACCTCCAAGGGTCCACACCATACCGGGGCCCGTAGTCTTTCCAAATTTCTTTGCACCAAATTATCACATTCCGTCACACATCTTTAGCATGGTGCAAAGCGAACCCTTCTATGGAGAGCCCCATGAATCACCTCATGAGCATTTGGAGACTTTAGACGACACTCTCATGACTACCCAATTTCATCCACGGGATCTCGATTCAATTCGTCTAAGAGTCTTCCACTTCTCATTAAAGGAAAGGGCGACCATGTGGTACAAATCTCTACCACCCCAATCCATCACAACATGGGGACAATTGGTCGATGCGTTTTTGAGCAAATTCTTTCCACCCTCCAAAATCAATGAGCTAAGGAGCAACATTAAGGAGTTTAAGCAGGGAAATCATGAGTCCTTAGCCGAGGCATGGGCTAGATATAAAAACATGCTCCGAAAATGTCCGGATCACAACCTAAGATTGAGCGAGCAAGTATTACGATTCCATGATGGAGTCCGTTCGCGCATCCGAAATAGGCTCAATGCCGGCGCCGGTGGTGATCTCCTTGGGCTCGATTGCCAAAGTGTGTGGTACAAGATTGAGCAATTAGCCCGGGAAGATGAACTCTATCTCGTTGATGAAGAAATCACACCCACTAAAAAGATTGCTTGTGTTCAAGAGTTGGGCAAAGAAGTTGCTTTGGAAACAATGGTTGGCAATGTAAACTATGTTGGAAATGCCAATCGACCTCAGTTGAACTTCCATGTGCCCGAAAATTTTCCAAGGAGGCCCAATCCGGCACAAAATGCCCATCCCGGCGTCTATCAAGCACCAAGGCCCCCATTCAACAATAACCAAGCTCAAAGGCAAGGTAATCCTCATATACAAAGGCAAATAAGACCTCTTACAACCGAAGAGCGTCTCGATGAACAAATAAAGAAATCGGATTCAGCAATCAACGAACTCGGTACTATGATGAAGGATATAATGATGGACATGAAGGATTTAAAGACACAAATGGGTCAAATGGCAAAGGCGATCAACGAGAGAGCCCCGGGAACTTTACCAAGTGACACAGAAAAAAACCCGAAGGAGCAATGCCACGCCATCACCTTAAGAAGTGGCAAACAGGTAGTCAATGATGCTGTTCGCATTTCCACGCCCGAGCGCCCCGATGAGAACGCCCAGGCGCCGGAATCAACCCACAGTGAACGAATGCTTCGCAATTGCGCGCCCGAGGGTCCCGATGATCACGCTCAGGCGCCCGAGACCCAGCGCCCTGGCGCCGATTGTCGCGCCCAGGCGCCACCTCCTGAACCCTCCACAACGGGCTCTTCAACTCCAACGCATCCTCCCATCGAGGTCCGTCTGCCATTTCCTAATGCACATAGAAAGAACAAAAAGGAGATGGATCCAAGTTTCCTTCGAATCTTAGCAATTCTTCGTGAGGTTAGAATTAATATTCCTTTTATAGACGCAATTTTACAAATGCCAAATTACGTGAAATTTTTCAAGGATATTTTATCCAACAAACAAAAGTGGGAGGAAAACGAAACGGTGTGCCTAACCGAGGAATGCTCCACCGTATTGCTTAATAAATTACCAATGAAACTTGAAGACCGGCGCTTGGGCACCGGAGTCTGAAGTGTTTCATCTTGAGTTCTTTTGATACGTTGTCTTTTGCTCTTTTCTTCGTTTGCATCCATTTAAGGCCTGAAATCACTTAACGCATGGATTACATGCACATGTGGCAAGAATCAAGCGATAAATGAACCTAAAAACTAAACGCAACGGGCTTAAACACATGTAAAAATGACTCCTATCAGATTCCTTTGGCTTTCCACTGGTGGAGAGGCTGAGCAATCTCAAGATTAGTGTAATGAAGGACTTTCTCACGGTAATGAGTATAGCCCAGCTTGTTGAGCGTCTTCTCACTTGGACTAAGAGGAACAGGGTGGCCTAGCTGGTTCACTACGCAGATGAACATCAAAGTATGCAGAGTCAATTTCAGCTAAAGTCCTTTGGAGGGGCTTAGGAGCTTTCTTTGGCTTGGAAGCGGCTATCTCAGCGAGAATAGTAGCCAAAGTCCTTTTGGGAACTTCCACTGTAGTACTTGAAGAAGACTTGGTCTTCTTCGACTTTTTTGGGAGTCGCTGGATCCTCGAAGGCAATTCTGATGAGCTCTTCTTTTTGAGCTTCTGTCAATTCTTGATCAAACAGAATTCGAGAGAACCAGGCGTCATACTCAATGGCTTCTTGGATACAGTGCTCTGCATGGATATATCTTTCTTCATAATCTTTATGCAGAACAAAGTTTTCATTGAGTTGAGTCGGAGGGGAGAGAGAGGTGTGGTCTATATCTCTATAACTTCTAACATGCATATAAAGCGTGGAAAAACCTAGCAATTCTACTATTACCCATTTTCATGGACTGTTTAGATCGGCCCAAGCCAATGGGCTAATCAACGTAATAAATATTTTAAGCATGCATCATTAACATAAAATAAATAAATCCTAAGTTCATGAAAAGTGTATCCATCACATATAACAAGCATGCATCAAATACAAGACATATATATGAACATAAGAATAAAATAAATTTAATTTATTTATTAGTCAAATTCAATTTGACTATTGCAAAATTAAAATCCCATTCAATTTTCATACTAAGACTAAATCAAATTTAATCGAAGTCATATTGAATCCAATTTAATATGCGATCAAAAAATCTAACTTACAAATAATTAAATCCAATTTAATTATCATGGGAAGATTAAATATAATTTAATCCAAGTGAAACTAGATCCATTCTAATTTCTATGGAAGGACTAAATCTTATTTAATCAAAGTGAAATTAAGTCTAATTTAATTTCCATGGGCTCACAAATCGTTACAAAGTTAAAAACAATTTAATTAAGTATATAATTGAAGCCAATTTAATTTTGATAGGTGATTAAATCCAATTTAATCAACTTACAAATTTAAATCTAATTTAATTAATAACTTCATTAAAACTAATTTAATATTGATAGGTAAACTAAATCCAATTTAACTTATAATTAATTAAATCCTATTCAATTTATTATAAAAAATTAAATCCCATATAGTTTATTACAAAATCAAATCCAATTTAATTTTGAGAGGAAAGAACAAATCCAATTTAATTGTTTATAAAATTAAATCCCATTTGATTTGGAAGAATAAATTAAAACCAATTTAATTTAATATAAATTAAAACCAATTTAATTTAATATAAATCAAATCCAATTTAATTTATTATAAATTAAATCCTATTTAATTTAACTGAAGACTTTGTTGGTCCCAAATGGCATATAAAAGGGTCTAGAAGAGAGGGGGTTGAATAGACCCTGAAATTCTTTTCGAAGTTTAAGACTTGTTTTCGTAAAGATAACTTAGAAAATAGCTTTGAGTACTTGATCAAGATAGATCAGACGCTCAACACTTTTATCAAGGTTAGCATAGCGGAAGATTTGTACAAGTCTCTGTGTGTGAAAAAAGTAAGCGCTTAGAAAATATTTAGTCGCTTTAGAGATTTGATAATGTATGCTCTATGATGATGTATGAGGATAGGAAACAATAAAGCAATAAAACAGTAAGTAAAGAAGACACTAGAATTGTAAGGTTCACTGGGTTTATGTAATCCCAGCTACATCCTTGTACTCCTTTCCACACTGGAGAAATTCACTAAATTGAATCACGAAGCTACGCAAAGACAACTTCAACACAATTGCAAATGGTGTAGACTTGATCTTGAGTTCCTTGATCACAAAGATTTCAACTCGACTAAGATCTATGTTGGTCCCAAATGGCATACGAAAGGGTCTAGAAGGGGGGGGGTTGAACCCTGAAGTCTTTTTCGACTTCAAAAATATTCGTATTAAAATTAGTTGGACGCTTGAAAATGTAAACGCTTGACTGAGCGTCTATTGAAGACTGTTTTTAGAAAGTTAACTTAGACTTCAAGAGTTGAATACTATAACCAGATAGGTTTAAACGCTCAGTTCTTTGATCAGTGTTAGCACAACTGAATGATTTTAGAGTCTTCTCTTTTGAAAGCTTTAGCTTCAGAGAAAGTATTTTAGTTGCTTAGCGTTTGATTGAGTTTTACTTAGCAGATTTATGCAATGATATGATAGTATGGAAATTAACTGTAAAGTAAAAAACACAATATTTGTAAGGTTCGTTGGGTGGTGTAATCCCAACTACGTCCTTCTTCTCCTTGAACACTTGGAGACAATCCACTAAAATGATTCTCAAAGAATCACACAGAATCTTCTACAAATTAGGGAGAGATGGATATTGATGACTTGAGCACCTTGATCACACATATTTCTGCTCCAATACACTTCTATCCCCTTGTTTTTTTCACCCAGAAATAGTGCAAGTATCCAACTTCGACTTCACACAGATCGCGAGGATTGGATGAGGTTTTTTTAAAGGTTTGTTTGATTTTGATAAAGTTAAAACAACTTGATAATATCTCAATAATAATGTAGGTTTCTCCAAAAAAAATGTTTGAGATATTGGTTGACTGTCTCAGGAATTTTAAGAGAAGCAGAAGGAATGTTTGCTTGAATATTTTGGCTTTTCTGAGAGTTTAAGGAATGAGACTTCAATTCAATAGCAATTTGGCTTGGAATACGATTGTTATTTCGGCTTGTTGTTGAAGTCCTATTTATAGGCAATCTTGGAAAAAGTGTCAGTTTAACACATGCACAGACGCGTGTCTCTCACTTCACAGCTTTTGTCCTTTTTCCTGAAAATCTGCTGCACAAAAGTTGGTGCGGCAGTCTGTGAATAGTTGACGGTCCAATAGGGTAGCTTCTCCGTACGTCCGAAAGAGCTTATCACATTTGATGCTCTTATCAGCATTTAATACATTTGAAATAAATGCCCATTGGCAATAAATGATCTGGGAATATTTCCATTAAACTCCTTCTGGGCTTAGAAATAAATTCAGGTGAAATCAGTCATTGATAGGCGCTCATTCATCCTTGAATAACTTCTGTCCTATAATCAACGCTTGATATAGCTTGTTGGTTGGACGCTTAGAATCTTTATCTTTATTCAGACTTCAGGCGCTTGAGTCTTCAAACTTAACTACTGATAAGCTCACTCAGAAATTATTAGACGCTCAGCCTAAGAATACGTAGCCTAACAATCTAGAATAAAATAAAGCAAAGCCTATAAATCCTATTACACATCTAACGTTTCAAAGCTTATACATGATTTATAATACAATCAAACTTACATATTTTGGGGTCTAATGATAGGAGTCATTTTTACTTAAGTTTTTAGGTCCTTTTAATGACAATCCAGGCCCATATATAGTTTATTTCGTGCCACTCATGCGTTTAATATGTGTGTAAATTGCTTTCAGGTAGTAAGAGACGATGGACGAAGAAAAGGGCAAAAAGACGACTCATTTACCCAACTCTGCTCAAGGCTACGCACTGAGTCACCTAGGCGCCATTTTTCTCACGCCCAGGCGCGACCCAGCAAACAAAATTTAAGCTTCGCAGAGAGGCGCCCAGGCGCCTGAACCACCACGCCTAGGCGCCACATATCGCGCGCCTGGGTGCCCCATTTTCCGCGCCTGGGCGCCCCGGAACTTTTGCCCCAAGAAAGACACGCCACATAGGCGGCGCTGATCAACGCGCGCCTAGGCGCCGCGATAACAGAATTTTGGAACTATAAATAGGATTTTTCAATTCATTTTGAGGGTTCTGAATCTGGGGTTTTGGGCCATTATATCACTGATCTTGAAGAGCAAGAAGAGGATAAGAGCCAAGGATTGAAGCTACATTAAAAGATCTATTGCCATTCAACCTTATAGGGAGTTTCTTTCATTGTTCATTGCATTTGATGTTCACATTTATGTATAAGAACATGTTGAATTCTGCTATGTTGATAGTGATGGGCTAAATTCATATGGCTAGGGCCTTGTAAGAATTGATTTGTGAATTATTCGTATTATTGATAATTGTTGAATTAATTCCTTTGTTGCTATGTGTTATGAATTTGTGCTTATATTCCTTACATGTGATTGATCACCATATGTATTATAAATTACCTAGTTTAGCATCTTGAGAAAGAGTTAAGTTAGGGTGCAAGGAATTCATAGCATCACCGATCAAATAGGAGTTGCCCTAGACATAGGTAAAGACTCCCGGGTGAAGTCATTCGATTCTAATCGAGTAAACTCTAGTTCGTCAATGCATGCTTAGAGGTTAGATTTCTGGGTAGACATACTTAGGAAACCGCCGCTTAAGTGTAGGAGCATATCGCGAGACATCGGGTATTCTTTACCTTAGGAGTTTTCACCATAGCAACTAGGTCTAATAATTCAACAAGAGTCTTTGTGCGGATAAGGATCAAATCAAGTCTTGCATGTGCCTTAGTCTAGTTCTCACACTTTAGTTTCAATCCGTTGCTTGTTCTTATTTCTTTTGTTCCTTGTTTGCTTACTTGTTTTACTCTTAATTTCTGTTAATTCGTCTTTACGTTTATTCGAAAATCATAAGCTAAAAATCCAAGTCTCCGTGGTTCGACAACCCGGACTTATTTTGTCCATTTTTTATTACTACACGACTAGTATACTTGCTACCAAGCACGTTAGCTTCTAGCGTGTCATCTAACATAAAATCCTAATTGTCATAATCAAAACGTCAACATGAAATTTCTTAACAATTTCCCCTTTTTTGATGATGACAATACTTACTCTTTTATAGTTCAAGAGTTAGACAACCAAAGTAAAAGTTAGCTTTGGTTAGATAAGGTTAGTTAAAGTTGGTTAAGCTTCAACGAGATGTTTTAGCTGAAAATGCATTTTATATATATCAATGAGAGTACAAGCATTTTACAACTGAATAAAAAATACATAAGAGACAAGAATATAGATAATGCAAAGTAAACAACAGTTCTTAATCGTCTTCTTGAGCGTTGAGTCTTCTGTTTACTTCTGCCCTGGTTGCTTCAGATATATTTTCTTCAAGTCTAATCATGGCAGCATGATCTTTGTTAACTACTGACTTCTTTTCTTTCTTTTATCTATTTCTATAAGCAACAAATTTCTTATCCCAATCAACTGGGTCAATGCTAATAAGCCTTAAGCAAATTCTGAACGTTCTGTTAAAGTCTGGCATCCTCTGTTCTTTAGCTATAAGCTTTGGATCAGAAGGCTCTGGAATGGGCGGTTGTTCAAAAGGAACATCAAATTGTTCAAGTAATGTTATCGAAGGCACTGGTAAAGTAGGAAGGGTGGCTTGATGCTTGAGTGGAGGACTAGCAGTTCTTGAACTAAAAGCTTTCCTCTTCTCGCCTTTTCTCTTCTCTTCCTCCTTATTGCCATCATCAGCCTTCAAAAAGGTGTTCTGTGAGTAGGCTGACTTGACTAGCAATATGAGCCATAGAAGCCGATAGATCATCAAGGCGCTTGTCAAATGTTCCTTCATGGCTAGCTAATTTGCCGTAGTAGCATCATGCAGTTCTTGAAACTCTTTGTGGCATTCACCAACTGCCGCTTGAGCAGCACCTCGCATATGAGCAATTTGAGCGCTCATGTTCTGAGACTCGATCTTTGCTAAGTCAGTTTTAATCTAGTGGAGGGCTTATTCATTTTGAGTAGCATGATTACTCACTTCCTCCAATACTGATTTTAGTAGCGGCCAAAAGTTTGACTCACATCCGAAGGAACCGCTTGAGTAGCCAATCGCTTAAACCTGGATGTGTGTTTGAGAGAGTCAAGACAGACTTGATGTGCTGGATTAAAGACTGTGCCACGTGCTTCGATTAGAAGATCCTCAGCAACATCAGAATCAACTGGTTCAGGAGCGTTAGGATTATCCTCTGGTGGAGACGCTTGAACAGGTTCTTCAGCAGATGCTGGAATACTGGCAACTTCTGATGCAGACGCTGGAGCAGACGCTTCAATTAATTTCACAGGCGCTTCCTCAAGTGCTGACTCCTTTTGGCGAAAGTCAGTGAATTGGAAATTCCACCTGGCTATATCTGCATCTGACGCAGCTTCAAGAAGTTCGTTCAGCCTTGAACGAGAAATGCAAGTCCCTTGAATGAAAGTTCAGAGTGGAGTGTCTCGGGCTCAGACATACATTGGACTCATGATGTCCAACACATGGTGTGGAAAAATCCTTGACTGCGGTCTTGAAATGAGAAACAATGTGTCAGGGCAATAGTGCAAGGAAAATCCAATGATCCTATCCGTGGGAAGACGCTGAGGTTTGTGAGCTTCAGGCATGTACATTAGGTAGTATTCTTCCAAATAAGGATACACTGCTTGAACTATGCCTTGATTCCGTTCTAGTAAGGAAAAAACATAGGCATAATGTTCGCTTACTTCCTCTTTAATAGATGGTAATAGTGGATAACCATGGAAGTTGCGAATCCTCAAGCCGTTAGGCTTCCGCAGGTTTTCTGTGAAGATCTTGTCAAAATGTGGAATGGGGGCCATGATCTTCATCATCAACCTAAAATTGTCATCAAAGTGGCTCGGAGAGAAGTTCAAGCAAGATGCTGGTGAGCTGCCACTGGTAGATGTTTGAGCGTTGAAGCGGAGAGGAGTTATTGAAAGTTTGTGTTGCGCTTGATGCAAAAACTGCTCTATTTGTTGACGAACTAGAGGTAGCTTGACAACAGGTTCAACTCGCTCTTGGCGCTTCTTTAGGTAATACTTGGCGAACTGACGCTTTTTGTCATGCATGCCGATGCCATAGAGATGGGGAGCTTGGATCAACTCTTGAAATGAAAACTGGTGGCCAACATATGCTTCACACCAGTTAACTTCATTCATGCAGTAATCAGCACCTGGATTGACTAAAGCTCGGATGTTCTCATGGTGAATATCCCTGACGGATTCAAAATGGTATCTATCAGTTTGATAGCTGGCATTCCAGACGCTGTCAAAGTATGCGTTAGCTTTTTCTTGAATCACATCCGTTAGAGACACTAGACGCTCACCGACATGAACTCCTTTATTCTTCCAGAGACGAGGGGGATGAGCTGAATTCTTATTTTCTGCACTGTTTTCTACATGAGGAAAGTGTGTGTAGCCTTCTCTGTTTAAGAGTTCCTCTGTTGGATTGAGAAATTCAACAGGTATACGCTCATAGACTCTTATGTTGTAATCTCTTGGAGCAAAACCAGTTGGTTTGTTGTGCCCCATGTCCCGATAATAACCTAAGTCGACATCAGATCTTGGAGTTCTACCACCTTTCCTTCTTTCTTGGACAGCAAAAGAAGCAGGAATTTGACCAGGAGTCTTACCAAGTTGAATAGCTAAGTAGTATGCTTTTTCGATTTCTGTCAACTCTGTGTCAAATAAGGTGTCGCGGATAGTCCGATCAATGTCAATCGGCAAGGCTGTCTCATTCTCAGCAATGATGTATCTTTCTTCATTATAGCCTGCTGGGATAAAATCTTCTTCGAGCACTGAAGGCATGTAATTGATCAAATGATCAATTGTCTTCAGTGTGTCCAGCTTGAAGAAATGTCTGGGTACTATAATGTCTTCAGCAACGCTCTGACCTTCTGAGCGTGCCTCTGTTATGACCTAGACGGAAGTTGATGATTGAACCTCTTTGGTAGCAGGTTCCTCAGCATCTATTGCAGCAACTTCGGCGGCAACATCTTAAGCAATAGCCACGACGTCTGTCATCTCAACATCCAAATGGACATCGATTGACGCTTCGGCAGCAGCTGGAACAATAGTTGTAGCACACGAACTATCCTCTATAAGAGCAGGATCTTCTATAGATGTAGGAAAAGAAATGCGGCTGGAAGAAATAAACTTACCCTGAGAGCTCGGCTCAACAACAACTTCTTGAGTGCCTAGCTCAACGATCTCAGGCTCTTTAGGAATAGGAGCAGCTTGACGCTTGCTTGTCCTGGAACGCTTGAAAATTTTCTTGACGCTGAATCCTTCGACGAGCTTCAGCGTTGGGGTGAAGGAGTAGCGATTGGTTCCTCGAAGTCAATTTGTTTGATGATACCTTCCAAATTCCTCCCCCTAACTAAAGTAATCTTGTCCTCCTCATCTTCATCTGTTTCCTCATCGTCCTTGTGATGAGAAGGAACAACTTGAGCTTTGGGCTTTATAGGAGCCCTCTTCTTTATAACAGCCAGACACTTCACGACTTCCACTTGAGTTGGACACTCAGCTTCTTCATCAAACGCTTCGCGTACAACCTGGCACTCAGAAAGAGGTCCTGCAGTACCTCCAACTCGGGGTGGGTGGAAGAGATTGCTGATGATTCTCTTCCCATAGAACTTTGTCTTAGCCAGAGTAAGCTCAGCAGAACTAACACATTCTGCTCTGAAGAGTAAGTCCTAAGAATTACGCCATAAGGTTTGTTCGAGGCGCTCAAGCAGTCTCTGAATCTGCTGAATACATATTCACTCCAATTGATCTTGATATTCAGGAGTATAGCAGTCATCATCTGGAATTGCATGGGGTTCACTTTGGCAAAAGTACCGACTCTGCATTCAATAAACTTACTGCAGAAATCGGCCAATAATCGGTATCTGGATACGATATCCTTCTTCTCAAAACGAGGCTTGTAGGAAACATTTTCATAAGCACCGATCTTGGTCCAAGCTTCTTCAATATGTTCAGTAGTAATGGAGTCCAAGGCTTCACCCTGATTTGGCAGTTTGAAGTTCTGAGCAATGGTGTTAGCAGAGAGGATGAATTCTTCGGAGTCCTTCTTAGATAATGAAAAGAGCCAAGAGATAGACTTCTTGTCCTCTGAAAGTTCAGCATGTCTCCAGAAGAATTCAACTCCATCAGGAAAAAAATATGAATATCTGGTTAAGAAGGTCTTCAGTCCAGACTTGGAAACAGAGTATCAGTAGATTTCTTAAGTGCCATTTGAAATTTGTGAAAGAGATGAACTGAGATTGCTTTGAAAGAGAGAGAGAAAGAGTAATTTTGCAGAGAGTAAAAGTGAATAGTTTTTTTGCAAAAATTGTGTGTCGAATGACACAGTAAGATAATTTTGAAACTTGTGTTCTCTCGTCTTAGTAAGATGTAGACACGTGAAAGTTATTGAATCTCAGCCATCAATATTTTTAACTGCGGACGCAAATTTTGTGCAAGAGAGATAAGTTACATTTGGTAACTCCCATATATAAAGATTTGAAGTACGAGTTAAAGTTTTAAAATGTTTGGTATTTTCAGAGTGTAATGCACGCGGTACACTGACACGTACACAAACACGTGGTAACTTTGAACCGTCATTTTGAAAAGTTTTTTATTACCCGCCAGTTTGATGTGATAGAAATGTGTGAATAGAGTCCAAAATAGACTTTTGAGTCTATCCATTACTTCAAGAAGCGTGTAAAATTTATGCATGAATTTTATAAACAATTTTGTATTAAGTGTTGAATCGAATAAGTTCAACACTTAACATACCACACTTGTTGTAACTGTTGTAAGATTTATGTTGACGCTTGAGATCAAAACCCTTTTCTGTTTGAGCGTCCAATATATTATACACAAATAATACTGAGCGTTGATGATCTATGCATATGAAAGTTTTTGATCATTGACGCTTACAAATATGTTCAAGTACAATTTTAAGGTTCCCCCTAAATTTGATAACTTGTAACAATTTTAAAAAAAAATCTTGGACATAAAGAAAGTGGATTCCCCCTACATTATATGTCTAATAAAATATGATGCATAATGATGAAGCGTTTAAATCAATCATACCTAGTTCACTTTTCATAGTGAGAAAGCGTTGTTCGTTGAGTGCTTTGGTGAAGATATCTGCCAGTTGTTTGTCTGTTTCCATAAAGTGCATGGCGATATCTTTCTTTTAAACATGGTCACGAAGAAAATGGTATCTAATGTTAATATGCTTGGTTCTAGAATGAAAAACAGGGTTTTGAGTCATGGCTAGGGCGCTTTGGTTATCACAATGAATGGGGGTTGGACCTAGAATTATTCCATAATCTCTAAGTTGTTGCCTCATCCATAACACTTGTGCACAACAATCTCCTGCAGCTACATACTCGGCTTCAGCTGTAGAAGTAGCTATTGATTGTTGTTTCTTACTATACCATGAAACTAACCTATTACCTAGAAATTGACATGTACCACTAGTACTCTTTCGATCTATTTTGCAACCTGCAAAGTCCGCATCTGAGTAACCGATTAGTTCAAAAGGAGAATCCCTAGGATACCATAAGCCCACATTTTGTGTGCCTTTTATGTATTTAAGGATCTTCTTGGTAGCAATCAAGTGTGATTCTTTTGGATCAGCTTGAAAACGTGCACACATGCATACCGAAAACATAATATCAGGTCTACTAGCAGTAAGATAAAGAAGTGATCCAATGATACCGCTATAGTTAGTGATATCAACCTTCTTCCCACTTTCATCTTTATCTAACTTAAGCGTTTGGCTCATTGGAATTTTTGAAGATGATGCATTTTTCATACCAAATTTCTTAATCATATCACGTGTATATTTAGCTTGGTTAATAAATATGCCATTAGGGAGTTGCTTAACTTGTAATCCTAAGAAGAAAGTTAATTCACCCATCATGCTCATTTCAAATTGTTCTTGCATCATTTTTGAAAATTTCTCACACAGACGCTTATCAGTAGATCCAAATATAATATCAACAACATAAATTTGGACTAAAAGAATATCTTCGTCATTGGTAATTTTAAATAACGTTGTATCAACGCTGCCTTTTGAAAAGCCTTTACCAATGAGAAAAATAGAGAGAGTGTCATACCATGCTCGGAGTGCTGGCTTAAGCCCATAAAGTGCTTTATCTAGTTTATAAACCATACCCTTACTATGGCTGTTTATGAATCCTGGTGGTTGCTCCACATCTACCTCTTCTTAGAGTTTACCATTCAGGAAGGCACTCTTCACGTCCATCTGATACACCGTAAACTTATTGAACGCTGTATACACTAGAAACATGCGGATTGCTTCAAGACAGGCGACATGAGCAACAGTTCTGGCCTTATTTCTTATCACAATGTCATTCTCATCCATCTTGTTTCTATAGACCCATCTAGTTCCAATAACTCCTTGGTGAGTTGGCCTTGGTACTAGCGTCCACACCTTACTATGCTCAAACTGATTAAGCTATTCTTGCATGGCTTCAATCCAACTAGGATCAAATAACGCTTCATCTACTTTCTTAGGTTCCATTTGAGATAGAAAGCTTGTGAACATGGCCTCATTAAATGTAGCGGCTCTAGTCCTAACAGGCGCTTCAATATCTCCAATAATCTGATCAGGTGGATGATCACGTAGCCATAGTCTATCTGGCTGGAAAGGGTTAAGAGGTTGAACAGGCGCTTGATTCACTTGCTCAAACGCTTGATTCTCCTCTTGCATAGACGCTGAAGGAGAAGGTGCAGCATATTGAGGCTCTTGATTTTGTTGTCGTAATGGAGCAGGCGCTTGATATGAACTCTGTCCTTGATGCTTAGGACTATTTCCTTTCTTTTCATATGTTAAGAACTTTCTGAATCTATTCAGAAGCGCTAGTTCCTCATCCTCACTAATATCCAAAATCTATCCCTTATTACTTGATTTACCCTTGATTGATGCTATAAGCGCTCCAGACTCAATTACCGGATTGCTCACAACATCACTGGTTGAATTCAACTCAAACTCAAATGCTTTGAGCTCTAAAAAGGCATCTTCTGGAGATAGAAGATCCAACATATTCAATTCTCTCATTACTGTCGTCTTCATCAAGAATCTACTAGGTAGACTTCTAAAAATCTTAACCACCATTTCTCATTTCTGTAAATCCATACCCAAAGATGTTAATTCTGTAACAAGAGGTGTAAATCTTATGTCTAATTGCTCTAAAGTCTCATTGGGTAACATCTTAAAACTATTAAATTTTTCTTTGGGGATGGAAAGCTTATTCTCCTTGATCTGAGCTGAACCACCACAAATTATAACCAACTTATCCCATATTTCCTTAGTAGTATTACACGACTTGACCTTGTTGAATAAATTGTCATTATCACCAATAGCCGTATATAAGCGTTTCGACCAACATTGTCTAGATTTGCTCTTCGCCACTCATCAGTGGACCATTCTTGTTTTGGTTTCTCAACACAACCATTTGGGGTTTCTTTAGTGGATCCAGGTGCTCTGGTGATAACCTTTAGAATTTGTATTGGTCCATCTGAAATAATATAGCACATTTCGTCATCACATGAGCAAAGATATGTAAAATCTTTGACCTTCCAGGAATCATAATTTGATTCGGTCAACTTGAGAACTTTAGAAAATGCCATGGAAAAGTTAAAAGCAGCTAGATTTGGAAAGGATCTAAACAAGCTGTTACGCTTGGAAATTTTAATATTTCAACTTTAACCGCTCTGATCCCAGTTGTTGGTTCCAAGTGGCATACGAAAGGGTCTAGAATGGGGGGAGGGGTTGAATAGACCCTGAAGTCTTTTTCAATTTCAAAAATATTCGTATTAAAATTGGTTGGATGCTTGACTGAGGGTCTATTGAAGACGGTTTTTATAAAGTTAACTTAGACTTCAAGATTTGAATACTATAACCAGATATGTTTAAGCGTTCAGTTCTTTGATCAGTGTTAGCACGATAGAATGATTTTAGAGTCTTCTCTTTTGAAAGCTTTAGCGTCACAAAAAGTATTTTGGTTGCTTAGCGTTTGATGAGTTTTACTTAACTGATTTATGCAATGATATGATAGTATGAAAATTGACTGTAAAGTAAAAACACAATATTTGTAAGGTTCGTTGGGTGGTGTAATCCCAACTACGTCCTTCTTCTCCTCGAACACTTGGAGGCAATCCACTAAAATGATTCTCAAAGAATCACACAGAATCTTCTACAAATTAGGGAGAGATGGATATTGATGACTTAAGCTCCTTGATCACACAGATTTTTACTCCAAGGCACTTCTATCCTCTTGCTTCTTTCACCCAGAAATAGTGCAAGTATCCAACTTCGACTTCACACAGATCGCGAGGATTGGATGATGTTTTTCTAAAGGTTTGCTTGATTTTGATAAAGTTCAAACAACTTGAGAATATCTCAATAATAATGTATGTTTCTCCGAAAATAATGTTTGAGATATTGGTTGACTGTCTCAGGAATTTTAAGAGAAGCAGAAGGAATATTTGCTTGAATATTCTGGCTTTTCTGAGAGTTTAAGGAATGAGACTTCAATTCAACAGCAATTTGGCTTGGAATACAATTGTTAATTTGGCTTTTTGTTGAAGTCCTATTTATAGGCAATCTTGGAAAACTTGTCCGTTTGACACATGCACAGGCGCGTGTCTCTCACTTCCGCGAGTGAACAATTTTTGTCCTTTTTTCTGAAAATCTGCTGCACAAAAGTTGGTGCTGCAGTCTGTGAATAGTTGACAGTCCAATAGGGTGGCTTCTCCGTACGTCCGAAAGAGCTTATCATATTTAATGTTCTTATTAGCATTTAATGCATTTGAAATAAATGTCCGTTGGCAATTAATGATCTGGAAATATTTGCATTAAACTCTTTTAGGACTTAGAAATAAATTCAGGTGAAATCAGTCATTGATAGACGCTCATTCAGCCTTGAGTAACTTCTGTCCTATAATCAACGCTTGATATAGTTTGTTGTTTGGAAGCTTGAAATCTTTATCTTCATTCAGACTTCAGGCGCTTGAGTCTTCAAACTTAACTACTGATAACCTCACTCAGAAATTATCAGAGATACTGCTTTGTCTTCAAACTTAACATGAAGTTTCCTAACAATCTGCTTCTAACAATGCTTCGCTCACACAGAGATACTGCTTTGTCTTCAACAACTTTGTCACACAGATTGAAGAGGTTGATCGGTTTTTATCAAGGTAGGTTTGATTTGAAAAGTTCAAACACTTTTGGATTATCTCTTTAGAAAAGATGGTTCTTCTATGAAGATGTAAGAGATATTGGTTTAGCTGTGGAGATGTATAAGCTCAAAGATATTTTGGCTATGGAGGTTTTGAGCTTTTAGGGATGAATATAGATTTCAAAAGCGTAAGTGTATATCAAATTTTTTATTATAATTCTCGGTATATGGGGTTGAGCGGTGAGTTTCTATTTATAGACTTTTTTTTGGATTTGTCTGTTGGACACATGCAGGAGTGTGTTAAACACGAGGCGCGTGATTCACATCTCCAAAAATCCTGCTGCACAGAGTTGGTAGCAGACCTATTTTGAGTTGACAGCCAATGAGGAAGGCTTATCCGTACGTCAATAGTCCTTATCCGATTTAATGCTCTTATCAAGCATTTAATGCATTTGAATTTAATTCCCTTTGGAATTAAATGTCCGTTGAATTTTGCATTTAAGATATTGACTTTGGATTTAATTCAGCTGACAACAGGTGCTTGTGGCATGATCACCTTGATATATGCTTAACGAATCCTTTATCTTCGAAGTCTTCAGATGCTGATCTTCGATTTCACTTTGATACACTCACCTAAAATTCTATCATAGCTCAAGCGCTAGATACTAGTCTAAAACTATAAAGATAAAAAGCCTTGTATAAGATTACAACTCGATAACTTTAAACGCTTATACATATTCTAATAAAGATAAATTTACATATCTTTGGGTTCTAATATAAAACCTACCTTGTCATCATCAAAACATTTAACATGAAATTTCCTAACAATTTTTCCCTTTTTGATGATGTCAAGACCTTAACTCTTTTATAGTCTAAGAGCTAGAAGGTTACCAAAGATAATATAAAGTTAGAGTTTAAAAGTTAGAGGTTAGCTATGAGTTAGTACATATAGCCAGAAACGAGATGTTTCCGCAATACTCATTCATTGAATATGTCATTTGAGTACATATGTTACATTAAAACATTCAAGTAAAATAGGAAACCATAAAGCGCTTAAAAACATATAGAACAATAAAACTCTAGCGCTGTCTCTTGGATGAGGAAGTTTGTGATTTCTTCAGATCTTGCTTCTTTTGCTCTTGTTTGGAGAGCATCTCTGCAAACTTCCACAACTTGTCATTTGCATTCCTCATTTTCTTATGAGTGTTGTTGGCGAATTGTACATTTCCCATTCTCTCATTCAACTCCTCAAAACTATGAAGGCGCTTGTGCCAAACAGAGTTGTCTACTCCAAGCTCACACAAAAGTTTTTCAAAAATCTCGTAAGTCCTTGTGAATGGAGCTCTATTGGGATTGATGTAGTGAGGCACATAAATGTCAAACGGTGGGATTCCTAACTCTTCAAGCAGCTTAACTAAGAAATCAGGAATTGGGTAACCTTTATAGAAACAAGGTTCGCATTTCTTGAGAATAGCCTGCTAGATCGAATAAATAGCACTTTGTAGGTCTTCCTAGCGCTTATCTTCACAGCTTGCCATGCTCTGGGACTAGACATTACCCTTTTCCCCTTCTTGACATCAGCATCAAGAGGTTGAGATGGGCGAATCTTGGATAAGTCTCATCGGAGGGGCTTAACTTCATCTATCAATAAAGCGATTTGGGCAGGAATACTTTCAACAGCTGATTTGGAAAAAGAGTGACGTTCTGTGTCTGCATTTGCATTCTCGGCTAGCGAGCGATTGACGCTTTCAGAAAGATCTTTAACGAGCGGCACCATCTGATTCATGATAGTAATAGTGTTTTGGTTGGCCGCATTCCGCATGTCATTCATTCGCGTTTTTTCGACTTGGTTTAGAATTGAAGTGCTTCAATATTCTAAGCAAGAGCATGAGCCCTTGATATCAACAAAAGAGTTCTTGACCGCTATCTTGAAGTCTTTAGATCATCGTCACTGTCTGAATCACTTGAGGAATGCGCCTGAATGGGCAATGGTTCTTTGGAAGCAACCGCTATGCCACGCGCTGGATCTCTAAAGAGAGGTTCCTTAGAATCAAGTTGTTCCCGTTCTAGAAGAGCAGCGTCTGAAGCATGAACTTCTGCAATGTCCAAGATTATATCACCTCCATCGGCCTCAGCACTAGAAGGATTTTCAACAATTACTGGAGCAAGAGCGCTGGTAGGGGCTTTTTCTTCAAAGATTGTCTCTAGCCATCCTCGGATGGCGCTTCTCGGACAAAAGGAACATGAGTGTCTGAAAACTCAAAAGCAGAATTTGTAAGTTGTGGCGCTGAAGGATAAAGACGGCAAAAATTTAAAAGCCACCGCAACGACAAAAGAATAGGAGCGTTTGGAATGATCTCGGGAGGAGTCATCCCTGATGACAGCATAATCTGGGTCCATGGAATATTCTCTAAAATAATTGAAGATTGAAAGAGTTCTTGCTTGAATATAGAGAGTGGGATTTCTCAAGCAGCTACCCACATTAGACCAATTGCATCTATAAGGTGTACTGGAGTTAACCTGGTGCTGGGCCCTGGGATGAAGAAGAGAGAGTCCCTAGTTTGCTCCTTGGAGAAGTACAACAACCTATCTTTTAGAAGTGCTTGAAGATTCGAGATGTAATGCTTGCAATAATCTTCCAAGGACGGCAGGACAACTTGAGCAAGCGTGGGGCTACAATGCCCTTCTAACAAGTCAATTACTCGCTGGTAATGAGCGCTTAACTCCTGGGGTACGATTCCAAAAAGATAAAATCTGAAAACTCATTAATACTGGCCCCAGTTGCTGTTATAATATTCTTGGTAAAAATGTGGTCGAAGACTCTCACAACATCTTTGAGTCTCATACAATTGAAAAGAAACTCATAGCGCTGTTCATTGTCAACTTCCACATTAGCGCTTGAAGACTCGCCAGTCGAAGCGCTACTATCATCTGGAACAACCACTCAGACCTGGAAGCTAGGATAGCTCTTATGCCGCGATCCTGAATACTCTTCAAGGCAAGGAAACGCTGCAGATCTGTGCTGTAATCTCCATGCCAAACTCTCTCAAAATAGAGTTGCGCTTCACGGTTAATCATTTCCTTTAAATCTGATGGCTTATCAGGAATGGCGATTCCTTTGGCTTTGCATAGACGGAGAGGCTAAGCAGTCTCAAGATTGGAGTAATGAGTGATTCTCTCACGATAATGAGAATAGCCAAGCTTGTTAAGCTTCTCCTCACTTGGACTAAGAGGAAAAGGAAAATAAGAATCATAAAACCTGAGCGTCTCATTCCTTGGCGGCCTAGCCTCTGGTTCACTGTGCAAATGAGCACTGAAGTACGTAGAATCAATCTCAGCCAAAATCCGTTGAACTGGCTTAGGAGATTTCTTTGGCTTAGAGGCGGCAATTTCAGCAAGAATGTTAGCCAAAGTCTTTTTGGGGACTTCCTCTTCTGCAGTACTTGAAGAAGACTTGGACTTAGATGACTTAGACGTTTTGGCCTTCTTTAACTTTTTCGTAGGAGGCGTTGGATCCTTGGAGGCCATTCGGATAAGCTTTTCTTTTTGAGCTTCTTTCAATTCTTGATCAAACATGATCTAAGAAAACTAAGCATCAAACTCAATTGCTTCTTGAATACAATGTTCTGTGTGTACATAACCTTCTTCAATATCTCCATGCACAATAAAATCTTCATTGAGTAAAGTCGGAGGGAGAGCGACATGGTCTATATCTCTGTCTAGCACCACCCAATGCCTAGCGGCTGATCCACCCACAGTGTATGGGAGATCACCTTCAGCAGTTGCAGCAACTTCTTGAGCGATTGCTATAACAGTGGAAAGGTCAACGTCAAACTCCAATGGCAACAGTGCCTGCTTCAGCATCGACTTCTAAAGGAGCTAAAAGAAAGAAACACACCTTAAGAACTATATTTTCTACAGAAGGTAGAAAATCGAGAGAAGGCCTTGGTAGAAGAAATTTCTTACCCTGAGCGCTAGTCTCAGCAATTGGCTCCAGAGGATGAACTTGTTCACTAGCCTCAAGCTCCTTTTGCACATCAGCTTTAGTGGTTGATAGTTCTTGATAAGCGTCTGATGCTCGGGGAGATTCTACACTTGGCTCTGCAGGAGTGCTTGAGGGGGCACTTGACTGCGGGATACCACAAGGGTTAGATAACTTTCTAGCCGCTGGAGTGAGAATCTTTTGGTGTGTTAAAGAAATAGATTTTTCACGTGCAGTGGTAACATAATTTAACTCAGACTCAGCTGGGATCGATCCAACTATTTTTTAACGCTTAAAAGCTTCTGTTTGCTCTTCTTACTCAACGTCATTCTGGAAATGCACGGGCGAAGGAGGAGGGGATGACGACTTCTTTCTCTTAGATTTCATTGAAGGTCCTTGGGGAGCCTTCTTCGATTTCTTTAGATTTAAGCCACAAACAACCTTCGCTGGGCGCTCTTTAGTGGGAGATGCCAACTCGGGAAAATCTTCTTTAAACTCAGCCACATCAATTCTCTAAGCGCTCCCTCTTCTTGTTCTTGCTCATCTTCTCTTCTTGGCGTCCAGCGCATTCTTCCTTCGGCAATGCAGCACCACCAACCATTGGAGGATGCAGAAGAGTGGAAATCATCTTTTTACCTAAAAACTTTTCTTTTGGAATGAAAATTCCAGCGCTTGGAACATGACCGCTGCGATACAAAATGTAACTTAACAACAAACCATAGGGTTTGGCGGGAAGGCTTCTTTCCTAACATGGATGCGATTCTTTCAAAGATAAACCTAAGCCAATTAATCTGGTAATTCTTCGCTATGACCACCATCATCTGAAACTGTAGATGGCTGACTTTATCAAAAGAACTGGCTCTGCACTTAAAAACCTTTGTGCAGATGTCCGCCATGATCTGATACTTCATTTTTAACTCCTTTTTCTTGAAGTTATACGAGTAGGTGGAGTCTGTCTTTGAGCGCATAAGTTCCCAAACAACTGAAAAATCTCCAACGGTGACATCAGAGGGTAAGGTCCCTTCATTTGAAAGTTGAAAGAAGACGGCAATGAGATTTGAAGAAAGAGTGAAAGCTTTGTTGGGAAACTCCGGGAATAAGTAAGTGATAGAAAGACCATCATCGGAAAGCTGGGCATTCTCATAGAATTCTTTGAGAGCCTCAGAATGAAATTGATAATGACTGGTCATGATAGGCTTCAAATTTTGTTCTTCAAAAGAAAGAAGAACACTGCGAATAGGGAAGTGTTGTTGGGAGTGAAGATAATCCCAATCAACCAGGAAGCCAGGGTTCACATGAACTTCAACCTTGAGATTTGGTGAAGAAGGAGTAGCAGCAGATAAGAAGGATTTTCGTGGGGCCATTTTTGAAAAGATTTAAGAATTTGATGCAGCTATCTTTTGAAGAGAGAGGAATTCGCAGAGAGCTTTTAGAAAATATGGAAGTGGTTAAAGTGAAGGCGTCTGCTATTTATTAAATTTATAGAGAAAAGAAAATAACTGATCAATTAAGAAATGGCCACGTGTCAAATGACATTAAATCTGTGCCGTAAATTCCATAATGGATAAGAAAATGGGCGATAAATATGGAACTGTATTTGGTGAAAACAAAATATGAATTTTGATGTCCGAGGTTACTTTTGCAGTTACTTTTTGAATTTCAAAGGTTTTCATATTCAGCGTGAGCTGTACGCGCCCGAAATACTGGGAAGTGTATACACGCGAGTACATTTGCTGAACCGTCATTTTGAAAGTAATGAGTACCCTTTGGTTCTCCTGATCAGAGGTGAGGAATGTCATGTCAGCATTAATTGCTTTGACTTATTCACTATCTCTGTTTAGAGTCAGGTAAAACGCTCTTTTGAAATTTATTTTTACTAAGCACTAACTGGAAATTGGTTAAGCGTTTAGTTTCTTTTAAGATAATGTTCAGACGCTGAAAAAGTTAAAAGCGTGTGAACAATTTTTAATGCGTAAAGCCAAGTGCTTATGACCAATGTAAAGAAAGACATTTTTGGTCAATTTCACTTTTCTAATAAAGTCGTCCCTTTTAAGGTTCCCCCAAAAATTAACAACTCATTAGTATTTTCTTTGAAACATTTAAACATAAAATAAGGTATATTCTTCCTAAATTTTATGCCTATAAAGTATGATGTATTGAATGATCAAGCATTTAAATCAATGGTACCTAGTTCACTTCTTAAAGTGAGAAAGCGTTACCAAGTAATCCTACCTTGAAGGCTTGGATACTTTTGGATAAGGGCAAGTTACCTGGTAGTGCCCTGGTTTCCTGCAGTTATAACAAAGATTAGTTTTAATCTTTTGTTCGTTTGTTAACCTTGCAGTTTGTGGTTTTGAGACCACTGGCGCTGAGACATTTTGTGGAGAAGACACTTGATATTGATTTGTTGCTGAAGGAGACGGGGCAGGATACTGAGGTGCTTGAAACTATTGTTGTGCTGGAGGAGGCGCTTGATATGAACTCTGTCCTTGATGCTTAGGACCTTTTCCTTTCTTTTCATATCTTAAAAACTTTCTAAATCTATTTAACAAAGCTAACTCCTCTTCCTCACTTATATCCTACGCTTTTCCTTTATTACCAGATTTACGCTTAATTCATGTTATTAGAGCTCCAGACTCTATCACTAGACTGCTTACTACATCACTCGCTGAATTTATTTCAAATTCATATGCTTTAAGTTCCGAAAAATAATTTTCTAGAGTTAGTAGATCCAACATGTTTGATTCTCTCATAGCTGTTGTTTTCATAAAAAATCTAGTAGGGAGACTTCTGAAGATCTTAACCACCAATTCTTGATTTTGTAAATCCATTCCTACAGATGTTAACTCCTTAACAAGAGTAGTAAATCTTATATCCAATTGTTCTAGCGTCTCATTAGGCAACATTTTAAAACCATTAAACCTTTCGTTGGCAATCGAAAGCTTGTTTTCCTTGATTTGCGCTGAACCACCACATATTGTAGCTAACTTATTCCATATTTTCTTAGTAGTAGAGCATGACTTGACCTTGTTGAACAAGTTATCATTATCACCGATGGCTGTATATAGAGCATTTCGTCCAACATTATCTAGATTTGCTCTTCGACACTCATCTGTGGACCACTCATGCTTTGGCTTCTCAACATAGCCATCCGGAGTCTCTTTTGTGATGACTTTGAATATTTGAATCGGCCCATCTGAAATTATATCACACATTTCAACATCACGAGAACAAAGATAAGTAAATGCTCTGACCTTCCATGAGTCATAGTTTGACTCGGTCAATTTAGGTACTTTAGCGAATGCCATAATAGATTTTTTAAAGAAACTAAATGTTAAAGAGGATCTAAACAAGCAGATATTCTTGGAAATTTTAAAATTTCTACTTCAACCACTCTGATACCACTTGTTGGTCCCAAGTGGCATACCAAAGGGTCTAGAAGGGGGGGTTGAATAGACCCTGAAATTCTTTTCAAAGTTTAAGACTTGTTTTTGTAAAGATAACTTAGACAATAGCTTTGAGTACTTGATCAAGATGGATCATGTGCTCAACACTTATATCAGGGTTAGCGCAGCGGAAGATTTGTACAAGTCTCTGTGTGTGAAAAAAGTAAGCGCTTAGAAAATGATTAGTCGCTTTTAGAGATTTGATAATGTATGCTTTATGATGATGATGTATGAAGATAGTAAACAATAAAGCAATAAAACAGTAAGTAAAGAAGACACGAGAATTGTAAGGTTCACTTGGTTTATGTAACTCCAGATACGTCCTTCTACTCCTTTCCACACAGGAGGAATTCACTAAAATGAATCATGAAGCTTCACAAAGACATGTTCAACACAATAGAAACTGGTAAACACTTGATCTTGAGTTCCTTGATCACAAAAAATTCAACTCGGCTATGATATGCTTTTGATAATGTTTCTCTCACACAGAAATACTGTTTTGTCTTCAACAACTTCGTCACACAGATTTTAGAGGTTGATGGGTTTTTATCACGGTTTGTTTGATTTGAAAAGTTCAAACACTTTTGGAATATCTCTTTAGAAAAGATGGTTCTTCTATGCAGATGTAAGAGATATTGGTTTGGCTGTGGAGATGTATAAGCTCAAAGAAATTTTGGCTATGGAGGTTTTGAGCTTTTAGGGATGAATATAGATTTCAAAAGCGCAAGTGTATATCAAGTTTTTAATAATAATTCTCGGTATATGGGGTTGAGCTGTGAGTTTCTATTTATAGACTTTTTTCAGGATTTGTCCGTTGGACACATGCAGGAGTGTGTTAAACACAAGGCGCGTGATTCAGTCTTTTTCTGACATCTCCAAAAATTTTGCTGCACAGAGTTGGTAGCAGACATACTTTGAGTTGACAGCCAATGGGGAAGGCTTATCCGTACGTGAACAGGCCTTATCACATTTAATGTTCTTATCAAGCATTTAATGCATTTGAATTTAATTCTCATTGGAATTAAATGTCCGTTGAATGTTGCATTTAAGATATTGACTTCAAATTTAATTCAGGTGACGACAGGCGCTTGTGACATGATCACCTTGATAGACGCTTAATGAATCCTTTATCTTCAAAGTCTTAAAATGCTGATCTTCGATTTCACTTTGATAGACTCACCTAGAATTTTATCATAGCTCAAGCGCTAGATACTAGTCTAAAACTATAAGGATAAAAAGCCTTGTATAAGATTACAACTCGATAACTTTAAACGCTTGTACATATTCTAATAAAGATACACTTACATATCTTTGGGGTCTAACATAAAACCTATCTTGTCATCATCAAAACATCTAACATGAAATTTTCAAACAGACTTTAGTTTAGAAGAAAAAGGAAAAACCTAATTAACAAATGTGTATTGAGTCTAGTCCAATTTATTGAATTGGGTTTCATTGGATCAATATCCAAATAAACCCATATTCATTTAAATACAAGCCCAACACCTCTTAATTTTGAAATCAGGTTGGTCCATTTACTTAATTAATCCGATTTGGGCCAAGCCCAACTCCTTATTAATTAAAAAATCATCTTGGGAATTAATTAAATTAATCCGAGTGGGCTAAGCCCAACTACCAATTAATTAAATAAATCAGGTTGGGCTAGTATATAATTAATCCGAGTGGGCCAAGCCCAACTGCCTATTAATTAAATATGCATAAGACCGAGCCCAACACATAAAAATTGCCCTAGCAGCCCCACTCAACACTCTTCCTTCTTCCTTAATCAGCACTTCGTCATCTCCCATCGCCGGAGAATTCACCGGTTATGGCTGCGGCGACGGCACCGCTGCCTTCGCCTGTCATATCTCCGACTCTCACCTACCGCGAAGCGGCCAAAACCAGCATGTTTTGGCCGATTTCAGCTGCTCTAGGTTGACGACTTCCATGGAGTTTTCGGCGAATTGATAGCCATCTACATGGAATTTTGCGGCGGGACGAGCTGCGAGATTGGCTGTGCTTTCTGTTAGAGTTTATGCCCGGCGCACCAATTTTGCACGTCATTCTAAGTAATAATAACTTTAGCTGAACGATCTTTTTCATATAAAAAAAGTTAATCTTTTGGCATTCTTTAGTCGTACATATAGCTTGGTCTTAACTTAGAATAAAGTCCCGAAGGATCACACATAGCTATGGGACATCATTGCGCATTGGGAATGGCAATGATGGAATACGTCTCCAAGGTTGTGATCCTTAAACATATGTTCCAAGTCGTGAATGGGCTCGTCGAGATGAAGGGATATCGATGAGACCCAAAAGACTTGCTTATATGATGCATACTCTTGATCTTGTTCCATAGATATTGGCACGGTGAAAGCCTATACATGTATGAGGGTTCCTATTGTGGGAATAGGTATACTGAACAACCCCATGGAAGTTCCATTAAATGGAATCCCAGTCAAATCTGGAACTTCCAGTGGTCTTGTAGTATAAGAGTAATCCTTAGAACTTGAGGTTCCATTGGATGTCTTATACACAATCGACATGTCTTGGTTTGTTACATGATTACTTAGATGATCACAAATGGGCAAAATCAGACATGGGCTAATTATGTATGAAGACACGTGAGAATCAAGATGGGATCTATTTCTTACATTGGTCTTGTCAGTGAATCTCCTATGTTTACATAGTGAATCAACTTTAGGAATCTTTGGCCGAAGTATGATATCTAAAGAGGCGTAGGTTTTCCTCGTTTAGATAGTCAAAAGTCAATCTCACCGTATTTGGGAAACATAGTTATTGAATTAATAGAGCTTCGACCTTAGCCACTGCTCTAGATTCAATCGGGAGATTAGATGGAGAGATCTTACTTATACAAGGATCAAGATCATGAAAGGCGTACATTAATATTCGTCTTTATCTAGGTCTACATGACAGTAACCACAATTTGTAAGTGCCAAGAATTAATATGGTGATTAATTCGAGGCTTGATTAAATCAAAAGAATGATTTAATCTAGTACTCTCTATTTTAGGAAAGCACACTAGTACTTTGAGAAAGTGTACTTACTACTAGATAGTAGACGAGCCTAAGGGGTCACACACTTAACTCCTGAGAGTCACTGCTTAAATGATGTGATTAATCAATTTGAGAAAACTGAGGTAATTCTAGTCCTTTCCTAATAAGGAATATGAATTAATTGAGGCAATTCAATTAATTCGACTATTTTAATTAATCTTCTTGAATTGATTAAATTAATAGATCTAGTAGAGTCCAAGTATTTCATTTAGTTGGGCTTAGCCCAAGTTAAATAAATAAGCCAATTGAAATAAGTAATATATATATATATATAATTAAACTGGTTTTAATTATATGAAAATATTTAATTGATGGGTTTAGCCCATAATTAAATATGGAGTCAAGAATTAATTCTTGGATTCCAATTAAGGGATGATGGCTAATTTTTTGAGCCCAAAGATGAAGGGGTTCGAATTCTTGGTGAAGAAGAAAAGGGTTTTCTTCTTCTCCAAGT
The DNA here is from genome assembly GCA_019426215.1 of Buddleja alternifolia. Classification (NCBI taxonomy): domain Eukaryota; kingdom Viridiplantae; phylum Streptophyta; class Magnoliopsida; order Lamiales; family Scrophulariaceae; genus Buddleja; species Buddleja alternifolia. Next base: position 28,370,580 of record CM033391.1, read on the forward strand.
TTTGCAGTTGGATTAGGATTCTAGGACTCCTATTCTATGTATATGTGAATGCAAAACTAAAACCCTAAGCCTCCTATGAGAGTAAAATTCGAACCCTTGCTGGAAAAAGAAGAGAGTTTTTCCTTGTCATCCTTGAGCAAAAAAATTGCCCCCTTCCTTGTTCCAATACGACATCGTTTTGTTCATGTGTTGAACTCAACGATTCACATGTTGGGAAACATACATATAGCCCGACTAAGCACAGCGGAAAATTAAAATTTTAGTTTCTAGGATTTAAACATGCGAGTTTATTAATCCCGCGGGCTTATCACGTATCATAGGCTTGCGCATCTCTACACTAGTTATTTAAAACTTAAATAAAGAAGATCTTACCTTATTCGATTTTTCACAAAAATCGAAGAGTTTCTTCTTCCTTAACGTAAGCTCCCTAGATTGCTCCTCGTTCTTTGAATCAACTCCTTCGTTTTTCCCTTTGATGAAGATTTCGAATTCCTCCACCAAAAACGCCTTTGATCGGATTCTTGATTCACTTCAGAGACCCAAGTGTTTCTCCTCTAAAGTTGATCCACACCCCGGATACCTATATATAGGACTAGGTTCTTGCAATTCTTTCCCATGTAGAACTCTTCTACATTAAATCTTTTCCATGTAGGAATAGAAGACTAATTAATTCCCAAATAAAACATTTCTATTTTAATTAGTTTTCTTTCTCTCTAAGAAATCTTATTTCCTTCTAGAAGAAAATTAATTAAACTCTTTAATTATTTTCCTCCACCAAATTTTCAACCAAGGATTAATAAAATAGTCTTTTAATAATTAATCCACCATACTAGATTAATTAAAAGTCACTTCCAATTAATTAAATGCTTTCTAGACTTTTACCAAACATCTTTTGGATTTAATTAAATATTCATCCAACTATTTAATAAAAAAAAAGTCTTCATTAATTAATCTAATTAATTAATATATTAACTCAACTACTTTGAATTAAATTTCCTTAGTTAAGAAATGGATTTGTCCGAGTATTGTGTGTGACCCTTTAGGTTCACCAACATACTAGTAATGGGTTCATAACCTTTATGACTTAATTTGGACAATTAAATTGTCTCGATTAATTAAACACTTTTAATTAATCATCTTATTATTTAATCTCCATTAAATATAAGATACCCATAAATCAATGAAAGTTTCTAGCTACTTATCTTGAAGACCTAGATGTAGGCGATTCAAAGTGAACCTTTCTAATTGCGCATTCCATGCAAGCGAGATTCTTCCATCAACTAATTTCCCAGTTGAATTAAGGATCGAGGAATCTTATTGGTCGTGATCCTTGTGAATTCAATCTTAATAATTCAAATGTGTTTGACTAGTGATTTATTAATTCAAAAAATTCATTTCTTAATTAATTACTTACTTGCCTTGGCCAAGGACTAACTCAGTCTAATCACTTAGAATATTATAGGAAATTCACTTGTTCATCTAGACAAGTGATGAATCCTTTGTTGTCAACACCAACCTCTATATACAAGTTACTACACTCAATCACCAGTCCATATGTGTCCTTGTAAAAGAACTGGCACATGAGTCAAAGTGCAGTGAGTCAATATACAAGATTACTGTGATGACTCAAGTCAAAGAATTAATCTTGCACTATCATGATTAAGAAACTCCTAATTCGACATATATAGAAATAATTCCAATTTAGGAAGTTTCAATCAGAGTAATAAGTGAACTTGTTCTCAACAAGCACCCGCGTATGTGCATTTGTGTCAACTACACTAATGTCTATAAAACGAGACATTCCCTAATTAAGAGTGTGCATCATAGGCGCCAGTTTATCCGAATTATCAATGTCCCATCTTGACAATTCTATGACTTGGACAGTATTTAGAAATCACGGCCTTAGAGACTTGTTTTATGATATCCATCCAATGAGATATCAAGCCCCATAGCTATATGTGAATTCTAGGGACTTCATCATACAGTTATAACAATATAAAAATAAGATGAAGAAATGCATTTTATTAATATAATATAAAACGAAATTGTTTATTACAAGAATAGATAAAGAAAGCCTATCTAGGATTGGCTCGCAGGGCACTATTCTAACATCACATATTCCATCCATTCACATAATCAAGCCAAGGTTTTAGACTTAGATCTATTTCGTTGGCTAGCACCAATAATGAAGTAGGTGGTCACTTGAACGAGGTGTGGATACATCTTAGAGGTGCGACGTTTGGAGCACTAACACCGGGAATACGATTGACGGGCGATTTCCTCCAAGAAATCGTGTGGACTTGCACCACAGGGTTGAAAAGATCCGAATTGTAGCTGCGAGAATTTAATCAAAAGGTAAAAATCCTCGTAACCTTCTTTATAGCGTAATTGAGCACACCATTATTCCTGTTTCGGGTGGTTGTACGTTTAAATTTTAATTTCCGCTGCCACAAGCCACCCGGGGAATAGAACCAACCCAACACTTTCAGCGTTGTGAATAGTAGGTCCTGGCGGTGCGTTCAATGCCACCCCAGACCACCATAGAATTTCCGCCGATTGCCTCCGTCTCTTCCATTCACGATTCCGGCGAAAAACGATGAAGATTCAGGTGACGCCATCTCCGAAGAACAGTGGCGTTTTAATCGTCAATTTCACCGTCGCGCGCCTTCGAGAATTGATGTTCAAAAGTGTTCATCACAGTACTCTCCTAAGGAGTTTTGTTTTGTTCTTATAGAACAAATTTTCTACCTACTCCAATTTCTCGAAAGATGTTATATTTGAGAAGAGAGACCTCTAAGGCCATAATGATCCTCTGACCATTATGTAGGTAAAAAGAGTTATCCCACGGAATCCTTGGGATAACTAACAAAACTTCCTTTTAAGGACTTAGCCTCCAGATTCTCTACCTTTATCTTATCTACGTAGGTTGGGAATTCCCATACCATCACGTGTTTAAGATTAGCCTTCCCCTTGCATACTACTACCCCATTCAACTGCATAGTCGCTGGAAGTAACAACTTTGAAACTATGCTACGTTCTCATAAGAACGGGTCAAATTAGGCAATCATATACTTGACATTATAATCCAATTGTAGTGTCTTAATATGATACCATATTTTCAACCATAGACGTCCGTATGAACCAAACTTTAGAACTTGAGTGACCCTTTAATATTTCCCCTGTGAAGGGAGATTCGGTCCTTTGCCTATGAGATAAGATTCTTATGTTTGGATAGGGATCCAATCCCAATGGGCTTGTACCCCCATGTTTCTCCTAACTTGTGAATCTTATGCTCATGAGTCATAACCTAGTCTTCCAGAAACCATTTTTAATTTTCAGATTTCTCCCAAAATCAAAATTGATTCCAAACCTTCAAACTCGAGATTTTCAGCCCAATTAAACAAATTCCAAAATCAGCCCCAAATTTCAGATTCACAGAAAAACAATTTTTCAGAAAATCATTAATTTACAGAAACTGATTCCCTTAAATTTCAGATTTATGAATCGAACAAGACGATTCCAATCACAAATATTCCGATTTTTCAGCCCCAATTATTGTGATACCAAATGACAAAAATTTGTCAGAATATTTCGATCCATTAGTGATTGATACTAAATCATCAATTAAGCAACTAAACATGATATTCAATCACATAAACATGTAATTGCGCATATAAAATCAGCGAAGCCAACAAATTTGGCTCTGATACCACTGTTGGGAATCGTGGTATCATGCACAGCGGAAATTAAAAATCATATCTGGATTCCCAAAGCCAAGATCAATTTGTTGTTCGTTGATTTTAATGAAAAAGATGAATATGAAAACTTACCTTTTTGCGTATTTAATCAATCCTCACGAATCTTCAAATCTTCGTTCAACGGTCCACGTGTTCGATCTCTAAATTATTATGCATCGGAATTGACTCCGAAATTCTCCATCTCTTTTCTCCGTAATGGCGGCTAGGTGTGAGAGAGTGGAAGAGAATTTCTTTTCTCTGTGTTGTATTTCTGGTGGTGGAACTGAGTTATTAACTCTCATCATTTAACTTATGTTATGTTGTGTTACTTTAAAGCTTGTGTTGGAGGATTAAATAAATCCTTCAACTAAGCCAACCAAACACACGCCCCATAAGGGCCCAATTGGACTTTTATTGGGCTATGTTGACTTAGTCAGCTTAGCCCGACTAATTAACCCTCTAATATTTAATTCAATTAAATATACAAAGATTAAATGAATATTCTAATTAATTAATTAACTAAATAATTAATCAACATCATAGTTGACCTAGTCAACATAATTAATTTAATACTATGTTTAATCCAATTAAACAACTAATTAAATTAATTCGTCCTTCCAAAGGACAAATTACCAAAACATCCTCCAAATACAACAATCAATTTCCCCGCCTATTCCTATAGTACGTCTCTCTAGGTTCATCTCGATTGGCAATGAGAGGATGCATAGGATGTGGGTGACACCTAGCCAGCACCGTGGCCCCACATCGTAGCCCAATCCAGTACAAAATGACTATGTTATTGCGAACCTCTAGATTATGAATACTGTATGAGTACAAACCCTTCACTGATGTATCCCGATCGAATGAGAGTAATGGAATATGTTAAACTCACAGGACACGATGTTATGCTTAAGTATCATAGTAATATGAGATTATCGAACTACCATCAGTGTCCAACACGGGTTAGTTCATGAGCTCTGGCCAGAGACTTTAATCTCATTTACCTATGATCGGATAGGATACTTCTCATTTACTTTCAAGACAATGAATTCCATTTTGCTAACTAGTTAAGACTACTACTTGCCCATCAAGCCGCACTTCGAGGTTGACCCCACCAACGGGTAAATTGGATCTAACTACTCTAATGACAGACTTGATGTCACAAGCACATCTTCAACTTGATTACTCAGGTCAAAGGCTCACGCATACTATCATAATCAATAATTCGATCATTGACAGTCACTGAGTAAAAACCCTTGTGATCGGATTACTACGAGCCGTGTTCGAATACACTAATCCAATACAATTTGTGTATCTATGACACCAAATCCCACTATCCCATAGTGTTAGAGTGGCACTCCTTGTCAGAGCATATGTCATACAAGTCCACACGAATCTCAATGTCCAATTGAGATTGTCCAACTTGCGAACCGTGTAAGTGATCAAGTACCAATCCTTCCAGTGCCCTTCTCCTTAACTACTATAAGGAGTGCGAAGGTTTGCCTTGACACACATGGACTAGTTGTTCATTGAAAATTTATAGATGACATTAAGACTTATATGGACAACTTACTAATGCCTTTATATTAATTATAAGTTGTACAGTATAAACTAGTGCCCTATTCTTTGAGTCCTCCTTGGCATCGAGGGCACAAACCCAACAATCTCCCACTTGCACTCTATGACAATCACTATGGTATCCAATACCCATATTATAAGATGTTGCTCTAGCACCGCCTGTGATAGTGGCCCAGTGAGTGGGTCAACCGTGTTACCGGCTGAGTTCATTTTTTACAAGGCTATATCCCTTTTTTCCAACGATCTCTCAACATTGTGTCTGGATTTGTGAGACCTCGGTTCCCTAGCCTATGCATAAGCTCCCTTTCGTCACAGTAAAGTGATAATCCAAGTTGCACGCCAGGGACCTATAGAAGTTCCACCACGAACTTCAGATCCAAATAGTTTCCTTGACAGCCTCCAAGGCTCCAAGACAGTTTCATATTCATTCTCATTGGTGGAGTACTTCACTAGGAACTCTTCCAAGTTACTACACCACATCTGAGGTTGAATACAAACCCAAAGTGGAATTACAGTCATATTTGTCAGACTTCAAGTTTGATTAAATATAACCTTCACTCTCAGTTCTCCATGGGCATAGACGAAAAATATATCCTAAGTTCTTTTAAAGTACTTCATGGTATATCTTATGTCTACCCATTGCTCTTCCTCATAGGCAAGAGCCCTTTCTCAGATCTTCTATCCTAAATTTCTTTAGTGCTTATTCTAAGCAAAGGGCTTGGGAGGACCCCAACATCCTATTCTCTCTAGCTTCATAGATGCGAATCATAAGGATATATGTGGCTTCTCCCAAGTCTTTCATAGAGAATATGCTCGACGTTTATGTCTTGATCCAAGTCAATGAGCCCACATAATTTCCAATAAGTAGAGCACTCTCTACATGTAGTACTAGAAACGACATCTCTCTCCCACTAGCCTTCTTGCACAGACATGGTTCCTCTTCATTTTTGATGATATCATAATTTCAAATTATGTCATGAAAGTGAAGATTCCAACTACAAGAGGTCCACTTAAATCCACAAGTGAATTTATACAGCATGTAGACCTTTTGAGAATTGACCTCAGATGTGAAACCCTTGGGCTGTTCCATATAGATGTCCTCCTTGAGGAATCTATTCATGAATGAGTCTTCACATCCACGTGCAATTTTTCATAATCTTGGTGTGTTACTATCGAAAGTAAGATTCTAGTGCATTTGATTATAGCTGTGGCAAAGGGACTTCTCATAGTCAATGCCCTTCTTTTGACTACACCCTTTCGCCATCAGCCTGGCCTTGCCATTCAAATCAATCTTTCTCTTGTAGATGTGCTCGTCTCTGATGAGTAAAATACTCTTGGGGCGATCTACTAGAGTCTAGAATTGATTCAAAGACATCTATCCATCTTCACTTTCATAGCCTAACACCTTCTCATAGAGTCCATATCCACCATCGATCTGTCATGCGTAGAGGGATTGTATCCATGGTTCCCTCTGCTACAACATACAACTTATGCTTTCCTTGTAGCAGACCACCATATATCTCAGGCGACTGAGATACTCTACTAGACCAGCTCATTGGTGGTTGTGTTATAATGGGCTTGGTTACACAGAATTCCAGAAGTGGGACAAACGCCCTCAATTCCTCTACGAAGGAAATTCGAGAACTCGTTTGTGGCCCTGGACCCCAAAAAAGCCCAGCTCAGATAAATTTACTCAGTAAAGCAGATTTCGTACTCTCAAACCCTAAATTTAGATATCTCAGAGGATATATCAATGAGGTTTATATGAGACACGATAAATTCTGACAAACAACATTCAAATAGCCCAACCAATCGTATATCGTTAGATGCAAGAATATTAATTAAATAATGGTAAAAAAGAACCATATTTACCAACATCCAAAGATGTTTTGCCCACCAACTCTATGGGACCGACCTGGTCAAGCTTAGACTCATCGAAGGCATTGACACCTAAATACCCATCATTCTTTCCAATTAATTAATCATCTTGTTAAGGGATAATTACTGTCATATACCCTCAGTATGCAATCACCAATAACCGGCCACCCCCACCTGCCACCCCCAATATTTATAAATTATCATAACCTTCCCATAAGTAAAAAAAGATTTTATTTTTAATCATTTCTGCATATTCATTTCATATACAATATTTTTTCCTCGTAAGAGGTACATTGATTAATTACAAAAAATGCACGATATTTTTTCAAACATACCACAACCGTGGGGCACAGAAGCCCCTAGCAGAATTAGCACTAATCTAATTTCTCAATTGATACTTATTAGAATTCGATTCTTCTATTAATAGCAACACTCTCAATCAAACTTAAGTCGTTATTTCTGAACTCTCACCAATTTCTCAACTCGAGGCCCACATAAAAACTCTTAATATAAACAATTACATCAATCTTTCTTGTCCAGGGTAACTCTATTTGACTCCATACACTAGGTTTACTTTCAGCACTTATGTCTTATTTCGCCCACTGAGCTAATCGAAAATTCCAACATCAAAATCTATATTCATATTGCCATGGCTTATTTAAATTTCTCGCTAATAACGCATGTATTAACCACTAACTCGTAACCTTATACAAGCTTTACCCACTATTGCTGACCCGAATACATATCTCAAATGAAACGATCACCAAGAGATGGACCAACATATAAATAGTTGAAGTTCATAGCAATATGCATGCACGATTTTTAAAGCAATTCAGAGAGAATCGAAAAAGTGGATTCTATCCTATCCATAACATGCTATTGTTTTACGTGACCTGAAAATCAATCCTTTTGTCATTGCGAGTCCATGGAAATAACAATCCATTGACTACAGATCTCTATAATTGATTAAATCCAACGAGCCACAACCAAATTGGAAAAAGCCAAAAAATAAATTTCTATTCGAAATACTCAAGTCTCCAAAAAAAGAAATCATATTTTATCTTCGTTAAAATATATTTTTTTGGTGCAAACACATTTATCCAAACATCACAACTCATACCTAATGATCATAACACGATCATTAAATACACCTGTATATTTGAAACAAATAGAAAATCTCAATCTCTATAAAATCATTCTCCTTCAATTTTCCTCTCCACACGAATAACTTTTTTGCCATCCACAAAACCCCTTTCCTTGCGGATCCTACCCAAGCAGCCAAAATGTGTGAAAACTCTGTTAGCTCTTGCCGCACATGTCGTCAATCAGGGTATTACTTAAAATTTGGGTCCTCTGACCCATGCAATTGCCCCAACCCCAAGCAAGAAGAGCGCACGACATGGACAACTAGAAATCCCGGTTGAAAGTGTTAGGTGTTATGCTTTCTATGCGAGGAAATAGATTTAATTGGGCATTTTATTTATATGGTATAAACATTATTGATCATTAATAAAAGGCATTGAGTTTGTTCTTATAAATCTAATTGTGGTATCGAATGTATTGAACAAATAAATCCTTAAGATCAAAGAGTACTCACCACTACTTATTCGATAAGTAGAAGCACTGGTGGGGTTAAGTGCTTGATCTTATAAATATGGTTTGCGAGTTAAAGAATCTAAATTGGGCATTTAGGTTCAACTCGTATGACACTTTTTTTGACAAGGAAGTGCTAGTCTTACACTAATTGGATAGTGGGCGTTGGTGTCATGAATATGATTAACGGGGTTGACATATTCGAACATGACTCATTGTAATCCTATCAGATGGGTTTTTATTCGGTGACAGTCAATGATAAGGATTACCTGTTATGATAATATGAGTGAGCTTTAGACCTAAGGAGTCCTTTACATTGTACTCGTACCATTGAATAAGTTATTAGAGTATTTAGACTCAATCACCCATTGGTGGGGTCAACTTCGAAGTACGTTTTAATTGGTGCATTTTGACAATTTGAAGTAGACTGCTAATAAGGAATTCACTGTCTCAAAAGTAAACGAGAAGCGACCTGTATGTCACAGGTGTTGTGAAATTAAAGTCTTGGCCAAAGCAATTATAACTGACTTGTATTGGATATAAAGGGTAGTTTGGTAATTTCACATTAGTATGATTATATAGTACAATATGAAATTGTATGAGGTTCACATTCCATGACTCTTACTTGATCGGGTTGCGACAGTGAAGAGCTTATACGCATATGGTAATTGTTACTTAAAGGTTCGTGATGACGTATTCATCTCGTACTTGATTGGGTTTCGGTATAGCTTCACAGGAATGGATTGGTGATAACTATATCCTTGAAACTCTCCCAATGCCAATCAAGATGAGCCTAGATAGTCGCGCTATATAAAGATGATAAAATAAAGGAGTTTTACTTCAGAAAGGGTATTTTGGTAATTTCACTTACAGTGGAAATTATTAATGAGATATATTGATTATAATAAATATATATTTAATTATTATAATTAAATATGTTTATTCAATCAATATTAATAGTATTATTAATTTTGAATTAATAGTTTCTACTAAAATCTGCTTTAACTCGGGAGGAACCAGGATGCACGACATACACCATTTGAAAGCTTCATGTGTGTAGTTTTCATTGCATTGAACGGATCACCATTACGATTTTTCGCCACAAAGTTATGTGCATTATACCAAAACTGTCAGTACTAGCTGTTCTATTTCGTTTTTGGCCCAAACTACTTCTAAATTCTGCTTTAACTTGATAGGAATCATGCTGAAAGTCATATTCCATTTTCAACTCCCATATGCTCAAAATTTCTTTCTCTCGGGAATAACTAGGTTGAGGGTCATATGTCATAAGAAATAACCATGTTACTAATTTCTAATGAACCAAAGGGAGCTTGGTTTTGATTTTTCTACACAAAGTTATGCATATATTATCAAAATCTGCCATTGTTTTTCGGTTTCTGTTTTTTGGACCAAGTTTCTACTAAAATCTGCTTTAACTCGGGAGGAACCAGGATGCACGACATACACCATTTGAAAGCTTCATGTGTGTAGTTTTCATTGCATTGAACGGATCACCATTACGATTTTTCGCCACAAAGTTATGTGCAATATACCAAAACTGTCAGTAGTAGCTGTTCTATTTCGTTTTTGGCCCAAGCTACTTCTAAATTCTGCTTTAACTTGATAGGAATCATGCTGAAAGTCATATTCCATTTTCAACTCCCATATGCTCAAAATTTCTTTCTCTCGGGAATAACTAGGTTCAGGGTCATATGTCATAAGAAATAACCATGTTACTAATTTCTAATGAACCAAAGGGAGCTTGGTTTTGATTTTTCTACACAAAGTTATGCATATATTATCAAAATCGGCCATTGTTTTTCGGTTTCTGTTTTTTGGTCCAAGTTTCTACTAAAATCTGCTTTATTTAGGATTTGATAAGTATGTTTAATGCGTATAAATAACTAGTGTGGTATTGATATATGCAAAAAGAGAAACTTATGTCATTGACATGTGTTGTTTAGGATTTGATAACCATGTTTAGGTTATTTGCATGGATGTGATGTGTATAAATAACTAGTGTGGTATTGATATATGCAAAAAGAGAAATTTTTATGTACTTGACATGTGTTTTTTAGGATTTGATAACTCTGTTTAGATTATTTGCTTGGACGTGATCTGTATAAATAACTTTTATGGTATTGATATATTTAAAACGATAAATTTATGTCATTCATATGTGTTGCTTATGATTTGATAACTCTATCTTACTTCTAATTATTTAATTATATTTATCTTAAACTGTAGTCTAAAAAGAATGGTGGGAATCCGGTGCTTTTTGAAAAAGCTTTTGAGCGATGTCATAGGAGAAACAAAGGACAAGGACCTTTTGTGGACAAGAAGTCGAAGAATACATTGGTGAGTTTTTACTCATTATTACTTATTAATAGATATTACCCCTTACAAGATATCAATTGTTAATTAGTAATATATTAATTACTTTTCTAATTTATTTTGCAGGAGACTTATACTGAGAAACTAAAGCAAAATCAATCTCAAAGTGATGGACCAACGATGTTGCCTTCTGTTAAAGCTTCATGCATCATTTATCCTGAAGCATGGGCTGAGGCGTCTAATGGACCAAAATCAAGGCGTTGCTACGGGTTCGGTACCTCGTACAGCGAAAGCTCCTCTTCATCTATTCATAGTTCAAGCATCAATTGCTCACAAGTAGAAACAGAGAATGCGAAAAAGATTCAAGAATTAGAGAAAGAATTGGAAAAGCAACGAGTAGAAATGAAAAAGAATATCGAGCAGGGTATTAAGGATTGCTCCCGGGTACTTTCCACCTCATCCTGGCTACTATTCGTCTACTGGCTACTATCCGGCTCCTCCGGCTCCTGGTCAACATCATCCTTTCGAGTACCAGCCTTCTAGTCGAGATCATTCTCCCGACGAACACCATACTCGAGATTAGTCCATTGCTCGCTCCTATTGCATTTGTTATCTTGATTGAATTCGTGTAGAACTTTTAGTTATATGTTATGACAAGATATTTTACATTCATGATTTTATCTACATTTGATTATGTATGACATTTTATAATTATTATATTGGTATTTTATTTTGGTAAACTCATTTTATGTATATTACTATTATATTGTTATTTAATTGATATTAATTATAATTGAAAAATATTTAAAAATAAATTATTGGATATATTTAGCAACAAAATTAGGGGTACAAATGTTTGTTGGTGATTTCTAATTTTGAAATTAGGAACAAAAATGTTTGTTGTTGAATAATATTTTTTATAATATTTCGAATATATTACCATCAAAATTTCCAACAAATTGTTTGCTTGCTAAAGATTAGGAACAAAGTCATTCCTTCCAAATTCGGAAGGAAGACTTTTGTAGGCAATATTTGTTGATGATCACCAACTAAATTATTTGTAGGTAAATATTGTTGCCAAATTTACCAACAAAACTCTTTGTTCCTAAAATTTACTTACAAGCGATATAAGAACAAAACCTATTTGTTGATAATTTTGTAGCTAATGTGAATTACCAACAAATATTGGTTGTTTAGCATTGAATTACATTCCTTGCTAATCAATGTTTTTCTTGTAGTGTTTTAATAAGCGTGTCCTACAATATAAAATTTAAACTCGTCTAGGAGACTTTAAGTGCATTAATAACCAAAAAATATTTTAGCTTACCTAATAAATGAAAAAAAGAGCTATGCTATAGTTTATTGCTTCTCGCCGCTGTCGCATGTCGGCTTGTGGGGCACAGTGGTGTTTCGATGGTGGCACTAGGCATGAAGCACATGTGTTTGTGCAATTAAATTTTGTTTCATGTAGAGGTAAAGTTGGATTATAACTCAAATAATCTGGATTATTGTAACGTCGGATTTTTGGAAACAATACAACTAGCTGATACAAATGTTTGTGGAAAGACATGAAAGAGTTCTTGAATTACTATGTCCTTAAATTAATAGCTATTGATGTGGGTAGAGATCCGTCTTTGGGTCAAGTTGGGTGGTCCAATACCTTGTGGGCCCAAGCCCAATGATTTCAAGGACTTGGATTCTTTAGAAGACATCATATTCAGACAGGCTTAGATGGAGACCCTGATGACCCTACCTGCACAGGTAGGGCAGCACTGATTATGGACAGCTGGGAGACAAGATCCAATCAATCTTCAACCTTTCCATATATAGACCTGCGGAGATCCGGCCTATCTTTCTCAATTATATCAAATTGATTGTAGTCTCATATGGATAGATTATGATTACCAAATGTATATTTAGCATAGTTTACTTACCCCTTTTAACCCCCCATCAAAATTCTTGTATATATATCGACTCCAACATCAATAAAAGGATCCGAACTCTTTACCCCCTTGGACGTAGGTCTAATTTTTGGACCGAACCACGTTAAATCTCTTGTTATTTACCTCATCGCTCTTATATTATATATTAAACCTCACTATAACACTCATATTCTCCCATATATTAATATAAATATTATTGATGTGAAACCCACACACATCAATTGGCTCTATCTGTGGAAAATCTAAGCAAAAAAGGCGCGAGATAATCTTATTTTTTTGTGAAAATACTTTTTTTTACTGTAACAATTTTTAATGGCCGAAGGGAACATCCTGGAAATGAGAAATGGAGACGACAACATTGAGAGAAGGAAGAAGGCGATGATATCCCCGCCTGGAGACAAACAGTCCACACCTGAGACATCGGCGCACCTAGTGACGCATTTGGCGAATGACTTACAAGATCCGATGATAGGCAACTCGCTGGAAGGCCTGGTGGAGGGAAATAATGTTTCCCCTCAAAGTGTGTTGAGCATGGATCTCATCGTTCAAAGGCTAGAAAAAGTCATCGACAAGGCTGTCACCAAGGTGGTAGATTCTAAACTTGCAGGTGTGCCAGATCGTGCATGCAGGGACAATTTTGTGTCCCCTCCTCAAAAGGGAGAGTCCAAAGGTGGAAACGCGGAGGCTAGGGGTGTCAACGATGCCACCCCTGATGTAAACTTGGGCAAACGTGCCAAAAGGCCAGAATGTCCGTAAGAAAAAGGAGAGAGAGGAGGCACCGCGCCTCGGAAAAAGTACTTGGATCCAGAAGAGCGTCACATTCGTCGTCTAGACCTGTGGGATGAGGTTGACCTAGCCAGTTGGGCACCCCAACCTGGACTATAGAGAAAACAAAAGCATGATGAGGAACTACACCAGCAGATGTAGCGCTCACACCACAACATACCCTAGAAAAATGACCTGCAAAAATGCCACTATCGGGCTCCTGATAGACATGACAAAGATCTAGAGGATGATGATAGTAGCTTTGTGTCTTCCAGATTTGACTGGGCAGACCTCAGCAGGATGGCTAAAGCAAAGGAAAAGCTGGAGCAGATAGAGCTCATGGAAAAGCGAATGGAAGAAATGGAGCACAAAATGACAGGAGGCAAGATCCAAACGGGTCAGGATATTAGATTCACAGAATCCATCATGAGGGAAGAATTGCCAAGAGACTTCAGGGTTCTTTCCATCGTAGCTTATGAAGGAACAATTAATCTAGAAGATCACCTATAGACTTTTCAAAATTTTGCTTTGCAACACAGGTATTCCGATGCCATCAAATGCAAGGTCTTCTTTACTACGTTGGCCAAATCTACACAGCAATGGTTCAGTCAACTTCCTGATGGGTCCATTGGATCCTTCTTAGAGTTTAGCTCGAGATTCTTGCATCAATTTTCTAGTAGCAAGCGACACGCGAAAACTCCTTTAAGTTTGTTCAACATCAAGCAAAAAGGAGACGAGATCCTACGTGCCTTTATCAGGCATTCCATTACAGCTACACTGGAGGTACCATCTACAACATCTGACCTGAAAGTCGGTGCTTTTACGCAAGGCTTGAGGGATAGAGATCTCTTCAAATCACTCACCAAGAGGCCAGCCTTGGGCTTCGACGAGTTACTCGGTCGGGCTGAAAACTACATCAACATGGATGACACGTAAATCATGAAATGATCTAAGCAAAAAAAGGACAAACTTGAGGAGGACAATCGCAATAAGAATCGCATAAGTGGTTGGACATCTAGTCCAGCTCCGGTAACCCTACCTGGATTAGGTATGCATGCCAGACAACGGCGCATACCTTTACGAGGTAACTGGAGTGAGCATCTAATGGCGGTGGAAGAAAAAAATGTGGTACAATGTCCAGAGAGAGCAGACCAAGACCCTAAGAATCCGCCTAGTAACGTCTACGACAGATACCATAGAGAATTCGGGCATCACACTAATGATAAACAATCCTACCCCATTTCGCGAGGGTGGTAGATGGAGAGGTCGAGGAGGAAGATGGCTGGGCCGTGGAGGTAGTAGAACCGGACCTACAGGAAAAGGAAACTTTTCTCAACCTATTAACAAATAGCTTGCCCTGGAAGCAGCACCTAAAGAGGTCATAGCATCGATCGTGAGGTCATCTACATGATCTCAGGAGGATTAGCTGAAGAGAAATCTAAGAGACAGCTTAAACGGCAGGTAAGGTCTGTAGAGACCGCACTTTCATTCTTCATGAATGTCAGTCAAACCCAACCTAGGAAAAAAAATACAATTCGGACCTGAAGATGCACGGACTATGTTGACACCTCACATTGACACGTTGGTTATCACAACAGTGGTTGTAAACTACGAAGTTTAAAGGATATTTATTGACAGCAGTAGCTCGGTAGATATATTATTCTACCAAGCGTATCAACAAATGAACCTGGGAGATGCCAGGCTGGAGCCAGTGAAAACTTCTCTATTCGGTTTTGCGGGAAAGGCGACACAACCTGTGGGACTGGTAGTATTACCTCTCTCCTTGGGAGAAGGATTCAACAAAGTAACAAAGTTGACTAGATTCCTAGTGGTGGATACCCCTTTAGCCTACAACGTAATACTCGGTCGACTTGCACTGGTATTGTTCAAAACAGTGGTATCAATACCACACATGAAGATCAAATTTCCAACACTTGAAGGAGTAAGGGAAGTATCTGGATATCAATGTCAGTCCAAGAAATGTTACTTAGTCTCACTGAAGCAAGGAGAAAAGCCAATTGAGGACAAAAAGCGCAAGCCTAAATCAACGACATTAGAAGGAAGTGAGGTGGCTAAAAAACCAGTTTCATTGCACGTCGAACCTATAGGAGAGCTTATGAGCATAGAGCTCACACCTGGAGACAGAGAGAAGACTATCAGAATTGGTTCTCATTTGAACCCCGACCTGAAGGAAGAGTTAATAGACATGCTAAGGGAGCATGCAGATGTGTTTTCCTGGTCAGCCAATGACCTTGTAGGTATTGACCCAACAGTTAAACAACATCACCTCAACGTATTTCCTAGTGCGAAGCCAGTTATTCAAAAGAAGATGCACTTCGGCTTGGAAAAAGACAACATAATCAAAGCAAAAATTGACAAACTACTCAAAGCAAAGCACATAGCTGATATTCAATTTTCAAAGTGGGTGTCTAACGTAGTCCCAGTACCAAAAGGAGGGACAAAGTGGAGAATGTGTATCGACTTTCGAGATCTCAACAACGCCTGCCTTAAAGATCACTACCTCCACCTAGAATCGATCAACTAGTAGATGCCATAGCTGGATTTGAATTGTTGAGTACCATGGATGCACAGAGCGGGTATCATCAGATAGCTCTAGATGTGGAAGACCGGAGAAAGGTTAGCTTCATAACCTCCTTTGGTACGTACTGCTACATAGTGATGCCCTTCAGCCTTAAAAACGTTGGAGATACATATCAAAGACTAGTCAACATGATGTTTCGCGACCAGATCGGGAAAAACATTAAAGTGTATGTGGACAACATGGTAGTCAAAAGCCGAACCTCCAGCACACATATGCAAGACCTGCAGCAAACTTTCGAAACCCTTCGGAAGTACAAAATGAAATTGAACCCACTAAGTGCGCATTTGGGATCAAAGGAGGAAATAGAGGCCAACCCTGAGAAGATCAAAGCTATCTAAGACATGAAACCACCTAGAGATGTGAATGAAGTTCAACGGCTAAATGGGAGGATCACGGCTCTAAGCCGATTCATCTCCAAATTGGCAAAAAGAAGCTTACCATTCTTCAAAATATTGCGAAAAGCAGACAACTTCAGCTAGAGGGAGAAGTGTCAACAAGCCTTCACAGAACTAAAAGAATACATGAACCAAATCCCCCTGCTGACCAAACTTGTGGAGGGTGAGCTATTGATGTTGTACATAGATGTGGCTGACGGAGCTGTCAGCACTGTCCTAGTACGAGAAGAAGAAAAGATGGAGAAGTTTGTATATTACGTCAGCAAAGTACTCTCAAATCCAGAATCAAGATACCCGGAGATCGAAAAAATGGCTTTCGCATTAGTCATCACGGTACGACGGCTAAAACCTTATTTCTTGGCATACAAGATAATCGTGAAGACCAATCAACCACTCAAAACAGTGCTAGGAAAAGCTGAAACCTCCGGCCGACTTGTCAAATGGGCTATGGAGTTAAGAGAATTTGAAATAGAGTACGCATCTCAAGCTGCAATAAAAGCGCAGGTCCTGGCAGATTTTGTCAATGAAATGACAAAACCTGAGCAGGAAAAGAAAGAAAATGACAAAGTTTGGTCTATGCATATCGACGATCAGCTAGACAGAACGGAAGTGGCGCAGGTGTAGTTCTCACCACATCTGAGGGAGATCAACTGGAGTATGCAATCAAGTTTGAATATAAGGCATGCAACAACGAGGCCGAATACGAAGCATTTATCATAGGACTCAAAATGGCACTCAAAGGAGGAGCTAGGAATCTGATAGCTTATTCAGATTCACAACTCGTCACAAAGCAAATCGAAGGAACCTACGAGGCCAAAGAGGAAAGGATGGCGAAATACGTGGAAACCATAGAAATGTTACGAAAGAACTTTCAAAAGCTAGAGGTACATCAAATACCACGATTGGAAAATGTTAAAGCTGACTATCTGTCCAAGCTGGGCAGCTCAATCATCGATTGCAAAACGAGGCACATCACCATCCAGTCCATACCTTGATCAGGTACGGAGCAAGAGGTGTTGTGGGTAGACGAAGACGAGGATTGGAGGACTGAAATCATTCGGTATCTCACTCAGGGCGTATTCCCAAAGGAGAGGAACACGACTACGTCTACAAACCAGAGTTAATAAGTTTGTCGTGATCAATGGTGAGTTGTACAAAAAATCATTTGTACAACCACACCTGAGATGCGTATCATCGAAAGAAGGGGACTACGTGCTGAGAGAAATTCATAAGGGAGACTGCGGCAGGCACATAGGAGGATCAGCCTTAGCTGGAAAGAATTTGAGGGCCGGATACTTTTGGCCATCCCTAAAGGGGGAAGCGGCTAACCTGGTGAAGAAAATGCGAGCAATGTCAGTTACACGCCAGCCTTATCCAACAACCTGCAAAGGCGATGCGCTCCATGAGTGTTCCGTGTCCCTTCGCCAGGTGAGGTATGGACATTGTGGGACCTTTTCCCATAGCAAAGGCTCAAAAGAAATTTCTACTGGTGCTAGTGGACTACTTCAGCAAGTAGGTGGAGGCCGAAGCCCTGGCCCGGATGATGGAGGCAGAGGTCATCAAGTTCATTTGGAAAAACATCATTTGCCGATTTGGCATTCCTAGAGAAATCGTAGCTGACAACAGAAGATAGTTCAGCGGAGTCAAGCTGAGGAGGTGGTGCGAAGAGCTGGGGATCCAGCAGGCTTCAGCGCGGTGGTCC
Source organism: Buddleja alternifolia (assembly GCA_019426215.1). Lineage (NCBI taxonomy): Eukaryota > Viridiplantae > Streptophyta > Magnoliopsida > Lamiales > Scrophulariaceae > Buddleja > Buddleja alternifolia. Next base: position 28,389,107 of record CM033391.1, read on the forward strand.
ATCCTCAAACAAATGGTCAGGTAGAGGTTACCAATAGAATAATTGTACAAGGTCTAAAGACCAGGTATGTGTTAGGATTATGCCCTCAGATGCCATAGAGGATAGAATATGTAGGGCATCTATCTTGTATTGAACTTAAATTATAATTTATAAAAGGCATTATTTAGTTTTTCTTATAATTTATAAAAGGCATTATTTAGTTTTTCACTTAATTCTTATCTGCATCTGTAAGTTGTGTAAAACGCTTTGCCCTTGTTTTCAGTGCGATCCCTCTACTTCCTATGGGATAAGAAGAAAGGCACTAAAGAGATCGACCTTGATTACTAAAACTAGTTCGCAAGTTATATGAAATCTTTAATAGGCAAATAAAGACTTTGAATACTTGTACAATCTTAGCTCTGACATGGGAGTGCCAGTCTAGGACCATGGGATGGTAGGAGATTCAGATTGTAGGCACATCAGTGGAACTGATATGCTCGAACACGAATCGCATTGGTTCTGTTACATAGGTTTTCACTCTGTGACTGTCAAAGATAAAATTGATTATGCGTAATAGGTATATGTGAATCGTTGACCTGAAGTATCAGGCTGAAGATGAACTTATGACGTTAAGTCTTTCACCAGAGTAGTTAGACCCAATTCACCCGTTGGTGGAGTCGACCTTGAAATGCGGACTTGATGGGCAGGTGGTAGTCTTAGCAGATATCTAATATGGGATTTGTTCTCTTATAGGTGAATGAGAATGTACCCTATGTGATTAAGATAAATAGAGATCAAAGTCTTTGGCCAAAGCAAAAGAGATGATTGTGCTAGGCACTAAATCAATCTCAATGATCTCGTATTATTATAATTAATACATATGGTCAAGTCCAATGAGTTTGACATAGCCATGACTCTCATTTGACCGGGGAATACGAACAAAGGGTTTATACATATACGGTATTTACGATTGGAAAGTTTCACAATGATCCTATCATTAGTTTTCGTTAGGGTTACGAAGTGGGCCACGTGACTGGCTAGGTATTACTCATTTCCTTTGGTTTCCTCTCATTTCTAAACGAAACGAATCTAAAGAGTCGCGCTAAAGGATCGACAAAGAAAAATGAAAAAGGAGTTTCTATTTTCTTCTAGGAGTTTTAATTTATTGGATAAATTAAATAATTAATTATTCATTAGATGAAATAATTAATTATATGGATAAGATTAATTATTAATTAATTTCCTTGGGAAATATATTAATGAATTAATTTAGCTAATTAATTTGGTTATTTAATTAATTAATTAATTTATTGGATATAATAAATTATTAATTGAAATAAGAAATTAATTAAACAAAATAAATCCCGGGCTTCTAGAAGGTGTCCAAAGTGGACGCCTAATAGGCCTAAATGGGCGTCCAAGTGATGCCCTAGTTTAGGGCTCTTTTGTTTTGACTTGTTCAATAAGTCATGGGGTATATAAGGACTCTTTGACTTTGAACAAGTAAGAGAATATCATAACTCTCATAAATCCTAGAAAAGAAAGAAGAATATATTCTTCCCCTCTCTAATACTAGCCGTCGCCCTCTTAGAGAAAGAAGTGGCATTTTCCGTTTGTTGATCCGCGCATGATTATTTAGAGATGACGTAATTTCGTTGTTAGAATCAAGGTTCAAGATTTGAAGACTTAAATAAAGAATTGAAGATTTGGAAGCTTCAAGTTTCGAGTTTTTTGGAGGAAGAGAAGTTCTTCATCAAATTCGTAATAATGATTAAGTTTTTATTCGTTAATTTATTGTTCAATTTGAATATGCGATCATTAAATTCAACTTTGGGTTTAAAAATAAGATTTTTGAAATCCTTCCGCTACGTTTAAGTTATTTATCGCGAAACCCAACAGTGGATTCAGAGCCAATCTCTGATTCGCATATTTAATTGAGTTTATATGATTTATGATTTGCATAATATGTGTTTTTGAAGCATGCGATTATGTGTTAATTAAATCTGTCTTTTTATGGTTGAAAGCATGGATTTTGATTTTTTATATTTATTGTATATCTGGGTATATTTAATGGATGAAAAAAATCAGAAACAAGGAAAAATGAGGCTCGAAGAGCCCCGAAAAATCTGCACGCGATGCTGCGCACAATTGCCACATGGCATGGCCACCATGACGCGGCCCATCGGGCCGTGTGCATGGCTCGACGGGTCGTGTGTTTCGACAACTGATTCGCTGATTTGGGTCCGGAATTCGGGTCGGTAAATGGGCTATGTAATAGGTCAAAATTAAAATTTGGGTTTGGGTAAATTTAATTATTCGGGTGGATCAAAAGGATGATGACCCGATATAATTTAATTAAGCCCAACAAGAAATTTAATCAATCTCGACTTATTAATTAATTTGGGCTTGATTTAATTATTTCCAAATGGCCCATTGGATAGGTGATTTGGATTTTAATTAAAATTAGCCCAATAGAAATTAATAAAGTGTGCATGTTATTTCGAATTAATTAATTTGAGCGCAATTGAATTAAATCCAAGTAGACCAAAAGGATGGTGACTTGGGTTTGATGAAATCGAGCCCAATAAGATTAATTGGAATTAAATATTTAATTAGAAATAATTAAATTTTTTTTTGGAGATTAAATATTATTAATTTTTCCTCGACTTGGAAAATACTTGGATATTTGAATATAGAATATATTATTTTTGTTGGATGACTAATAATAAATTCTTTAATCAAATAAAAGTCTTTTCATTTAATGATTGCTTTTAATCATAATAAAATAGAATTTCATATTTTACAGATTTATTTAGTTGGACTAATTTTATTTTAATTAAAGGTAGATATACTTAATTTTGAATTTTGTATATCTAAGTCATCTAGTAGGACTAGAATGATTTTAATTGAAATAAACAATAAATAAAAGTTGAAAATTTATTAAAGGACTTTTTAGTTGGACTAAAATTTTTAATAATCAACATAAGTGATTTAATATTGCGAGCATGTATTAATTAATGCGAACGTGTCTCGTGTGATTAAAACACCGATCATGGATTTAGGTTTATTTGTTTTACCTTTATATTTTATGGGTTATCAAGTTTGAGGCTATTTATTATATTCTTAGAAATAATGCATGAGTTGTTTTAAGAATTGAAATAGAATAGTTCAAAATTGATAAAGTCAAAAGGCCCATGAATGTTAAATAAGTTTTAATATATGCCTTTTGTGATGACCCATTAGCTCGGGTCCTCTAGTAAAAGTCCATGATCGAGTGATGAATTTATTTATTTAAATTCCATGAATATTTATATTGAAAGGCATGATTATTAGTAGTATTTTTATTCATGATCAATATAAAATAAAAACGCTATATAAATTGAATAATGTGCAAAGTGAGACCAAAACTTTTGACAATTTAAATTCTCCTAAATAAATAATACCGAGTTAGAAAAGGATGTTTGACATCCTCACCCTCCACTAAGCTTTCTAAAATTAAAATTATTATAAGTGTGTAATGCTTCCCAGTTATGGGGGTTATGCATTTAGAAATAATTTGAAATTTTATTAAGTGCATGAAATGCCTTAATCGAAGCATATTTCACCCCAGAAACCTGTTCGGTTGCAAGGTCAAATTCAAATGTTAGATTATAGGAGTTAGTGGTAATGAACTCGGGTAGTTTACGAGCTTAGAAACCTGTTCGGTTGCGGCTTGGTGAACTATGAGGAAAGCGATTGAAATGTTTATTGGATAAATTGATATTAGATATCACTTCAAATAATTAATGGGCCAGAAATCGGATAAGTTGCAACTCATCTAATTAATTGAGGATCTCAATACCCGCTGTGGAATCGATGCCAATGATGATTCCCAATTTTCACATGGGAGTGTGGGATTCAAAAAATGCAGTGGGAGCCAAGATAAATTTTAATTCCTTAATTTTTCTTGGTTAAGTCAAAACAAGTAATCTAATTAAATCTGATTCTTTTCTGCAATTATTTTCTCATTCATCTCTCTCAAATATGACAAACCCACTTTCAATTTTACTCGAAAGAAATGTTCTAACTGAACCCAATTACATGCAATGGCTCGCGATCTTAAGGAATGTCCTGAGTGAAGAGTCAATTGATCATGTATTGGAAACTGGTCGTCTTGTTGTTCCTGAGAGGAATGAGGATGAAAAGGTTCAACTAGCTCACTTTAATTGGACTTGTGACAATTATAAAGCTAGAGGATACATTCTATGCTCAATGTGTAGTGAGCTGCAAAGTTCACATGATACAATGAGCAATGCAAGGGACATAGTTCTTCACCTGGAAGAAATGTTTGGAGAGCACGGTAGGACCGTAAGATATTTCATATCAAAAGAACTCTTCAGAGCAAGGATGAGAGAGGACGAGAATGTGGGAGACCATGTTCTCACAATGAAGACCCTAATGGAAAGACTTAGGTCAATGCATTTCTATATGGATATTCATCTTCAAGTTGATCTCATCCTACAATCACTCCCTGACTCCTTCTACTACTTCGTCATGAACTTTGATATCAATGATATCGATTGTTCATTAGTTGGGTTGACAAAGAAGCTTGAAATCGAACAACCTCGGATAAGGACGAATAAGAAGAAGGATTCTTCTATCTATATAACGAATGATTCATTTGATGATCAACGTAATGGAAAGAGTAAAAGGTAAAAGAAAGTATCCACAAGAACTCAAAAGAAGTCAGGACATGGCCGTAAGAGCAAAGGGCCTAAGAAAATGGATAGATGTCTCTAGTGTGGTGAGCTTGGCCACTGGAAGAGGAACTGTCCCAAATTAGGCAAAAGCGCAAAAGGTATGAAACTCTTTGTTTTTGAAACTAATTGTTCTATGACCGTCTTTTATACTTGGTGGATTCTGGACTCAGGGGCTAGTGCCTATGTTTGTTGTTTGGATCAGGATCTACAGAGAAGTAGAAAGTTGGGCCTAGAAGAAGTGATGATCAAAGTAGGCAACGGGGAAAGCGTCGCGTCTACTAGGATTGGATCTACTTCTCTTTATTTGAATTCTAAACATTTACTGTTATTAGATGATGTTTTAGTTTTGCCCAAGGGGCTTAAGAACATTGTTTCTATTCCTATCTTAGTTAAGATTGGATATACATTCCGTTTTTCTAAATTAAATTGCGACATTTAGTATGGAAATAAATTAGTTGGCAATGATTCTTTAGTTAATGGTTTGAATTATTTAAATGTCCGTAATTCATCTGATGTGAATGTTGTAACTCGTAAACGTGGTAGGCAAGAACCTAACCTAAGACTCAAGTGGCATCTTAGACTAGGCCATGCCGGAGAGCACAAGATCCGCAAGATGGAAAAATATGGGCTTTTAAGCTCACTAGGGTCGGATTCCTATCCAACATGTGAATCATGTCTCCTTGGCAAGATGGCTAGATCACCCTTCACCTGGACTTTTGAAAGAGCTACTCAAGTCTTAGGGTTAGTGCATACCGACATCTGCGGACCATTTGGATATAATAAATTATTAATTGAAATAATAAATTAATTAAACAAAAAAAATCCCGTGCTTCTAGAAGGTGTCCAAAGTGGACGCCTAATAGGCCTAAATGGGCGTCCAAGTGATGCCCTAGTTTAGGGCTCTTTTGTTTTGACTTGTTCAATAAGTCATGAGGTATTTAAGGACTCTTTGACTTTGAACAAGTAAAAGAATATCATAACTCTCATAACTTCTAGAAAATAAAGAGGAAAATATTCCTGATACCCTAGCCGTCGCCCTCTTAGACAAAGAAGTGGGATTTTTCGTTTGTTGATCCGCACGTGATTATATAGAGACGACGTAATTTCATTGTTCGGATCAAGGTTCAAGATTTAAAGATTCAAATAAAGAATTAAAGATTCGGAAGCTTCAAGTTTCGAGTTTTTTAGAGGAAGAAAAGTTCTTCATCAAATTCGTAATAACAAGTAAGTTTTTATTCGTTAATTTATTGTTCAATATGAATATGCGATCATTGAATTCAACTTTAGGTTTTAAAATAAAATTTTTGAAATCCTTCCGCTGCGTTTATGTTATTTATCGCGAAACCCAACAGTATGTCTACACCCTTTCTCTTCGATTGCATGTCTCTTATATTAGCCTATTCAATTTCACAAACAATACATCACTAATGTGCTCTCGGAAAACACCCAAACCTCGGTTGTATAGACTAGAGGGAGCGGGTGGAAATTGGGTTGAGGAATTACAATCAGTGTTATTATCATATCGGACCACCCCAAAATCTACTACAGGAGAGAGTCATTTTCACCTTGTGTATGGAACAAAGGCAGTCATACCTGCAGAGGTCAAGGTGCAAACCCGCCGGGTTAGATACTTTGAACCTGAGCAGAATGAGGAACGACTAATGGAGGAGTTGGACCTAATCGAGGAAGTCAGAGATAAGGCATACCTGAGGATAGAGCAATACAAATAAAGGATCATGCGGAACCAGGCAGCAAAGGTGAAGGCCAGATCTCTACAGGTGGGCGATCTGGTACTCAAGAGAGTAGATGCAGTGCGCACAGTGAAGAATTTGGACCCTAAGTGGGAGGGTCCCTACAAAGTAATCAAGATGTTGGCAAGAGGAGCGTACGAGCTGGAGGATAGCAAGGGGAAATTACTCCCTCGCCCATGGAACATGCAGAATTTAAAAAAGCTCTACATTTGATTACTTGCAATTTGCTTTATTTTACAGTTTGATGTATCGACTCACGAAACTACTAATGTTTTTGGTGGAAGTTATGATTGTGTTTTCAGGTAATACCTAAGAATGTAATGTATTCTTTGCAAGGTCAGATGCAAAGCTCCAGAAATCTAGTACGAATTTGTTTATGAGAAATTTGGTATGATATATATATATATATAAATTGATGATTGAAATGTGGAGTAAGGGTAGTTGGTGGAAGGGAGGTAGTCGAAGGACTGGGAATGTACCACCTGGGTAGGTAGCCGGGGTCTGACGCCAGGCGTAAAATGGCATCGAACCCGAAGGCCCTACACCAAGAGGAGAAGGAGGGACTGGGTGAGGAATCACCTTCGGGGTGGTTCCAGGACCTGTCCTAAGCAGACTGGGGTTTCGAGCGACAAGTAGTAAAAGGAAGCCATAAGGTCGAAGAATAAATAAGGAGCGAAGGTATGGAGAAATGTGGGAAATAAGGCAGGATACATGCGGTAAGGGCTGGCCACCTGAGCCCGTTCAGGAAATTTATGTTTGGAGGAGAGGAAAAGGTGTAATAAGGCAGGTGGCAAATGGAAGTCCCCACGATTGCATAGGTGCAGTGCAAGTCCCCACGATTGTACGCGCTTGTTGACGGGTGTTCGATCCCGTGTGCAAGTCTCCATGATTGCAAATGCAAGTCTCCACGATTGAATAAGAGAAAGTAAGGGTGTCCGATCCCGATGCAAGTCCCTATGATTGCATAATGACATACAAGTCCACATGATTGTATGTGTCAAGAAGATACTAAGAATTGACGAACGATTTAAGGTAAGGCCCCATGATCAGAGATGCAGCTACAGCGCATTTTAGGTCTGGTGGTATTACTTGAGGAATAACCAGTTTATCTGATCTTGAAAGGAATACCTAGAATTTTTCGTATATGTCAAACATTGTAGGTATGGGAAGCTAGAGTACCAACGGAGGTATGGTTGTATTATTTGTCACATTTTTGCAATTGGTACTAGGTGCGTAAATTTATACATGTATGATAGACTAACCTACTCTCTTAGGGGAAGTCAAATTTTCTGTATTTTCTTAACTTTCACAAAGTATGCAGATATGATCAAAGAACCTAAGGAGAAATTATAGCACGACACAGGTAAGCCATTTTCTTAGCAAGTCAGATAACACACAAAAAATAGATATAAGTAGGCATCATATTAGATTTATAGTAAAACTAGGCAGTTATCTGCCCGAACTGGGAGAAGATCTGGCAAAACTAACAAGAAAAACATAAACATAAATTGTTCGAGGGCCACATATGCCTAAAACCAAATTAATAGAAACATAAATTGTTTAAAGGGCCACACATGCCCATCAAAAATCAAATATTGTTGTTTAAATTACTCAGTGGGCTCAACCACAGCAGCAGTAGAATCAACATCGGCAGCACCAGGAGAAGGATCAGCATCACTTGTGGGCTAGTCAGCAATAGCTTCATTCGGCTGACCTACGGCAGGTGGGATGATCTGACCTGCAGAAGGGGGAGCCCCTGGAGCAGCAACAACAGCCTTTACGGCAACCTCCGGATCTAGAAATTCATCAGAGACACCCTCAAGAGGATAACCCTTGGCTTGGAACTGAGCAGCACAGCCATCAAAGCATTTGACAAAGAAATTAATGGATTTATCATCAACCATGTCAGAAAATTCCTTGGAAGCGAGGAAACCGGCTTTGAACTTAGCAAGGAGCTCCTGTCCTTCAGCAAAGGCGGGGAAGTTGGTTATCCAATTTTGGCGCTCCACGTTCAGAACTTCCTCCAGCTCGGTCTCCTTTTGTGTTGCCTGTGCAGCTAAGGCCACCTCCAGATCCACCTTTTCACCTAGCAACTTCTAGAAATTTGCATGCAGATTCTTCAAGTCGTGGCGCAGGTTCTTCTCCTTATATGACGAGGACTCCTGAGATTTCTTCAGCTGCTCCTGGACCTTGGACAATTTCTTCTGAAGGTCATCCACCTCAGTATTCTGATACTGATCTATCAAAGCATGGCCAGCTAACATGTAGAACTACCATAAAAGAAGATAAAATATTTATATAAAGAAATCAATGAAACACAAAAATTAAAAAAAAAAGTGCAAAACTTGCCTTAGGCATGAGAAGAAGGGCAGCCCTGGAAGCCTCGCGAGGGTCAAGTTCTCCAGGTAGTGACGATCAAGAGAACTGGGCAGCCTCTGAATAAAATCTATCATCACTGCAATGTCGTTACTCCTCAAAGCAAAAATGGGCGTAGGGTCCTAGGCCTTAGATCGAGTCCTGGAAGCTGGTGGATCTGCAGTCCTAAGCTGCAGGTCGAGCATAAGCTCCTTGATAGATATACCTAAGTTGCCACGCTTAGCTAAACGGATGTCCAAAAGAGTCATCGAAGCTACAGGCCTCTTACCCGAGGCTATCTCTAACACTAGGGCTGGATCACGAAGCGGGAGAGATTGTTTCCCCTGGCCCAAGGTTGGGGAAGACATAACTCCCAGAGGCGTGGCTAGAGATTGTACCACCTGAGGTGGCACTTCTGGTGGCAGAGGAGGCTCTGAAGTTGGAGGAGGCTTCTTCCTGCGCTTGAAAGCATCCTTAGCATGAGAAGCATCCATTAACTCTTCTGCAAAACAAACTCAAGCAAGCAACCATCAGAAACAGAAGCAGTCATCAAGAGACTACAAACATAAGCGTACATAAATCATCACACCAGTACTACCTAGGGTTTCACCCTACAGATCCGCCCTAGCAGAGCTGCAATTGATGTTGTGTAACAAACGGTTGTCAACAAGTTTACCCACATCACGAGGGGTAAAATTCAGGTAGTGCACAAACTGATGGTGGTATGAGGACAAATTCTGGGTAGAATAAGAATGGGTGCTATCTACCTTCTCCAAGAACTCACGACGAAAATCCCAAAGCTCACCCGGAGGTGGGGCTACAAAAATTGTAATTATACTTCCACTTCTTCTTAGTGAGGTGGGTAGCCAAGAAGGTAGCTTGACCTCGGGAGGTAAGGTAGAAAATGCCACTATCTGTAGAAATAGAGCGAGGCAGAAAACAGAGAGTAGAACAAATTGGCAGTAGTCGGGTGGCCATAGTAATGGAGCAAAACAGCAAAAACAGCCATCAAACGAATGGCATTGGGAGCAAATTGATTCAAAGGGGTGCGATACCTATTGGCTATCTCGATGAAAAGGCGAGGAATGGGGATACGCAGACTTGCCCGGAGTTGAGCGATGTAAAAGCAAGTGTAACGTAAGAGAGGGTGATGAGGCCTATCCTGTGCAGGTGGGACCACAATTTGGTATCACTCAGATATGCCATACGTTTGACATATTTTTGGTTCTTGTTAGAGAGTGAAACGGGACTGGAGGGGTCCTACAATGTCTAGGGCTCCAACTCGACTACTTCTTAGGTTTTCACCTTGGGAAGAGGAGGAGATGATGGTGGTATTACGCCCATCAGATTCTGTATCGGAAGACTCGACATCAATGACCTTATCACCCTCGGTAGCACTATATAAATCCCTCACAAAAGAAGTGGTTTCCCCCTCAGAATCGGAGGAAGAGTCCAACAAATTGCAAGGCTCACCTCGGTTCTGAGAGTCGGAACCAAGACTATTCGACATAATGGCACGTAACAAGAAAAAGAGCAATGGCGACAATAACAAACAGAATTTCGGGGATTTTTCACAGAACTATGCAGCACACAAGCAAAACAAACAAAATATAAAAAGAGGAGAAAGAGAGAAATACTCAATACCTAGGGAGTGGACAACGAACATGGGTAACCGCCGCTGGAGAAGACGAAGTGAAGAGAGAAAGGAAGAAATGGTTTTCTGAGTTTTAACTAATCAAAATTTCAAAAAAAGGAAATAAAATCAACTATTTTTGATAAGTTACCTTTTCAGAAATAAAAAATTCAAAAATAAAAGCAACATACAAGGAAAGAGGCGGGCTTCATCCCCATCTGTACATGTGGCAGCCATCGAGTCGAGCGCATATCTAGGGGCAATTATGGAGGCATCATCTGACGAGGCCATAATTATGGCGCGACTTTCTCGAGTTCCAAGGCAATAACTGCAAAAGTATGGAGAAGTCCAATCGGCTAGTCAAACTCGCAAGTAGAGTTTTCTCCAGACCTACACAGGAAGGCATCCCCTAGCTCTGCTGGTCAGGTTGTTATACCTGGACAGGTTGGAGATTCTTTCGGCATCATGTTTTCTACCTGCATCCTTAAAAGTTTCGTCAGCTCGACCCATATCACTTATTTTTTCTCAACTCTTACAGGTGGACTACGTCAAACTTCAGAGTTGGGGGGGACTATTGATGTGGGTAGAAATCCGTCTTTGGGCCAAGTTCGGTGGTCCAATACATTGTGGGCCCAAGCCCAATGACTTCATGGACTTGGACCCTTCTAGAAGACATCATATTCGGACAGGCTTAGCTGGAGGCCCCAATGACCTTACCTGCACAGGTAGGGCAGCGCTGATTATGGACAGCTGGGAGACAAGATCCAATTAATCTTCAACCTTGCCATATATAGACCTGTGGAGATCCGGCCTATCTTTCACAATTATATCTGATTGATTGTAATCTCATATGGATAGATTATGATTACCAAATGTATATTTATCATAGTTGACTTACCCCTTTTAACCCCCCCATCAAAATTCTTGTATATATATATCGACTCCAACATCAATAAAAGGATCCGAACTCTTTACACCCATGGACGTAGGTCTAATTTTTGGACCGAACCACGTTAAATCTCTTGTTATTTACCTGATCGCTCTTATATTATATATTAAATCTCACTATAACACTCATATTCTCCCTTATATTAATATAAATATTATTGATGTGAAACCCACACACATCAGTTATATACATAATAGATACAAAAACTCGTAGAAAACTCCTAAAACGTGTGTGTGTGTGTGTGTGATCAAGATTGTGTGATTACATTTAAATTTAGGGTTTTTTTTTTAAGGAAAACTACAATAGGAGTCTCGTAGGATAGGGCTTGTTGCATTCTTAGTCCCATCATTTACAAATTTACAAACTTCGTCCCCCATCACTTCTTTTTTTGCATTTTTTATCACAACCGTTAAAAAAAATGAAAATTGTTAGTGTAGTCACGTGTCTTGCACGTGATCAGCAATAAAGCTAACAGTGTGTGCATTACACGCACGGAATTCCGTCCAATTTTGAACAATTGAGACCAACTTTGCAACAATATGTATCCTATGGAACTAATTTTGCAAGTTTGCAAAAAGAAAAAAAAATACTAAAATTGCAAAATGCCTATTCTACAAGACTAATATTGCAATTCTCCCTTAATAAAATTTGGATTATTTTAATGTTGTTTTTTTTTTAAATAAGTGCAACTAACTAATATTAGTGTCTGTGAAAAGACATAAAAGATTTATTGAATTATTGTGTCTTTTAATTAATAGTTATATACTTCATAGACACAACAATTTGTTGGAAACTCCTAACCATATTATTCAACACCAAAAACATTACACCTATTAACTTCAGCCATTGTTCTTCTTCTTTCTTTTCAATTCTTTCATTATTAATATATACAATTTCATAGAAAATTCTGTACACAACTATTAATTTTTTGCATTTGTTGGAATAAAAACTTTTAGTTTACTCATGTGTCTTGCACGTGATCAGTAATAAAACTAACAATGTGTGCATTACACGCGTGAAATTTAATTCAATTTTGAACAGTTGAAACCAACTTACAACAAAATGTATCCTATGGAACTAATTTTGCAAGTTTGCAGAAAACAAAAATACTAAAATTGCAAAATGCCTATTCTGCAAGACTATTATTCCAATTCTCCCTTAATATGAAGGTGAAAAACTAAATTGTAACCCAAATAATCTGGATTATTTTAATGTTGGTTTTTTTAATGAGTGCAACTAATTGATATTAGTATTTGTGAAAAGACATAAAAGATTTATTAAATTGTTGTCTTTTAATTAATAGTTATATACTTAATAGACACAACAATTTGTTGGAAATCCTAACCATATTATAATTCAACACCAAAAAAATTACACAATTAACTTCTGCAAATTAAGTTGAATTGTGATTTAGAAGTGATAACTAAGTTCCGCTTTTAAAACGGATAAGAATTCTATATGATATAATAAGGGGCATTATAGCCAATTTAGTTATTTGGGAAGAATGTGGAGTATTATATAAATTTCTTTTAATTGTGATATATATATATATATATATATATGCGAATAAAAATTTTAAACTATAGCAAACAAATTTACTTGAGCAAAAAATTATATTAACTTGAAATTATCTAAATAACTCTATACATATATCTATCAGAAAACATATTCAAATTTCATGCAATTCTTTTCTAATTTAAGTAATTAGTAAAACAATCGCATGGCAAATATTTTGATTATTCTTGTTTAGTTTGCAAAAACAAGTCTCTTGCTAGGGAAGCTAGTTTATCTTTTTGAACTTTTTTTCGTTTAAAAGAATTATTCTGATGGAAAGTAAAAAAATACTAAATTTTACTAGAGATAATATTAGATCTATCATTTATTTTATGTACCAAACTCTGAAAACATATTTAGTAGAACTGAAAAGCAATTTGATTTAAAAATTTCAGATGAAAAACTATTGTACTTTTGTTCAAGACCGACCACTAAATTTAAGTATAATTACTTTACTATATGAACAATATGAATTATATTTAAAACATCATGATCAATTGTGTCTTAATCACTATAATGCATGAATACTTTTGTATATGCGTATAATATATAAACATATGTTAATAATTTTTGAAGTTGTGTCCTGAACTCGAAATACATGTCCAACATTGATAAAAATAACTACAATTTACATGTATCCGATACTCGTCAGCGCATGTTTACTCATGGTCAATATATAAAATAACTAATTCTCTTAAATGAATACATATAAAATATGACTAAATAGTTTAAATTTGTTTATGAAATAATTTACATTTCCTTTATTATATATTACCTATTTGATTAGTTCGTTTTGAATAAGTTGACCCAGGGACGGAGCTAGGATCTTTAGTGAGGGGGGGCAAGATCGTTGTAATATAGACGAAGGATTGAGGTACGGTACGCTATATTTATGGGAGAAAATCTAATAAGGAACATAGTTACTATATCTACTAAGATGTCTCATCCAAAAATATACAATTGAAGTCTTATAAAACAAACCAACATGGCTACTTATTTAAATTAGGCATTCTAAATTGTACTCGACGAGTTTTTAAGTCATCGAACTCATCAATCATTGAATCAACATCAAAAGTTTGGGCAATATAACACCCATACGGCCATACCATAAAAAATAAAATTAAAATTGATAAGTTGTAAAGAAACCCTAAATCACTTGCCTGGAGAATTGAGAAAAAGACAGAGAAAGCTTAAAAGGAGCGTTTAATCCGTCTTCATCTTCGTTGGGCGTCGACGTCGAGCGGAAGAACAATTTCGTTGCCTTCGTCTAAGAAGAAGAGAAGAAGAAATAGAAAATGGAGATCTCAGGCAATGTCTCACGTTTGTCTCACTCTTTCCAAGGTAAAGTCAAAAGTTAAAGTTAAAATTATAAAGTTAAGGTTTTGTTAGTATTTTTATGCTAAAAGGAAAGAAAACTTGAAGGTACGTTGCAGAAACAAAAGTTGGTGGGGGCCCAAAAAAATTTATTAAAACAAAAAACAATTAAATTTATATATATATATATATATATAATTGAGGGGGGGCGACCGCCCCATCATGTCCCCGTGTCCGTCTCTGTTGACCTATATTTGTATGTATATATATATATATATATATCCATTTTCTTACATTAAAATTTATAACACGAATACTATATATTTATTTAGTTATCATTTTTTCAATATAATTATAATTGTGTAGTTTTACATGGATGTGTTACAGTATCATGTCCTAGTGGCAACATATCTTATATATATTGAACTGTAGTGTTCTATTCATATCATATATCATATAGTGTTCGTATTACACTCACTGTTTAGGTACTCTCAATTTGTCTTGTATAATCTGAACTGACGTGTTGCTCCATGGTCAATATTTGTAATCAATATAAGATCAAATACCAAAAGATATAAGTAATTGTTAGGTGATGTTACACTTAAATGGAATGAGTTAACTCAACTTCACCACCCACCTATCATAACTATTTTTATTTTTATTAAATTTAATTGAACTTCCGTATCAATCTTTATCCAAAATAAAATAAAGTTTATTCTAATTTGAAATAAGATAAATAAATGAATTTTTTAAGATCTCTTCATATCTTATTTGTGTGTGTGTATATATATCTATATATATTTTTTAAGATCTCTTCATATCTTATTTGTGTGTGTGTGTGTATATATCTATATATTATAGATATATATATACACACACACACAAACAAAAATAAGATATGAAGAGATCTTAAAAAATTCATTTATTTATCTTATATATATATATATATATAAAAGGTAGTTATACATTATCTCTTTAAATTTTAAATTATGAAACTTCGAATTAATAATTATATTTTTATATTTTAATTAAAAAATCATTTCTCGTGCTATAAAATTAGTTTATCAAATAAATGGTACGAAATACATTTAATAAAGTAAAGTGCATTTTTGTTCATGTGGTGAATTCAAATAAAAGTGCTATTAAACTTGGTTAAAGTTATAAATGAAAAAATATATCTTCAAACTTTCTCCTAGTTATCATGGGCTTTGTATGTTTGTGTTTATTGAAACACGTTTTCATTTTTTGGATCATTAGAAAATGAAAATACTCACATCAAGCCAAATTCTACAAAAAATACTCATTTTGAAATCTTACTACATATTCCCCTATGTAAACACTCGTCATTTCATTCATTCAATCACTTCACACTTTTTATTAATTAACTAAATAATTCAATTATCCAACTCATTCTCGTTCTTACTTCATGCTATCTTTTTTTCTTATCATCATTATATTCATAATTATTTCAATCATTTCATATATCAAATCATAATAAAAGTCTACTTTATATCACATTTACACAACTTTCAACCATTTATTAAAAACACATCCAAACAAACTAAAAAAGTCAATATTTTCACACGAATTTCTGTAATACACATTTTCCAAAAAAAACTTAGAATTTAATTTTAAAAACACAATTTTTTTTTTCACGAATTTCTCCACACCACATTCGGTAACCATAAATAGCCGTGGCATCCCCCAAAATTCAATTATCGACCCGTTCCTACCAAACATTATAATTAAAAAAGCATTCTTCCTTTTTCTATGTTTTTAGGAAGATTTCATATTGACAGGTATCAGTCGCTTTCTAAGCCCTTGTTCCGAAGATATATGCAAGAAGATAATCCATCTAACTATAGGATTTACTTATAGAATTAATTAATTAAAAACAAAATTTTGCTTTATAAACTCCATAGTCATCAAAAATCGACCGTCCACATGTCTTTCTCAAGATGAAATCAGCTGATATTGTGGTCAAGAAATCCTATTGCGTTGTACATCGGATACTATATTTTACGATGGAATTTTATTGTATATATATATAATTCATGTTATTTGTATATTTAAGAAAAAAGATTATATATTGTCGTGCATACAAACATTAATGGAATAGAGAAAAAATATCATCTGGAAGAGATAAGCTCAATTGATTACGAGATCATGTTAAAATGAGTTTAACCAAATCATTATTACAACTAAATAAAATATAATATAATTAAATCGCTATACTATGAACAGTATGTTGTTCCCCAATCCACCATATACGTACTACACAAGTAAACAATTAGGTGAAAAACCAATAAATGGCAGCCAGCCATGTTTTTTATGAAACTATATATGCATCCATACACAATAAATTATAAGTTTTAGGTCAATTTAGTTTTTTTAGGGTGCATTTGGATTGATAGATTTGAATTGGGATTCGAAGAATGAAATTAGAGGAAGGATTTCAAATATTATTAAATTGATGTTATTTGAAATTCACCATGATAATTGACAAAATAACTAAAAATGAGTTTCAACAGATTTGAAATTCATTGTAACCTGAAATAATTTAAACAAGCTCAATAAATTTGTCCATAAATTAGAAATCCACAGCTTTCAAATTTTTCAATCCAAACAGACCTTAAGTATGTTATTTTTGTGTGAAAGAGATTCAAATACTCATCATAAGAGCATAGTGGGTTATGAGTTATATTTACTAGATAATTGTGGCAATGAAGTAATTATGATCTATTGAAAATATTTGAGAGGATGTTTGGATCAGATTTTGAGTTATGATTTCATTGGATTTCAATATTTACAATGTGTCATTGGATTTCAATATTTGAAGTATGACAAAGGAAAATTAAAGTAAGCATAAATTTATTGAAAATGTGTCGCTAAGTTGATGCTCTAATTAAGATTGATTCAGCATGTAAACTACAACAACCAATAATAGTCGTGACAAAAATTGAAGCGATAATGTTAATATTATCAGTAGATATATATAATGATTGACAATAATTTTTGTTTTGTCATAACAATAATTTTTAGTGGCAAAAGTTTCTTCAAATTTTGTTATTATTGACAATTAGTGACATATGTATAATAACAACTTAGTAACAACACAAATATAATGACAACTATAAATGCTGTCACTAATTGTGAATATTGACAATAACTTCTATATAAATTTGTCATTCTTAAATATATAGAAACTATTTTTGTGACCAAACAAAAATTATGTCACTAAAAACTTATTATTAGTGAAACTTTGACATTGCCATTTGATATTTCCTCACTAATTTTTAAAAAAAATTTAGTGGTATCTAGATATGTTTATAAATAATATACTCATAAATATGTATTAAACGACGAACCTACATGCAATCTATACCAATGAACATTTTCTTTCCACAAAAATAGCAAAGAAGGTGGGAGGTCGAGGCAAAACCCACCAACTATGATGCACGGATACTCCTAAACATGACTCATACAATATCGTATTGGTATCTACCCGTATCCGATATGGATACTCCTCGATACTGCATCTGAAACATTTTTGAAGTGTTCAAAATGAAAAGAAAAGGAAAAAATTAGATACCGTATCCGGTACAAAATTTGAAGTATTCAACACACCTTGGGACATGGTTCGTACAAGGTTCGGACATGCGGCGGACATGATCGGGACACGTTTGGACACCCCAACGCTTATTTTGGTATTAAAAAAAGTACATGGGCCAAATTAAATAGAAATAACTCTTTTCACTTTTCTCTCACTCCCTCACATTATAGATTCATCTCCCGGCTCAACCTCTCTTCTCTTTCTCGAAAAAAATTAATCTCTACAAACCCTTATACCACCACCATCAAACAACCCCATCCCACCGGAAGAGATAACACGCCGTCACATCTAGCAACTGAAGAAAGCCACTAGTCGATTCTTTGGGTTCCTAAAATTGTACCCAATTCCCCAATTTAAAATCCTCAGTGTGAAATTTTAATTAGGCTATTTAATCTTTTATTTTGACAATACTATTGTGTTTATCTTTCAATACAAAATAAATTGCTTTGGTCTTGGGGTGTGATATGGGCTAAAAATGTCCAGGGGTATTTTAGTAACTTACTCGTCCCCGAGTCGTGTCGAGTCGCCCACCACAGGTCAAAGCCCGCGGTGGAAGGACTGGCAAATCATTAAGCATAACAAGGTAATTCCTCTAGCTTAATAATAATAATAATAATAATAATAATAATAATAATAATAATACTTTTAAGCCTAATGGGCTGATGACATGATACGGCCTAAGAGCCCATAGCCTATAACCAGCTCCTTATAAATACCTCAAAGGAGCTGGAGGTGGCTCATTATCGGTTCTCCCCACCAAAAGAGTTCTAGAGAGAAAGCAGCTGACTATCATATAAGATTACCTACTCCCCCAGTAAAAGATCACTGGCTACCGAGAGTAACGCCATCGTCGAACTCCGAATAGACTTGATCCCAACTATCTGGATACATAGGCAGCTCGCCATAGTCGAGTGCAGTCTATAAATCCACCAACCCCCACCTAGTTTGTCGTGTGTTGGATCAGTTCCTTCACCCCACGTGGTCAATCACGTGACAAATATCATCTGACAAATTTTGACATCATCAGATTGGCACCGTCTTTGGGAATAGCGCTCCAGCCACTGAGTATGCAAACTAGGCCCCAACTGGGTACGACCGGTGATAGGATTACTAGCAACCATCCGCTAGCAGCTGTCGATGAACTTCCAAATCCAACGCCTGAGGATCAGCCTAATGCTGAGGGTGGCGCTCAAGACCCCCAACCCGGCAAGCTGAAGGCGGGGGTCTAGACATACCACCCCCGACGAACGGGCAGAACGCACCTCCTATGACGCCATCAGTGATTCCACCCCCTACCACTAGGGTGTTCGAGATCACTTAGAAGGCTCTAACCACTCTTGTTGAGCATGCATCAGTGAGGGCAACACCTGTCCCATCGACTAGCAAGGGGCACGACCCCCATGTGAGAAATACTCAAGAGGCTTCCCCTTTTCAGGAGAAGGGGACTCATTTCACCTCCTTAGTCAATTCGTAGAGGTCGGGAGCCTCGTGCAAGGAGTCGTACCCAGAGAGTCGCTTCCAGAGAGTCGCCCCCAGAGAGTTGCTTCCAGAGAGTCGTCCCCAGGGAGTCGCCCACAGAGAAAATCCCCCCAACAGTCCAGTCAATGGCGAGAATCCCATCGATCCACCTCCTGCGAGCAAGTAGACTGCTCCTCCTGTTACACCAGCGGTAATCCCACCCCCTACTACCAAGGTGTTTGAGATCACCCAGGAGGTACTGCTAGCCTAAGTTGAAGATGCATCTGGGCGCGCAGCCGCTTGGGTTGGTCAGCAATACGCCCAGGCACACCCATCACGTTCTGCGCCCGTACAGACAACAGCTGGAGGACAGGGTCCCCAGGGGAAGAATACTCAAGAGGTGCCCCAGCCACAGGAAAAGTGGGCACAAGATCCACCCCCTCAGTCGGATCATAGGGAGCGGGAGCCCCAGAACAGAAGCCACCTTCGTCGAGTAGAGCCTAGCCAATACACCCGTGGAGGTCGAGAGTCCTTAACTCCCCGGTAGAGGGGGCGGACCAATAAGTAGAAGAGAATAGTGTGGCATCACCCCCCGAAAGGCTCCTGAGAAGAGGAGATAGAAGGCCAATGCTTCCAAGGTCGCTACGCAGAGGTCATGTATCCTTGACCCCCGTAGAGATACGCTCTGCCAAGATGGAAATCTAGAGGACTATGCATGATATGAAGATATGTAGTTGGTGTCATTAGTCGAGGTACCCCCCAAAAGAAGTCCTTTCTACCCGGTGATTTTGGCAAGAGTCTTCGCCTAAAGGACTTACGATACCTCATCTGAGCTAATATGAAGGAGCTGGAGACCCTCAAGAGCATGTTGACAAGTTCAACGCCAAGGCTGACATGTACAACCTCAGTGATGCTGCCAACTGTAAGATTGTTTGAACCGCCCTTACTGGAAGGGTGCTTGGCTGGTTCAACCGACTGCCCTCTGGTACCATCGCCGGCCTCGAGCAGTCGACCAAGCGCTTCCTCAACCACAAACCATGGAAAGGAACATCCTATTGGCGAGTGATGCCAAAGTAAAATCAGCGACCATCTCCAACTACTGGGTGAAGTAGATTCTGGTTGACAGTGGGAGCTTAGCAACCATTCTCTTTTACAATGCTTTCACCCAACTAGGGTGGATAATGCGCTGCTTCAAGCGGTCGACACCTCCCTTCACTAGATTCACGGGTGAGATGTTGGGAGCATTAGGGGAGGTGTCTCCGCCTACATCTTTGGGTGCATTTCCAGCCCACTCTACGAAGATGACAAAATCTTTGGTGGTCAAAGTCATCTCCACATGTCATGTAATTCTAGGGAGGCCGAGCTTAAACTTATTCTAAGTCGGCGTATCTACTTATCACATGAGGGTGAAATTCCCAACCCGCATGGGAACAGATGAAGCATGATGACATGGATCATAGAGACAAAGGGAAGCAAGTAGTGATGAACTTAGTCTCATTAGAGGAAAGTCCCTTGGGGGGCACGATAAAATTAGTCCATACTGGGTCAAAATCCCAGTAGTCAGATGCCTATGAACAAGACACGTGCCACGACATACCACCCCAAGCAGATAATGCCTATTTTAAAAATGTAGCAACCGCCGCTAATGGAATAGATTCCAAAGTGATGGGCATGCTGGCAGTGAATTCCATTAGCAAGATGACCTTCTTGGGAAACATCCCCCAAACTTGACAAAGGGTCGAGCCTTATGAGGTAACAAATAACAAAAACTATCTTTTTTTTCATACATAACTATTAAACAAGTCAAGCGATGAGTGGGGATGCCCACCAGCGCCGACTACCTTTTACTTTAAGCTCTGAGGTGCCTAGGTGTACCCCTTTTTTTATTTTCTGCATGAATGATTGAATATTGTGCTAAAGAGCTTATTAGCACCCTTCTCCCTTATATATGTTAAATGTTATTTTCAGGTCACGGTCTAATAGCAAACCAAAAGCCCTCGGCGTCACTGACTCCGACTGGGGTTATTACAAGGTTTCAATACTTAGTTTACTTCTGCTATTCTGTGAGTTGCTCCGATAAGTGCGGAAAACAAGAACATCAATACAGCCCCTAGAAGCTATCAAACTCTCACTGGACGTTTTACAAACATCAGACGCGACCCCAATTGAGGTCAACAAGGGTGGCACCGCTAAAATCCCCCGAGCCGTATACGACTTGCCTGAGGATGGGCGATCCCATAATCCCTCCTTAAACTGAGAGAGGTTGAGGACCTACAAAAGGTCTCCTCACTTCCATTAAGGTTATGGACTGAGATTGTGAACAAACTAATATAAGGCAATCAAGCCCCCAATAACGAGTGACCACTGGTATCACGAACCGTGTTACTCATGCAACTAAATAAACATTATGCAAATAGACCTCGCCGCTCCATGTGTTGATATAACCAAACACCAAAGAGAGGGCAAGAAAAAAGTGGCTAGCCAAAGGTGTGACTTTACTTCATGACCCCAAGGCATGACGTTAAAAGCTATCTAAGCCCCTTAAGATGAATTCCAATACGGAATAGTCAAGGCACCACATGTCAATTATTTTGATACTACTCACGCATCTGCTCCCCAATGAGTAGTATATGAAGTGAGTAGTAGCAAGAGAAATACCAGTTGCAGGCTAGTAGCCGCCTAATAAAGAGCTACCTATGGCGCCGGTTACTAAGTAGACATAGGAAATACTATTCAACCCTACCATCCTAAACATGGGGATAGACAATGACTACATGTCAAATAGAACAAAAAAAACTTCTAACTCCCTGACTATATGGTCACTTACTCCTTAATTTAACTAGCACAATTAAGGAGTAGGGGGGCATACGGGGAGAAAATATAGCTAAGTAGCTAACTGTTAGAGTATGCAAAAAAAGATAGTCAATATCCATGAAAAAACCCCCGAGCTAACAAAGACTCGAACGAGGAGTGCCCACCTGATATTCCATCCAGCAATACCAAGAGAGGTCGAGGCTCTACAAAGCATCCCACCTCTCACTAAGGTTCTGGACTGAGATTATACCATTAAAAATAAGTGGCGACCAAAGTCGCACTAAGAATAAAAACATGAGAGGCAACTTAAGCCTCCACATAAAAACATTGCCACTAGTGTCACAAATCAAATGCTACTTACTCAAAATGCATAAATAACGGGTGACACCAAGCTCTAAGCTATCCCTCCGCTAGCGAAAGATAACATCTACCCCGTAAAATCCTCACTCTCTAAGGTGTTAACCATGAAAATACACTAAGGAGTGGGGGGCAGGGAACCCTATGAGGCGCTAAGTCCACCCGTCAAAGTTATTCACCCACCTAATCAAATCTTGAGGGTAATGATGAAAAATCATATCGTGAGCATAATAATGCCACCATTGGCGTCACATGGCGCTAACAAGTAAATGACACCATTGGCACCCCGGAAAAGCTCATGAGGCAACAGAGATAGAAAAATATAAGGCTTGCTCAAAGCCTATGAAGAGCTCACAAATGTGCTAAGTCAAAAACACGATTGTTGTTAACGTTCGACTAGCTCATAGTCCTACAAGCACGAAAGCAGCCGTAAGATAAAGTACCTAGATATGTACATAAGGCATATAAAAAGCCATAAGTTGCCACCGGTAAAAACCTATAAGCCAAGGTAACACCCCGGAAGAAGGCGCCTTGATGCATCACGGCTCGAGGGGCAAACCTCGCGGACAGCCGCGAGGCAACGACGTGCCCGCGCGGCTGATCGCGAGGCAATATGCCTCACGGCAAGCTTCGCGGCACTGCGAGGCAACATGCCTCGCTGCCAACCATGAGACGACAAGCCTCGCGGTAGCCGCGGGGCAATAATTTTGAGGGTCGGAAACAAGTGACCCCCCCTCCGGTCTAAATAGCCTGACGCTCGCCAAACCACCACTCCTAGCACTCATTGAATTCCGCCAATGGTGCGTTGAAAATGACTAAGTACTCCCCTGGAGCTCCTGAAGCCAAGGGGTGCAAAACACCCCACTAGCGCTCATGAAGCCAAGGGGTACATAACACCCCTCTAGTGCTCATGAAGCCACGGGGCGCAACAATTCAATTAAGTAGTTAACCTAGTGCTCGTGAAGCCAAGGGGTATACCCCGCAAGAGCTCATGAAGACACGAAGAAAGAAGTAAAGACTTACTTGAGTCCTAAAACAGCTCAACATATGTGTCACGGGTAAATATGCCATACAAGGCAAAAGACCTGGCCCGTTCAGCATAGAGTCTAAGGACCTTGCCCCTCCACTCGAGGCAAAGTACTTTGCCCATTCTCCATAGAGGCTAAGGACTTTTCTCCCTTACCTCTAGGCAAAAGACCTTGCCCATTCGCCATAAAGCCTAGAAATTTGCTCCATATCGAGGCAAAGGACCTTGCACTCTCACCTAGTAGCAAAAGATCTCACCCCCTCACAATGAGTCAATGACCCTTGCCCCTTCACCTCGGGGCAAAGGCTAAATTAATAAATTCTAAGTCCCATCTAGAGTACAAACACCCGGATTGAGGTTCTATCAATAACAAGTCCCCACTTGAAATTATCTGAAATGATAGCACATATTTGGGAAGATCTAAGCCAACAAACGAAATGTCTTGCGACTAAGCCGCGTAACGAAAAGACCTCACGATTGGGACCACGAGGCACTGACCTCGCGATCACTTGACCGCACTTCGCCTCGCGGTCATAGCTGCAAGGCATGGTGCCTCGCGGTCACGTGACCGCAAGACACCCTGCCTTGCAGCTGTGACCGCGAGGCACTTCACCTCGCAGTCAAGTGACCGCGAGGCACAGTGCCTTGCTGTCACCTAACCATGATGCACCTCTCCTCGCGTTCGTAACTGCGAGGCACCCCGCCCCATGACCGTGACCACGAGGCACGGTGACCGCGAGGCACCTCATCTTGCGGCCGTGACAGCGAGGCACCACGCCTCGCGGCTAGGCCATGGGGCATCATGTTCAGCGGCCTAGCCGTAAAACCCCCGGTCGAAAGTTGGGATCCGCCGACGCCCTCCCGCTGGAAGAATTGCGCAATACCCCGAACGAATAGATTCTCGAGAGCAGGAAAGCTTTAAATTCGATCATCTAAAATAAGGTCGGAGAAATAAGCTATCTCCGAGGCTATAAACATGACGCTTGGAATAAAGATGAGAAAGCAAAATTAGTAGCATGGTCATTACCTTGATCACCTTGAGTCTTGCCCATGGTTGAGGAAAGAAAGCTCCTAGAGAGAGAAATCCTTGTGAAGAGGAGTTGAATGAGTGATAGTATGAATGAGAGGTGATGGTGAGACCTACCTCCTTCCCTCACTTAAGTAAGAAGTAGGCAAGGGGCCTTCATGACCCACTACCCATTATGAATTAAAAATGGTTGGCCCTGCCTAAGCGGGATTACTTCTGCTCCCGAGTATCTTTCGAACCTGGGAGCGGGGGGCATATGATATGGGCTAAAAATGTCTAGGGGTATTTTAGTAACTTACCCGTCCCCGAGTCAGGTCGAGTCGTCCACCACAGGTCAAAGCCCGCGGTGGAAGGACTGGCAAACCATTAAGCATAACAAGGTTATTCCTCTAGCCTAATAATAATAATAATAATAATAATAATAATAATAATAATAATAATAATAATAATAATTTTAAGCCTAATGGGCTGATGACAAGATAGGGCCCAAGAGCCCATAGCCCATAACCAGCTCCTTATAAATATCTCAAAGGAGCTGGAGGTGGCTCATTATCGGTTCTCCCCACCAAAAAGAGTGGTAGAGAGAAAGCAGTTGACTATCATATAAGATTACCTACTTCCCCAGTAAAAGATCACTGGCTACTGAGAATAACGCCATCGTCGAACTACGAATAGACTTGATCCCAGCTATCTGGGTACGTAGTCAGCTAGCCATAGTCGAGTGCAGACTATAAATCCACTATCCCCCACCTAGTTTGTCGTGTGTTGGATCGGTTCCTTCACCCCACGTGGTCAATCACGTGACAAATATCAACTGACGAATTTCGACATCCTTAGGGTGATTAATTCTTAACTTGATATAGAAAGTATGAATGTATTAAATTCATTAAAATTAATTAATTACAAATAATTTCATGCCAATACTAGAGGGAGTGAAAAATCGGTGGCATATAAAAACTGATATATAGCATTACTATAAAGAATATGCCAAATGTGAAAGATTATGTACATTTTTGTTTGGATTTAAGACATGCTTATTTTTATTGTTTAATCTTGAGTTTTCTTTTTTATTGTATTAATCTTGGTAGCTGTATTCGAGCCATGTTGTGTCCTAAACTTTGTAAGAATTGACGGATTTTGTGTCTAGATCGTATCGTTTTTATGTCCGTGCATCATATAGTGCATCGTGTATTCAATCCATTACAAAAATTTAATATGGAGAACAAAGAAAAAAATATAAGATAAATCTCTAATACAACTGCTAACAGCATATATTTGCGCGACTCTTACTAAAATCTACGTGTCAAGTCAAAGTATACCTCTTTTTTCATAGCAATGCAAAGTATACCTTTTATTTGGGGAAGAAGAGATTATATATGTTTGAAATGGGCATAGATTCTTATAAAAAAAAAGGGAGTTGTTATACGCACTCCAACTTTTGTTATTGGCACTCCAACTCTCATTTTATTTTATCAAATAGACCAAAATGCCCTTTATTGTGAAATATAAAATTCTAAAGATAAATATATCCTTTTTATTAATGATATTAACAATGCATTAATGCAAAATTTATTCTTTTTTTTTTCCAGGTTTTTTTTCATTTTTTATTTTTAATACATGACACACGTAAAATACAGTGATATATAATATATAATCAAATAACAAGAATACCACTATGATCAAATTTTGGCGAGATGTAAAATTATTATAAAACCAAATCACGCAACAAAAATAAACTTAATACCAAAAAATATAAGAAAATTGCAAGAAACAAGTATTCCTCCATTATTTACATTAATGTATTGCGAGTATTTTACCATACCAAAAATAATTCAAGCTTCATTCCAAAGAAACTTAGGACGAAACAAAATTTATTCAATTCTCTGAATTTTTAAATAAAGAATCATCCACCAGTTGTTGCATTGGTTCTTGGTAACTTTTTACAATGATCAAATAAGCAAGTATATGGAGTTGGATGAGACATTGAAGCTCGTAAATACTTAAAGCTTTGAGAAAAGTTCAGAGTATTATCAATCATCTAATCAACCCATTGATCAATGGATTGATTAAGGGTGTAAATGATTCAAATGAAATTGAGTTTGGATAAAATTTACTAGATCGAGCTCGATCTAGACGAGCCTAGCTAGTTTTAAAGGCTCGAGTTCGATCTACAAAAAATACATAACTATTATTAATATATAAATA